>OZ017803.1:3794849-4427324 GCA_963969395.1 Pseudoscleropodium purum
TCATTGATCAGCATGGAATACTTCAAAGCTTTCTATGTATATATAACTCTAGAAAATCAATTTCAAATTTTTATTTATGAAAAGGTGATTTTTTCTAATTTGCCCAGACTATTAGCAAAAAAAGGAACATATTAGGCTATAACTTTTAATTCCTATTTCCAAATGTCATGAAATTTAGTGCATATGAAAGATATTCCTTGTCCCTACCTTTTCTTTAAATTTGGGCCAAATTCTAATCATATGCACTTGTCCAAAATTTCTATATAGCCCCAAAATGCAACTTGGTCCTTAGGGAATAAGTTAAGTTGTTTTTTCACATTGAAACATTACTTCTTGCCTAATTTTCTTTTTAATTTTACATTTTTGGGTGAGATTGAGAAGTTGCTCACATACTACTAGAATAATTTACAACTAATCATTTCATAATTTAGGTATAAATTGAGAGTCATAGTTTCAAAAATTTATCTGTTCGGTACCCTCAATCTTTACAATCACATTAGGCATGGATACACCTTCTCCAAAAAGGAAATTTCTATGAAGTTTGAGAAGTTGTGTAGTGAAAAGAAGATCCAATTGGGAGCCATTTTGTATGAAGAAGGTGTTACACCCTTTTTGTATCATCGCGAAAATGAGGATGGAAACTTCATAAAACTACTTACTTGTGGAGAGGATCGATGTAGTAAAGAAACACAATCAGTGAATCCGAGCAAGCAAGGATTTGAATGAGGACTTTCTGTGTCTATCTTAGGGCATGCGACATACCCATTCTTCACCTTTGGAAGAGAAGAGTGGATACTCTCAATTCTTGAAGAATGGGAGCTCCGCAAGCCATGAATAGTCAATGAGAATGCGCTACATCTCCATTCTCTAAAAATTGAGGATGGGGTGAAGAAGGTGTGACTACCGTATTGATCCTTGATCCTGCGGAATATCAATGAGAGACATTGCACTTTTACAATAAAGACTTAGCAGTGTTCTCAAATGTGTCCAAATGTCAGAAGACTTTTAAAAAGTTAGAGCTACAAAAATAATGTGAAAAGCAATGTTAATTTTGAATTTTTTTTAGCACATTTAGCAGTGTACTTAGTAACTTTAGCTATCTGATGAAAATCATATTTGGGATCATTTGTATCATATTGTTGTGGAAACAACTCTGCTAAGTTTGGAATAAGGTGGTCTGCTCACAAAGCAACCATTTAAGAGTTGATTGCCTTTGGAGGGAAGCTAAATTCCTTGAAACAATTCTCAAAATATTTTTAGAGGAAGAAAAATCAAAATGGCATTTGATTAAAGTTGTTTCATATTTTTGGATCTTTGTAGAATTAGTTACAAATTTTTGAAGTTAAAATGTAATAGTCACTAAAAGTGACCACCTCTTGAAATGTAAATTATTGGTACATTGAAGAAAGAAAAATGTACCTCTCTATTATAATCGCTTTTAGAGCTTAGGTGCTTTTAAAACACACTACAATTTGCTATTACAAGCTATTTGAACAAAAAGACTTCTATATAATGCAGAATACTAGACATTGTACTCCAGACCTCCAATATTAGGTTTTGAATATATTGGGTTAAATATTTGAATTTGTTGCTAGAGTGTTAGATAAATGAAACTTGAACACCTTCCAATCCAATAACCCATATATGACATTGAGGATATTTTTGTCTAACAAATGACAAAGAATATCTCCATGTAGGAGAGAAGTGCAACTATTCATCCTTAGAATTTTATATGAAAATGAGAAGTCTTCTACAGTACTTTGACTTCCAATGAGTGTTTTAGCATTTTTTTAAGCCAACAATTTACAAGGTACAAAAGTAGATGATTTCCATGATAGATGATTCTCTTTAGTGGTTGTCTGTAGACCAAGCAAATGACCATAAGAACACCCAACAAGTTTGCTTGTTCCAATTCCAATTTGCTTGCCTTTAAACATTACCAGCCTTGGCCTACATTACTTTGTGCCCAAAAAAAAAAAAAAAAGAACTATTCTTAGTTCCATAGTTAAACAAATAAATGTTGTGAATGCCAGATGAAATAATAGGATGATATTTATTTGGGATGAAAACATGACAGATTTTGTGACAATAGTTGTGACAGCGATTACTTAATATAATAGATGACCACTTTGAATTGTGATTGGAACACCATCAAGAATGCTTGTTTCTATACCATGATTCAAAATTCTTGTAAATTTTTTTTTTCAACTGAAAGAAGTAAAAATTCAATGCAAGTTGGTGTACAATGCTGATATAATCCATGTAGACATTTCAATTAACTGGTACAAACAGCATACCTTAGATGCCATGCCTTGATATAGAAATCTTTCTACTTCAAACTGGGCTTCAAACACTTTAGAGTGCTCATTGCATGACCTTACAAAGTTCCAAAAGTTAAGGGTAATATATTAATGTTAAAAAAAACCTTGTAGGAACATTTTCATTATATATATATATTTCTTGGAATACTTCAATTTTCTAATTAATTGTTGAAATTACATGAGTTCTCAAATTAAAAGACATTAATCATTTTGTTTAAAAGGTCGTTATTTGAAAATAATTCAAAATGTTTACATGCTTTTCAATCTAAACAATCACAATCCAAGTATTATAATTGTATGTATTTCAAAATTATTTTCTTTTAAATGATGAAAAGAATGGTAAAGGTATATTAAAATGAATACCTTCAAGAAATGTTATGCTTTGAAGATGTTTACATACAATTTATAAAGCTGTCAAATAGATGAAATACTTTCAAATTTGCATCACATTCTTTTACAATTATTGTTGGGTGATAGTTGGTGGTGTTGGTAACAAATTAGAATGAGGTGAACTAACCTTTTTAGCCACTTTATGCATACGAAAATATGCTAAGCCAGATATAAAAGCTGAAGAAAGAAATGAAATAAAACTCATTGCTACCGATGCAGCTTCCTTATTACAAAAAATAGAAAAATCATTACTACAAGAAAACATTCCTGAGCCTATTGAGTCTTTCTTTGAATTTGCAACACTACATGCTCCAGCTCCACAACCAGCCATCAATATATATGTCAAAATCTGTAATTTAACTAATAATTAAATCAAACCAACAATTCAAAGATATTATTTCAAAAAATCTTTGATGAATTTTTAAATTTTAAATAGATATATACAATTATATACTTTAATTAATGTTAGTCACATCAATTATATTATCCATTACTTACCTTATCACATATTAAAGTAACTGTAGAGGATGATGAAGTAGGTCTAGCAAGTAAAGATTTTCCAATGCATGCAGCTTTAACTAACAACACTAATTGTACAAAGGAATAAAAACAAACTAAGACATTAATTGTTAAAAGGTACCTAAATATTACAAATGTATGTATCTTTGTCAATTCATATTTTACAATTATAAGTGTTTATGGTAATAATTAAATAACAAAAAATTGAAATCATATATATTTTATTTATTTATATTTATACAAACTTATCATAGAAAGGCCTTGTGTCATATAATATTGTAAAAACTCATTTATACTTAGATGATAACAACAAAGTATATCAATTCACATAATTTGGTGATAAAATTCTATTAATAATTTTCAAAAAATTTATAAAGACGTCTTACACAATCATATTCTATCCTTTACTGTAGGTGATAGTTTATTAAAAATATGAATAATGACAATATTCAATTGTAGAAGAAGATTTAGTGAAAATATTTTAATCTAAATATAAGAAAAAAATTCAAACCCTAATATTTCATTTAAAAACTATGTGATGTATAATCATAAAATCAAATGTGCAAATTTTGTGGATTTTTAGAACATTGATTTTTAAAGAAACTAGCCATGGAATCTTTTCTTGCACTTAGTTCTTGCATAGTCTCATTTAAAATTAAAAATCACTTAAAATGATGTCACACTAACTTCATCAAGTAAAAAGTAGCATTTTACCATTATTTTTAGAACATCTATAATTTCTTACAAACACACCTTCATGAATGGGTCACTACATTGGTAGGATGTTTGTTTTTTTAAAGATATTAGCACGATGTAGTTTGAGACTCAAATCCTACATCAAAGAATTGTAATTAATTTTTGAAAGGTATAATAGATGACACTTAAATATTCTCTATAACAATCCTTAAAAATCCAAAATTTTGATATGCTTTGAAATGTCGCAATATTATAAGATTCAAAAATATTACAATTTTGTGGATATTATCAATGGTTGAATATTATACTTGATATTGGCATTAATACTTATTTGATATGCAAAGTGTCACCAAAGCACATTTTTACTACAAACACTCACACCATATTAGAAGAGTTGATAGCCTTCCATGAAAACCAACAATAGTTTTTTGTACCAAAATCACAATAATCTAATCCATCATCATGGGTGGTAGAAAGGATAACAAAACTAACTATGCAAAATATAATAGTGCCAACTCTTAATGCTATGTAGATAATTGGTACAAGAGCACAATCTTTTTCAACTTCAGATTTTGCTAATGAATTGTATATAGCTAAAGGAATGCCACTAAAAGCGTTGGGTGGTACTTTTTGACCACTATTGAAGACTTCACTACCACTACTCCATCCTCCTTCATTTGCCATCCTATTTGCCAAATTGCCTAAGAATCTCTTACCTTTAATTTTCTTTAATTCCAAAGTACACAATATATTTACTTCTGACAAATCCACTATACATGTTAATTAAATCTTAATAACATGATGGCAACTAATGATATTGAAGGTTTACTTAAGAGAAAGGAATTGAAAACTATGCATGTTCTTGTAGTCGTCTCAATATGACCATATGCAATTATTGGTTTGAAAATGACTCATAGCTAAAGCGACCGTTTTAGGTTCATCATCAACAAATTTTAGAAATAAAAGAAGATGAAAATAGAGGCATATTGTAACTACAATTATTTATACATAGTTTAAGAGCATTTTACATTTAGTGAGTCAAGATTGCTCAATAAAAAGTTGAATTCCAATTTGTAATACTTTGTGATTTTAGAAGAGTGGATGCCTTTCAATGTCTTTAAAATGGAATTTCACCTAAAAACAAATATGTCTAAATTCAATTAAACTAAGATCAAATTCATAGAATATAATCCAAGAAAATTTATTTAAATAAAAGTATGAAAATATCCAATCCCATGAAGGCAAGCTCTTGTGCCAACCTTTTAAAATGAGCTTCATCTCTAACAAAATTTTATTTACTCTTTCATCAAGTAATTGTAACAATCTATGAATGGACCCTACAAAATTCAAGTAATTTTTTTAGATTATTTCATATTTATACATGATAGTTTATTAAAAATCATAGGTGATAAATTTTCAAAATTCAATTTTGTAGGTATTCTAAGTAAGGGTTAAACTCAAACATAAATTAAATATTTTATGAAATGTCTTGAACTCTTAAAATATTATAAGAGAAATGTTTAAAAGGTTGCAAGAAAATCTTCTTCCATATTGAATAATTTTTGAAATATTTTAAAATCATACAAGAAATATTTTTATTTAATGATCATCATCAAGACAATTGAAAAAAATAAAATAACCGAAAAAAGACGAAAGTGCCAAAACCACTCAATATTGCAAAGTATAGTATTTTATAAATTTTTTGCTAAGTTTGATCCTAATGCACAATATGTTAGAAACATCCATATGCACGTCATTTATGATAGAAAAAATGCCAATTATTAATAAAGACCACGGGGTAGTCTTGATTTCAAAAATTGTAAGGAAGTATTATAAAATTAAACTAAAATAATAATTCAATGATGACTTTGAACAGAGTTTGTAAAATATAATCCACAAATCAATTCCATATAGTTAGATCAAGTGTTGTACTAATCTCCCACAAGATCTTGATATATTGTTTCAAGGAGTGTGGAACATTGAAAAGCTCCTATGGGATTAAGAATTACACACTAAACATAATATTTTTTAATAAAAAATATTAAAATTAAGTGTAAATACCACTCTTTTGCCTTCATCTATTATATTGAATGCAAACTATGTTGTGATTCTATCTAGATTGTTTTCCATTCATTCACTATTACTAAATCCTAATGGCATCTCCTCAATTTTTCAATTAAGAGGAGTCATACACTAATAGTAGCCATTGTAACCTTCACCTAATTTGGAAAGCTTATATTCATCTTCAATGGTGGAACAAGAAAAGTTCAACAAAGTACTCGCTCCACTAAATGACAAATTTCTATTTCCAAAATTCACGTTGAAGTTTCTCTTCCAATTCAAGGAAAATGGCTTGGAAGAAGTCCTAAACCATGACTCTCCCTAGTGAAGTTGCAAGCCGTTAATTAACAATTCCTTTTAAGGTATGTTTGCACTTGGTGTTAGGGGTGATGTGTGCAATGTGAATCTAGTCCAAAAATAGGTCTAAATTTGTTCCTAGATCCTCAATAACAACACTCTTTAATCCCTAAATGATTTTGACTATGTTTTCATTAAAACCGCTCTAAAACTACCATTTCTAGTATAAGTAATAATTTTTAGAAAAAAATCATTTTTGGACTTAAATAACAATAGGATCTATAGTATGCTAATCTGAAAATATATGCTAGAAAATTTAGAAATTTACACCATGTAGATTGCAAGATATTAGCATTTAAAGTAACAAAAATTATTTTTCTTAGGCTTGTGAGAGGTCACATTTTTATGAAAAAATGTCTGAAATGGTAGCCATTCTTTGAACTCATTCTTTAAGTAAAGTTGTCTATATGCTTGTAAAATTTCAAATCATTTGGAATTGTATAGCACATAGGAAAAAAATAGTAAGTAGAAAGAAGTAGGGAATGATTTAAAATACTAAATTATTAATAATTTATTTATGAAATTGAAAAATGCCAATACCAATGGTTGCAATGTTGTGATAAAAAATCTACATCTAATGTTTTTAATTTTTTCAAAGATACTGAAAATTGAGTTAAAGAAAAGATTTTGAAGTTTGTCTTGGAGTGGAGATTCAATAACAACCTTAAACACCCACAAACTAAAATTCCTCATAACTTTTGATTCATTGATAAAAATTGAATGATTCATAGCATTCTAAGCACATATAAATCTATGAAACCAATTTCAAATATTATTTTTTTTCAAAAGCGATTTTTAAAGAAGTTTTTTTTGTTGTTGGGCTACTTGTTAAGTAGTGAAAAGTACATAATTATTATCCATAACTTTCTAAACATGTAGTCAAAATTTATGAAAATTGTTGGGCCTTAAAGCTAATCTTTAGGCATATGTTATGTTAAAATATCAAAGAAAAAAAAAAAAAACTCCATTCATAGTGAGCTATCCAAAATTGCCATGTTGTTTGTTTCAAAAAAGAAAAATTGCCATGTTGCCACAAAAATGCGGTATGGGCATTTAGGGATTAACACCAAATGCAAACATACCTTTACAATCCATTGAAATTTAATAAGATCCATTCTAAAGTGTCTTGACTACTAGTGGTGCAAAATAGTCATTGATTCAAAGTGCACTACAAATGTATCAAATATCTAATCACTAAAAAACCATGATAAAAAAAAATCATGCTTCTTTTTAACTAAGATGTTCACACTCAATCCACCTCCAAATGATGTCAATGATTTTGACATTGCCATTGCCACATCTAGTGCACTTTTTTCAAAGTCTTCATTGTCTTAGCATGAAACTTCCATTACTACAAGACGTTAAATCCTCCATTTGAAGTGGGTCCAATAGCCTAGATTTACCATGGGGGAAAATACAAAATATTTTTATTTGTATACATTATTTTTTTTTGCAAATTTTGATTTCATATTTGCAATGAGAGACCCCAAATTAGCCAATAAAAGTTTAGAACATACCCTAGACATGGTTAAGAAAAAAAAGGCTTTTTTTTTACTTTTATTCCTAGAGAACTCCAAATTACCCTATTGGCCCCACTTTGAATGGAAGATTTAATGTCTTGCATTGAATTGTGTCTAGTCTCTTTCTTTAGTCTCTATTATGGGCAACATCCTTTAGAAAGTATTACAAGCCAATGTGGGATGAGTGTGAATGCTTTTCATTCTGGTGTAGACTCAAATGCACCAAAGGCAACTACAGTCAACCCTTATGCCTTAGGGTGGTTGATTTTTGGATGCTAAGAAACAAGGATCTATAGAATACCATGTTCATCAAATATTATAATCTCAAAATCTATATAGTGGATTCTATTATAAATTTTAGATTTGCACTCATTAGTAAACTGAATTCAAATCTCAACCATGAAAACTTTAGTAACTGAGTAATTTTGAAATTATTTGAAATTTTCTAGATTCAACAAAAAATGCTTCACTTATACTGTTCTCTTTGTGACACTCAGGGGTTAATTAAAGTAGAGCTGATGGAATTAGAAAAAATCTTTGCTCTTATGAATATTTTTGCAACCCTTATTAAAACCCCAAATGTTGTTTCTAGGGGGTGGATCATTGCAAGAAACACATCTTGTTTTTTGTAGCGTTTTGGCAAAAATTGCATTTCTACCCTATAATACTATGAGTACTATGTAGCGGAACATCTTAGCCATTGATTGAAAAATTGAGAGATAAAAGTATTATTGCAATTCTTATGAACTACTTGCAAGTACTAAAACAATACTATGAGGAAAAAAAGATAGATTGTCACAGAAAATAGAAATAATGAAGGATAAATTAATAATAAATAATAAACGATAAACAAAAGGAATCAAAAATTGACCATTTGAGAAGACTTTATAGTGATCAAATCTCACCAAAAAAATGAAATTGAGACCATCTTCAATGTTCAAAAGTGTTCTTGTAGTAGAGCCTTATTTGTGTGGATCCAGAGGATATAAAATAATATATTTATAGATGCCCCTTGGTAGGCATATGTCCATCTAGTGTGGATATAGACCACCAAAATTTCAACTCTAAATCATTCAATTTGGGTAGACCAAAAGCAGTAAAAACTCTTAAACCTGAAAGTCTGACAAATTAACAAAATTGAATTTTAAATGTAAAATTATTATTTTTATTTAAAAAAAATAAAGGATGTGAGTACCATCAAGTTAGACAAGTCCAATAATTATTTCATATTCATAGGACTTGGCATTCAAAAGTTATAGAAGAAGACATGTGTTTCATACAACGACCTAGGTGCATAATATTAAAAAGCTTCCATAGGATTATAGATTGGCCACAAAAAATACAATTTCTCAATCAAAAAATTTAATGGAAATGTCATTCTTTTGCTTTCATCTATTATATTGAATGCAAACTATGTTACAATTCCATCCACACAATTTTCCACCCATTCACTATTAGTATCTCCTATAATGATGCATCTTCCCATCTTAGTTACAATTACTGCAATTCCATCTCTGTAAAAATTGAAATCCATTGATCTTGTAAACAATAATCCCCCTCCAACACCGTTGATCTTGTAAACAATAATCCCCCCTCCAACATTGTTGATTTTGAAAATAAATAGTAAAGATCTAGATACTATGGAATAAAGATATTGTAGGATACACATAAGAGAAGATTTACCTAGTCTAGAGGGTTGTAAGTTCCTCAAGGTTCTCAGCCCTTTAGAACTAATAGTAGTTGTTGTCTATCATTGTCCAATAACTGCCATGTCATTTAAAAATAAATTAAAAATGAATAAAATTATATATTTCTTCCAAAAAAATTTAACAACTTGGTGTTTTTTAATTACAATGGGAAATGCGGGGAATACAACACTAAAACAGCCTTCCCACTCCCCTCCCCCCCCCAACTCTTCCAATGTAACAAATATAGAAGTCAAATACAAATATAAAATATAATTAGAGATATGGGATATGGATACATATATGAAATACATATGTATTCATATGAAATATAAATACCAAATACATACAAAAATCCCACTAATATATCATATATGGATTGGTGCCTAAATTGCTCTTGAAAAATACAAACATTTGTGTGGGGTGATACTTACTAATTAGTAATATGAATTAACTAACTTATTTTTTGGGAGGTGGGTGGGGTGTAATACAATAAACAATCAATTGAAACTTATTGAATTATCCCTTAAGAGTAACTATCCATTCAAAAGACAGACTTACTATCAATTAAATCCTAATGACATCTTTTCAATTTCTCAATTAGGGAGAATCATGAACTTATGATAGCTACTACAACTTTCAAGCTAGTTCGGAAAGCTCCTGTTCATCTTCAATGGCAATGTAAAAGGAATTCAACAAAGTAACTTGCTCAACTTAAGTGATCAATTTTTCTTTCTCAAAATTCATGTTGAAGTTTCTATTCCAATTCAAGGAGAACGACTTACATGGATATCAAGAGTCCTAAACCACAACTTCCCCTAAATAATGACGTTGCAAATTAGTTGACAAATCCTTTTAAGATCCATTGCATTGTAACATCATTGCATTACAAGTGTCTCTTTTGAGTTCATTGTGACACTGTTACAATGAGCTCAAAATTCCTTTAATTAATTTTATTCTTCTTATTTGTCTTCCCAACTCCCCCCCCCCCCCCCCCCCCAAACAATTCAGAAAATATTTTAAATTAAATTTCTTTCTAAACCTCCCCCTCTTCTCCCCCTCTTTGTAATTTTCAAAATTAGGTAACCTAACAATGAATATGGGACATCTATGTTTCCCAAGTCCATATCCTAATATGTACACGTAGTTAGTATATGCATCTGAATTTGTATCAAGGTATCCAGATCTATATCTGTATCAAGATATTTGTATGTGTATCAAGGTATCCATATCAACATATATATATTGGAGAACCATATTCCATCAAAGTTTTTTTTGAGATCAACGGATGTAGGGGGTTTGTAATTTTTTTTCTAAAAAATCAACGGCTCTCATTTTTTAGGAGGGAAGGGGGCTGTTATTTTATGGCCAAACTACAATTCATTCTTTTTGGTACATTGTAACAAGATCCATTCTAAAGTGTCTTGACTACTAGTAGTGCAAAAAAAAAAAGCCATTGATTCAAAGTGCATTACAAATGTATCGAATGTCTAATCACTCAAAAATCATAAGAATAAAAAACATATCTCCTTTGAACTAAGGGCCTCTTCACACATGGGCCGAAGGTCAAGAGTATGTCAACCTCCACCAATCAGATTTAAAAAAAAAAACACTTTGGCCTCTCAACCCTTCACACAAGGCGGCACAATCCAAAGTCCATCGCCTTCCAACTTGCTTATATGGCAACCCAAACTCCTATGTGGCAATGGCCTTGCGATGGCCTCTCAACCAAAGTTTGGGTTGTCACTTTGTGGTGACCCAAACTCTAGTCGAGAGTCCGTTGAGTTTTAACCATTTATTGCCATTTCTTTGGACTCTCGCCCAAAGTTTGGCCATGAACTCCCACGGCCTCTCAACTTGGTCGGCCCATGTGTGAAGTGCCCCTAAGATGTCCACACTCAATCCACCTCCGAATGACTTTGATGTCAGTGATTTTGACAATGTGGGGCATTGAATTGACACCTCCTTAGCTAGTGCCGCCTTAATTGTCTTAATTGTCCTGGAGAAAAAAATTGGTAATTTCAGAACTGTGTCTTTGGTTTATGTGTGTGTGTGTCTGTCTGTGTTACTGAACTTTGTTTAAATAATTGAATTGTGTCGATCTGGTCTTTTTCTGTAGTTTCTGTCATTCAACATCCTTTAGAAAGTTTGAAAAAACGAATGTAAGATGAGTGCAAGTGCTTCTCATTCTGGTTCAGGCTCGAACGTCGTTAAGTCGGAGATGGAATCGGAGGAGGACGAGACCTGTGTAACCAAAACTACTCACGTACCAACAAAGGCAGAGTTGCAAACTGGGCTGAAGAATTGGAGTGCGTCTTCGGTGATCAGGCTCAATGCCGCGGAATCGGAGAGAGAGTACAAGCATTCCGAGCCTCCACAGCTAGTGGAAGTGCATCATCTGCAGCAAACGTATCAACACAACTCCAGTGTACCAGGTAAGCTTGTCTGATCGATATTTTACGATCGTAGCCAACTTCGTCTCATTTGACTTTGAAATCCTCAACGGAACTTGCCCACAAATTTCATTGAGGAAGCAAGTTTTGACCATCTTTTTTAGACTTTTCTTGAAGCCTTGTGAATATTAATATGGCTTGCAAACAATCAGCTGGAACGCATCAACTACTACCATGTAACCACCGACTATATAATCCTTAGAGGTTCCACAGGCCCAATTGAGCCTCATGAAATTTTGAGCACATTTGAAATGGATTAAAACATTTGAACATTCAAATTTGTTTGTGTTTTTCCCTCAACACACATGCAGTATTCTGGTGATTTAAATTTTGCTTTTCGTTTTTGCAAAAATGGGTGGTGAAATTGGTGGTGATGGCCATGCCTGGAGGAGATCGATTGGTTGTCCATTACTGCAATGTTATCTTACAGATCTTTCGTTCCACCAATGCTGCAGAAATGTATGACGGAGATAATACCATTCACTGGACTCGTGTGTCTCATGCAATGGCTTGTTTGATTGACGAATACACAATAGCTTCACCTTCGTTGTTACCAATGCATACTTGGTGTTCAAATGTTTGCCAAACAAGAGCTTCCTCAGTCCTTTGCGGTAACTGGTCTCTGCAACGACACATATATATATGCCGTGCAAGTTCACGTCGTGTTTTTTTGTTTCTTTCTTTTCGGTTTCACTCCCTGGTGCAGGTGCCTCAACACAGCATTGGGGACCCTAAACCAGTTGACGCCAGCATGTAAGTCACAGCAGTTAATGTGGAATGTCAAATTCGATTGCCTCCTATGAAAGCCACAGTGAAGTTTTTTATACAGAAATTCTACAGAAACGGCACTTGCTCATCGCCATTCCTTTCTGAAACATGAATCAAGACATAATTTTCTAAGACTGGTATTGATTTCAGACCCTGAAATCTAGGACAGTTATACAGTTCAGATTAAGTTTGTGGAATACCGCCATTTCAATGAAATATCCATTACTTATGGAGGACAAAGGTAAAGGACATGACTATCAACAACTTGTGTAGCCATTAAATCCTTAACAGAAACGCACTCATACCAAAAGAAAGTACTCAATCTCTAGAGAAAAGTATGAAGGTTGGACTTCCAACAAGAGCCTAGACTTTTGAGAAATTCAAAGACCAACCATGATGATTACTCAAGGAAATTAGAGTAAAAGATTGCTTGACTATTACCCAAGAAAATTAAAGCAAATGATTACTTGTTGATTGATATTGGCTATCAAATAGAGGTGGCTTAAACAAGCCTCTACAATTCTTTTGTTCTACATCAATATTTTATTGGCATTTGCAAACTCTAATCAAACCACAAACTACTTTAGTGATGCCAACTAGAACCTAAATGAAGAAATATGTCAAGTTGTTTCTACAAGGCAATTATCTTATTCTACATTAATTGCTCTCACTAATTGCCGTGATTATGTTGACCAAAGAGTGCAAAGGAGCTTAGAGGGTACAACAGAAGACCAATTCTTGCCTTGCAAGAGCCAAGGAGTGTCGTGCCTATGAAGGTAATGTGGAAGGTGTTGTTCGCATTGGAGTAGGTTTTTGTTGCTTTATTGAGACCTAAGTAAGACATGTTGTTGTTGTACCTCTATGGAGGGCAAAATGGTATTGCCTTAGTCCGAGCTCTAGCCAAGTTTGCCTTAGATGATGTGTGACATTAGATCAACAAGCTCATAATTTATGCCAACTTTAGTTAAAAGATAGGTTTTGAATTAGTAATATTCTTATCTTTAATTGGTGATTAGCATGCAATTTCAATTATGTAGTTAGTACAAAAGGATTGAACTTATTTGTAGCTCTTATAACATATCTTGCCTTTCCATTACAAAATTTTTTAGCCCTATAGAAGGCTATTAAGAAGATTTGTTCACCATTGTTGGTATTTTTTAGAAGTATACTATTCCTCTATACTTGCTTAGTTTGATGGGCAGGCAGTGCATGATTGAGCTTAGGAATGAACCATCGAGATGAAATTGCAAACTTAGTTCTTTTCTCATTCTAATGACTACCATACTTGGATAACAGGTTCAACACTTTAGTGCCGAATAATTAATTAAAGTTCAAAAATAAAGTTCGGCACTTTATTATTTAATTTTCAGGAATTCGGCACTTAAGTGAAAATTATAAATTGTATTTGGCATCTAACATAAAATATTTACAATTTAGATCGAAAAAATTGTTTTAGGATCCATCTAATTGAGTAAGAGTCACCTTGAAAATGAGTCACATTCATAGCCATGAAATGTGGTGGAAAGTCGAAGAAAGATACTTATACAAGTATGGTGGTGGGAGAAAAATCAACCTAAGTGGGATATATAGGATTAGTAAGAGTTTCACCTATATTTTGACAATGAGCAATCAAATTCTCACCTTCAATCTACCCCATACCTTTTGAAGATTCAAAATGAACAACGGATTTCATTATAAAAATGACCTCTCCACACTTTAATCTCACTATGCATTAATGAATAAATTTCTTCATTTTGCCTTTGAAATTTGAATCAAATACAAATGTTCAAATGATGAGTGGTACTTTGCCTAATGGATTTTTAATGAATTTTTTGAATTTTTGGCAAACCATCTTCATATTTCCTAAAGTTGTATTAGCACTGATAGTACCAACTCGGACATTGGACACCGTGCATGGGCAACCAACGGGCTGGCACTTGAAATCATTTCCCTCCAAAACTCATAGCCTTCTTGTGGCCTCATTTTTTTCCTAATGCTTACCCCCCACTTCCAAAAAAAATAAGACAACATGCATCTTTACATTGTTTTCTTAACTTTAAAAAGATAGAATTAGTCATTCAATTTGTACCTTTTTTTTCTCCAAACATGACAACATGCATCTTCACATTATTTTCTTAGAATTAAAATGATAAAATTAATCATTCAATTTTTTTCTTTGTATAGAGGTAGTAGAAGTACAACAAATTGAAGAATTCCAACATGAAACCAATAATTTTTTATTTTATGTTTCTAAAATAGCAACTAGTTGTAATCTTTGCAAGAGTGATACATAAAGCATGATTTATATATATATATATATATATATATATATATATATATATATATATATATATATATATATATATATATATATGTAATTTAAATAATACTCCTTTTGTTTCAAAATAAATATCAGATTTTTTAAATTTGCTTGTCTTAAATTAAATTTGATATTTAGGGTTGTTTATAGAAGTCACCGGATTGACAAAGCTTGAATCACTGAGCTTATGGTACTTGAATCGCAATAGTTGATTGCCCTTAATCCCACAATTTAGTCAAACTTTAATTCCAAACTTTAATTGCAGTATGTTCTTTTGCATCTTCCTAAGTGTATTCTTCCACATTGTATTCACTATGATCTTTTGCATCTTAGCTTTGTAGAATTCGGAACTCATTGAAGCAAAATGGAGAAGACCTCATTGAAGTTAAATGCATGGAATTTGGAAGCAAGAGGATAGAATTCATTGCACCATAGCAAATTGCAAGAAAATGATGAAATTGTCAATTTTGAAGTATTTTTTGAAAATGGTCTACATGACTTTTGGGTTCAAAACTTCTAGGCGTATTGGGGTTCACTAAAAGCTCCAAGAACTATGCATTCTTACACAAATAGAATCACCTTTCACATTAATCTAGTATTTACTACAAAAATCCGATTTTATTTTGAGACAAAAAGAGTATATGATTTATTTAAACCTTTAAAGTCTACATTGGTGTACCATTGACAAAATAAATTTTAATTAACACTTTATATGTCATATCAACAACAAAAATGTGATTTTTTCATTCAAATTTTTACTATGGTTTCTCTAGCTTGCTATATACTTCTTATAAATTATTAGTATTTTTTCATTTATTTTTCATATTTAATGATTTATCATCTATTCGATTTTAGAAAATGTATCAAAAATATGAAAATAAACATATGAGTGTATGTGAAAATTTATGAAAAATATTTAGTAGCAATATTGTAAAGTTTTTTTTATGATGAAAATTTCAAAGGAATTTGATGTTATTTTTTAGTATTTAGGGCATTGAAAACTTACATCACCTTCATGACTAATTGATATATTTTTATTTTGTGTGATCACATTAAACATACATTTCAAGCGCCAATTAGTGCCTTGAAAGTAGTCCTTTATTTTACTTTCTAAGAAAGTGCCAGAATGGCAATCACTTAAAATATGGTAAAGTATTGTATATCTACATTCATCCATTTTTTAGACCAAAAAATATTTTTTAATCATTTTTTTTTTAATTAGAAAATCTCATCCATAATTTTAATAAATATGAAAAATTTATGGCAAAGAAAGATTACATTTATTTGGTGAAAAGTAGACATTTAATTGGAAATGGTGCAAGGTGCCAAAAGAAAAGGGTTGCTTGAAAGTATGACTCTAAGTTCCGTATGTGTTATAACTTATTAGCCTAAAGCTATATCAATCAAGAGCATCTTTAAACACCACGAGGTTTTAAGTAAAAAAAAACAATCATGTTTGGGCCTCTTACACAAGTAAAATCATGAAAAATCATCCAACATATTGTTACATGGATCTAAAATGAGAAAATTACTCTACTAAGTAATGAATTCTAAAAAATTTGCTTCAATAAATCAATTCAATAAGTTTATCTTTTATCTTGCTTCTTATGGGATGTACTTCAATTGTCCAAGTTCTAGATTTGAAATTTCTTGAATCTATTTGAAGTGATTTTTTATACACTTGTAATGAAAATAATCTTAAGTACTTATTCTACATCAATTACAAGATAGAAGTATAATTGTTGGATTGTTATGCTAGGTAGACTATATTATCCATACCTTCATCCAAATTTGTAAAAGCATCCTTAATCAAATATAGAAAACAATTTGTCAATTGACAAAATGGATGAAAACCATTTAAAAAAATTCTTTTAGAAGGAGTTTCAAGTTCACATGTAACATTTTGGGATGTGTGGATCCCTCAAATCACCCTCTAAACTAAGTTTAGATGGATTTTTGTGCTTGATTGCAACTTGTGATGGAATCTTGTTTTACATTTGAAATTAATAAGATTATTTATGATTGGTTCATCAGTTTGTATATATCAAATTCATATATAGAGTGTAATTGAGTTCTTTAAATTTGAAAATGGGATGAATGTTTTTACTAAAGGGCAAATATAGAGTCATGAATTGAAGATGCTTTAAAGCCCAATGTACACCAAATTGAAAGGTTAGGGGACCTAATTTTCAAGTTTTTGATTGGCTAAAATTGCAAAAGTTTGTGGAAAATTGATTTACACCATGAAATGAGAGGTCACATGTTTTCAAAAAGGCCCAATGACATGAAACACTCTTTTTTCCTATGTAGTAGGAAAAGTTCTCAAATTTTGAATCCTTGAATTATAATGAAAACCACCTCAAAGTTGTAAGTTCTAACTAAAATTTGGTGGTCTTTGTTATAAAAGACCATTTAAAAAAATAGGAATTTAATGAATACCTTTACCATTTTATCCTCTTTGGAAAGTTTAACTAACCCTAAGAATCACATGACCTCTAGAGGAGAATTTATCAATGGCAAATGAGGGGGCTTGGAGAGGAAAACTTCTCAATTTTCTGCCCCCTTGTTTGGGGCATAAACTAGGCCTAAAACTCTGTTTTGCTAAGATGATATTTTCATGAATCCTTGATCATTGATGCTCTTGCAACTTCATATCCCTTGTCTCAAAATAAATCCATGATACTCCTACAATTCAGTTTTTATTAGAAATTCAACACCTTTATTTTGAAATAGATGGAGGGAGTACAAGGAAGTAACTAAACTTATTTAAGATAGGAGGTCCATAAACTGACCATTTAAGAGTTGGAACTGATTTTTGGGGAGGTGAAACTTCTTCAAATACTTTTCAATAAATTTTCCCTAAAAGACAAGTAGAATTGGCATCTAACCCGAGTTGTTTCATATTTTTTGAAGCTTTGTAGAATTAGTTATGAAAATCTGAAGCTGAAGTGGTTTAGGGCTCTAATAGTGTTCACCTCCACACTATTTGTACACGGCTGAAAGCTACCAAAAAAACAAGTATGTGCAGTGTACATTTAAGGAGGTGGATGCTTCTAGAGCCTCTGCACTTTTAGAACCTCCTATCTTAGTCAAAGTCACCAACTAACTGACCCTCAAATGTCAAAAATGACCACATTAAAAATTTTAAATTTTTGTAAAATTCTTCACATGGGGGCTCCCCGTGCTGACTTTTGTTCACATGGGGGAGGGGGTTCGTTTTTTTACTTGTTCCTGATGGGATTTCCAAGACGTCTTGTAATTCCTCAAATTTTCCTAGCCGGGTTGCCTAGGATATTATGTCGTGTGAGTCCACTTGTGACCCTTGAAGGCCGTATGATCCCCCAAAAATTAAAAATTAAAAAAACAAAAATAGGCCTCCAACAGTGTTGGGCTATCAGTCAGCGACACCGGCAGCACCCCTTGACCCACGCGCTGACATGTCACACCCCTATTCACCCCAAGAATTCCAACGTGGCGCCCCACTACTGCACCAAAAACGTGCCCCACACCCATTATCACAAATACCAATAATCAAATAACCCCACCCACCTCCAAGACACTTTCCTAGAAACTTCCACCCCAATTAAAATTAAAATTAAATTAAAAAAAAAGGGAATTTCAAAAAAGAAAAGGAAGAAGTGGCCAATTGGAACTGTACTGCGGACCTGAGATTCGTGGCTCCCTTTCGGTAAAGCACCCGGAAGCAGGGGCAGCCTGGCAGCGATTGTGCATGCAATGCGACGGAGATCGGTGGCTTTCCAAGCGTGAAGGGATTGAGGGCGAGAGGAGGTTGTGCGCGGAGGACGGGCGGATCTTGGTGCCGCGGTGCCGAGCTTTCTGCCGATCCCGTGATTGCTCCGTTCGGTGCGGAATTGCGCTTGCTGGACGAGTTTTTCTTGTCTAGAAGGGAACGCCGTTTCGGTGTTTCTTTTTTTACTTTTTTGTCTCCCTTCGGTGCCTGCGGTGCGAAATTCGCTCTGCTTTGATACACTCTCGTACGAATTCTCGGCGAATTCGCATTCATAGAGATTGAGTTGTTGGGATTTGGGTGGAAGGGCTTCAATTGCGGTGGGGGAGGGAAGTTATTCGGGTGCTAGTTGTTTCCTTGTGGTAGGGGAGTGTGAGAGACGGCTGGTTGGTGGAGGAAAGTGTGGCCAGGCTCTTTTGTGGTGGTGCAGACCAAGAAGGTGAAATTCACGTATAGTGGAATTGATTGATGGAGCTTAAGCGCTTGGTGTGAAGAATTTGATCGAGGACTTCTCGCATAGTTTGCGCGCGGGCGATCGCTAGATACTCGTTGGCGCTAATGAAGATGGTAAGTATCATCTTGATTTGTAAAATTTTGAATGTTTTGGAATTGTTTTTTTGAAAGGAGTCGATTTCTGGTTAGGTACTTTATGCGTTTTGGTTTGAAATTGCACTCGTGAGCGAGATTTTGGACCAGGTCCGCAGATTTAGGGTTAAGGACTCGAATTCATATGTTCGACACCTTTCTAATGGGATATCAAATATCAAATTTCTAACACGAGGTCTAACCTGGTTTATAAGATAACCGTGATCTCTTTTCATCCATCATCAAGAGCGTGGTTCACTTTGAGAGACCTTAAATGTCAATGTGACGTATCAAACTATAAGGCGTCAATTGTGGACTATGTTGGAGGTATCAGGAGTTTATTCTCTTTTATAACGAACTTAGTAACAATGAGGGTGGACAATGTTAGCAAGAATCGACACTGTTGGATCCACATAAGATTAATTAGAATCTCTGCAACTAGTTCACCTAAACCCTAAACCTCGATCCAGATGCAATTCAACAGGAGGCCCCACATGGATAGAGTAAGATACAGGGTAACACTGAATCATGTCAATTAGCATGGAATCAACTCTTGCGGTCTCATGCAGGCTGTTTTGTGTTGCTGCAGGCCAAACTACGCTGCTGAAGATCCTGGGCGGTGAACATATGGTGGATCCTGGCATGTTGCGAGTGTTGGGTAGATCGGCTTTCTTTAACACCGCTCTGACCTCCAGTGGGTCGTTAGCGCACCTTGGTGGAGAGGTGTCTCTCTTCATCTGTATTGATGATTCCTGAAACATGTACTTTGAGTGTGATGAGAATGTGTGTCGTATTTGCTTCAGTCTTAATCGAGAAGGTGAACTCTGACTTCTGGTTGTTGTTTTCAAGATGTAAAGAAGCTACTAGTTAAGAAAGTTATTGGTTCTTTGTTTAGAGAATTGAATATAAATCGCTGTCGTATATGCAGGTGGTTGTGCAACCTCAATGATTCAGTATCTGCTAATATTTGAAAGTATTCTACTCGAGAATTTTCTCAACCTCATATGCTTCTAAAGATTTAACAAAGGAAGTGGATTATCTACGCTACCTTCGCAACAATGTCGTCTCCTAGATCAATACCTGGAGGAATTTCCTCTCCGAGGGCAACTCGTAGTAATACTTTTCATGGGCGGCGGCCATCATGGCCTCTTGCGGAGTATGTGCTCAAGCCAACTTTAGCAATGGTATGAAAATACTTCTAAGATCAGTTCCAATATATGTTCAACGATGGAAGGAACATCCGGGCTAGATTCTCCCAAAATCTTTTGGCCAGTTAGTTTTATCTTGCTATTTTAAGGGCAGAAATCATTCTTAATTGCAGCTTGAACCCAAAATCTTTTGGCCATCTATTTATTTTTCCTATTTTTACAACTTTGACATAATGTTTTTATTTTCAAATCCAGAGGCCCAATATACACGCAGAATATTATTTACATTGTATCTGAGGTTACTGTGACGAATTGTGCCTGCACAGTTGGATCATGGTCCTGGAGCTCCTTCCCAACAAGCTTGGCGACGCAAGCTTAACTCTCATGCCGATTTCTTGACCGAATTCCGAGTCACATTTATGGAAGCCGTGAGAATGGTAAGAATTTTTCTTCATTTAAAGCAATGGGTCACGGAAGAGAACGAAATGGAATATGAATTTATTTTTCAGAAGAGAGTTGTTTCTTTTCTTACTGAAAATCTTGGGAGTTGCGTTCTTCTTAAGAGTACATCGTAATTGGATGCCATTGGAGTATGTTGGCAATGTCTATGTTGTTGTATATATGTTGGTCATTTTACAAGGAGATGGATTATGAATACAATTCTAAATTTAACAAGCTTGGTTGACTGGAGTACTCCTTGGATTTGTTCAAAGACCACATTTGGTCACACAATGTTGTTAAGCCTTCTGTTTTGCTGGACTGCAGATATCTTTAGGATTGCGAATGTGGTTTTATGTGAAGTCAGAACGATCACAAGGACGGGTAAGTTAAGTTGGATGTAACTACCTTCTGAGAGTGCAATGGCAGCATACGGTTCTCTTTGGTGATGGTTTTGCTAGCTTATCGTGTGCGGTGTGTATTATTCTCTTCATCCTATTATATTTGGCAACCTTCCTGAAATTCTTGCTTCATACTTGAATTGGGAGTTAATCGCTGTTTCACTTGTTCGGTCCTCTATATATGTGAAGCGATGCGGAGGGATTTCTTCTTCTAGAGAGCTATTTCTGAAGAGCATCCTAGGACTGCGTGCAATTCGCAGAGTTAATTTAAGTGGTACATGTGCTTGATTCCTACTTTCTCATTGACACGTTTCGATTTTGTATTGCGAGTATAGGCTCCTCCAATTGATCCTTTCTCTCGCGAAACAAGACCTTCTGCTTGTCATGGTGTGCCGTGCGGTGGAATGGGGTCAGTGCACTTCGTTTGCCTGATGGAAATGATGTATCTCTAATGTACTTTTGGTAGTGCGTAGAGCAGTTTTCTTGTTTCACATTCTCGTGTTGGAAGCTATAGATTCAATGCAGTAGAGCTGTGCCTATGCAGGTGTTATATCGTTGACCTGATTTTTCCATTTAGGAGCTTTATATTCTTAGACGTCTTTGTTGATTGATGACGCAGGGGTGGAAGTTTTGGCCGTGGATTCAGGGGCGATTTTAGAAGGTGGCAGTTGATCCCTGGTGTCTGTGACGAAGCCCCTGTGTTGGCTGACCAATTTTCGGTAATCCTGGGTTGATCTGGTTTTCCTAATCCTGACGGCTCCAACGAGAGTATCCTGTTCTTATTCGTTTATATTCTGGATTTTCTGGTTGCCTGATTGGTTCCTATATCAACTCCTTTGAAAGTGGCTCTTCGTGGTTTGAAACTCCTCTGATCTTATGAATTTGTCTGTGCTGGCGATGCAGGTTTTTGTTACCCGTGATAAGGGAAATGGAGTAATGAAGAAGGATGCCTCTGTGTTGTACCCTGGACGTCCTCAAGAACTTTTAGAGTAAGATTTGATAATATAGAGGTGCTTTGATATTTAAATTCAAATTTTCATTAGTTATACATGGCGAGTACACTCCAAGCGTACATTTCGAGAGTCACAAATTTAGCAATCTCTCTCTATGGATTAGCCCAGAAGTTTTGGACTGGTGTTTGTCAATTTTTTATTCGTTTGGTCAAAGAATTGAAGCAAAAAGGATTATGTTGTTTTGACAGGACCAACGATGAGTCGAGTGTATCGTCCTGGGACTGGAATTTAGATGGAAAGAATTCAACTTATCATGCTCTATTCCCTCGTGCATGGACAATCTATGAAGGTGCGATATTTTTGTTGCATTTGGATCAGAAAAGTAGAGATCTGTTCTCGCAGTTCGTCTCTCTCAGTTGAATGACCTTATACATTATTCAAAGTATAAAACTCGGCAGGACTTCTCATTTTCATAGCTCTCTGTTTAGTGGATCTGAATATCGATGACCAATATTCACGAATGTGCTTTGATCTTGCGTTTTCCACCTTATGCATGTAAGGCTCTTAGTTTGACGAGGCTCATGAATAAGCTCATCTGAAATGATTTGATTTCGACAGGTGAACCAGATCCAGACCTCAAAATCTCATGTCGACAAGTTTCCCCATTTATTCCTCACAATTACACAGAGAGTAGCTTTCCTGCTTGCGTATTTTCGTATGTGGTAAGAATTGGTGACAGCCCCTTCTTATTTTATCGTCTTAGAGCTGCTACTGTTTTTTCTCCCTGATAGGATGTTTTAAGCAATCTCAATTCTCTTACCTGACTTGTCGATATGCTCGTGGTCTCATGAGGTTGATATTCCGTCGGTTGGTGTCGTTCTCATACTTGAATTGGATCTTGTCATTTAGGTCATGAATACTGGCAAAGAGGCTGCTGACGTGACCCTCCTTTTTACTTGGGCTGTGAGTTCATCTTTTCTCTGAATCCCTTTGCTATAGTGGCTGATCTGTTCACGGTCTAAATTACTATCGTGACAATGATCTGGGACGTTATGCTCTGTGGTTTTATACGGAAAGCGTCTCATGAGCAGTGTGGCTTGGTCATTGTAATTGCTGCATGGTCTTGCTCGTTCAGGGTATTCAATTTCATAGGATAGAATATTGAAGATGAGTTATTATACATCTAATTCTTTTTAAAAAAAATTCTGCGACAGAATTCTATTGGTGGAAACTCGGCTACAACTGGCGGACACTTCAATGAGCCTTTTATGTGAGTGTCAGGGTACTTTTAAAGACGTCTCATCATGTGGTGTTCATCAAGTTACCTTGTGGAAGATAGCGTTGTAATTCTGCTTGATAGAATGTTGCTCTCGTTGGTTAATGTGCAGAGAGGAGGGTGGCGTGAGTGGTGTTCGTCTCCATCACAAGTTAGTAACTGGACTTTGCTTTGCAGATGAATGGATGTTCACCTAATTTATAGTTAGCATTGTAGTTGAGTTAAATAGTTTGGCGAGGAATACTCTGACCTTGAACAATATCCAATGAGCTTTGATTGCTTTTGTTTTAACTGCTTGTTCATGTACATTCCTGGTGCTCTTACTTAGAATATCATGGTAGAATTTTTATATTGTTTTTTTCATTCTATTGCAATGTTCATTTTATTGATACTCATGAGCAGGATGCCTGTGTCCGCAGCACTGCCGTCAAAGAAGGTCGTCCCGTCACATTTGCCGTTGCAGCGAAAGAGACACGTGGTGTAACGTTGTCCACTTGTCCGTGTTTTTCGCTAGGGGGCAAAGAGGTTCAAATTACTGCAAAGGACATTTGGACGGAACTGAAAGATGTATATTACATTTCCTTTGGATTGTCACTTCCTAGGTTTGATTTTGGTATTTAACTGTTGCAGTCCATCATTTGAGGTGAACCTAATGTACGGTTGTGATAGGGAATTGTGAGAAATTATGACGTTGAATATTGTGAAGACTATCACTTTCAGCAACAAATAGCCAACAAAAGAAGTACTTAAGTATGAGGAAGGAATGTTTCCAGTTTTCTTTTGACCACTTATTTTTGGTGCCTATTGCTCCTTACTAAGCTTCCACAATCGGTACTAATTTGATGCACCACGTTTCACAGAAAGGGAGTTTTGATAAAGAAAATTGGAGCTCCAAGCCCTCAGTACCGACACGCCAAGGTTCTGCAATTGGTGCTGCCATTGCTGCTCGTGTAGAGGTACCTCCAGGGGAAAAGCGTGATGTCGTTTTCTCGTTAGCTTGGGATTCTCCAGAAGTCAAGTTCTTGAAGGGGAAATCCTACCACAGGTACGATCTTAGACCTTATGAGTACTATCTATATTTGTACCTCAACATGAATTCCTCAGCTGTATCAGTGTTTGTCGAACTCGTGCCTGATACTGGATTGCTTTTGCAGACGCTACACGTCTTTCTATGGCACGGCTGGGGATGCCTCATCTAAACTCGCACACGATGCCCTCCGTGGTACGAGTTCCTAGTTCTCACTTGTGCTTCCAAATTATATTTCTTCAATCGTTCACTTCTTTGTAGGCATGCCATCTTTCTGTACACCAGACTTATGTGAACTGATTTCTCTGCGATACGTTATTGTGTGAATCTGATATCTAGGAGTGTGGTAGTATTTTTTTAAGGTTATGGAATGCGTTCGTCCACTGTCTTTAATCATGATTGTGGAGAAACTCCATGCGTATTTACGTGTTGTTATATGGTTCATGATCCTATGCGAATACCTTATCTTGTCTGTATTCAGATTATCGGAAGTGGGAGACGGCCATCGAAGATTGGCAGCAACCAGTACTTAGGGATGAAAAGCTCCCGGAATGGTATGCCGTTTTACCTTGGTTATTTGAAGCAAGTTAACTTACTTTTTTTGCTTCTTTTTCCGTCAAAGGTTTATTTAATTTTTCTTTTTGTTCTAATAAAGGACTGCCTCACCAACTAGCTAATCAGACGCAAGCCCCTTTCGAAGGTGTTGCTGCAATGATTTTGTTTCTTTGAATACTGTTGGAGCCAATTAACTTTGGAGCCGTGGCTTGCTGCTTGTCGAAAACATTCACAATGTGAAAAAGAAACCCCAAGCGTCCGTTAGTTTGTTAACATCATTGAAAGCTTTGTCTTTGAGACTGCTCAAAAGATTTTTTATTTTTTATTTATTTTTTTGTCTTTTCTAATTGCAAGCTGACCGATTCCTCTATGTCTATCTTGTCTATACCTCTGATTAATGGAAAACATATTGCAAGTTTGGAGACCTGAAATTCGAGTTTGTTTGTACTGACACTGTTTCTTGTAGGTATCGCGTCACACTCTTCAACGAGCTATATTACTTAGTTGCGGGTGGCACAATCTGGACTGGTATGATGTCTATCAGCCGTGTAACACCGTACATCTTATTTCACAAACTCTGAATTTCATCATATTTCAAGCTGGTTTTCACCCTTGTGTTTACAATGTAAAATTGGTTTGGTGTGTGAGGACGTGGTGGAACTTTGTACCGTGTTCGGGACATTTTTCGAAATTTGTAGCATAATTTCACCAGATTTTTTGTGTTAATCATTACCTGTGATCCAATATTTTGCATCACTAATTTTATATGTAGATTTTGCCTCCTATGTCTTTTTTGGAATGTTGATTGTTACGTCGTGGAAAATGTAGTCAACATAACCACTCTTACTTATAAAGGGCTTGCGTTAATTTTAGATGGTGGGCCGGCTTTGCAAGGAAATTCAGAGCTCTCAACGTTGAACTCTGCACAGAATTCTACTCCTGACTCTCCTTCAAGGGAAGAGTCATCCATTACAAGTGATTCAGATTTTCCTCCCTCACAAGGCCTCTCGAAGGTTGGTGAGGGTTTAAGCCTGCATCCAGCCTCTTCTGGAACTGATCTACTTACAGTCAGGGAAAACGACCAAGAAGGTGAAGCCATTGGTTCGAATGGTGAAAATTACCATAAAGTTGATACCTCTGGTTTGAATGGGGATAATGCAACCCCAGTGGCGGAATTTAACCCGTTTCTTCGAGGACTTGAAATCGAGGAAGTTAAGTTTATTTCTGAACTAGAACATGTAGCTGAATTCCCTACAAGCGAGTCATTGCTCAGTTTTAGGAATAGAGCTGAAACAGAATTAGCTGCCAGCATGGCAGCTGAGCGAGTGCAGTCAGGAGAGATGGTTGAGCCTGGAACACCAACAGAAACATTAGAAAACTTGATATTGAAACAAATGCAAAAAGCAATGATGGGTTCCTCTGAGGCTGGAATTGCGACAGGGCCCAGCCTTCTTCAGGAAGGAGAGGAAAATGTTGGGCAGTTTCTTTACCTGGAAGGCATTGAGTACATCATGTGGAACACGTACGATGTGCATTTCTATGCTTCATTTGCGCTTCTTTCTCTTTTCCCGAAATTGGAGCTCGCTATACAACGTGATGTCGCTGCAGCTACTCTTTCTCAGAATCCAGAGAAGGTGAAATACATGGCTGACGGAAACATGGGGATAAGGAAGGTTTTTGGCGCAGTGCCGCATGATCTTGGGCAACATGACCCTTGGGTAGAAGTTAATGCTTATAACATCCATGATACGAGCAACTGGAAGGATCTTAATCCAAAATTTGTTCTCCAGGTATAGCTCCGGTAGTCTACACGATTTACATAAGTAGTCTAAATTGTGGGCTTTTCTTATATTTCATAGTTTCTACTCTATTTGTCGCATATTGGAATTATCCCGGAAAGAAACCAGATAGAAGTAAATTTAACAATTCTGGTGTTTTCCTGTTCAGGTTTATAGGGATGTGGCTGCAACAGGAGACTTAAAGTTTGCTAAAGCAGTTTGGCCTGCTGTGTACGCAGCCATGGCGTATATGGATCAATTTGATCGGGACCGCGATGGTCTTATTGAGAATGATGGGTTTCCAGATCAGACATATGACACGTGGTCAGTTCATGGCGTCAGTGCATACTGCGGAGGGTTGTGGATAGCTTCCTTGCAAGCAGCGGCTGCCATGGCTGAGCTTGTACGCGACGTAGATGCAGCCACTTATTTCACAGGAAAATTTAATCAAGCTAGAGATGTGTACGAGCGAAAGCTTTGGAATGGCTCTTATTTTAGCTACGACAGTGGAACAAGCAGTAACAGTAACTCAATTCAGGTACTTCCATATATCTCTGCGTGGCATTTTGATCCTTCGCTTTGCTTCTTCTGTGCTGTCTATCTTGTTGCTCTTTGATCACACTTTGAATGCCTTTGTTATTAGATTTCTTTGAATTTTGTCGATTTCCGAAGTTTCACGTAAACTTGCTTCTTGTGTGCAGGCTGATCAGATGGCTGGTCAGTGGTACACCTGGGCATCAGGTTTACCTCCTCTTTTCGATGATTACAAAGCTCGGAGCGCATTGCAGAAAGTATTTGATTTTAACGTGATGAAAGTTAAAGGTGGTAAGTGGGGCGCTGCGAATGGCATGCATCCCAGTGGAAAAGTGGATGAAACTTGTATGCAATCACGTGAAATCTGGACCGGGGTAACATATGCTGCCGCTGCCGCAATGATTCACGAGGGTATGAACGACCAGGCGTTCACAGCTGCCGAGGGCGTGTTTCTGGCTGGATGGTCTGATCTTGGGTAAGAAACCAGTTCTTCTCACTTTATCTTGTTGACTTTTTGCTTACAGTTGGTTTCGCGCTGAGTGTGATTGGAAATGAGCTACGAGTTGCAAGTCACGCAAGAGTAAGAGCGACTCATGGCTTAATCTCTTATTCATTATAATTTATGAACTGGAATCCCCTTGTAATCATTAAATTTCTGCTCAACTCTTAGACCTCCTGATGCAGAAGTTGACCATCAGTTTGTCTGGTTAAAAAAGCGTGTGTGGTGCATCTACAATTGATTCCTAGGAGCCGAATGCAATCGCTCATGCAAATTGAATTTCAGTTGAGAGATCGTCATGGCTTCACTCGTTAACCACTAGTTTTTGATGAATAGAAGCGCATGATTTGTAGGCATGTCGTTCATCTCGTTTACAATTTATCAAGCCTGAGTCCATTGACCTTTATTATGACTATCTAGAAGTAGATGATACAAATTACTCGTGACCTAAACTGCCTTGAGTATTTTGTTAGTGTGATTCTTGGCGAAAAGATTGTTTGAACCTGATTTGGTTTATCTCCGAATGCGAACTCAGTTTGAATTCGAGTCTTATTGAAACCTAAAGATTGGACGCCCTGTTGGAATATTATGCGTGCAGATATTGGTTCCAAACCCCGGAAGCATGGACAATAGATGGGTACTTCAGGTCATTGGCGTACATGCGGCCGCTTGCCATTTGGGCAATGCAGTGGGCACTGTATCCCCCGAGGTCTATCGCCGAAGCTCCGCGCGTACCATCAATGGACCGGGGCTCTGCAGTTGTCACCCACGATCGGTTTTCAAACCTAGCTAATGCCCTCCGCAGCACAAATATACCACAGTTAAGAAAGACCCATAACCTTTCTAGCTCTCTCTTACGTGCGGTCCTGATGGGAAGTGTAGTGCTCAGCGTTATTTTTTGGCTGAAATTTGGTTCTCGTCGAAGTTTATTTAGAATTTTGTAATAAAGGCAATATGTGTATTGTACCATAGGATATCGATAGGTGGGTGGTTTTCCACTTCCAATTGGATTTGGAAACATTTAAACCCATGTGTAACATGTTTGGGTATACCAAGTGTTTTTATTATGCAGTAAAATGTGCTTCAGATGGTTCTCGGCTGGTTGTTTGAACACAGTTGTTTTGATATTTTTTCTGTTTTCTCTTCATTCAATCAACTCACTGGTTTAATGTATCTTGCATAGAGCTGTGGTCAATTATTCGTGTTATTTGGTCTTCTGCCATATGTCTGCACTGACCTCATTGCTATTCTTCTGATTACTTGCATTGAACAGTATGTCTGATGTATGTCTCAACATGTGATACTTATTGCTGTCTCTCTTTCTTGGTATTGACAAACTGCTGATACACTATTTATATGGTTACCTTGAATTCATGGTTTGTATAAACCTCTTAACTCTTGTGGTGGTTTGTCCAGTTCATCATTTATATGCAATTAGACCTACTTCTCTGCATCTTCCTTGCTGAGGTACGAACCTCCCCTTGTATTATGGGGCCATTAATTTCGAATCATTAGCGTTGCATCTTCCTCGCATTTGTTGTCATGAAGTAGATCACTAGCACCAGTGTAAGATTGACATTGACGTTGCTCTGACTAACCAATCCTTTTTATTTCAGAGGGTACTTTACCGGATCGTCTTGGGAGAACTGATCGATCCCTTCCTTCTGAAGCTACGACCACTTTACACCTCTGAATAATCCTGAAGCACCCTTAATGCCAGTGCACGGGTGCTCTTTGCTACAAATTTTCTTATTATAGAATAAGATTACCTTGGTATCATGGTTCATAAAAAATCTGACTCGATTTCTGATTTCAAGGTGTGGCCGTGAATACCTCATGGGTCATTTATACGATTAACCTTGTTTGGATCTCAATCCTTTGTCAATGGTTAATTCTTGTAGCATAACTCTGCTTTACCTGTCTTTCTACTCATGCTTGGATTCTTGATTTCAATGAGCGCTCTGCTGAGAGCAACTGACGTCGCCATCAAAGCCGATACAAGCTGTAAGTTATTTTGCTTGGATGAGTGTTTCCTCAAACCATGTTTCATTTGAAGTTGTCACTATCTTATCTCACTTTCTCGCTTATGATAAAATGATAGGATCTCCTGGATTTGATTTAGCAGATTCAGCAATCGTGCTGGTTGAGCCGGCCAAACACAGATTCTACATGGAGGTTGGACCCATGGGGTAAGTATTCTTGTGTCACTTCTTCTTCCCTCCGTTTTTTTGAGGGTTGATTCTTTGACCGGATTGATTCAGATGTTTGTGCCGATTTGTATGTTACTACTCGAAGGTGGGGGATAATTAGAAGAGGAATAATGGCCATACATGCTTCTGAACTAGCTCGAGGAACGGCTTTGAAATTTAGTTCCTACGAGGTTCTTAGTATGGATGGAAGTACAGTAGAACTTCTAATATGCATTTAGTACATTACAGACTAGTCTGACACATTACATTCACTGAGAGAGCTTATTTACAGTAAGGGACGGTCATTTGCATTCATGACGTTTCATGACGTTTGTATGCAGCTTGGACTGACAATCAATGTTACTTTTTCTTTTTGAACAAATGGAAGAACCATTGCATTAAAAAAACCACAATACACAACAGCCAAGCCAAACGATTGAACAATGAAGAGAAATGAGCACTGATTAAAAAGGAATGAAGCAAAGCTAAGTGAAAATAAGAGGAGGGTTGTTCCAAATAACATGGTCCCCATCTCTAAAGGCAAGAGTACATCGTGAGTGGATCCAAATATTATCAAAGTTCTGCCAAATATCATTCGTTTGTTGAGGGCATTGACGCACTGCCAAGTTTGCCTTCAATTGCATTGTACAACTAGAGCCCAAAAGAACATCACACAATGCTTTTTGAGTGTAATCAAGAGGCCATTGATGATGATTAACCCCTAATGTTCCATGACTATGTTCACTGAAAAACTCAAAAACTGTCATTTTTAGTACAAGTAGCAAATTTTCAAAAAAAAAAACGTTTTTTGACATATATATAACTACAGGATCTTGTACTATGTAGTATTAATAACGTGTGGTAAAAATTTCAGAGATTTTTATTGCGTAGATTGCAAGATATAAGCATTCAAATTCACTAAAATTATTTTTTTTGCCTTGCAAAAAGATGAACAATTACACTTCACAAGCTCACTTTTCTATGAAAAAATGACCAAAATGATGGTTCTACTTTGGATTCTTTTTCCTAAACAAGTTTTCCACATGCTTGAAAAATTTTAGATCATTTGGAATTGTACAACATATAAGGAAAAAAATAGTAAGTAGGTAGTAGTAGACAATGATTCAAAATACTAAATTATTAAGAATTAAAATATGGAATTGAAAAATGAAAATTCCAATGGTTGGTTTGTAATAAAAAATTTACATCCTAGGATTTTATTTTTTTCAAAAATATTGAAAATTGGATAAGATAAAGGATTTCAAAGTTTATTTTAGAGTAGAACATCCACAACTGCCTACAAACTAGAAATCCTCATAACTTTTGACTCATTGATCAAAATGGAATGATTCAAGGCTTTCTTTGTATATATAAGTCTAAAAAACCAAGTTCAAATTTTGGTTTTTGAAAAAGGGATTTTTTCTAATTTGCCCAAACTACCTAGTTACAAAAAAACATAACATATTAGGCTATAACTTTTGACTTCTATTTCTAAATATCATGAAATTTGTTGCATATGAAAAATATTCCTTGTCTACACCTTCTATTGAAATTTTAGCCTAAAATATGCAAATTTTTGGTCACAATGACCTGCCCAAAAAAACTTTACAACCAAAAAATGCATGTTGGACTTTTAAGGGTTAAAGACCATATTTTTCCTAGAAATCCATAAAATCCATAGAAAAGAGCCACAAAGAAGGGTCCAAATCATCTTGAGGTGATGAAATAGTTTGAGGTTGGTAGATTTGAAGCCACATTGAGTGAAAGTTGAACCTAAGTGGTAGAGGCATGTTTGAGATGTCTTCCAATAAAAACTAATCAATGTCACTTTAAAGAGGTTTGTTACCTTAGAGAGTGTTATTTACTAGAAATTCTATTCTTACTATTTTCTTCATTGCATAAATTTAGTTGTATAGTATTCCATACAACACAATAGGCTCAAAAAAAACTCATAGCAATAGTAGTGCACATTGCCCATTTTATTTTTTGGGCATAATGCAATTTGCAACTATTGTTTTTGGTCATTCATAATCAAAATTACATTCTTTTGCAATCTCAATCAAGAATTCAAAATTTAAATTTCAAAACACTGAAATTTTATTTTTGATAAATTTTTTGAAATAAATTTCATGGTTTTGGATTAAGAATTTTTAAAATCAATTGTGTAAGTATATAGGAAACATTTTTATGTCATTAACTAAAAAAATTAAACTATAAAGTTCAATGTTTGGGTGTTGTATGTCAAAAAAATTTAATGAAATATTTTGTATTGCAACTAAACCTCATTGGAAAGTAATGTAGTAAGAAGAAAGAAATGTCATGTTTCCTCTTTTTGCAATCTGAATGGAGTTCTTTGTAGGAAGTGGATTCACTTATAATTGAAGTTGTCGTGGGATAGTAAGAGTCAAAAATTCATCTATCAATTACTTTAAGGTGTCTTCAAGTTTTGAAAATAAATATCATGTAAATTATAAAATTTTCTTTTTTTGAATGGTGGTGAAAGTATATGGTTTCCATATATCCATGTAACATTGAATGTTGATGCAATGGTTTTCTCCATAATTGAAAGGTATCATGCTTTGCTAAATATTAGGGAAAGACTTATTATTTAATTCTAGGATTTGAATTGGTTGAAGAGCCATATGAGATAATTTTAGTTTATTATAGGGGGGGCCTTTTTCAAAGATGCAAAAAGGCCCCATGCATCATTGGTAAAATAATGTTACAAATAATTAATAAAAAAAAAACTCCACTATAATTGGCTTTATTCTTGTAGCACCAACTCACTTTTCAAGTTAGTCGCTACTCAAAATTTGTTACATATAACTTCTATAGAATGCAAAGCTTCTTCCTTTAAATCTAGAACCAATAAATTGAATTCAATTTTCTTATAATATGCACATCACCTTGAAAGACATTTCTACCTTAAAATCAACATGTACCTATTGTATATGAATTTGGGGCCCCAAATCCATACCTTAAGTTAGATTGTTTTTTTTATTTTGTTTTTTTGTTTGAAATATTGTGATCTTTGGAAAATGTGTCCCCTAATTACAGTTTTGGTACTTCAAAAAGCCCTCAACAAAGAGGGATGCATGGGCTTTGTTTCATGGCGTTCTAACCTATAGTGTGAGAGTTATTAAATTTTGAAATTTTTACGAATTAAAAAATTAAAAAATAATTTTTACTTTAATTTTGGCTATGGCATTATCAATACTCACGACTTTGACTTCATGGGTTTTTCGAAGATTAATATTTTACCCACTTTTCAATTATAGCAAAGTATAGTTTTTGAAAATTTCATTAGATGCCATATTTATTTTTGGAGTGCTTTGACGTCCAAAATCTCGGTGACGAACAGATTGAAATTTAGTTTTCTTTCTTGTTACTACTTAGATGAAAGTCATTTAATTTGTGGAGATTCTTTATCAAGTTGTTGTCCTTTCCTATGGTTGGATTTGGTGTTACTAGAGTTCATGTTTTTCTAAAATTACAAATGTGGAAGTGTGTCAAGCCAAAAATTGCATTGATTTTAGTTCAAAATTGGATTTGCAAAAATGAGGTCATAAATTAAAAGAACACAAAAATTTCAAAAAATCACCACATCAAGAGAACTTTGTTTCAAACCATTCCGACAAGTGTTACTCAAAAAATGATAATATTTTATTTGGAATTGAATTTAGAAGGAATTTAGAAATTTTCCATTCAAAATTTATAAAAAGATATTGATGATGGCAATAGTAAATCTAATCGTACAGATGGAATCTACAACTCCTATTTGTATGTCAATTCCAAAATATTCTTCCACATAGCACTTTATATCAATTTTCCCCAAATTGTCAATTTTGGAAAAGGATCCAGATGTTTAGGGGTTATTTATATTTTGAATTATTTTTCAACGAATCTAACCGTAAAGTACGGTAGTCACAGTTACAATTGGGTTCTCCTACCAGCCCGGTGCTGCCCTTATAAATAAAAACAGATGGTAAGTTGCTGGAAATGGTATGTTCCCTTGTTCCCTTGACTACAGTCGCCAATGACGTGGCCTCATTGAACCTCCGCCAACCGACGCTTGGCCTCAGCTGACCCACGTTCCCAGTCCCCTGCAACCCTCTCTCCCGTCCACCGGACGGTCACAAAATCCACCGGACGTAGCTCTCATTTCCCAAACACCCTGCCAACGTCCTCTGCCAATTGAGCTCGCTCTCTCTCCCTCCAGCCAAATCCCCGTCTCTAACTAACTTCTAAACTTACTTCTCTCCCAAATCTCCACAAATCCTCGTTCACATTGTTCTGACTGTTGGGTTACTGTAGAAATTTGCAAGGAAGAACTGCACTTGGCTGTGCGAAAGTCCTTTTGTTGGGTTGCTAGTTTGCCAATTTTGTAAGAGAGTGTGAGAGATGGCTGGTGGGGATGGCCAAGCTGCTGTGGTAGTGCAGATCAACAAGCTGAAATTCACGTATCCTGGAATTGATGGGGCTCCTCCGCCTGGCGCGAAGCCTTTGATCGAAGACTTTTCCCTGACGTTGCGTGCGGGAGATCGCTGCCTCCTCGTGGGCGCTAATGGAGCTGGTAAGGAATCTTCTACATTCAATTTTTTTCAGTTTTGTGTAGATTTTGTGTTTTTGAAACATTCGATTTCTGGTAAGGAGCTTCATGTGGTCCGGGTTTTTGAAATTGCACTCGGGAGTGATGTTTTGGAACAGGGCGTCAGATTTAGGGTTGAGGACTCGGATCCACGTGCGCTGTGGGAAATTCTAGTAACACTGTTGGGCCTGAGTTCTCAGTACGCTTTTCGACGCTTAGAGAATTTTTCTGTTGCATTATTTTCATGTAGCTGCGTCTGGAAGGATCAAGTGAGCAATGTAGGCAACCTTGATCTTATGTCGTCTATCTTCAAGAGCGTGGTTCACTTTGAGAAACCTTAAATGTCAATGTGATGGATCAAACTGTCAGGCGTCAATTATGGACAACGTGGGGATATCTGGGATGGAAGTTTCAAGAGTTTAGTCTCTTTTTGAACGAATTTGGTAACAGTGAGGGTGGACAATGCTGGCAAGAATCGACACCGTTGGATCCACATGTGATTGATTAGAATCTCTGCAAGCCTTTTCATCTAATATGAATCCTAAACCTCGATCAAATTTTCAATTCAACAGTAAGCCCTAAAACTCAGGGTACGGATAGGGGAGGATACAGGGTAACATTGAATCATGTCAATTAGCACCCATTGGAATGAACTCTTGTGGTCTCATGCAGACTGTTTTGGGTTGCTGCAGGCAAAACCACGCTGCTGAAGATCCTGGGCGGTAAACATATGGTGGATCCCGACATGGTTCGAGTATTAGGTCGATCGGCTTTCCATGATACTGCTCTCACCTCCAGTGGGGCCTTAGCTTACCTTGGTGGAGAGGTGTCTCTCTTCCTCTGTATCGATGATTCCTGAAACATGTACTTTGAGTGTGATGAGAATGTATGTCGTATTTGCTTCATTCTTAATCGAGAAGGTGAACTCTGCCTCCTGGTTGTTGTTTTCAAGATGCAAATGAAGCTACTAGTTAAGGAAATTAATAGTTTTCTGTTATTATCGATGTAGTGGAGGAGAGATGTGGCTTTCGCTGGCTTCGATGTCCCTTTGCAAATGGATGTGCCTGCTGAGAAGATGATTTTTGGAGTTCAAGGCATTGATGCTTCAAGACGAGAGCGTCTGATTAAGGTAAAACACAAAGTTATATAACTCTTTAGAATATGTTGAAGTTCTTATTTGAAGAAACTGCTTCCATGGCCATGATTGTAGCCCTAAAAATTCAGCTGTGTGTACGGGAGTAACCAGTCCGCTTTACAGAATTGTAGTATTGGGTGGTGGGCTTGAGTTTCCATTGCATGTTCCTAGAGAAGTAAATTATTGGTGTACTGTGCTAGGAGAGTATTTAATGGAGAGATTTGGGATGCTTCTACCATTCTAAAATTGGGATTCCGTTTGAACAAATTGCGTTTGGACAGGTCCTTGATATTGATTTGAAGTGGCGCATGCACAAAGTCTCAGATGGCCAAAGGCGACGGGTGCAAATATGTATGGGCTTGTTACGTCCGTACCAGGTATCTCTTCAATATTTTCAGTGTTGATGAAGGGTGCAAATGCCAGCTGTGAATGCTTGGGAGTGGATACTTTATGTGTTCTAGATGTATATTATGCTTCTGTTACCAAATGATTGTTTCATGTATGTCTCTGACTTCGTGTTTCTTGGTTTGATGAAGGTGCTACTTCTTGACGAGATTACAGTTGACTTGGATGTTCTGGCTCGAGCTGATTTGATGGCATTTTTGAGGTCTGAATGTGAAGAGAGAGGAGCCACTATCATCTATGCCACCCATATCTTTGACGGACTTGAGTCATGGCCCACCCATATTGTAAGCTTCTCACCTGCAATGCAATAACGTAGCCACATGATAGGTTTGGCCCAAATTAATTTCAAAAATAGAAATTGAAGAAAAGTGGCATTCGAGAGGCCTGAAAGTTGAAAAAGTGAAATAATTACCATGCGTTATGTATGTTTTCGCTATTTGGGAGGGAAATTGTTTTTTGACCTTAAGTAATTATTTGTTTCTCGGGTCGAACCTGCTATTTCGTCATGGCAGTGCTCTAACATTGAGTACTGTGGATCTATTTGACCTAAGTTCTCTCTATTAAAAAAATGTTTCAGGCATATGTTGCAAAGGGGAGGTTGCAATTCGCAAAACCTATCGGTCAAATAGAAGAAATGAAGGAGCTTTCGCTTATGGTATTACTCCTCTGAGTCCTCTCTCACATCATTCCTGAGTTTTCCTGCCAATGTTGATAGTACATGTAGGTACCTGCGGCAGCGCTCGCTACATTTGACACGCTGACATGCAGACGCATTTTAATTCTGTGCATGTCAGTGTTTTGATTGATTTGTCATGTCCCTATCTGACAATTTTTGTACTAACGATCAGTTTTTTTTATTGTTCCAGAGGACTGTTGAGAGGTGGTTGCGGAAGGAAATTGATGAACAGAGACGTGTTCGAAAGGAGAGAGTTGCAAAGGGGTTGCCCGAATTTGAGGAACAAAATCCTGATGGGACACGTGTTATTGGTGAATCTGCCAAAAATGCAGTAAAGGCTCCCTTGAACAACGGATGGGCAGGTGGCCGATTACATTCTACCATAGCTGGAGAAGACCCGTATGATTTGAGCTCGAACCGCGTCCTCAGAGTGTAAAAGGTAGCAGTTCTTGTGCTGTTCAGCATATTTTCTGTTATTAGACTAGTTTCGTTTTCATACGTTCGTCTTGATAAATGTCTTGATAAATGAAAGAGGATTTTACTGCACCAAGTTCTTTGGATACCTTATGCGAAAGTCATGAAGGATTAAATTTTTATTGGAACGTTCTAAATCACTTCTTTGACAACAGGTACACATTGATTAAAGGATGCTCATGAGCTGAACATCTGATCAAGTGGCGATTTGTGATCAATTTTGGGCTCGACATTTCACAAAATTGGCTCAGACAGGTATGCAATTGGCTAGATTAGGTCTGAATGGTCCTAGGACTGGTGGGACTCCCATTCTTTTACTTTTGACCCTACAGCTTGTTTGCCAAAGGTGTGCAAAATGGGGTCGATGGTCTCAAAAATTAGTAGCATAGTAACATTACATATGCCGTTTCTTCTGACGTCTGCAGTAATATTATTAAATAAAAAAAACATCTTCGCATTGTTAACATGATTGTAGTACTCTGTGGGATGTGAACCCAGATTCACGACTCAATCTAAGTAGGGTAGGTACTTGAGGACAGGACTTTTATTTATATGAAGTATGGACGGAATGGATTCCTGCTTACTGGCTTGTATACAGCACTTGTGAAACTCTGTCCTGGAAAGTCTTAGCAATAACTGTGCTGAACAGACTTGGGTATAGTTAGGTACGTACTTGGGCCAAGTGGAGAATTGATACTCCCTGTGCTTGTAACATTGAGAGGTAAAGCTTACTAATCCTATTGTAAAAGAAGCATTTTTAGAACAAAACTCGTGCACATGGTATTCAAATTACACTTTTTCTGGCGCCTCCAGAAAATCCGCTAACTTACCGTAAGTTAGGGCATTCCCCTACGCAGAGCAGGCAGCCCCCATAAGGTAGTTGTGTTCTAACTACACTAGTTCTGGTTGGCGCTATAATTAGGGAGCACCGCTATATTTAGCATCCTTGAGTCAGGCTCGTCTCTACCGTAGCGTAGCCCATCATTCTTCTCTCTCACGTCAATGGCTGGCTACTCTTCCTTTGGGATTGGCTTCATGTTTCTGGAAGTCAGCATTAATGAAGCTTGGCTGGGTGTACTATATTGTACTGTAGAATACTGATCTGGTAGTACAGTACACCGTATCATACGGTGCATTGTACACCCAAAGCTCCGTCTTGGGAGGATTGACCCCTCTATTGCCCCTTGTTTTACCCTTGTAGGAAACCCTGAAATCTTTTATTTGCCACATATGTTAAAATTTGCAAATCCTGAATTCATATTTGCAATCAAAGTCACTAAATTAGTCCAAGAACATGATGAACTTCAAAACTAAAGTATCGCAAAATAGGGGGCAATTTTGACATTTACTCTTTAGTGGGGCAATAGAGCAGTCAATCCTCCTTGACTATCTTCAAGTCTTAGAAGTAGAGTAAATATTTGGTTTCTATATGAAAGTCAGATTTGGCAAAAATTAAGTCATTTTTGTTATTAAAAGTGCCACATGTCATCTTGTGAATGGTGCAAGGTGATGTGGACCCTAGAGGATTTGTTGTGAGAAATCACTACTTCTACACTTGAATGGTGAATTAGACCTAATGTATAGTTTTGTTATTGTGGCAATTGGATGTAAAATAAAGATGCCTATTTTGACTATTTTGAAACTATTGAGTTTTTCATTTGTGTTTTGGTAGCTTATTATAATTATAAAAAAGATTGGGTGAGTCTCCAGCTCTTCAATTTTTGGGAAGTAGTTCATTTGGCAAAATGTAGTAAAAAAAAAATAATTCACATTCCCTATACTAATGCAAGGGAGGTTGGTTTTTGTATTGTCAAGAAACAAATGTTGTTGAGGAGCCAAAAAGTGGCTAAATGGAATGGTGAAAATTGGATGGATTTCTTCCAATTTGGAGGTTGGAGAGTTTCTTGAATGTCATATATATATAGCTTTGTAGTGAAAAGTCTTGCATTAGTGAACTACCAAATATTTTGCTAAAGAATGATGTGAAATTCATATACCTTAAAAGATGTGGCTTTTTAGTATATTTGACAATTCATACCACCTTCTTCTTGATTCAAATATTTATGTGTATGTGTCAACCCATCCGACCAAATAATACTTACATTGGGTACCTCCTTTATTACGCTATGCTTTAAACCACCAACTAGAAGAGGCCCCAAAATGGTTTAAAACTTCCTAAAAATTGTCCATGAAGGAAATATAGCGGCTTCTAAGAAGCATTGCTATTTTTGGCACATGTACCAAGCTTGAAAGCTCACACAACGTGATGCTTACAATCTCTAACAAGCTTGTAAGTATTTTGTTCATTTAAGCTTGTATGTTTTGAGGAATATTAATAATACAACTTCAAGTCCTTTTATTTTACTTCTGACATCTCGAGAGGGGGAATTTTGAATGTAGCCACTCATTTTAAAGGCTACCTATGAGCTATTTTGATCACTCTACTTTGAAAACTTTGCAAACCTATTGTAGTCTCAAATTTGCCAAAATTAAAAAAAGATTGTATGTTTCTTTGTTTAATACACAACTCTTTGTTATCTTGTTTCTGTAATTAACTACTCAACTTTCAAGTAACCAACAGATCGATTTGTTACACTTTTGTGTGTACCTTATATTGAAATACTTGTCAAAATGACTATAGTAGAAAAAAAAACTTCACATATAAAGTATGATGATTAGGAACTATCTTCAAATTTTTATGCAAAATACCTATATATGAAGTCACCAAGGCCTATCCACATTTTCAAAAATACAAAACATAGACACGCTCTTTAGTCGTTTAGGAGCTATAGAACATATTGTGTCTATGCTTGATCACATTTCAAAAGTTATCTATATTAAAAATAAAATTTGAAAATATTGATATTTTTGCATTATCATATATAACAAACTTCCACTTGAACTTTTTTATGATTGTAAACAAAATAAAATTTATATGATTAAATGAAATTATTTATTTATATAAATTTCAATAATTAAAAAAATACATTGAATAATAAATGAAAAGATGTTTGAATAAATATTGGAGATAATAGTAGTAAACATTGTTGTGTAATTTGGGTATACTTCTTTAGTTCAAATAAAGAAAAATTTGATAGATTTCATTTTGAGATACCATATTTTATATGTTCAACATGTTGCCTTCAAAATGTTACCACATAATTGAAGTTTCTCTAATTTCTTTTCTAAAAAATAATCTTGAAAATTCATAGTTATAAAAGCTACATTTTCTAAGTGAGATGAATATGATTTAACCCCTAAAGAACCATTGTCACCTTAGGGGAAAAATAAAATTTGGATAGATTTCTATATTACCAATTATTGGCACAAGTTTTGAAGAAAATTTGAATAAAATAAATACATTGTCCTTCCAGGAATGTAACTTTTATTTATATTGGTATTTGAAATAAAAATTTTGCCTCCTTAAGTACAAAATGGAGTTTGTTAGGTAGCAAAAAAAAAAACCTCACATAATTTTTTGTGTGATTCATAGATAATATTTTTCTATTTGGAGAGTTTGATTCAATTTATTTTGATTAGTGACATGAAAGTCATAGAGCATCTTATTTTGGAGGCAATCGTAAAGAAAATAACTTATATGAATCATTTTTGAACTCAATCATCACAGTTTTTAAAAAAAAATTCTAAAGGATTTAGTTTACTTGATAAAACAATCTCACTGTAGGAATTAGTTCACTTCAATTCCATCTTAGAGGTATTAGTGAACAATTTAGTTATCCCTTCTATCTTGTACCGACTTCTACTTAACAATTTTTTGAAGAATGAAAATCAAGTGTTTTTTTATAAAATTTTAAACCTTGGGTCTCAACTCAATTGGTTAAGAAAAAACATCACAAAATCAACATGTATTATGCAAAAAAAATTGAAGTAAGAAGATTCAAAGTCTTATTATTTAATCACCCCATGTTTCTTTAGACTATGTTTTTTTACTTTAAACACAAATATCTTGCTATCTATATTGTCAAAGCATTTGGAATTTCTTCCACACATTTTATACTAGTCTAGTGCATGATTCTATAGTCCCTATTATCAATTGAAAGCAATCAATTAAAAACTATCACTTTCCAAAATGGATAGACCTATGCATCTTTTGTTTCTACAATTCTCCTAAAAGTCATTAATTTAACACTTTTAATCCTTAGTGTGCACAGTAAGTTAAGGATAAAAAGTTTTTTCATCAATTTTATTTTGCATATGATTAAAACTTCAATTCCTAACACTTGTGTAAGGGATGCTTTACACCTAAAGGTTGGGTCAATTTATTGTATAAGAAGCTCAAAATCCTCTCTTGTGATTAGACAAATGATTGAAATCTTCACTTGGGATTAGACAAAAGGCTCAAATTTGTACAATTGTCCTTAAAAGAAATGACCTAACCTCTATGTGTAAAGCATCCCTAAGATTATTGTTTAAATACCAAAAGCATTTGATGTTGAATTAGAGAGTTGAGTACTTGTTACCATCAACCCTTCAACTTGTAGTAATAATAATTTCCAATCAATCACATCTTCTTGTATGAAAAAGGAAAATAATTATTATAGTAATTTATTGATTGTAATAAAAAATAATAATATTTGCATTATGCCCACTATATTCATTACCTTTGAAAGTAATAATATTTTATAAGTTTTACAAAAATTTATACTTTGTCTCAAGAAAAAAGGAAAAATGTGCAAACTATGAAGTGCTATAATTATTTTAAAAAAAAACTCATTCAAACTCATTCATGAAATGCACTTCAACAAGCGTTAAGTTGAAACATGTATAAATTTGTCATTCAAATAATACTAAACTTATCCTCTATTAAAAAGCATTAAGCACAATTAATCCTTTTCATATAGGTCGGTAAAAATTGTCGAGTTACTTTATTTTATATTGCAATGCTATTATTTTTTTCAATGGCTTTAACCTCTAAAAAAATCAAAGAGCCTACTTAGGAACTTGGGTAGACTCTCTTGATTTCATAATTTGGAATTTTTGAATGAATTTTTTAGGTTGAATGCTACTCATCGTACTCTATTTGTAACAGGGTTGACAAGATGTCCGGAAGCGGATGCTTCAGAATTCTTTTTGCCATCCACCCTGCTTGTCCACTAGTTCTGTCCACCATGGCATCCACAAGATCTAATGGCTCAAATCTATCCGCATTTACTATCTGCAAGATTTGATGACCAAGATCTATCTGGTGGACAGGGCAGACAACGTTGTCAAAAGGCGGATGACAACAAAAAAAAATTTCCATCCGCCTCATCCGTCCATCCCGTCCATCCGCAAGATTTGGCAACCTAGATTTGTACGATGGACAAGGCGGACAAGGCCATCGAAAGGCGGATGGAGTTGACGGACATGACAAACGAAAAAAAAAAAAAAAAACTTTGTTCACCAGTTCTATCCGCCATGCTATCTGCAAAATCTTACGACTTAGATCTATCCGCATTTGCCATCTGTAAGATTTGACGGCCTAGATTTGTCCACCGGATGGGGCGGATGGTGCTATCAAAATGGGGCAAGGTAGCAAAAAAAAACTTTTTATTTATTTTGCCATCCACTTGCAAATGCTACGAATAGATAGACGGATTTTAGATGTTAATTTGCCTCGGATGTTCCAATTCGTCAAACCTTGTTTGTAAAGCCTTATTTCATGTCATTTCAAAAAATATTCCAAAAGTTAGAAGTGTTTTTTTTCGATTTCAATGTCAACACAAAATGTATCTTCTAAAAAATGTTAATTGTTTTTTGTGGATTTTATAGATTGATACCTACTCTAACATTTGAACAATCGAATTCCAAATAGTAGGGTAAAAGTTATGAAGAGTTTTATTTTGCAAGCAATGAAGTAGAAAAAACATATGGAGTTGTCTTTTGCTCTCAATTCTTAAAAATTAAAAATTAAAATTAAAATAAAGGATAGGCATTGATTATTAGAACATTCTCACCATTGGGATTAACAATTCTTGAATTCTTTCAAAAGTTATTCGCATATTAATTTTATCTTTCATTCAATAACATATTTTACTACAAAAAAATTTAATAAATATAAAAGTCTTTTTGGTTATATATATATATATAAATAATTTATTATTATTATTATTTAAATTAAATTAAATTATTTTTAAATTCCAATTTATTGGCTAAAATGCACAAGTTATAGGACATATGTTTTGTTTTTTCTAAAAATGTTGAAAGACAAAGCTTCACCTTTTTGAAAGGGCTAGAAAAGCCTACATTTTGAAGTTTAGGCACATTGAATTTGCAATTGATGGGAATATTCATTCTAAAATTTGGGGGCAGGGTACTTGGATAAATTAATAAAGGATCTTATGATGAGATTTGTTAAAAAAATAAATATTGATGAAGATTTTGGGACAAGTATTTTAAAGCAATTTTGGACCTCTAAACATAGAAAAGTTTTAGGTGTTAGCAAAGAATTTTTAATTATAATGGGTGAATTCACACTAAATGAGACAATTCTACCATCTATTAAAAATATCTTATCAATCTTTAGGTAGAAAATTCTTCATATGTAACATGGTGTTGAGATATAAAATTTTCATAATCTATAGATTTTGTACTAAACCCCTCAAGGACCAAGAGGATACAATGTTTTCTCTTCATATTTTCAATGGCAAACTCTTGATAGGGTGAAATAAATCTCAATATTTTGTAAACTTGGGACTTGTAGAGTAACAGGTTTATATATTAGTTACAATTTTTGGATTTTCAAAATTTCAATGTTGGAAGCATTTAAAATTTTATATAGGAAATGTAGGACTTTTAATAGAAGAAGGAAGCAAATATAATTTCTTTACAATGAAAGGAATAGTAGAGATGGAAAAAAACATTTTCTTGAACATTTTCTAGTCTAATCTTCAATTTAAAAACTAATCTTGAAGAAAAAAAAGTATATTTGTATTTTTAGAAATTAAAAAAATACAAGGTTTAATCTAATGTGATTAAGAATACAAATATAATGAGAATGATTTAAAATTTTTTGAAGATATTCAAAAAAATATACTAATAATATCTATTGTTAAATTTCAAAAATTGGTGGATATATAAAAATAATTTAATTTTGTAGGATCCAATTTGGTTAGTTTTGGCTTTTTATTCTTTCCGTTTAGAAATGTGTATACACTTGACAAAAAAATTTATTTTTTATTTAAAAAAACAAACAAACTAAATTTGCTTTAGATTCCAATACATTTTTTTTTAGGGGGGGGGGAATCATTATTCATCTTCTTATCATTTTTTTTCCTCCAAAGCTACATTTTTTGTTGTAAAGTTGATCATCCAAAATTGTTATAATCTAAAAATCTAATAGTCAATATTTTCTATAATTAATTCTATGCTTATTGGACAAAATAGTCTTTATATTTTTTTGGTTAAAATTCAAAATTTCAAGCACATCCATGTGCAAAAACTTCCATTGTCAACTTCCATTGTCAAAAAGTTGTTGAATGGGCCTTGAGGGGTTATTAAAGGATTAGTCATACCAATATTTTAGTCCTTTTTTTAAAATTGAAGACTAATAAAAAAATTTCAAATTTTGGTATATAAAATATAATCATGTAATATATGCAATTGTTGATTTACAATAAAAAACATAATTGATTAACAAAACATTTTAATTCAAAAAATTAAGCACTAAGGTTGGTTCCTTACATTGTCAATGCTCCAATGGTGCTCATAAGTATAAAATATTTAGAAATACAAATCAAAATATTTGAACATTTATATGACAAAGTTTAGTGATTCATTTTCTACACTTGTTGAAAATGAAAGATTTAATCATCACCACAATTAGATGTCAATATATTTTATCTTCGTGTACTTTACAATATCAAATCATGAATTACTCTTTTCAATATATAAACTATAATTTATTATATATTACTTTGCACATAGATATGCATTTATAATTGTTAAATACATAAAAATAGATGCTTTTGATTATATTGTTTAAGTAATATTATTTCATACATGTTGTTGATTTCTTCTTGAAAAGTGATATACATATGAAAGGTAGAGTTGATTGTAGAGGTATTGCCTACCCTCCCAAATATTGCTTATTTCAAAGGAAAAACATCCTAGTATAACGTAATAGTCCAAACCCCAATTTCTTAAAGCAATAGAATAATCGACGACTTAATCCCTAAAGGACTATTGTCCCTTCGGGGGACAAATGGGATTTTGGGTAGGTACCTATAGGCTGAAATTTTTTACTAATTTTTAAATGTTTTTTTTAAGAATAGAAAAAATTGATTAGTTGTGTGGGAACATAATTTTTCTTTCAATTGGTGCATGGGAACAAAAGTTATGCCCAAATAAGCTCAAAGTAAGGGACGGAGGCAACAAAAGAAAACTTCAAATATTTTAGTTTTAATTAAAAAAAAAAAAATTCTCATAAATTATATATTTTTCTACATTTAAAACTTTGATTCATTCCATTTGGATTTGTTATGAAAAAGTTATGGACAATCTTGTTTTTTGGGCAATTAAAACATCTTCTTGAAAAATAAACTCATAGGATTTATTTTTGAATGCAATTTTTATAGTTTAAAAAAAAAGTTCCACATGGTTTATTGACTTTTCTTTCTAGAACAATCTCACTGTTAAAATTAGTGCATTTTAATTCCATTTAAGAGATATTAATAATTTAGATTTTCCTTCTATCTTCTACCTACTTCTACTTAACAATTTTTTAAAGGATAAAAACTAAGTTTTTTTTGAATTTTTTTCTTTTTTTCCTAGACTCTCAAATCAATTCTATACTATAAAGGTTTAAAGCTCAGAACTTTGTAGTGCAAATATTTTAAGTTAAAATCGTTCAAAGTCAAAAAATCTAATCCCACAATGTCCTAAAAAACTTATTTTTTTCACTTTAAATGCAGATATCTTGCAATCTATGTGGTCAAAAATTTTGAAATTTTTTCTACACATTTTCATACTAGTTAAGTATAAGATCCTATGGTAAGATGTGAAAAAATAACTATTTTTTTATTTTTTTTATTTTTTGCTATAGAAATGGCAATTTTGAGTGTTTTTTGGTAGAAAAAAGGTCTTAGTCCTTTAGGGGTTAAAAGAATGTAATGAGGTTTCTTTGAAAATTGGTCTCAAAAATTCGAAGGCAAGAACTTGTGTTGTAAACATTATTTGATACTATTTTAAACTTAATAAACCCTAGTTGAAGCCTTCAAATATTGAACATCCAACAATGCAAATCAATCATTATGAACACTAAGAAGGACAAACATGTTCAGGAAAGATATGAGTGCTTAAATGCAATACTGCAAAAAAATAGTTGAGTTTTTAGTAATAATGGAATGATTACAAAACCCCAAGTCATGGGACTTGGCTATTTGAAGATTCTACAACCAATTGCAACTCTATCAAGGAATTGAATGATCCTACATTATAGCTTTACTTAGCTAGGAAGTACTCCACAGAAAATTCTTTTGGAAAATTTCCATGTTTCTGTAACTCCATCATGTTTTGGGCCGGTAGGCTAAAATATGCATGGAAGGAGCCATAAATCAAATCCCCATCACTGAACTCCTTCAATCACTCTAAGCCAAAGGCAACTTGCACTAGTCCAATTGTAGTTCCCATAAAGTGTACAAAACTTCTTCACAATCGCAAAAAGGGATGCATCGATTCTTCCATGATGCTTAAAGATCTTTAGAAAGCCCCCGCCCTACATAAAATTGGTTGTAGTCATGTCCTCCAAATAGAGACACCAATCTTTGAAGTGCAATCGAGGCATCCCAACACATTCAATGAAGTTGTTGATGACGTAATCGGCAAAAACTCTCATAGAAACCCAAACACCCGCATTAACAATGAAAAATGTGCCAACCTCGTCCTTCAAAATCTTCACTTTATCCTGCAAAACCTTCATGTTGGCTTGCAAGTGCTGCATGGCAATCTTATCTTTTTTTGTGCTCTTTTCCAAACATTACACCTACACTTAAAATTTAGTCAATACATTTCCATCATCCTAAGCCTTTGCCAATAGAGATGTAGGTGAGCCAAAAATCTTTGTCACATTGCTTCCCAACGTGCGCAATCTCATACTAGGGTCCTCTGTAACCACTGCTCTAATCTCGTAAGTACTCATCTTCTCTACAACTCCCGAAGAGCCATCCAGACTGAATCTCATGCAATGATGCTTCTTTCTTGCGTGGATGCCGATTTTCTTTGCACCAATCAACAAACCTCATATGCTTTTGGGATTCCATCACAACTATAGAATGAAAGCAAAGAAACATGAGGGAATGTGCAAAGGTAGTGAACAATGTAGATCTAAAATTTTAGGCTCATTTTGGTGTGGGAAGTTAAATTCCTTTGACCATTTAAAAAAATCAAGCAATTCAAGCAAAAATTAGCAAGTGAATTTTTGAAAACTTTAATTTTATATTTCATTGAAAAGAAATAAACATTTGATTTTTGAGAGGTCTTCAAAGCCATATATATCCATTAGTAGAAGAATAAAGCTTGGTAATTTTACCTCGTTTTTTGACTTTGAGCAAAGTTTGCTAATTCACTTGATTTGAATGACAATTTGAAGATGCTTGAGGTATGTCTTGAAATTAGTACAAGGGAATTATTTTCAATTCTTCAAGGTAGTATAACTTCTGATCTTCAATAGATTGATGAACTTATTTGCATCCATAAATATTCAGATTTAGATGAAACATCATATCTTCATCCAAAATTATATAGTAGGGTCATAGAAGAAGTTCCTATAAAGCCTACCTCCAAGAGGATATTATTTATAATCCTACTTTGAATTTTTTTTTGACAAATGTAGGCAATGTCGTCCTTTCAAAACTGAAGAAGATTATTTTCACCAAATCTTCCAATTTATATATTTTTTTCTCCAAATTGACACACTGCAAAAATTCTCCAATTATGAATAATGAATCTACTATTTTGTGCCCAGGCTGGATTTTGAGGATCTATGCCTCTGATCACAGAAATTACAATTTTCCGTATGTTACTCAAGAATTTTTTTTAATTTAATTAAATTTTATATAATTTTTAATTTTTGAAACACATGGACAATTTCCAATTTTTTAAAAATCATGTGAATGCATTGGGATTGTGATCCCATTATAATTGGTTGTCTAATCCTTGCCTGTGCAGGAAAACATGCAAAAGATCATACCACTGAAAATAGACTTCTCGGTCCGTGTGTTTAAGGAAAAAAAAATGGACTTCTCCAGCATTCAAGGTACTTTTTGAGTTTTACCAACAATTTTTCTTTAATTCCCATATTGAACTAGTTTTTCAAATATGATTGAAGTGGCTAGGGAGGATTGCCCTATATTTTTATCCTTGTAGAAAACTCTGAAATTTTTTTATTTGCCACATATGATGATATTAGCAAATTCTGAATACAAATATGCAATCAAAGACCCCTAATTAGCATAGGACATGATGAAACTCAAAATTTAAGTGGCACAAAGTAGGGGGGCATTTTGACATTTATACTCTCGTTGGAGAATAGAAGGATCAATCCTTCTTGACCAATTGAAGTTTGTAATTTATTTTTCTATTCTCTACTTCAAGAAGGTGTTTTATATAATTTTTTCCCCCATTTTTTTTTTTATGTTTTCAAATTGCAAACCATTTTTTCACCAATTCCACTAGTAATTCTAACAATGACAATGAACTAACCGGTGATTCTCCCCTTTACTGAAGAAAAAAGATAATAAAGGAAAAAGATAAAAAGAAATGTATTCTTTGCATGACCGAAATTAAAGCACTTGTGGCTGTTGTTCAGTTGTGTTGTTTTTGTTTTGCAATGGAATCCATTTATTTAAAAATAAATTATTTCACTAAAGCACTTTGCTACTGACTCTGGCTGGCAATCAAATTTAATTTACCGCATTTGTATATACCGCAGATAAAGTAATAAGTACAGGACCTGTATCGTATGTTACCGAGTATCCTATCCTATCCTAATACATTATTGTATTATACAAGAGAAGTACGATACATCGGTTGGATGAGAAAGCGGTGCATGAAAAAGTGGAAAGTATGAAAAGAATCCAATAAAAGTAGGCCCGCAGATATAAAACTTTAATTCATATTCCGTGGATAAAACTTAGTAGTTACACATTGTTCATATTTAGTCTAATTATTTATTTTTATAAAGGAATGGAAAAAATGAGAGGGAGGATTTTACATGTATTTGGGTCAACTCCTTTTTCATTAAAAAAAAACTAAAAACTCAAGGAGGGTAAAGCAAAATACTTAGCTTCTTAGAAGGGACCATAAGAAGGGATTACTCTTGTTTTTAACTCTTTAAGGATTGAGGAAGACACTTTGGATATTTTGAGGGATTTAAATAGGCTATATTGACTTTGTAATTTGTAATTTTCACAAAAAAAATTTTGAATGGATGCTAGTTGTCCTATATTAAGTGTGAAGCTTTTGTATCATGTCATTTAGATAAATGTTGCAAAAATTAAAAGTTTTTTTGCAAATTCAATGTCGAAACAAATAGCTTAAAATATATTCTAAAAAAGGTGTTAATTAATTTTATAGGATTGTATAGATTGAGACCTACTCAAAAACATTTGAACCATTCAATTTTGAATGATGAAATGGAAGTTACAAAGAGTTTTATCTTGTTGGCAATAAAGGTAGAAAACAACATGTGATGTCATATTTTATTTGAAGTCAATTTTGAAAATTTTGAAACAAAAATCCCAAATAATGGATACCATTAGTTTTCTAAACATTGGAATTAAGAATTTTTAATTTTTTGTAAAAGGTGTTAGTGGTTTAGTTTTTTCTTTTACTCAATACCATTTTATAATTTTTTTAAAGATGAATATGAAAGTTTTTTTTGCTTAAGTGTCTACATATATTATCAAACTCTTTTCCAACATATTGATCAAAGCATACAAGTTCTGGGATATAAACTTTTTTTCTAAAATATTGAAAGACAAAACTTTACCTTTTCAAGGGGCTAAAAAGTCTATTTTTTAAAGTTTAGGCACATTGAACTTGTAGTCAATGGCACTATTCATTCTAAATTTTTAGGAGAATGTACTTGAACAAGCTAAATAAAGGATCCTATGGTTGGATTTGTTAAACAATAAATATAGATGAAGAGTTTAGCTTTGCTTTAGGGATGAGTATTCTGAAGTAGTTTTGGGTCTCTAATTATCAAAGAACTTTAGGGTTAAGCATACTACTTTGACTTACTCAATTTCCTACAGTATTGCAATGACAATCCAAAAGCCTCACCTAAGATTGCAGGAAATGAAAAAATATTTTGTAATATGTATACACCTCATAGCTCCTTCCACTAAATTCATGAGATCATTATTTTGTAGCTCAAATCCAACCCATTTAGTTTCTTCAACCTTTTTCTATGTGAACTGAGTATAGTTTTTATTACATTAATATGATTCAAAGCAAGCAAAGGTCTAATTGTACAAGTTGCAATTGAGTTGGGTTCAATTTTGGGTCATTCCACCTAGGTATTGGGCACAAGGAAAAATGAACTTGCAACAATGATGAACAAATACATCTTTATGACATCCTTGAACCCTTACTATACTTTCTATGTGCAAATGTATTGTAGCTTCATTCAATATTGGAACTTTTGAATTCAAGTTTTTCCAATAGTATAAGGTGTTATAGAATATTAGAACAAGAGAAAATTGGCATTACATCAAGAAAGCTTCATGGGAGAAAGTTTGAATAAGACATTATTCAAAAGAGGAACCATGCTACAAGGACACAACTTCTTATAGAATAGTTGTATTGTTTCATACATAGTGACATCATAGAACTTTCTAACATTCTTTTTCAAGAATTTATATTGTTGGAGACACATCATAACTTGTAAGACTTGAATACTTGACAACTCAATTTAATTCAATAATTGTCATAGTTTGAATAGTGCAAGACCTCTATATACTAAGTGGACAAAATTGAATGAATTTTGGATGAATTTGGTATGATTAGTGCAAAAAATTGGATGAAATTAGAGATTAATGTAGATGAAAGTATCAAGATGAAAGTAACTGACAGTTGGATGATCATGAAGTTGTTTGAGATAATATAAAAATAATATATTCCACATTCTATTGATTTTACCTAAAATATTGTAAACTACCATTTTTATACACCTTACAAATTCAAATTATTCCATAATAGTTCTATAATTAATCCCTAAAGGTCCAAACAATGTTGTTTTGGCAACACAACAATTTTGAGCAACTGACTTCAAACAAAATTTTCATTTTTTTTGCTAAAATTATCACATGTGCAACATGTGCCCAAGAAGTAGCTTTAATGCCCAACAATTTCTATAACTTTTGGCTACAAAGTAAAAAAGTTATTGCATGAAATGTAATTTTCAATCCTTGGTGGATAGCCCAAGTAGTTCAAAAAATTCTTTTAAAATTTTTTTTTCAAGAAATAAAAATTTGAAATTGTTTTTTAGATTTATATATATGTAAAAAGCTTTGAATCATTCCATTTTGATTAATGAGGTGAAGGTTATTAGGAGTTTTAGTTTGTGGGTAGTTATAGAATCTCTACTCTAAGATAAACTTTGAAGTCCTTAATTAACTCAATTTTTCAATATTTTTGGAAAAAAAACAAAACATTGGGTGATATTTGTTTATTACAACATTACAACCATTGGGATTAGCATTTTTCAATTTAATAACTAAATTCTTAACAATTTAGTATTTTAAATTATTCTCTATTACTTTTTGCTTCCTATTTTTTGAAGCATGAATAGGTTGTTGTAAGAAATATTGGGTATTTTCTATAGCATTTAGGCAAAAACTGCATCTTTGTTGTAGATTACTATGAGTACTACAAGTACTATGCAACAAAACATCTCAACTCTTGATTGAAAAAATTGATAGAAAATAGTATTGTTAAATTATTTGTAAATACTAAAACAATACAATGGGGAAAAAAAGACACATTGTCACATTAAATAGAAACAATGATTGAGGTATAGATTAATAATAAATAGAAAACCATGAACAAAAAACCAAAAAATTGACCATTTGAAAGGACTTGATGGTGATCAAAATTCACCAAACTAAAATAAAATTGACATCATTTTGAATGTTCAAAAGTGCTCATGCAAGGAAGCCCTATTTGCATGGGCCTAAAGGACATAAAATAATATATTTTGAAATGCCCCTTGGTAGGCATACGCCTACTTAGTGTGAAAATAGACTACCAAAATTTCAACCCTAAATTATTGAATTTGGATTCTCTAAATGTAGTGAAAACCCCTAGATCTCGAAGTGTGACAAATTAACAAAATTGAATTTTATATATAATATGATTTTCAAAATTACTAAAAAATAAAGGATCTGATTGATATTAAGTTAGATATCTCTAATAAAAGTTTCAAATTCTTAAGACTTAGTATTTAATATTTATATTGAAAGACAACAACATTGCTCCAATTGTGATACAAAATAGAACTGGTGTTTCTTGCAATGACCCAAATATAAAACTTGAAAAAAAATTCTTAATAGTGTTTCCAATTTATTTTTTCAATATATTATGGAGAATAACAAGTTGAAGAATCTACACATTTTTGTGTAAAAAGTTTAAAAGATGAAATTTAACCATTTGGGATTTGGGAGGAGTTGAAAATACTTCTTTTTGAAATTCAAGCAATTTGATCTTGCAATTGGTGAGGTTTCTTATTGTGAAATTTTAGGAGGATGTATTCTAACAATTTAACTAAATGATTCTATGGTTGAATTTGTTAATCTATAAATATAGATGAAGATTTTAGCCTTGCTTTGGGTTTAAATACTTCTCAAAATAATTTTGGACCTAAAAACATCAAAAATCTTTAAGAATTTATACAAGTTCATAATACTACTATTGAATACTCTAATGAAATAATTCAAGATAGTAATTAAATACCAACAAGATGAAGCACATAACATGATTTATAGAAAAATGGAATTTTAGAAATAGGAGGCACTTAATACCTGAGTATAAGTAAAATCAAATAAACATTACTTGACAAAATAAAACTTTATGTGAAGTCAATAAGTAATAGGCATACTTATAGGAAATCATTTCTACAAGTTTTAAGGATGTTTCAAATAATAATTAAAATTTATTTAAATGAATTAATAGAATGAGGAAAAAACATCTATTTATATTATGATTTTCTTTCCTCCAAGGCAAAAGTAAACATAGTAATTTATTTAGTAAAGATTACTATTACTATATATGAAAAAGAAGCAACTTGCTTGCCTCTTAAATACTAAATTAAAAAAACTCTAGCCCCCTCATAAATTGTTTTTTTTATAATTCCGAGATATATGGCATATATGGATATGTTGATTTGGATATGCATACACATACAAACATATCGATACATAGACACAATGTATGAATACATATACAAATAATATTATGAATACAATGTTCAAGTACGAATATGACATACGGATATAATATACTATATATAAGACAAATATGATACATGATCATATATTTTTTCACAAAAAGATACATTGTCTAAAAAGATAGAGAAAAATGAATGTAAATTCTTTCTATTTATTTTTTGGTCGGGAAGGTATATATATATATATATATATATATATATATATATATATATATATATATATATATATATATATATAATTGAAGAAGGTAGGGATTTGGGCTTTGGTGTCTCTATTTGACTATCCACTCAAAAGGGGCAACCAGGGTTGACAGGACAGTCGGACGTTCGGGACGTCCGGACGTGGACGTTGTGTCCACAGTGTCCGCTGACATTCGTGGACGCCGTCCGCCCCGTCCGCCCGATTATGGCCGTCCGATCGACACGTGAACTGATATGGTCCGCATGATTTGGACGTCCACCTCGGGCCGTCTGTCCCGTCCGTCCGCCCCACCCCGCCCATTCGCCTTCCGATGGTAGGAGGGACGCTGCGTCCGCTTGCGTCCGGGTTACGGACGCTATTTTGGGGTGAACGTACTAATTTGTCAACCCTGGGGGCAACTACACTAAAACATCAAAGTGACTTCCAAATTTTACAACAATCATTATTCAAATTAGCAAAGAAAAATTGCAAGTGAGAATATAATTTTAAAGCTATAATAGAATGAATTTTTATTTTTATTTTTTGTAATTTTTTCTTGATAAACTATACTAATTTTACTTTGGATGGCATAGTTCTTGGTCTTGTTGTTTTGACCACCAATTCAAGAAAAAACTCTAATTTTATAAAGTTAATATATTTTCCTATTTTCAAAAAAATGTTAAAATCTTATGCCAAATAATAGGATCTTAGGTATTTGCCTAAAGTTTGATTTGTCCTAGAAGGGCTCAATGGCCTTTTAAGGGATTAAAGGGAAATTAAAGAATAATAAAAATATTGGTTTCTAATCAATACACCTAGTTATTTGATAGATAATTTTCTACTCTTCTACCATTTAGAGTTAATATATCTATAATAGGTATAGCTTACGAGCCTCTATTTGTTTAAACTTTAAAGCTAAGATTATGATAGATGCAAATATTGTGTCTTTGAAAGTCTAGTTGTCTTTATTATGTTATATTAATAGAATCCTTTAGCTTAAGGATTTATAAATGAATTTAGGTACACCTTTGGATTAGATTCCACATGCTAGCACGATTCTTCACACCTATAGTGAATACACCTTTATGAATTCTAGCTATACAATTTGATTCAATTTAGTGTAAAATCCATTCATACTAAATTAGGTGATTGTTGGACAAATGTGATTTTATTAGTGTAAACACTTCAATGAGTTCTAGATGAAAATTGGATGAAAGTTGGATCATTTGTAAATGATTGAAGAGGAAAATTAGATGAAGTTGAGTGACAATTGTACTATTTGAAATAGTATGAAAATAGTGTAATTAAACTATGCTTTATTGAAATTATTTAAGAATAATATAATCTTCCATATTAGTTTGTTTTATAGATGTGTATAATTTTCAAATGTGTCTTCAAATTAGATTGAAAGTCAATATTATTATTGCAAGTACACCACACTAATTTGTCCTACTAATGTGTAAGACTAATATAGAAAAGTACTTTGAATTATTGTAGGTTGAAATATTATTGTATTGTACAAAATACAAATTGTATTATTGTATTGTATAAAATTTTGTAGTATACAATAATACAATTGTCACTCAATTTTGTACAATACAATAATACAATTGTACAAAATTGTACAAAATTCCACTAAAATTAAATTTTGTAGGAGTGCCACTAATTTCTACCCTTAACTATGTATTTGAAATCATTAGTTCATACACATGTGAGTATATAGATGGAATTATGGATAATTGTGAATAATTTATACCATATCTTTTATAGAACTTCTTGAATTGAATTGAATTTCTATATCTTGAAATTTTTGAAAAAAAATTAGTATGGAGGTGCACATAATTTGAAATTATAAATTGGACAAGGGTACTTCTTGAATGCATAGGAATGTATATTCTTTGACTACGTACGTATTGAAACACACCACTCACTATTAGGACCAATGTTTGCGGTTTACCATTGGTTAGTTCATTATTAGTTTTGGGATGAAATTGGGAAAAATTCTGTTGCAATTGAAAACACTGAAAAAAATCCAGTGATAAAATCTATATAATTTCTATTTAGAGCCAAAAAAATAGAATTTTTTTTTGCCTTGGTACTTGAATAAACGATTTAAAATATAAAATTAATGTAAATTAATTGATAATACTCAACAAATATCTAGAATGTTGATTAGGAAAAATTACCTAAAGTAACTTCACCTAATTTTGACCGTTTTCTAGAGTCAACCACTCTAGATTCTTGCTGAAATGTACTAGCACTATTCATTAGAGTCTATGGTCACTTGATTTCAAAAACACTTATTTTTAGTACTTTAAAAATGAGTAGTTTACTCTAACAATGTCCAAAAAGGCAAAAAAATGCATTTCAAGAGAATCTAGAATCCCACTAAAAGACCAGCAAGACCCCAGAAAAGTTTTGCAATACAATAATGGAGATTATGCTGAATTGTTTATTTGTGCAATTTTAGGTGTAGTTACCTTATAGGACAAATTAGCTACTGTAGTGTAGTTGAATTGACTTGTGTAACAGTATGGAGCGTTTCTTTCTGGTTCTTTCGATGACTTACTTATTTATTTTTTGGAAACAAATGGGAATTCCATTGCAAAACAACTTCAGAACAGAACAACAACAGCCAAGCCCAAGGTTGGACGGCATGCGAAAGAGGTTCTTTAGATGTTCACATCAGCTATTTTAACACTATGTTGTACTGCATCCTTTTTCAGTTCCATCCAATTTGATTGTGGCAATTGACTACTGAAGCTCGGTCAAGCCGGCAGGAGGTGGACCGCAAGAACACATTGAATGATTCAACTCCAGATATGAATTTATTAAGCAAGCCAAAACCGAAGATTGTCTTTGCAGACTGACACAACGGTTCGAAGTTATGCATCCCTGACACCCTCATCCAGTCGTCGCACACACGATGATTCACAATTCACACAATACCGAACTGAAGCCTCTTTGTCTTTGTACAACTGAAGCAGCAGTAAGTAATTTAAAAATCTCATGCGGAACTTTCTGCTTTACTTACCAATTACACAAAAAAGCAACGCCGTGCAATTCATCCTACAATTGAACTGAACTGAACTGAAAAATGCGACTCGTACTAAAACACACTGACTGACACACAAAAGAAGAATAGCAACGTGCAATTCAATCCACATTCCAATCCCTTTTCAAAGTGAAGCTCATCAGCTGAAAAACTACTGTAGTAAATATCAAGTTCACATTTTCCACACGAAGCTACACTCAACACTAGTGAAATCAGGTTGCCCCGCAGTAATTTCTCGACATTTGACACTATATAGATACTTATTGGTATATAAATACTAATTGTTATATAGATACTTATTGTTATTATGCAAGAATACACTGCTTTTGCTTTTGACTAAATTAGCTAGGTATTGTTGTAATTGGGATCTATAATTGTGTACGAAATGAAAATATCTGTAGACTTTGATGGCTTGTAAAGTAACTTTCTTGGAGTATCACAACATCACCAATGTTTTTTTTCACAAATTTTTGCCATCAAAGCCATCAAAGTCTTCAGATATTTTAATTTCGTACACAATTATAGATTCCAATTACAACAATACCTAGCTAATTTGATGGCTTGTAAAGTAACTTTTCTGGGGCCCTCACAACGTCACCAATGTTTTTTTTCACAAATTTTTGCCACTTTGCTACAAAGAAAGTTAGTACAAAGTTAAGAAAACAAAAACCATAGCCAAATTCTAGGATTCATACAGATAGCACCAAGTACACCCTGGAAATATCACATGATCGAGTATTGAAGAAATAGATGACTCCCTCGATCTCCGAAATGAAAAAGAGTCACTGACCGAGCGATATTGACAGTAATTCCGCATCATCAGTGAGTACTTGATAACTTGGAGTCCACTCCCGCAGCGAGTAAGAACCAGCCAGTGGGAGTCCTCCGTCCAAAGCAAGTTTTGGGGTCGAAATTTTGTCTATTTTTTGGCGCAGGGGAGGGTGCATAATTAGGTAGGTGTTGCAGACTTGCAGTGCATTGGAGCGGAAGTTTGGAAGGAACCAACAGTGGCAAAGCAGCCAGGCACGGCAGCAGCTCCCACGGGTGGGCCAGGAGCACAGCACCTGGAGGCGTGTGCAGGATCTTCAGTTGTTGAAAGGCAACCACCCCACCCCAGCCTTCCCTTAATCTTCGCCCTCTCACCGTGCTTAGCTCAGCTCAGCTTCGCTTTAGCTTTAGCTCGCTTGGCTTGGCTGGCTTGGCTTTGGGTTTTCCACTTCCCCTTCCACTTGGGTTGGTTGAGTTGTCTTAGGGTGACTGGCACCCGAGTGCACGTCTGTTTTGCTGGATCTCCATCTAGCTGGAACGATGATCATGGCGCCGGAATTCAGAAGCAGGTGGTGCTCATGGACACGCTAGTGAGGTCGGTGGTGGGAAAGAGAGGCATCTGTGAAGAAGAAGCAGGGCTAGATCAGGTGGTGCACTTGTGTCCCGAGTTGTCTCCCGAGTTGTGGTTCGGGTGGGAGAGATCAGGAGTGTATTGCGATGGGAGTTCGAGGAATGGGATGCGGTGGTGGTCGTTGCGGCAACGACGACAATATTGTGCGTTCTGGATTGCTTCTCTTCTAGCTGGGGTACTAGTGGTGGTGGTGGTGGGGTTGCCAAGCTAGAGCAGGCATTCGTGGAGTGAAGAAACGCGGTGGAGCTGCAAAACGAAGTCGAGAAGGGAGGGCTTGGGGGTAGTGGAGACCGATGGCGGGGTCTGGAGTTGGAGTTGTTGGTGGTGGTGGTGCTGCTGGAGGGACGACGAACACAGCGTGCGCGGCTTGCAAGTACCAGCGTCGGAAGTGCACTCCCGACTGCCCCTTGTCGCCTTACTTCCCCCCCGACCAGCCGAAGCGTTTCCAGAACGTGCATAGGCTGTTCGGCGTGTCCAACATCCTTCGCATCCTCAAGCACGTCGACCCCAGCAAGCGCGAGGACACGGTGAAGTCGATTGCCTACGAGGCCGACACGCGGGAGAAGGACCCCGTGCACGGCTGCCTGGGCGTCATCACCATTTTGCAGAACCAGGTGTCGAAGCTCAAGGACGAGCTCGCCGTGGCTCGCGATCAGCTCTACTTGCTCCAGCACCAAACCAGTTTGCTGCATCCACAGGTGCATACATGCTCCCTCACTCCTAGTCCCTCCCGAGTGATCGATGAGATTCGTAGTGAGGTCGGTGCTGTGAAATTGTTGTTGATGTAAGAAAAGCTCTTTGCAGGCACAGATGCATCAGCATCAGCAGATAGTGGGCTCATTGGGCGGGAGCACGAGTGTGGTGAATGTGAGTTCGGCGCAAGAGACGACTGTATTGATGCATCACCTCCAGCAGTACAACCATGAAATGCAGAACCAGCTGGGGGTGGAGTTCGCCAAGAGTAACGCGATGCCCATTGCAGGTTTCGAGCCGGACCATTACTTGAGGAATGACAACTTCGACATCAAGCCGGCGTCCACGTCCAGATTTGATGTTGGAAGGTAACTACAGAAAAAACTGGAACAATGAATTCACATGTCTGGTGGCGGTCTGGCTCCCGGTACGACGGCAATGGTGTATCCAACTGAGACCGAATTCCGTTGGAGTTTTCTTGCATCTTCTCCGTCCCTTTCAATCTAGTGGTGACAAGAGTGAATTGTTTTACTAACATTTTCATCCTGAGTATCAGCGTCCACGTTCTGAAAGATTTCCTTGATTCGCCAGTTTGGACTCACTAGCCTTGGTTGGAATGCCTTGAGCGACCTGTACCGATTAGATTCATATTGGTCGACCGGCGTTCCTCGAGCCTTGAGAGAGTCGACATTATAGCACTCTGAAGTCGTTACTCGTTAGTTTTCCTGTAGGATTGACTATTCTAGAAGGGTCATTCGATTTGTAACCAGCATTTTCGAATTCGTTAGACTTTACAGAGCCAGTGAAATCCACCAGAAGCAGCTAGTGACTGTGTTGGGGGGAAGGGAAGGGTCACTCCTGGTGACACTTATTGAGATTTCCAGTGATTTTTTATTTAGCGTATTACAACCTTAGTTTCAAACTTAGAATGTGAAAAGTGTCACTCACCAGAAAACTGAAAACAACGGTGCCGAAAGAATATTACCATTTTAGTTATCGAATCCAACAGTGATAGAGAAGCAAGGAGCTACATTGACTGCTAGTACCGGACTAGGGGAACCCCGACAGAGAGACGAATCTAATGAGGCAAATGACTAACAAGGGTCTCACGTGCCATTGTACAGAGCCACTAAAAGTGAACACTGATCACTCACTCACCCCAATTATTCAGGGTCACAATGCATCAATGATGAATCTTCTCACAGCAGTGACAATTGGGGCCTGGCTGCTTCTTCAAACAGGTACATCCGAGGGGAATCGCCAGAGCAGCAGCAACAACAGCAGCAACAACAGCAACAACAACAGGAAGCAGCACCAGTGAAGCCGGAGCTGTCAGAACATCACCAACACCGAAGCATGCATCACTACGGATCCATGACCGATTCAGGTGCCAGTACATTTTCCGACACGTCCGGTGACCACACCCTGTTGCAATCCGACGTGGACCACCACAATTTCGACACCTCAGGTCGGTATGCAATGGCAATTCGAAGGCGAGGAAGCGGGCTGTTGAATCTCACTGTGACCTCGGATGCTGAGCTCCGGAGAGCTTCTCATGTGGGGCATCATGGAGTTCCGGACCATGAGCTCAGAAGCGCTGGGGTGTACCTTACTTTGACGAACAATTGAATCAAGTAGTAATCAAATCCAGACCATTGCTAGCTCAACTTCAACTGCTGCGACCCCCCAACCCCCACTAACTTAATCAAGAATTTAACTAAGAAAAATTCAGATTGATTTGATTTTGTTTCAGTAATATTATAGTCTGTTATGGAGATGTGGCTGTTACTTAAGTAAGGTCGAGTTTGACAACGGCATCTGTAGACTGCCACGTGATTCGATGCGGAGCCTCTGCAACGGGATTGCGTTGGTTACGGTGGATTGAGTAAAGCCTGGTCCGGTAGATTCTTAGGTACAAACAGGAGATTGACTTGCATTCAGGGTTTACTTATTAAATCGAAGGTATATTTGCAGGTGTGAGTATTCAGATATTAGTGATCAACAGGAAGCATAGATGAATCAGCAATTTCAAGTCTGACAATTTCTAACAAGTGTTGTTTTATTAGATTAAGCAGGGATTAAGTGAACGTCCCTTTATAGAAGCCTAACTGTTTTAGAGCCATACTAGATGTAGGCAGTCGGACATGGTATTCAGTGTCTAGTGCTGATCGATCTTCAGAGTTCTATGACTTGATAGGCTGTATTCTTTGGTACACAGTTCCGGTCTAAGGAACTGTAAGACCTGCTTCTGCATTTTGCCCCTTTTTATTTGTATTATAGACACAAGTTTGTGGCTATTGGCTATTGCTCGAAATATTCAACAACTGCAATGTCTTTGCAACAAAGGTTATTCCGTGTACTCCTTTGCAGTCGCCTATTTTCATGCCTGGAGTGAAGTGCCATTGGAGTTCAGGTTCCCTGTAGTGCTTGTGATGCTCTGCTGTCCGTTTCTACTTCTGTAATTCTAAGCATTCTGCTATTTTTTAGAGATTTTAGAATCTGAGGGTTTGCTTTCTGACTTTGAAGTTTGGACGTTTATTGCAAACCTACGTCCATCCCGGTCACATTCCCTTATTTGAGGTGGATTATGATCACTGATCTTCGTCATTGTTTAGAGTGACGTGCACTACTGTCGAGTGACCAAGTGACTGTCGGCAAGACCTAAATACGAAAATGCATGCTGGTCAACTAACTGTAAGTATACAGAATGTTTCATTAACAAGTTAGCGCACAATTATTCCATCGCAGTTCATCACCTTCAAATTAGAGGGAGGTCATCATTACTTATCTGGAATGGAAGGTTGCATCTTCATATCCAGAAGCCGCTTAACAATAATAATAATTATTATTGTTATCACTCGAGTAACGTCAATTTCGTTAAATTGGCGGAATTTCACGACTTTGGCGCGGTTCAGGCACCGCGGCATGAAACCAAAATCCATAACTTTCCCAGTTTTTGGCCTGAAATCAGATATTTGTGAAGATATGTGTCACAACTTTTACCTTATGATTTATGGCAAATTTGACGAAAGTGACCTTAATATGGTCTAGAATTGGGTTACATGCAAGGCTTGTTAATAGCAGATTATGCAAGGAAAGACCCTGAATCTCAGCTAGTCTTGCGTAATTAATTATTGAGAACCAGAGCCAGCCAGCCGGGTAGCCTCTAGCTTCATTGAGTGCTTTTTACTTCCTTTTTTTTGGAGAATGTCTCTCAATTGGGAAAAAAAAAATGGTAACCAGTTGCACGCCGATAGTGCAGATTGTATCCAACGTTGCTGACTCGAACACGACTCCGCACGTATCATGTTTCCATTCTTTGCTCTAAACCCACTGACGAGCTATCACTGACCCCCAAAATCCCTTCAAGAATACGTTCAAAGTCAAGTATCCACCTACACAAGCAGTTGAACTAGTAATTGCAAGGGTTTGGGATATAAAAAGACTCTTCCATGAACTGCCGTTGGATTAGTAATTTCGTCAACTTCCTCTATCCAACCCTCACAATTAAAGTCCCGTACAATCCTTTCCAGAAGTCCACCGCCATCTAGAATCCCTCCCACTTTCACTGTACATGGAGCGCGCATCACGTTTTGGGAATTTGGGTGACACACGAGCAAATCGATTCCATTCTCCAATGAAACCCCATGCGGCCATTCAGAAGCACCCAATAGAGTCACGCAGACACAAAGATTAGACCTGCAGCAAGCTGGGCCTCGAGCTCCATGAACCTCTGTATGGGCGCCAATTTTATGACACTCAAAAAATAGGAAACGTATAGATTTCCGTTTCCACCAAAAACGCCAAATCTCATGACCTGACGTTATTGCCATTCTAGATTCATGGACAATCTAGAGGACGAGTCTGTACCTGCGCGGGAAACTTAAGTGAAAGTTCCTTGTTAAATGTTAATCTTGAACCTCAAAGCCTAAGAAATGTATAGATTTCAGATTCCGCGTACAAGTGCCAAATCTCATGACCCTGATGACCTGACGACCTAACAATATGATCATTCTAGATTCGTACGTAGTGAATTCAGGAGCACGGACTCTGAACCCGCCCGAGAGATTCGACTGGACCCCAAGTTACACCTAAACCCTGAACCTCAAAATCTAGGATCAGTATAGATTTCATTTTCCATCAACATTGACGTGACGTTTCATGACGTTACATTGCCATTCTCGAGTAGTAACTGAATCCAGATTGCGGACTCTGTACCCGCCCGGGAGACTCGACTGAACCCCAAGTCCCACGCGCGTGAATCCTGAACCTCAAAATCTAGGACAGTTATAGATTTTTCTTTTTCCATCAAAAATTGCCAATCATCATGACCTGACGTTACATTGCCATTCTCGATTAGTACCTGAACCCAGATTGCGGATTCTGTACCCGCGCGGGAGACTCGACTGAACCCGAACTCTCCAAGCAAGTCCCATGTCAACAATGAATTGATAAGGTGGCATGCTACGTCGGAAAGCACGCACTCCAGGTCCAGCATGGACAGCGCGCTGCGCAAGCGCGTGACGTACAAGTTTCTAACGCGCTTTGAGCAAGTCCCGGGGCGCGCGATGCCCGCTGTGGCTGCAGACGAGCTTGCTAGCTGGCTGGCGTTCATGAATCTTCTTTCCCAATTGCCTGCCACTCACTCATCGGCGGGGAACGGAAGAGAACTGATCGGAAGGGCCGGCGTTTATGTGCACATGACGACGGAGGGGAATTTGCCCCGTTTCGCGGGGGCGCACAACAGGACAGGACAGGCAGGAACAATAATAAGTTTGGGGAGGGACTTGGTGAGACCGTGAGAGATCGTGGGGCACCTGGCTTTGCTTTGGGTCCAGTGCCCGCAGTTTTAGTGCACCTGAGGGTACGACCCGAACACCGCCGCTGCTGATGCTGCAGGACGACTGATCGACTGGAGCGGAAGGATTAGCAAGCTCCATGTCATCCGTCAATCGCAAGCTAGGCTTATTTTTTTTCTGTGAATGGGGCTGGTTTCTACTAGGCAAAGAAGAGAAAAAGAGAATATTGGTTAACCCGGATACGAAGTTTGAATCCATGTCATCCATCAATCGCAAGCTAGGCTGGTTTTTGCGAAGCAAAGAAGAATGAAAGAGAGTATAGGCTAACCGGATACGAACTCAGAATCCATGTCATCCATTGATCGCAAGCTAGACTGATTTTAACCTTTGGAGGTGACTGGTTTCAATCAGCTAGGCAAAGAAGAAAAAACAGAGAATATTGTCTAACCGGGAAGGGTTAGTAGCATTGGCAAGCTCAGCTAGGCCACCATATTCATGGTCTGTACGTCGATCTGGGATGAGTGTACTTACTATGCCCTTTCGAATTCTGGTGCCATGCATATGGTGAGCCCGGGGAACGTGATCATTACTGAATCATTTGCTTGCGCTTGCTAAGTTAGTCAACCCGTGTATGAATCAATTCTGAAGACCGCCGGTCGATCGAGAGTTGATTTCACGGTTCTAGTATGTAGTTGTCAAGTTACTTTCTGGCTGGTCGAGCTTCTTGTACGGAAAAAAAAAATGAAAAAATGAAAAAATAGTATAGCATGGGGTAGTGAAGTGTGTGTTTCAATATCGAAAACCCTGATTGAATGAACCGTCCTAGCTTTGTGGTTGTATGAACTCGTATTTGTCTAGTTACTTCTTGGTCGATCTTATTACTCAGACATATTTTAGCATAGTTTCCGGGTATTGAAGTGTGTATCGCAATGCATAAGTTAAATGGATTGATGAGAGCTTAATCAGGAGCTCAATCAGGAGCTGGGAAATTGACGTGAAACTTCGACAGTGGATCGCTTATCGAAAGTTCAATGCACTGTAGTGGCGCGGCTTTTGTCGGAAGACGGAAATTGCATGTTCTAAAACCCTGAATTAATTTCTCTGGTTGCATAAATTTGGTGGTACAAAGTCATGTTGTGACGACGTTTTGCATCAAACCCTAGGATCAAAATATTCCTGACCTTCTGATTACTTTTGAGCTGCTCTCTTTTGCAGTCGAATTGTCGAGTTCTAAATAGAGGAACACCCTGATCCACACGGTAACATTCGCTGAAATTGCATATTTCAGAGACTGCGCCAATAGATAACCTGGACTATAAATCGCCAAGAGCACCTAAACTAGGACTGGTGTACATATAAGATTTCATTTGGGCGACTGACATTGCACCTAATTCACCGGAATCTGCCATTCCAACGAATATGAGTTTCCATTCTAAAATCTCAGCCTCCCAGCAATGAGTCTTCTGTTGCCTCATACAGTAGTACAGTCTAACTTATTTTATGGTTGTCCAGATCCAACTACAACAGATCGAACTTCGAATGATTTTCTTCGGTTGTAGGCCGTTTAACATCGACCCTCGTATTCGGCCAACGTGGAACTTCAATTTATTTGGTTTCCTTCGCCAGAGAGTTCTCTGTATTTGCACGTGTACATTATTCTAACTTGCACACAGGCCGGCAACACTACAATTGGGTAGGAGAAACACTTCAGTTTTTTGCTTTAACTTCACCCTCGAATTAACTTTGTCAAATTTGCATGCAGCTCGGCGAAGACTGTCTGCCCGCCTCCAACTGAGCTAGACCGAAGGAGTACTCCGGTCGAAGATGCGTGTCTTCAAATTCCAGGTCCAGCCTGCTTCTGCTCAACTTGTTTCTAGCACAAAATTTATAGCCCTGTTCTTAATATACTTATTACAATTGTGGCCATGTTTGTTAAAGTGGCGTGATTCAAACTGCCGAAATTGTGACCTTTGAGTGCGCAGCGCTCTAAAAACTAGGAATGCTACAGATCTGAGGTTCCAGAGTTGTGTATGGAATACAGCCAATTTCTTGGAGTTTCATTTTAATGAGTACTGGCAATGATCGGAATTGATTTTGGACACTTTTGACAGATAAACAACTGTTGAAAGAGAACTTTCTAAAGTTCAGAATCGCTTGATTGCTTTTGTAAATTGAAGACCGAGTGTGCTGTTTGCATTATTATGGTAACTGCGTCTAAAAGTGTTTGAATGAGCAATTAAGTATCGATCTTGAGCATGCTTAGCTTGTACATAGTTTGTTTTATTTTTTCAAACAAACTATGTACAAAATAAACCCTTTGTGGAGATATATGTCAAAACAATTTTTGGTGCATAGAATACTGCCAATTTCATGAATTTGACTTTGGATTCTATTTTAGACATTGTATATATAATCTACTCATTTTTAAAGTGTTGAGTCTAGGTATACCTGAAATTGAACCTAACATCTAATTTTAAATGTTGGTATTTAATTTAGGTTAGAATTTGTTGGGGCTGATTTTGCAACTAGGTTGCAATGAGGTGTAGTTTACGGGTGTAGTTACCTGAAGAGGTTGTCTAATGCGGTTCATCTACTATATTTGTAGATTGAATGCAAGGATTTAGAAAAATCCTAGCAACATCTTAAGTCTTCAATTGAACAAGATAGAGTGCTTGCTTTGCTAGACATATGTAGATTGAGTTTAGGAAATAATTATCTCACATATGATATAGAGGATACTATAACAAAACTTGGTAAACAAAAACCACACCCAATTTTGGATACAATTTCTTTTTACCAAATTTTATTATTGTGAGAACAAAATAATCATCAATTTTGTTTAGAGTGGTGTGACATTTAAATGCAAAAAGCCCTCAAATCTGCATGTGGTATAGATTTAAAATACCAATCTAATTGGTAGTATTCCACACTCTGAAAATTGTGACGTATGTCTTCACAGAGGGTCTAAATTCCAAGCAACAAACTATATTATTTTAATAGATTTTGGGTTTAGGCAACATGTCTTGATCCGCACCAAAGCATTGGAACGTCCCCAATTTAGTGAAATTGACCTTTTGAGTTTCAAAAGTGCCCAAAGTCATGTGTTGCCGCCACTTCAACAAAATTGACATTTCAGATACAAGAAAGAACGTCTTACTTCTCAGCTAGGACCCTGCCAAATTGGTTGCAGAGGCTCTTGTTTTGTGTGCCGAAGAGGCCCTTGAATCCCAAAGAAACTAATTTACATCAGTGAACTGAAATCCTTTCTTCTGTCGTTACTGAGAATTTCTTCGTTTTCTAGCTCAATGGTTTTCTCCTGTATGTAGCAACCATGCACTGACAACTACTTCTGTAGAAGATGTTCTTAATGCTACAAACAGTAGAACTTGAAGGAAGTGTTACGTTAGATGAAACGATAGTAATCCTTCGGTAGATATACATAAACGTCATGAATTGAAACCAAGTTACATATTCCTCAGTCGATCATGAGTCTCTGAATTGAATCCAGCAATAGTTTATTATTACACTTCAATCAGAGCTTCTAATTCGATCTCCAAATTACAAGTGAGTTGCCAGACAATCATTTATTGCCTTGTGGCACTGAATAATCAATACTAGCGGGTTTCACTTCCCTAGGTCCATGAAACTTAGATAGTTGTAACTATTCCCAATAAACACGTACTTCAGTCACGCCACCCTCGATCTAATTCACCTAATGCATGCACCTCTTCTTCTTCCTCCTCTTACTCAAGGATTAATTAAACAATCTCTCAACCTCAGGGTTATTACGCATCTAACACTAACAATAACTGATGTCTCCGACGATGACCAGGATGATAATCGAGAACTAAGAGACTCAAGAACGTAATGCGGCCAAGTCATTCGATCTAGCTACTCGATCAAAAACATCCACCTCTGTGCTTAATTTTCAGTTTCAGATCGACAAAAGGCTTAGAATGAGCAGACTTAAACTAAGCCCAAGCTCTAAGCCCTAGCTAAGCACTAAACCCTAAGCCCTACATCTTCTTCTTATGACACGCCATTGATCGACACGATGTTCTTCACAAACGCCGAACTTACTCATACAAACCTGCGCTTCGGGCAAGAAATAGATGCTGGTCACCTCTTCTTGTCCTTGACAGGCACAAGGCCATCGTTCCCGACAAGCAAGCGGTACTTATCCTTCCTGGTAAAATCGGTGCACTCGTATCCGAGGGCCCGCGCTAGCAAGCGCTGGATGCAATTCGCCACTTCAAACGAAGATTTCCCACTGGCGCACGTCAACTCCTTGGGAAGCTCATTCAGAAAGTGCACCTCGTACACTGGTCTCGGATTCATGTACGCGAAGAAGGGATCCATGACTTTGTTCCCTCGCGCTGTCGTCCCATGAAACATCGTCATCTTCGTGGACACCGCCACCGGAACGATCCTGTCACTGAGCTCGGCAAACAGTGCCGAGAATCGCAGCAGAAAGGGCTCCCTGGAAGCATACAGTAATAATATAGTTACAAACAACAACATATATTGTAATTTAAAAAAGTTTGAATAACTGAGGTATTGAAAGCAGTAACTCTTAATGGATCAAAGACATATAACTTGGGTCTCATGTTTTGATTTGCCCATTTGAGAGAGACGAATCCGACATCAGTTTACAACGTGCATAATTTATGGCCTACTTGGAGATTTTATCTATTTTTTGTACCAGCATAGACACCGCTCCACTGATTCTGCATAATCTGGTGCTATAATCTGCATTCATACTACGTTTTTCACAGTATTGCCTATCAATTTCAAAGCATGAATCCTTGGGACTAATACTATTGAAACCCTAAGGCACCATATTTTGGTGCTGACCGATCTTTCAAGTTAAATAAATTCTAATCAAATTATTTCCTTTTGTAGTTTGTTTTAAGTCAAAATACCATTGAAAGTGCACTTTAAGCATCAAAGAACCGATTTTAGAAAAAACTGTTAATGATTTTTCTGTCGAAGATTTTATGCAAGGGTGTCCATTGCAAATCTTGACTTATTAGTGTTGGAGACTCTTGGAGAAGAGCCTAAAATACAATGGATGTTGGGGGCAAAATCACATTGGAAATTCATTTAAAAGAATTGTGGAGTAGATTTTGAGAAGCCATAAATCAATTATTGCTATGCATGTTATGTCCTTTAACCTCTTATTTTTTTATGACCTCAGTTTTAGATTTGACAATAGAAAGAAGATTGAAAGACTTAATTCACTTTCACAGTTTCAACACCTTCCTCATCAAACATTATAATCTTTTAGTCCATAAGTGATTTTGTTCTTGATCAAACATTATAATCTTTCAATCCATAAGTGATATTATTCTATTTTCGTAAGTGATCCATAACATCTCTAGTTTGAATTTGTATAGTTCCAATTTTTTTTAAATTGATAAGAGTTATCAAAACTTGAATTTCTGATCATAACAACTGAAAACTTTCATTGTTCACGATAATTGAGTGCAACGTATGAAGTGAGAATACTTTATAAAGCACTAGGTTAACAACAACTTTTAGTTGATAGACGTTTGTTTATGTTTGTGTTTCTTAGAACAAGTCTGTGAATTTCGTTTTAAATCTGTGAACACTACATTTCAGGCATCAGCTACATCAATTTGGGGTTTAGAGTTTTTAGAGTTTAGGGTTTCAGATTCCAGGAATCGAAAGTCTTGAATGCAAGCTTGCCCATGTATTGTGGCCCAGTGTAACACAACTATATTTGGTGACAGTGGTACTGTAGAAGACCCTTGCCTTCCCGTTGAAGAATGTTGTAGACGTTGGGTTTTATGTTTGCGTGTTTTCCAAACAGTCTGTGACTTTCGTTTGAAATCTGTGAATCCTACGACGTTTAGGTTTGAGACGTTTGCTTTCGGAGTTTCCGAGTTTCGGGTTTCGGGCCGCTCAGGTGCCTGCACACACGTACCTGCAAGTGGTGCCTTCGGGACACAACGTGAGCTCCCCCTTCTCCAGCACTTTCCTCATATTGTCCGAGTCTTTCTCCCGATCCCTACACAACCCAATCGTCTTGACAGGCGACAGCGTCTCATACACCTTCGAGATCGAGTACGTGACTGCAGGAACGGGTCTTCCGAGGGCGATGGAGATGATCACGGGGTCCAGCAACGTGCGGTGGTTGCACACGTACAGCACCCCAGGCTCCTCCGGCTGCGGTCTGAACGGAACGCGCCCTGTGACGCGGAGCTTGATGCCCGTGAGCATGTAGAACAAGGGCAGGAAGCGCACGGGTAGAAGAAAGCCGCAGGTGACGCGCACCAGGGCGAGCAGGAAGCCGAAGGGGATCCACAGGAGCACCACGAAGGCGGTCCCCGGGCTGGGGCGTTGCACCAGGCGGCCGTCGTGGAAGATGAGCTGCTTGGGGAGGTCTCGTTTCTTCATGGGGGGGACTTTCAACCTGGGCACCACGTAACCCTCCTGCAAGCAAGCATCCCAAAAGAAAGTAAGGGAAACGGATCGGGTCTAATTTGGGGGTGTTTGAATTCAAGACTTGTGTGTCCTAAACCCTGAACCCTTAGTCTTGAAACACAGAGCACATGTCTTGAATAAACATTTGGAATTTTTGAGTTCAAGAATGGTGCTCTATGTCCTAAACCCTAAACCCTAAAAAACCTCCTGCAAAAACCTTGTGCAAGCAAACATCCCAAAGAAAGTGAGGACAAATGGAATGGTTTTACTTTGGGGTGTTTGAGGTCAAGACTTCTGTTCTCTGTGATTTGGGACTGGCAATTTGAAATCTCTACAAGGGGCCAAGAACTTCGAAATAAGGTTTCTGGAACTCAGAATTCCTCGGATTTGGACACATAGTAGAGAATCGCGTGACTGGAATCATGAACTTTAACAATGTTTTGGAATTTCGGGACTTGAGAATAGAGGTCATCTGATCTATCGTCACATGCAGATTTTCAGGATATGTTTGTGTGCATCCCAAATTTGGATGGGGTTCACGGAGGAGAGAGTTGATGAGAATCACAGTTGCGTGTGCCCCCATTTCTCTTCTTCCATGGGGAATTGTGGGTTTCTTAGAATTCTCCAGTTAGTGCTCTCATAGAAAGAGGCTTGACATTACATTAAAGAGTAGGGATGGAAATACTAAAAATGAGCTTCAGGCTAATATGAAGCAAATGAATCCAAGTTATCCCTTGGGACGAAAACCGATTATGAATCAGCTGTATCCACGAAGGAAACTGTGAACTAGCATGTTGGTGAATCATAACCCTAATTTTAAAATCTGAGGCTAAAACTCAATCCAGGGAGCATTAGAGACGAAGAAAAATGGAAGATGAAGATGTGTGCAAGGCGAATACACTAGAGCTCGCCTCAAACCATTTCAGTTTTTCTGGCACGGGAATTGGAATGAAGTATAAAGGTCGAAGGATGATGTTTTGAATTTAACAGATTCACTAGATACTACTGTGGCTCTCCCTAATGTTTTAGGTCTACGCTCAGATATTGTAACGCAAAATGACTAATACACGTCCCCAGTACAGCTGGGAGAAACATTGGTCTTTTGTTTCTGTTATGAAAGTGGTCAAATTGGCAGTTTTGACGAAGCTCCTACCGCTGAGATGGTTGGGAAACAAGGATTGAAATGTAGAAGTCTACCCATCTAGGGGTGACACCATATCAATTCTATTGTAGCAAAAGAAAATTGCTCCAATAGAGGTACATGGCTTGGATTTCTACACCCCATTCTCGATTCCCTCCAGAAAAACAAACTAATTCCCTAGCAGAGCTGATTAATTTGAAATGAAAACTCTTAAACCTGGCGGTACAGAAGCGATCCCATGCTGCAGAGTGCTACAATTGCTTAATGTGGGCATTATTTTGCACTAGTATAACCACTTAAAAAAAATAGTAACTCAAGCTATTGAAACTAGAATTGGAACCTTATACGAAAATGGCACAGGTTCACAAAAGAAAGATAAGGGCTCGACAAACAGCAAGTCCAATGAAGTAGAAAATTGAAGCAAGTATAATGGGCGTTCTGAACGCATAATGCCAAGTCCAAGTCTCGAGTCACTCTCTAGTTCGTTATTTTCCATAACCCTTTCACTTAATCGACTTAAAAGTACATATGTGGACGTTAAAGATTTAATAAGATTACTTCATATTATGCCCAATGAACTTGTTAAGCCCCTCAACTCTGGATGGTTATGAAATCCATCTCGGCTTTTTAGGAACATATGTGGCACAAGCTCATGTGCTTTGTACAAAGCAAATACAACCTGTAAAACGAATATTTTCATTTATTGCTATTTCAATGATGATCTCGCTAGATCGAGTATTGGATGCGGTGAGCTATGGATTGCTCTGCGACTCGGTGAGACGTGCACCCACTACAAGCAATAGCGTACCCCACGTAATACTCAATCTAAATCAATGAGGATTGATGATATAATGTACAAGTGACAATCGACAATTGACGAAGAGGGACTGCATGTCATAACCACTCCCTTCTTTGTGGTTTCTGTTCAGATTTTTTGTGGTTTCTATTCAACCGGGCTCTAGGTTTTTGAGTAACCCCGACCATTTCCATGGCCATGTCGACCATGAATATTAGGTGGCAATGGCCTAATATTCCCATCGTATAATTCCTTGATCAAATTCAGAGAATCTCTACCTACATTAGCTATGGAATATCGAGATTGAGAGAGATGATTGGCACTGCATGTTCCTTTCGCCATTTCCGTAATCGTGCAGTAAATAAGAAAACCTAAAGTCACTACCAGTCGACACTAGCTTGGGCAGCTTGAGATTGACAGACGGAGAAAATCGACACTTCATGTCTCTTTCGCCATTCCGTAATCGTGCAGGTTTACGAAATATGAAAAGAAATCTCTACCGACATTAGCTAACGAAGTAGGAGATTGAGGGAATTGACACTGCATGTTTCTTCGCGATACCGTAATACGAAGAAACTTGCAGAAATCCGAAGAAAAGAAAACCTATGCCGATCGATACTAGCTATGGCAGCTCGATATTGACAGACACAGAAAATTGACGCTGCATGTTTCTTCCGCGATTCCGAAATAGTGCAGAAACACGAAGAAAACCTAATCTCGGCCCACACTAGCTATGGCAGCTGGAGATTAAGAGTATCGACACTGCATGTTTCTTTCGCCATTCCGAAATGATGCAGAAACACGGAGAAAAAATAATCCCTTCCGACACTAGCTATGGAATCTGGAGATCAACTGAGGAAATCGAACTAGCTATGGCAGCTTGATGTTGACAGGCACAGAAAATTGACACTGCATGTTTCGTTCACCATTCCGTAATTGTGCAGATCGAACTACGAAGCAAATTAGAATCTCTTCCGACATTAGCAAAGGAATCAAGAGCGAACCAATAGTAGAAAATGGGCAGCGTAGACTTGAGAAACATGCCCGCAAGGACCCACAGCTAGTCAAGTTGGTCATCTGGAGTCTTCTCGTAGGTCTTTTCTTTAGTCTACGCGACCCATGTGAACAGACACTGCACATCCACGTCTCCATCGCCATTGACCCCATGCACCCCAAGAACAGGACCCCAATGCACACACACCACACCAATGACGTACCTCACACATCGCCATGAACGCAAAATCCGTTTCCCTGTCCCCTATTCCTACATCCGGCCTCTCCCTCTTTCCCTCCCCTTCCCTCATCCATCTCTCCAACGCCTCCTCCTTCAACGTCCCGACCAACACCCCGGGCTTCCTCGCAAACCCGGTCGCCCTCCCCCCTTTCGTCACCTCGATCTCCGAGCCCAGCACCTCGTCTACTCCGAGAACCTCCTTCAAGAAGGGCTCCACAATCACTCGTGGATTCGCAGTTAGCACTATGCGCTTCCCGAAGGAGGAGAACACGGGCCAAGTGACGGGATGCAGATCCTCCAGGTAGAACTTGGTGAGGACGGCACGGGAGACGCCTTCGATGTCGTGGAGCTTTAACCCTGCGAAGGAGAGGAACATCATGAGCTGGATGCCGGAAGACTCTCTGACGAAGTAGTAGAGGAAGCCGATTAAAGGGCTGAAGAGGAGGAGGACCCACGCGCGGAGGTACGAGCCGGCCTCGAAGGCGATGAGGAAGAAGTAAGGGAAGGCGGAGCTGCCGCGGAGGAGGGTGCCGTCGAGGTCTGCAATGACGGTCTGGGAGGAGCGGTTGGGGCCGGAAGGGCAGGAGGTGATGGGGGGGAAGCGGGAGCTGCCCACTGGCTTCCGCGTCACCTCCATTGCGAGCGAGCGAGGAAGCGACATACACCTGCCTCGGAAACTGTCAATAGAGAGGTACCCCACCCAAATTTTCAAATGTTGGGTTTGGGATTCCGTACGTACGTCACGTACCACCTCGGAAACTCCGTCTTGGAATGGCCACCCGACCCCCCTCGAGCACACGAGCTAGAACTCGGGTCTAAAAATTAGGCTTCATATCTTCTCGCCCACCAGATTTCAAATGTGGGTATGGAATCCGCGCGAACAAGCGAGCGCGCGCGGCGGCCGCCTCGGAAACCTCCGTCAATGTTATTACCCCGACTCTTCGAGCGAGCCACAGAAATTTCAAATGGGTTTTCTGGAATCCCGCCACCTCAGAAACTCCGTCAACACATACCCCGACTACGCTCTTCTTCAATTCTAGCTACGCCACAAAATTTCAGATCGTTGTTTCAAATCCTGCCGTCTCAATCGGTCAATCTACGTACGTACTTCTGACCCTAGTACCTGCCCTCTCTTCAGATTTCGATTACCAGTACGCAACCCCCGCTAACCTTGTCGAACGTACAACATACAGCAGCCACGGCGCTGGGCGCTAGCTCATGGGATGTCCTTATCACTACACTCTAGCAATTTTAGGTTCGCGTAGAATTGAATCCGGTCCAACAAGTTTTCCTGCAACAGCGCTTCCCGCACAGCACGTACTCTCTTAGCTTGAAATTTCGAAATGCTGTTGAAGCTCATGCCAGAAACCAGTAACTTACCCCCGGCCACGTACGAGGGCTTCTTGACAACAGCATTCAAGCTATTGTGGTGGGTCGTTCGTCCTACCCCCGTACTGCAGTTCTACCAGCAAGTTTGATGCTCACTTGAAGCTGGAAAGCGTTTTCTACAACAACAAGATGCTGTTACTTCACACACAGCAATCACCAGATTTCACAAGCACACACAGTAGTCCTGACAACTCCGCATTGAAAGGGTAGCAACGCAAATGGAGAGCTAGCTAGCCCCACTCCAACTAAGCTCTTCCCGTACGCACTCTGCTGCATCATTTGCATGTCCACATTAAGATACTACTACCACCACCACCGCATCAAGAGGCAATGCAAGCAAGCTAAGCTAGCTAGCATGCACACCACCAGAGGTGCTTCACTCACGCACTATCTAGTCCATAAATTCGAGGTGCGGTTGGTTCCCCCACTCTTGCGATGTTGTTGAGGCTCTCTTAACTGCAGGACAATCAACGTTCTCCTGGTAGGTCCTTTTATATCGTGTGTCAGGGTGGATTTAAGGGGGTGCAGTAACGTCCTCCAACACATGTGCCCAGCTGCGTCAGCTTAGTGGACGTATGGAAACTCGGGAGCTTTTATAAAAACTTAGTTGCATTTGCATGCTCTGGCTGGGCGGGGATTCAATTCACCGACCGTGTGTGGACGACGTCACACTGTTACAGTAGCGTAGCGTAGCATAGCATAGCTGTGAATTATGATACCAATATTGATCAGGGAGGAGAGGTGGAGGAAGTGATGGCGTGGTCCCATGGTAGGTGGGATTGGTGTACCAACTTTGAAACTTACCACCCTGGCGGTCACAAAAGTCGTTTGGATTTCATACCATTGATATTCCAAGCTTTGTTCATCCACTGCTGTTGACCTGGAGAGACGCAACATGCTGAGAACAAGACGTTAGAAACTCGGGTGATCAGACCCGCCTTTGGGAGTCTAGGTATGATGAATCAACAATCAAGGAATCAATCTGCTTTCGTTTGAGACGCCACACCATAGCATATGGAATTTCAAATTCTAATTAAAAAAAAAGGTGTGCTTTCTAGTTTGGATTGACCCAATAAGGAAATTAGAAATATTGAACATGGACTCTTGTTCGGGTTTTTCTCTACTCATAAAGCAATGGTGCACAATGGTTTGAAAGTTTGCACCAAATTATGTGTGATTCAAACCCTAAAAAAAAGGTACTTTTTTCAGTTTAGGTTGATCAAAGGAAATGAAAAACTTTGAACACAAACTCTTGTTTGGATTTCTCTACTCATAGCAATGGTGTACAATGGTTTGAAAGTTCAAAAGATTTATAGGTAAAATAAAAGTAAGTGAAACATGTGCAAAAAACAAGGAGAAATATAGCAACAGTGTAGAAATGGTTTGAAAGTTCAAAAATTATGTAGGTAAATGAAAGTAAGTGAAACATGTGTTAAAAGCAAAGAGAGAGATAACAATGGTGCACAAATGGTTTGAAAATTCAATAGTTATATAGGTAAATGAAAGTAAGTGAAACATGTGTTAAAAGCATGGAGAGTTAATACAATTGTGCACAAATGTTTTGAAAGTTCAAAAGTTATATAGGTAAATGAAAGTAAGTGAAAACATATATTGAAAGCAATTATGGCATGCTGGGGCCCATTATTTTTAAAAATAATTCATTTTTTATATCCAATAGAACTTTGACATGTAGATATATGAGTATTAAAAGCATTCTAAGATTGTCACATAGGGATTTTAATGTTTTCAATTAATAAAGGATTATACAAAATATTACATGAAAAGATTAAGATGTGCCAAATCAAATATATTTACTTGGGTAGGGATACTTGCAAGTAGTTGCCTTTTTGGTATTTGCACATGTGTATCTATAATCATCACTAGAAATGTATTCTCTATTTACATTTCATGTTTACACCATCTTTAGAGAAAATCCCAAAGATGGGGAATAATTTAGAGATTGTAAATATCTTGCCTTTTATTGTAGGTACTAATAATTTTCAAGTTTTTGAGGATCCTTGAAATTATCTCTAATGAGTTCATACTCACTTAGCTTATAAATTGTTTAAAAATAACTAGTAAGCATTTACCAAGAATTGAAATCAATAAGTAATTTATTATGATAGTGACCATGTAATGTAACTAAGGTAGAAAGTCATCCATTCTAAATATCTTGTATATTTTGTACATCTAGGAATGACCCCATTATAGCCATGCATTCAAACTAAAACAATTATTTTTTGATAATTAGAATTTGGACCATAACAAGATTCATCAAAAAGAATTTGAGGGCAACAAAATCCTGATTTAGTCATGTTCCCTTTGTTATTCTTCCAAAGTAAAGGAACGGTTGGTTGTCAAAAAAAAAAAGAGTAAAAAATAATAATTAAATTTTTTAATTTAAAAATTAATTAATTTTATATGACATGACAGGGTTTTGGCCATGTCATACTGCTACAATGGTGTATTTCTCTTATTCTTTGGAGCTTGGAAACTTACGGGCTTCTGTTGCCTACAAATCCCTTCTAACGTTGTGGTTGGAATCCAAATCACAACCTAAATCTTTAATGATTGAATGTAATAGAGTGAGTTATTTTTTAGAAGTTTAGAACTTTATATAATTTTTAATTTTTTTTTTAGACTTTTTAGGCTTTTATTATTTTTTAGCTTTTGGAAGATATGGTCTCTATAAAATGCTTTATTCCAAGAGATCCAATATACATGTTCTAAAAGGTATGAAGATTTTTGTGTTTTTTAAGTAGTATTCAACAAATATTTTTAATTAGTATTTAAATTTTTCTTGCAAAAAATAGGTTCCTTGATAAAAGTGTGGCTTTGATTTATTTCGTAATTTTTATTGAGGTAAAACATATGAAGGATTTTGTTTTGAAGGCAATCCAAAGATCTTGTAGAGAAAATAACATTTAAGGTTTTATTTTGAACTCAATTTTCACAAAATTTGAAAACATGTTTTTAAGGATTATTTTAGCCTGATAAAACATTCTCACTGTTATAATTGACATAATTGATTTTGTATTAAAATCATTAGTAGTTTTATTTTATATTACATCTCATGCATCTATTTTCTCAATAATTTATTAAAGAATGAAAACCAATGTTTTTGTTAGATTTTTCTTTAAAGACACTTATGACAATTTTCTAACATAATATCAATTTTATCCATTATTATGTCCCGTTTTATCCGTTCAAAGCCTATGGTTTTTCAACCCTACTTTGGCTCATGAACCAACGTAAAATTATTCAAGATAGGTTAACGGAGAGGAGTTTCATAGCAATGTAGAAGATTTGTCAATCAAGTTTGAAGATTTGACACAAATACAACTTTTTTGATCCTCAAGCTATTTCTATTTGGTTGATGAATTTACAAGTGACAAGCTCACTTGTATTCATCATCCTTATATCATTGTAGGTTGTTAGTAGAGTGAATTTGTGAATAACAAGTTTACTTGGCTTCATCATCCTATGACTTCCTTCATTCCTAAGCCATTTTAATATAGTTGATGGATTTGAAGGTGACAATTTCACTTGTCTTTATCTTCTTTATTACATTGTGAATTGTTAATAGGATGAATTTGCATGTAATAAGCTCACTTGTTTTTATCATCCTACGACTTTCTTCATTCCTAGGCCATTTCTAGTTGCAATCAAAATCATTGTCATTTTCTAAGGCAAAAGCTCTTTATATGATTGTGCACATGAGAAGAATTTCCTATTCTTCCAAGTAATAATTGACACATTACAAAAATTCTAAGACCTTCGGAAGGCTATCAATTTTGCACTGCTGCGGTGCAATTAGGGAATTTTTTTTAAATTAAAAAAAAATTAAATTTGATGTGGCACTATTAGTACTACATCAATGCCACGTCAAATTGATTATTTACTTACTATTTTTTCACTATTTAAAAATATTAGCTATTTTTTTTTCAAAAGAAATTATTAAAACATATGTATATATATTTTAATTTTTTTTGTAATTGCATTGCAATGGTGTTGAAAATAAAAAAACTAGTAGCCTTTCGGAGGCCTTAGAACTTTTGTAATGGTTTGGGGGTATCCAATGATGTGGTGTTAGATTGCTATGCATCTATAGGTTGAAATTTCTAGCCATCTATTTATAATACATTTGTTTGTAGTGTAAATTTTAGCAATTTTCAGATGATTTCAATTTTTGTATTTGGTTTTCAAATGTACATATCATTTATGCCTAAAACTTTATTTTTTTTGCCTTAGGGGCCATCATCCATGCTTGTGAAAAGAGTAGTCGACACCTTATTGCAATGGAATTTGACAAGGGGGTTTTTCAACAAATTTTTCTTCTACTCATTCCCTTGTCTACAAACTATCCCGCGAACTATGAATTAATCCAAAAGAAGCTAAAAAAAAAAGCTACATCAAGTGAAGAAGAGGATTTAGAGAGTCTAATAAAGAAGATCTCCTAAAATTTCTTTGGTTTTAAAATCTTACTCCATTGCATTTTTATATATATTTTGCCAATTGTTAAATTCATTCTAGTATTGCAATCCTACATATTTAAGTTTTGAAGATTTTGTTTGTATTGTTTGTATTGTGCAAGTTGGATTTTGTAATTAGCTATTTGTGGTCTTGATCTTGATCTTTGTCTACATCTTTCAACAACTCATAGTAGTAGCATTTTTTTGCATTTTAAACCTTGAACATTAGATTTGTTGTGACAAAATAGGATAGTACTTCTTCTCTTGGAATTAGTTATCTCTACCCTCTTTTGAGCAAGACTGCAATAGTTTAGTGTTTTTTAGTTTCATGTATGTAAGTCATCAATGAAAAAGCTAATATTTTGGCAAAGTGATGTGGTTCTCTCTATTCAAATTTTCATTTGACTTTTGTTCTATTATTACCCTCCTATTCTTGATTGGCTAGAAATATATGTTTAATTGAACTTTGATTTTGAACTTTGAAGTGTTCACTTAGAACAAGTAAGAACTTAGATTCAATTAGTTCGTGGAAAGTTTAGTATATTAATCACAAATGTCCTAGATATGGAGACCTAAAAAACTAATCTATATTTTCAATAATTGACATGAAGAAGTTGATGATGTATTTTTTTTGTATGTACATGAAAAATTGTGGAATTATTGTGGATGAAAATGTTGGGTGCTAAGGCTTGGTGGCTAGATGACCAAATGCAATTCTCTAGATTTTGAATTACAAATTCTTGGATTATTCCAAACCAAGTGGTTGCAAGATCATTGTGATGAAAGGAGCCTCTTGCAATTTCTTTAGTAATGAACCACCTCTAAATCACTCCCATTGTTGTAACCTCATCTTTGCATTTAAAGCATAATGAAAGAATCACTATAATAAGCACTGAGAATTTGAGGGGGTGAAATTTAAAGGATATAGATGGAGCATATAAAAGAAGGATAGATAGGCTTGCAAGGTGCAGAAGAGAAACAAAGAGAAATTTGCAAGCTTGAGAATTGAGGTGGACTCATGGAGCTTACCGTAGTAGAAGAGGAGCAATGGAGCAACCACAAAAGTTGGAGAAGGAAATAAATAAATGGTAGAGAGAGAACTTTTAAGTAAGTTGTCACTAGTCATTCATGTGGCTATTATTTGGACTACAAAGTTAGGGTAGCCAAGGGAACCTTCTCTAAGTGCTGTAAGTGGAAACCCTAATGTTGACTTGAACATTGTTAGCACTTAATTTCATAGTAGCATAGAAGCAAATTACTAGAAGATCTTTTGCGGTTTAGAACTATTTAGAAATAAATGAGAATTTAGGAAATGTATCGTCCAAAGAAGCCGTTGTATATAGAGGTGTGCACGGTGTCTTTTTGACGTCCTTCTACACAGTGCTGAGCATGTACAAAATGAAGAGCTCCGAAAGCGAGCACAATCGTTACAAACACTAGAAGGAGAGTGTGTTTTTTTAGACATGTATAGTAACGTGTGTAGATGTCTAGTGAAACATTAGGCATGTGTACTATGGATGCGCAAAAAAATCCTTCAAGATCAACATGGAAAAATCACAAGAAAATCTAGAAAAACATGCCATGTTTTTAGAGAAATGTTACAACAAAAATGGTTAAAAAAGTGCCCCAAATGTACCATGTGGCAGCCACATAAGCACTACACAAGTAGGCAATGCCACATAGGAATTTTTTTCATTTGACTTGAAGATGAGGTGGCAATTGATGTTGCAGTTGATGTCATGTTTTTTGAAAATTTTCATATTGTTTTTAGTGACATCAATTTAAACGTCCATGAGAATTTGAATATTGTTTTTAGCAACATCAATTTTGACCTTCATACGTTTTTTGAGATGTTTCTTGAGACATTAATTTAGATGTTAGCATGGATGTATGCCATATACAATACATTGTACACAATATATTATACACCATGCACAATACATTATACAAAATATGCCATATATTATACAAAACACACCATACATTGTACATAGTGCACCATATTGGCAATAATTTTGAATGACTTGAAAAGCCTTATTATAAGTATTTTGACATGAGAAGGCAAGTTATTTATGCAAAAGGGGTAGTAGGAAGGAAGACAAACTATATGGGACATCTAAAATATAATTTTTTATTATTAAAAAAAGAATTTCAGATCTAAGTATCATGATGAATATGATGTTGTCTTGCAAAAAACATCCAGACGTTACAAAGGATGTCTTAGTTAACATCACAAAAAACATCTTGACCTTACAGAGGATGTCTCTATTGACATCACAAAAAACATCTATATGCGATACATGACATCTTAGTTAATGTCTACTATGACAATGTTAAAATTGAGAAACATGCTGATGGCATTAAAGCATGTTGATGTGGCATGCCACTTCATCTTCTTTGGGTGCCATATTACTCAAATGCCAATGCAAGTGCCCTTTTTTGGAAAAAAAATGCCATGTGGTTTGATTTTACTTATTTTTTTTACATGTGGTCACCATTTTACCTTAGCCCCCAAGAATTTCTAGAAATTCACTTGCAATTAAATCTTAAACCCTTGCTAATGTGTGTAAGTCATTTGTAGTTTTTCTATCATTCTTCTTGTTCCATGTCAAATCCAAAATGTTGGTCCCAACTAAAATTATAAGCTTTAAGAATTTTCTCAATTTCTTTAAATATATTATACATCTTGTGAAATCAAATATCTATTGTGATTTTCCCTGCAAGATGTATTTTACATCACGCTAATTTAAAAGAGCCCTAAACAATAGAAAATGAAGATTTGAAGTGGATACCTTTGTAGAAAATGTTGAATTGAAAAATCATAATCATTCATCATCAAAATCAAATGCTCAATGTTGAAGCAACAATTCAAGAGGATATCACTCTTAAAAATAACTAATTAAAATATTGAGTACTTTAGGATTTCTTTTACTTTAAAATGTAACCAATTTTTTTTTTTTTTTCCGACAAGCAACCGTTGGACCTCACACCTAATTAGTATGTGAATGTGTGGATAAAATTACAGAATCCATGAGTGTTCATTTTGCAGAATATTTATATTTGTTGTAGGGAAAACAATTTTTACTATACATTGTAGGATTCAATTGTTTGACTTTGAACATTTGTAATTTTAATTTTGCATAGTACTGAGTTTTGAGTTAACAATCTTTATGGTATAAAATTTAGTTGAGAGTCTTAGAAAAAAAAATTAACTCAAAAACATTCAATTTTTATGCATTTGAACATTATTCAATAGAAGTAGGTAGGAGGTAGAAATTTAATCTAAATTAATAGTATGTCTAAAATGGAATTAATCCATGAAGGACCACTATCCCTTAAGGAGACAAATGGGATTTTGAGCAGGTACATACGAACTCAAATTTTTTCTTCTTTTTCTGAATTTTTTTTGAAGATACAAAAATGGATTAGCTTTGTGGGGAAATAATTTATGCCTAAATAAGCTTATAATAGAGATGGAAGGTAGCAAAAAAAATTTTAAAATTTAAATTTAAAATTTAATTTAAAAAAATTCCTTATATATAATATTTTGTATACATGTACAACTTTGGTTCATTCCATTTGGATTTTTTATATGAAAGTTACAGACAATCCCATTTTTTAAGCAATTAGAGCATTTCCTTTTAAAAAAAACTTATAGGATTAATTTCTAAATGCAATTTTTATAATTTTTCAAAAACAAAGGTACACATCGTTTATCTTGCTTGCTAAAACACTCTCACCATTGGAATTAGTGCATTTTAATTCCATTCTTGAGCTATTAATAATTGAGATTTTTCTTTTGTCTCTTATTTCTACTTAACAATTTAAAAACAAAAAACAAAAACAAAACATTTGAATACTTTGGATTTTTCTTAAATTCTCAACTCTATTTCATACCATAAAGATTTAAAGCGCAAAAATCCGTAGTGCAAAAACTTAAAGTTAAAAATGTTTGAAGCCAAAAAATCTTGTCCCACAATGTGTTGAATAACTTGTTTTTTCCACTTGAAACACTCATATCATGCAATTTGGGCAATTACAAATTTTGAAATTTTTTCCACATTTTTATACTAGTTAGGTGTAAGATCCTATGGTTATATGTAGGCAAAATACAATTTTCAGAATCTTTTACCTTTTGCTGTAGAAATGAAAATTTAGAATGTTTTTTAGCAAAAAAATGGCTTTCATCCTTTAGGGGTTAAAATGCAATCAATATAATAGGGAGATTGTTTTAGTTTATGAAATAAATGAAACCAAACTATATTATTGGAAAAATTGTAGAAATTGCATTCACATATGCATCCTACAATTTATTTTTTGAAAATCATGCTCTAATTACCCGAAGAGCTAGATGGACCAAAACTTCCTCACACAAAATCCAAATGAAATGAATCCAAGCTTTGCATATACACAAATTTTTTATCTATGAGCTAAAATTTTTTATAGAACAATAAATTTGTATTTTAGAATATGAAGTAGCTATCACCCATCCCTTACTCTCAACTTATTTGGCCATAACTTTTGTTCCTAAGCACCAATCCATAAAAAAATTCCCCATATATAATGAAATTATTTGTGTTAAAAAATAGGTCTACAAATTATGGAAACAAAAGACTCCACATGTACTTAACCAAGATTCTAATTGTTTCCCTAATAGACAAAAGCCCTTCATCACTTAAACTACCAATTACAATAGTCATCTCAAATTTAATAATATAAAACTTAAGAAATTGTCCATTGGAAACGTTCTCCTCACTCAAATCTGCTTAATTTGAATAGAAAATTAGTTTCCTTCCATGTGTTCTGTGTAGTAACTAATTCACATCCAAAAGTAAAATTACATTCAAGTACTCTATATTACATAATTCTTTCCCTCTAATTTAAGCTATTTGTCATATATATATATATATATCCTCCATACAAGTATTTATGAAATGTATAGGAAAGACTTGCCCTTTGCTTCTATTTTCCATTTCAAGGCAATATTTAACTTGACTCCATTCACTTTTTCCCAAAGTTACTCGCACTAGAAAAGCCCCTCATTACCAACATGGCAATGTTGCATTTTTGTGGATGTTTCAAAATATGCAACCATGTTCTCCATCATGTTTATTCCAACATTACTGTACCAAACAACATTACCTCATTCTAACTGTAACATCAACATGTTTTTTGATACATACGCCTCAATTCAGCCTCCCCTGGCCAAAACAACATCATAACCTTTATGTTCTTTAGAACGTGCTCATCACATTAAAACATAAGAACAAGCATAGGCTCATACTAGTGGAAGGAAGGAGCCCGATCATACTGAAAGGGGCAATAGAAACCGTAGGACCCCGTCCCCTCCAGGCGTTTTGACTTAGACAATTTAAGGTGTCAGTTTTCATTTTGTCGTGCTTTTATATTCTTTGGCCTTGTTAGCTAGTGAACACAATGATGGGGCATGAGAGGCTAACACATGAACATGAGAGTTTTGATCGTAACAATAGAAGCTTTAGAGTAACATCGCCAAGTCTTGGCGATGAAAATGAGATAATTTGGGATATTCTAAAAGAGAGAGCCCGCAAGAGCAAATACACGATACACAAGAAGGCAAGGGTATGATGAAGGGAGAGAGCTTAGCAATAGAGGAGAGCGGAAGTTTGTAGGGTTTGAGCACAATGATGGAAGCTAGCAAAGTTTCAACAACAATGGAGGGCAAAAAGGTCTTGGGCAAGGACATCACCAACACTGCCGCGGCAATAATTTTTTAGGGTTATTTGGATGAGGGCGAGGTAGTGAAGGTGGATGTAGTGTAGACTATAGTAAATGTAGGAATGCTCAAAACAAGGATCCAAAAAATAGTGAGGGAAAGAGGGGTAATTCTAGAGCTCAAAATCTAATTTTAGAACCTAAAATTTCTACACCTTTCCAACCTCAGGGGCATGGCTGTAGGTCCAAAGCAAGTGTATCTCAACGCTCAACTATAGGAAGGCGAGGTGCTGCATTTGCTGCAACAAAAAAGAAGAGTTTTGTTGCAAAGAAGAACAACTTACTAGGAGCATTCTTGCTATGAGTTAGGATCAAGTCATAGGTAATCAACAAAAATTTGATGTTTTTTGGCAATGCATTTGGGCACATTATGAAGAAAATAGGACTTGTGATGAAAGACCATTATGGGCACTAGAAACTAAGTGGGAGCAAATTAAACATGACGTTGGAAAATTCATTTTAGTTCACTTAGCAATTAAGAGGTTGAAGCCGACTGACACAGATCTTGCTAAAATCATCCTTTTAGCAAAGGATTTGTATAGAACCAAAGATCCAAAGAATTTGAAATTCTCTTTTGAACATTGTTGGGTGCTTGTTTGTGATTACCTATGTTGGACTAACGGGTGGGTTACTATGAAGCTACCTGGCTTTGCCAAAAGAAAGGCCATTTCCTCTAATCAAGACTCTAAGGGGGGCACTCAAGGAAGCGCAAGTATTGTATAAAAATCCAATGTCATCTTGAAAGATCATCCACAAGGCACAAAGGGTGCCAAGTTTATACAGAAGAATGATAAAGTCCAGGAGGGAGCTGCATATGCTCAAACAATAGCTACTAAAATTTTGGCAAATGCTATTCTTCAAAAGACAAAACTTCTTGTAGAGCAGAATTTGCTTATTTTGATGACTACACCTAATTTACAAGTGAAGAATCCAATTGCACAAGATTTCATGCGCAAACAACAAGAGGAAGAATTAGAAAGCTTGTCAAAAAATAGGGCAGAAGGCCAAAAAAAAAAAAAAAAGATGAAGCAATTCAAATTTCAAAAATTAGGGACTTTGAAGAAGCCCGGGTAGTTGAGGAAAGGGACCGCATAGAGACGACCAGATAGATGGGAGAAAGGCAAGCCACCATGAGCAATGATGAAGAAGACGATTACCAAAATGTTCTAGATGGTCAAAGAAACGATTTGGACAAAGACTACATTGCAACACCAACACATTTGGTTGTTGATCAAAGAGAAGGTATAAGCTAGGGCACTTTGCCGACACCATGGAGTTTGGTGAAGATAGTGTTGGGTGCTATGTCTCTAGACAATACACAAAAAAGTTGGTGTTAAGTCCATGTTGTAAGGGATTCGAGGGAGAGACTTTGGAGGTTGGAAATTTTCATTTTGGACATGGGAGTACCAATAGGAAAGATGGAAGAATTTTTAATTAAAATTTGGAGGTTGGAAATATTGGATTGCCACAAGTAGGTCCTAGGGGTTGGAATTGGGAAATGGAAGCTAGGAGTAGTGGACACCATAATAAAAACAATGCACAATTAGGTGGGAGAAATAGTTGTGCCTCTTCTGTAAGTTCTCATGGAGGTTGGAGCTGGGATTTTGAACATGGGAGAAGTACACAACCGGCGGGTGGAAATGACAATAGTTTAAATGTGAATGTAAGTGTCTGTCGAGAAGAGAATTTAGGTGCTAGAAGCAATGGTGGGCATAGTAGGTTTCTAATTCAATTTCCAATATCTCTTCTATTGGGGACATAAGGAATGTAATGGCTCATGTAGAAAGAGGTGCAGGTGCTTTTAATAGAGGAAAATAATCAATTGCAAACATGTATACTACAGATCGTCATAGTAGTTGGGCAGACATGGATCATGTTGATCCAAACATGAGAACTTCATGGATTGTGTTAGGAATTTGTAGTAATGGTAGTGGTGGTGAACTTCAAACCAATACAAGGCATGTTGTAGACAATGCTGAAGGAAATGCAAGTGTCAACATCAACTTGGCATTGAGTGGCCAAGGCTTGTACTAACCATATAACAACCTCCAAAATTGAAATATAAAGATTTTGCAAATCATTTATTTTCTTATATATGTAATATATTTTCTTCTTTTATGCTATTCAAAAATATCAATCTTCATATTCAAATCAAATATGAAAAAACTATGCTCCTATTTTCATCAAATATCATAGTTTTCTAAAAATTCAAGCTCATTTTTAATTTATTATTATTTTTTCCAATTTATATATATTTTCTTATTTTTTACATAAGATGTGCTTGAAGTAGACCTCCAGTATACCTCAAGTACATTGCAAGCAAAATTTAAAATAAAAATAAAAATAAAAATGTTTATATCTATATCTATCTATCTATCTATCTATATACCAATGTTTTTAAAATCTTTTTAAAGGTCTTTAGTTGTAGTTTTATATCTTGGAATATATGTTAAAACTCACTTAAAACTCCACTTTTTTCTTGTAATCAATGTGGTGATTGCCTCCAAATTAAGATGCTCCATAGTTTTTACATCATTAAACTAAATGGAATGTATGAAAACATTCAATGCGAACAAAATCCAATCTGCAAGATGCAAATAAATAAATAATTCAAACATTGCAAATTTTAAATTAAAAAATATATATATACGTTTAAAATACATACTTTATAAAGAGTAGGTTTAAAAATCTCTATCATATTCAGAAGTTATAGAAGACCAATAATCCTTAAGAAAGGTAAGTGGTTGTCCTTCTATTTTTTTTTTAATTAATCTAGTACATATTTCTTTTTGTTCACTAGAGCTACACCTAATTTTAAATGAGAATGCAACTCTACTCTTGAATAAATGAACCTCAAGGTTCCATGAACTAAATTTTCTAATCTAATAAAAAGTCTTGGACTATTGGATGTAGAAACCTTATACCACATTTGGTGTACAACAAAATTGCCTTCTTAAATATCACCATTCTGAAGCCATGTTGTAGTGGATGCTTCTTTATCATTTGTATTGAGATGTGGTTTAATCTTTGAATTTTTCAAAATGTGCAGAGAATGTACATTTGTTTGATGGTCTTCTTCTCTAATTCCAATACATTTTAACTCCAAAAATTTATCTTCAAAAAATTGATAGATAGAATCACCAAATTTATACATGTGCTTCTATATGTTACTTGCAATCAAAGCACCTTAGGCCTTCCATGAATACTCTTTTGATTGTGATTCTAATGTTATATAATATTGAATCGCATTACCACATGCATAGGGGCCACCATAAGAATTGTATCTATGACTAATGAATACATAATTACCTCTCTTTTCATCTTTCCTAGTTTTCCCATTATAAGGACAGTTTTCATAATATGTGTTTACTAACACCAACGTATTTTTATAAATTGTTTTCTTTGATAATTGAAGAATGTAAAATAATGAAATGTAATTACTATTTAAATGACTACGATGAAAACTTTTATTGTTAATAATTAATATTCCATCTAGAATTAATAAAGGTTCCCTTGTAGTGTTTACAATGTTTTCTTGTAAATAGCTTTGCTCTCAAGTATCTACATATGTAGAATGAATCCAAAAAGGATCTTCTCATTCATTTTTATTTCTCTTATTTTTTAATTAACTAATCTAGTGTACCCACAAAGGCATCACAAGCCTCTATCCCTCCAAAAAATTACTTCCATTCTTAAAAATCACTTACCATGTATGCGTAAAAATGTAGCGACAAAGAATAATTTGTCTTCTTCTTTCAAAGACCTCAAGTTCAAGGGAAAAAGGTGTTCTTCTTGTGGCATTTCTTGCTATTGCATTCTCAACATTCATGAAATTCAATAATCTCATATACATTTCATGAACATTTTAAAAATCTAAACGACGTGCATTACAAAATTCTCATTGTCACCTTCCTCCTCTTCATTTTATTAGGCATACTTTCAGGTCTCTACTCAGAAGGCTCTGACTTTCTATACTCAAAAAACTCTTCAAACTATGATGGTGAAGGAGAACTTTGCTCTTCAAATGCTTATGAAGCCTCATATGTATAACTGTTTGTAGACTTTTTTGCCTTCCTCTGTTTCCATCTTTTGTATTTAAGATTTCTTCTAATTTTTTTGTAAGCATCGGCCTCTCTCCATATATAATTTTTAAATTTTCCAAAATTAATATCCATCAAATTATCCTTCTTTTCACTTATTATTTTCTTTAAAGCATCTCAAACCGAGGGATCTTCTAAAGTGAATTCCCCTTTAGAAAGATGGCTATTTCATTGACCCTCATCAATCCATGTATGAGTTCTTTTATAACTATCAATATAACATTTATGTTGAATAGGATACTCATGTTTTAGACATCTTCTCCCGTATAGTTTTTTTTTACTGATTGTCTAAGGAAGGAGGGTTGAAGATCATTGTGTAACTTGGAGGTCTCTGTCGAGAATTTGTTTGGATAGTTTTTCTTGTAGAAGGATCACAAAAATCCTTTGCCACCTCCATTGGCCTTTTTGTTGGGTCCATTGTTGCCTCCTTTGTTGATCTCTCTAGTAATTCCAACATTGGCACCTCCAATTGCCTCCCTATTTGAGCTTCGGTTGGACATGTACCTCTCGGTGTCCTACATTGCTGACAAAATTTGATTGTACCTCTGTCAAAAGTAGTGCCACAGTCTTTGTAAAATAAAGACAACATTTTTGGCCTACATATTGATCATATTGTGAAAAGGGTAACATATGTTAGGTCAAATTTGAAAAATAACAACATAATAAAAGGATGCGCAGATTTTCCTAAATCTCCTTCATTTCATGGAAAGAATGTTAGCCCGCATATACCTAACATCAAACGGAATATTACCTACGGCCTCCACAAATTTGGATTATCAATTTTCTCAATCACATTTTCCAATCACCTAACCAAAGCTATAGAAAACATGAGCACAAACCATTATGTTCGGTCAAGCCATGCATCCTATCGCAGTAGGAGGAGCTTAAAAGACATACACATGTGGTGATAACACATGAAATCACATGCTTGAGACATAGTCTCAATAATCTCTTTTGAATAGGTAGTCTTCATTTTTCAAGGAAACAAACAAAACAATACTTAAAATTCAAAATAGAAATGTTGTATATTGAATTCTAAAGCTTCTACTAAAAATACAACTATTGAACCTAAACCTAGTAAAAAACCAACCGCAATAGCATTTGGTATAAACTAGATTATTTGATGAACAAAACACAACCACCAATAGTTTCAAACTCATAACATTCAAACACAACCTCAAAAACCTTTCAACCTTCTACTAATTAGACAATTTTCAATCTACAAAGCCACAACAATACAAATTATCCAGCTTGAAAACTCAGTTGTCTTTCCAACTCAAAAACCCCAATCTTTGGCAAAAAATCACTTAATCTCTAAAAATCAAATCCCCCAAAACTTCACCCTAAGCAAGTGTGATTTGTTGGGTACCTAGAAGAAGAAGGATTTGTGAAGGAGAAACTTATCCTCGGCTTGCAAGAGCACAGGGTTGTCAAGTCTAGCGTAGTGGTGTGATGTTTCCTTCTCTAACCAAGTAAATGTAGAAATGCTCCTTCTGATGGTGAAGATTATAGCAAAAATAAAAGCTATAACAATTGGAGATGGTGATGAGGACCTTGTAACTGTCCATACTCCAACATAGCCAACTTTGGTAGGACTTTTCTATTTACAGAGTCACGGCTATTATTTTTAGACACAACCTACCAAGGCTTACACTTGGCAGAGAGTAGACGATGCAATAGGGTGACAAGTGTAGCTAAACTTGGAGTGTAATTTGATTTTGTGTGACATTATGTTGGCATGAACTACTGATTAAAAAAGAAAATCAAGCCCTTCAAAGAACATAAACATCCTTAAACCCTGAATATCCAATATTTAGTCTTAGCTTCTTGAATTTTGCTCTAAATGAAACACAAATATCAACATTTTGGTCAGTTGTAACAATTGTTTTTAAATTGTAACCATACAAATTCAAACTACACATTTCAAAGATCTTATAGTTAATAAACCAATACCACCTACAATAAATACCTAATTTGTCCTTGATTTGGATTTTTTAGGCATACGAATTTATGTTTAATGCATCGTATAGGCCACATACATGTACCATCAAATAGAACAAAACTACCCTTTTTAATGATATGCATATGTGTAATGGGATCTACCTTGTCGAACTGGTTGCCATGTTTGTAAGAAGGTTGAATGGTTGATGATAATAGTGTGTTGAAAAATAGGTTTTTATATGCATGTTGTGCTCAGGACTGAATTTTTTTTTTATTCTAGCTTTGTATAAGATTCCAATGATATCGTCATTTTTGACAACTACATCATCACCAACATCATAATAATATTTTTTCATTAGGTAACCTTTGTGGATAAGTATCAAAGGTGTGTGGATAGCATCTAATTTTAATAAATGGTGCTTTTAATAAGACCACACTATTTTTGAAGCTCATTGATAAGAGTTATTTTTCAAACTAATCGTTTAATCAGTATGCCCTTCAATTTTGAAATGGCACTGCAAAATGAATCAAGGGCTTGGTCCAATATCTTCAACAAATCTGTTGCTTTCTTATTAGATGATGTGGTCAAACAACAATTCAAATGCCATTTTGGACATTGCATAATGTTAGCATGCCTAATACCTTCTAGAATCATTAAAGCATCATGAACTTCAATAAGAGCTTTTTCCATTATTTCCATGCCATCAACCTTTGCCTCAATGCATAGTTGAATTTTTTGGAACAACATACATGCACTATATTGAATAAATGTGGCTTTTGTATTCTTCTAATTGGTTTTGATGTTGTTGAATCTTTTAACTTCCCTCTCACAAGGGAAGCACCAAAAAACATGGGAATGGCCAAGCCTTACCACATCTTCCAAGATGTAAGTAGCACCGTCCACATGCTCTAAAGGTCTGCCATTTAGACCATCTAATGCTTTTGAAAGATTGCGCCAATTTTGTAATAATTAACAAGCAATATGTAGATCTTTTGTTCTCCATCCTTTATCTCGAGTCCAATTGAAGAAGATATGAGTAATATCAATAAGCAAATGTCCAATCATACACCATCTACTTGAAAATTTATGTTTACTAGCTTCTAATTTGTTTATGAGAATAGATAGTACTTACATGACAAAAAGTTGACATTCATATGCAATGTAGCTTTCATGGTCATTGGTTGGATCTTGGGGCCATTGTCCTTGTTTTAATTCAAAAGTACGCACTTTAGTAACAAAGGTGCAAGTTGCCTCTACAAGTTCTAACAAGGCATCTGCTTTAAGGTGTTCATGGATGTCTTGGAAGAACTTGATTAAGAAGTTTTTAAACAAATTTAGATTTGCTATGTGTATAATATCATAGACCAAATCTGGTGACAAATCAAATCTATTTGAATAATAAAGTCACCACAATTTTGAATCTCCAAATACGCCAGACTCCATACTATGATTGCTTCTTGCCTTGTCATTTTTCAACCTTATTAGCGTGTCCACACTTAACTTTGATGTAATTTGTTAGCAGTTCCACCTTTCTGGGGGGTGCATAAAGTGCCTTTCATTCTTGCTGTAAACGTATTGGTCATCAACCAACTCTGAATGCATTTTACATCTTTGGCAAGCTTCTTTTCTAGGAGATTTCAAATTTGCTATTTTACTTTGAGTTGGATGATCCCCCATCATGAACATGGAGAGTGCCTTTAAGTTAGGCATTTTAGAATGAGGTAAAAAGTTGTTTATTCTAGATATCGGACAATTGAATCTACAATGCATTCCATCTACAAATAGAGCTTCAAGTTCTTCAACAAATGGTGTTATAAAAGTCATAAGATTTTCCTTCAATTGTTTTACTATATATGGAGGGTTGCCACCTAATGGGATGAACAATACACGTATCAGAGATAAGTTGGAAGATGTGCATGTATTAAATATGTCAATCTCTATTGCCCAACACCCCCGTTGTTTCTTTCTAGTTACTTGAAACCTGACCCAATGGCCAACAAAAGTGAAGTTTTTAGGGTCCCTTTGTACCATTTTTTTGGGTAACACTACTTGCTTCTTGTAGATTTTGCACTTGAATCTATAAGAATTTGTTCCAACTTTCCAATGATTTGGATTGCATGGTATTTTGCATTTCTTTGAAAAAGCACAATATGTTCTTTGACACTTTCTATTGGGACATGTAACAGGAAGTTCCCACTCAACCTCTGGGTTCTAGAAGTCTTGGTATTCTCACTTTTTTACCGTGCCAAACATTCAAAATGGATAGAGGAGGTATGTGCACATTCAACTATGCTAGGCTAGCCCTCCACATAGTTAGCATTTCATAGCATAGTATTCTAGAAGCCATTGCACTTGAAAGCTCATTTGCAATGCTTAGATAGTCAAAAGCAATCATTTTGAACCAAGAATTGCTACAATATGGATTGTTTTAGCACATTCTTTACATGTTTTTTTTGTCATTGGAAGGTTTGCAAGAAGAAGCTATGTATTTATTGCCATCATAGCCATCTTCTTTACCAGGTCCTAAAATGAAAGGCTCATGAGAATATTTCCTTGTACCTATGGACATTCTCCATCTTTTAGGTTGCACAAGACCCCACCTTTTATATAAACAAATTCGTGATTTGAAAAAGAAAGGAGTAGATGCAAGCCCCTCTAAGCTACCATTTCAATCTTCATGCATCATCCTAATTAAAGGGGCAAGCCTATCTTCAATAGAATTTCTAAAAGAACCATCATTTGTATTTGATAGGCCTTCAAAAATTTGGTGGAGTATCTAATCTTGTAATTCTATTGGCATGCCTTTATTGTTCCATTGTGCTTGCATTTTAATAATGAGGCTCTTCATCTTCATTTATAAATATGGTTTGCAATCCTACATTATATCACATGCAACAATGTTGGTGATTGTGGAGAGTCCTTGTCTTGAAAAATTTGTTGTGGAAATTGCACTTCATCTAATGAATTCAGCCTAGGTAGAGCATTCATTTGAAATTATCATTGAACGTCTCTTTTATGATGTTTTTGTTGAATCTTATAATTCACAAGTTTGAATCCAACTTCTTCATTGCTCAATCTACATGTACTACATCTGCACTTCACTTGTTTATTGTAACAAATTTGCACCATTATAGAAGAAATCATGTTTCCAAAAGAATACGAGTATATAAGAATGAGGTAAAATATAAACAATAATTTGTATTATAAAAAGTATGTGAAATATAGAGAATCCAAAATAAAAATTAAACATAAAATATATAGTTGTTATAAACATATTTATATTAGAAATTTAAATCATAAATAATATATAAAAATAAAAATAAAAATAAAAGGATTACAAAAATTATTAGACATTCAAAACCTAAAGCTTGAGTGAAGGTGTTTTTACTTTTAAATTTTATCATCAAATTTCAAATTGGTGTTTCACTTTTACTTCTTTGAATTAAAAATGAAACAATTCTTATAGAATGCAATATATGCTCAAAAAAATCTTGAAAATCTCTCCATATTAATGTATATTATTGTGTAGAATATGAGGTTGCATCTTCTCTTATCAAATAAGGTTTCTAAAAATAAAGGTTCTAGGAAGTTGAATTTAGTGTGCTAACACAATTACTAGTTGTTTATGTCACCTCCAATCCAAAAAAACTTTTATCCGAGAATTTCTCTAACTTTGTAGGAAGGCGAGCATACAAAAAATAGAATACATATGTCTTTCTTGTTATAATTTCAAAACTCCCATGCAATTTATCCTTGAAATTAGTTTGTATAATAATCAATAAGCTCTTTAAACATTTAGATGGTTAGATAGTGAAAAATAACAATTTGCTTCATTGTGGATAATTGTAAGCCTATGTTCTATTATTATAAGAACACACTTGATAAGGCTTATGCATTTACAACATAGATTTAAAAAAGGTAAGAAGACAACCTTCTTTTATGATCATAAACTTAAGATATAAATAATATTGTACAGAAATCTAAAAGAATATAATTAGTCATAAAAAATATTACTTTAATATTAAATTCTTGCACAAATAGCATTTTGGCAATAGTAAAAAGAAACAAATTGACCTATATAACTCATAGATCTACTAGCCACCAAGTTGAATGAGTCCAATCATTTATGGTGCGAGATGTTCAAGTGGTCATTTAGAGTCCATGGTGTCCATCTATCTTCCTATAATCAAGGATAAACATAAAGAAAGACCTACATTCTACATCTCTTATAAAATATTCATCACTTCCTACTATCAATTTGGGACCTTTGAATCAAAATTTGAATTCAAATTTTCATAATTTTATGGTGGATGGAAAATAAATAATTTTTGTATTTCTTCCTAATGTGAAAGTGTAGACTTTGAATTGCCAATTTGACTTTAAGCACTCAAACATCCAATCTTTAGACAACAATCACATTGCAAATAAGTTCTCATGTGCATTACAACTTATATGTAAGTAATCTAATTTGTAGACGTACTTTATTAAGTTGTTGTCCTATCTGATGGTTGGATATGATGTTACTAGAATTTATATTCTTTTGGATATTACAAATGTGGAAGTGTGTTAAGCCAAAATTTGCATTGACTTTAGTTCAAAATTGGATTTGCAAAAATGAATTCATAAATGTAAAGAACACTGAAATTTCAGAAACTAACCATGTCAAAAGAATCTCATTTAAAATTCATTCAAACAAGTGTACCTCTAAAAAATTATAATAAACTTATAACTGAATTTAGAAGGAATTTAAATATTTTCCCTTCTATCATTGTAGAAAAATATTGGTGGTAGCACTATTGAATCTAACTATAAGAATGAATGTCAAAACTAGAAACATACATCTTTTATTTGTATATCAATTAAAAGATAGTCTTCCAAATATTATTTTATAATCTTTTTTTCCAGTTCATCAATTATGTCAAAAGATCTCCACGTTTATAAGTTATTGTCCTACTTTTTGGCTTTCCCTAGTACATTTCATATAGGGGTTAAAGATTAATCTTTATCTTCTAAATGCCTAAGGTCTATTTTGAGCTTCTTGGAATTTGCTCAAAATTGAACAAAATGTCAACATTTTGATGAGTTGAATTTTTTTTGTTAAATCATTTTGAAAAGAAAACACAACAATATCACTTTTGGAATGGAAGATTATAATGTTTGACCATGAGGGTGTTAAAATTGCAAAAGTGGCATGAAGTCTTTCAATCCTCTTTTGACAAGTATATACAAAACTTTGCAATTAAATAAAATCTAACAAAGTTGCTATTTTTAGCAATTTTTGTTTTTGAAAAGTTCTTCTTGAAGTTTAGTTTTAGTATCACAAAATGCAATCTTGAAAATAAATGATAGTGATTTTTCTATTCAAGATTTTGTGTAAGGGTATCCATTACAATATTCATTTTATATAGTATTGAGAGTTTTTTGGAAATGAACCTCAAACATACTAGATCTTGGAGAAAAAATCACATTCAAAATTCATTTAAAAAAAATTGTAGAGTAGATTTAAGAAGCCATATAAATTGATAAAGGTTACTCAAATTAGGCCATCTAACTTGAAATTTTTTGGATCACCAACTTTTTGGATTTGACTTGTCAAAAGAGGATTGAAAGACTTCACGTCACTTTTGCAGTTTTAACATCTTTATGGTCAAACATTATAATCTTTCACTCCAAAAGTGTTTTATTGTTGTATTATTGTATTTTCTTTTCCTATGACATCTCTGGCACGTCTAGGTTCAATTTGTACAGTTACAATTAAAAAAATTCATACAACTTATCAAAATGTTGGTATTTTATTCAATTTAGAGCAAATTCTAGAAAGCTCAAAACATGCTTTGGGCATTTAGGAGATAATACATGTGGTTACCATGAAACTTTGTCACTTCTAGCAATATTTAACAGCAAACCTATGTTGGTCTTAATGTTTTTGTTCTACAAATAACTATAGTAAGTTTAAAGAGTGCATGCCTTGATTGATATTTTAGGGCTATTGTATAATTAATTCACAGATTTTTTGACAATACTAAAGGGGTTTAAGGGTTAAGGATTCTTTTAGGAGTTAAGAGTAAAGGATATTTCCTTTTTATTAATGTTTAATTTTCATTTCTAATCACTCGTTTCAACTAGCTTACACTCACACTCTGACATTCGCTCAAGCTTGGAATTCCAATGATGGTAGGGGAGAATTGCAAATTGGAGCTTCTAGAAAAGAAGTCCTGTGATGGACTCTGGTTGTAGACTTAAAGCCAAAAAAGAATTTTTTGGGTTGTTGATCATTTAACAAATTTTCAAATTGTGCAAAGAATACAAGGATGATTGAACACAAGAAAACCCTAGATTAATAGCAACAAGGAAACATCAATGTAATCAAAAATCTAAAACCACAACCTCATTTGAATGCTACCTTGGTCTCAAGAGGTACTCAATGCCTCTAATGGATTGTAAGTTTATTTTTTTTGTAGTACAATTTTTATAAGACAAAACCAAGGCAATTCCAATTAGGTTAGTTCAGGGAAAACTCAAGTTAGCTTAGTGTTTTAATTAGCTAATGTCACTTTGTAGGTAAATTATATCTTTAATCTTAATATATTAGGGTATTTTGTATCTTTTATATTCTATTTAGGAATGGGAAGGAATTCTCTCTCTAGTTTCCGTCAAATTATAAATACAAATTTCTAACCACTAAATCCGTCTCAGACTTATTTTAAGATAAAATATAAATTTAAAAAGTGTAAGTTAAGGGCACCTGCATCCACAAATCTCATACTTTGAATTCATTGAAATACATTACAAATATATTCATTTGCAACCTACATCACACAATACATATTTGAACTTTGAAAATTCGGTTTAATCAAGAACTCATGAATCGTTTTGCACAAATATCATTTCGCTTCTAAATCGCTTTAAGCGCTAATGTCTTAATTACTTAAAGTAAATGTACCATATATCCTTTCTAGAAATTGAAAACAACCAAGGACATTACTTAAGCAATTCTAAAATTTTCCTTAAGGAATCTATAATATGTTTTGCTAAATTATTTTAAAGTATTTTGAATTCTTCCCTTATCAAGGCTCTAGTCTTTATTTGAAATTATTCTTTCATCATTCAGCATCTCCAATTGATCTTTCTTTGCTGCAAATCTTTTCCAAGTTGTCTTCTATTGAATCTTTGCTCTTATGCTCTATCTTAATGTTTTCCTTTTTAGTCTCACATTCTACTTTTGTGTAATTCAATTGGTTACAAAATTTACATTGCTTCAATTTTAATTTAACAAGTTCTCTATCCATTTTACATCATTTGTATTCCAATCATATTAATTCTATAGTCAAGCAATTGATTTCTCTCAATAAAATATTACTACAACATAGAAATTCTCTCAACTTGCACTTTAGATAAACAATTTTACACACCATTTTCACATAAGAATTTAAATACACATTCAAGCATTAATCCATGTACACATAACTTCAATTGGAATACCATTTATTAATCATATGGATAATCATTTCATAATTAAAATGTACATCAATTATTTACAATTGTTTAATAATTTCTATTCACTAGAATTCTAAACTCATTTCCCGACTCCAAATAAATCTCAATCCCTAATTTTATTTTCAACATATATATCCACTTGTGATACAAAGATATTCCAATCTTTTAAATAAAAATGATTACCACTCACTGGAATTATTAAGTTTCAAAATGAAATCCAATCTTTGGATCACTCAATTCCAAATTAAACACTGATTTACAAATAATTTCCAATCACTGGAATTAATAAATTAATTACTAATTCAAGATTTTGCTCCACTTTTCTTCCCCTCTCACTTTAAACATTGACACAAAAAATTCTTTTAAGAGATGAAACACAACTGATAGACAAAATTCTACTCAAAAGATAATAAAAGTTCTCTTAAAGAGATTCTCCTTCATAAAAAATTGCTCACGGCAATGTAACATCAAAATGAAATGTAATGCTTAAAGCAATAAAACTAACACTTAAGTGAATAAAAAATCACAACTCAAGATGACAATGAAAAACATAACTTCACCACACAAAATTGCAAGAGAAAATTAAAAAGAAGAGAAGAATGAGAGAAAAAACACTATTTATCACCCTCCATTCTCAAAAACACCCCTTCAAATCTCTTGATAAAAATTGTCACAATTCACAACCGTTCAAACTAAAGAGACTTTTCACATTCAAACATCAACTATCACTACATTTACACTTTATTGTTCAAAATTTTGAACATAAAACCCATTTTATACTCAAAAAATAAAATTTTACTATAAAATAAAATTGTCTTAATTACATTTTTCTACTTCATTTTTTGAGTTTGCACAAATTCTTCAATAATCTCACTTTTTTTTTATTTTGCCTATTTTATTGTCCTCAATTCTATCATAGTTAATATAATTTATTTTTTGGTTGTCATGATCAAAGTGTTAGGGATTTAGGCTTGTGTTTGGGGGATGAAAGCCATTAGGGGAATGAAATAACAAATTGTAAGTAGATGCTTGTCTTGTGAATTTAAACTTTGTATGAGAATCTATAGGAGACACTTTCAAGTGAATTGCAGATAGTCGACCATTTGCCACAATGCATTTGAGGTTTGGGCAAGTGTGTTTCTTGACGGTCTGTGAAGGAAGTCAAGACCCGAGGGCAACTATCTTGAAAAGTGGGAGAGACCACGAAAGAGCCAAACAAAGCTTGAAATGAATGCACAAGAGGGGCCCATTAATGAGAACAAGAAAAGTTATAGGATTCAAGTGAGCAAAATGAAATCAACTCACAAATTGGCACAAGTTGTGCAATTTGGAAACTTTTTCAATACTTAGTGCTAAATTTTGCGGATATAATTTTCCATTTGAGTGGTTTTGATATATGCATTTTTCAATAAGTTCCTACGCTTTGGGGATTGAGTTTTACAAATATGTGAATTTCAACATAGTGGTTGGTTGTGATGATGACCGAAGGTATGGAAAAAATTCTAAATAGTGTCCCTTCCTCTGTTGTGTCTCCTTCTGCATGTTGTGTTGCACTTTGCAAGATAGTGGGCAAGCCAGTCTTTGTAGCTTGTTTGCATTCCTATAGTTTTTGTAGCTCGTTGTACAATCCCAATTCTTATCAATGCTGCCATTGAGGAGGAACCAAGTGTTGCATGGTAAGAAGGAGCTTCATGAAAACAAAGTAGCACTTTTCAATCATCACCTTTTGGAAGGATGGGAGTGCTTGCAATGAATGGAAAAAAAGTGCATGGGAGATTTTGATAGTAAATAATAAGAGGGAGTTCTAGAGCCAAATTCAATTGTTCAAATAGATGAAGGAGCAACAGTTGGCTTCTACGCAAGAGCACGGGTGTATGAAGAGGGAAGTAAGTTAGTTGAGATTAGAGGTGTAACGATTATGAGAGGTGTCAAAATCTCCTCTTGATAATGATAAGGATAATGGCTCTATGTGGATTAGTGTTTGTAGGAAACATTTGACACGATAACGCTAGAAACGGTTAGAATTAACACTCATATGGATGACGTGAAACTAGGACTCGGAAAGGAAAACAAGTGCTGGATAACCTAGGTGCAACATTATTTCATTCCCATGTTTTTCTTATTTAATCTACTATAATTCTCTTTAGCAATTTGCTAGTCTCTATAGCTTTTTACACCAAACAATTTTTGTTGTTATATGATAGTGGTAGTGCTAACACAGGTGTTCACAAACATGAATTACTGAAGGCCTCCTAGAATTCAACTTCAAACAGTTTTGCGTGGAGTAGTGCCAAAGGTTGTTACTAGTTATAGTGCTTCAAAGCATAGTTCTTATAATGATGAAGCAAAAGTGAAGGTTGAACCATCCTCTTTCAAAGCAATAACGCATTTTCCTTTCAAAGGAAGGAATAAAAGAGGTCATGGATTGGAGGCATTATTAAAGGCACTTGTAGGAACTTGTGTTTTTTCTTTTGTTTCAATGTAACAAGCACATTCTGAAGAATATAAAGGTGATGACGTTGTTTTGGTTGGGAGAGGCTAAATTGAGGTGTACGTATCAAAAAACATGATGACGTTACAATTAGAATGAGGTAATGTTGTTTGTTGTGGGAACATTGAAAGGAACATGATAGAGAACATGGTTGCATATTTTGAAACGTCCACAGAAACGCAGCGTTGCCACATTGGCAATGAAGGACTTTTCTAGTGCAGGTAACTTTAGAAAAAAGCAAGTGGGGGTCAAGTTAAATGCTGTCCTTGAATGGAAAATAGAAGTAAAGGATAGGTCCTTCCTATATATTTCATGAATACATGTATGGAAGGATGCTAAAGTTGCACTTCTATAGTATTTCCATAATTAGTGCATATATATATAACAAATACCTTAAAAAAATGAAGGAGTCTTGTAATATAGAATACTTAAGTGTAATTTTACTTTTGGGCTTGAGTTAGTGGCTATACGGAACATGTGGAAGGAAACTAACTTTCTGTTCAAATTAAACAAATTTGGTTGAAGAGAATGTTTCCAGTGGACAATTTTTCTTAAGTTTTAAATCATTGAATTTGAGATGACTATTGTAATTGGTAGTTTAAGCGCTGAAGGTCCACTATCCCTTGAGGAGACAAATAGAATCTTGGTTAAATACCTATGGATTTTTTTTTTTTTTCATGATTTGTTGACTAATTTTTTTAACATTGATAATTTCATTATGTATTGGAGGGAATTTTTTTTCTTTTGGATTGGTGCTCAGAAACAAAAGTTGTGCCCAAATAAGTTGAGAATAGGAGATGGGTGGTAGCTACTTCATATTTTGAAATATAAATTTATTGTTTTCAAAAAATTTTAAGCTCACAAATTAAATTTTTGTGTATATGCAAAGCTTGGATTCATTTCATTTAGATTTTCTATGAGAAAGTTTTAATTCATCTAGCTCTTTGGGCAATTAGAACTTGATTTTCAAAAAATAGATTTTAGGATGCATATGTGAATGCAATTTCTACAATTTTCTTAATAATATAGTTTGGTTTGGTTTATCTCATGAACTAAAACAATCTCTCCATTAGGTTGATTGCATTTTAACCTCTAAAGGACGAAAGCCTTTAGTTTGCCAAAAAACACTCTAAACTTTCATTTCTATAGCAAAAGGTAAAAAAAAATTTAATATTGTTTTTTGCCCACATGTAACTATAGGATCTTACACCTAACTAGTATGGAAATGTGTAGAAAAAATTTCAAAATTTGTGACCACCTAGATTGCATGATGTGAGTGTTTCAAGTGGAAAAAACAAGTTATTCAGTACATTGTAGGACAAGATTTTTTTGCTTCAAACATTTTTAAGTTTAATTTTTTTCACTATAGATTTTTGTGCTTTAAATCTTTATGGTATGAGATAGAGTTGAGAATTTAAGAAAAATCCAAAATATTCAAAAAAAACTTAATTTTTACTCTTTAAAAAATTATTAAGTAGAAGTAAGAAACAAAAGGAAAATCTCAATTATCAATAGCTCAAGAGTGGAATTAAAGTGCACTAATTCCAATGGTAAGAGTGTTTTAGCAAACAAAATAGACCATGTGGACCTTTTTTTTGAAAAATAATAAAAATTGCATTTTGAAATGAATCCTTTAAGTTATTTTTTGAAGAAAATGCTCTAATTGCTCAAAAAACAAGATTGTTTGTAACTTTCACATAGAAAATCCAAATAGAATGAACCAAAGCTATGCATGTACACAAAATATTATGTATGAGGGAATTTTTTTTAAATTTTAAATTAAAATTTCTAAATTTTTTTGATGCCTCCCATGCCCTATTATAAGCTTATTTGGGCATAATTTTTTTCCCCATGAAGCTAATCCATTTTTGTATCTTCAAAAAAAATTCAGAAAAGAAGGAAAAAATTTGAGCTTGTAGGTACCTGCCCAAAATTCCATTTGTCTCTTTAAGGGATAGTGGTCCTTCATGGTTTAATTCCATTTTAGACATACTATTAATTTGGAGTAAATTTCTACCTTGTACCTACTTCTATTGAATATGTTTAAGTGCATAAAAATTTAATGTTTTGAAATTAATTTTTTTCTATTAAAACTCTCAATTGAATTCTATACCATAAAGATTGATAACTCAAAACTCAATACTGCACAAAATTAAAATTACAAGTGTTTGAAGTAAAAAAAGCTAATCCCGCAATGTGTAGAGAAAATTGTTTTTCCTACAGTGAACACGGATATTTTGCAAAATGAGCACTTATGAATTCAGAAATTTTATCCACACATTCACATACTAATTAGGTGTGAGGTCCAACAATTGCATGTGGAAAAAAAACAAATTTTTTTGGGTTACATTTTAAAGTAATAGAAATCCTCAAGTACTCACTATTTTAGTTAATTATTTTTAAGAATAATATCTTCATGAAGTGTTGCTTTGAAATTGAACATTTGCTTTTGATAATGAATAATTATGATTTTTCAATTCAACATTTTGTACAAAGGTGTCCACTGCAAATCTTCATTTTCGATTGTTAAGGGATCTTTTAAATTAGTGTGATGTGAAGTACATCTTGCAAGGAAAATCACAATAGATATTTGATTTCACAAGACGTATAATACATTTAAAGAAATTGAAAAAATTCTTAGAGCTTACAATTTAAGGTGGGACCAAAAATTTTGGATTGATCTGGGACAAAAAGAATGATAGAAAGACTATAAATGACTTGCACACACTAGCAAGGGTTTAAGATTTGAGTGCAAGTGAATTTCTAGAAATTCTTGGGGGCTAAGGTAAAATGGTGACCACATGTAAAAAAAATAGGTGAAAGCAAACTACATAGCATTTTTTTTCCAAAAAAAGATTTTTGCATTGGCATTTGAGTAATATGGCGCCCAAAGAAGATGAAGTGGCATGCCACATCAACATGCTTTAATGCCATCTTAGATTTTAACATTGTCATAGTAGATGTTAGTTGAAATGTCATGTGTCACATGTAGATGCTTTTTGTGATGTCAATAGAGACGTCCTCTATGATGTCAAGATGTTTTTAATGATGTAAACTAAGACATCCTATGTAACGTCCACATGTTTTTTGCAAGACATCATGTTCATTCATTGTAATATTTAGATCTAAAATTATATTTTAATAATTAAAAAGATTGCGTTTTAGATGTCCCATATAATTTGTCTTCCTTCTTACCATCCGTCTTGCATAAATAACTTGCCTTCTCATGTCAAAATATTTATAATAAGGCTTTTCAAGTCATTCAATATTATTGCCAACATGGTGTATTCTATACAATGTATGGTGTATAATGTATTGTATATGGCATACATCTAACCTAACATCTAAATTAATTTCTCAAGAAACAACTCAAAAAACGTCTAGAGGTTGAAATTGATGTTGCTAAAAACAATATTCAAATTCTTATGGATGTCTAATTTGATGTCACTAAAAACAATATGAAACTTTTCAAAAAACATGATGTCAATTGCAACATCAACTACTACCTCAAATTTAGATCAAATGAAAAAAATCCTATATGGCATTGCTTGCTTGCGTGGCGCTTAGGCTGCCACATGGCACACTTTGGGCACATTTTTTTAAACATGTTTGTTGTGATGTCTCTCTAAAAACATGGCATGTTTTTTCAAATTTTCTTGTGTTTTTTCCATGTTAATCTTGACGTATTTTTTAGCGCATCCTCAATCTACATGTCTAACGTTACACTAAACATCAAACCATGTTACTATACATGTCCAAAAAAACACACCTTCCTTCTAGTGAGGATACATCGGATGAGCCTATTGCTCTTTTTAGTGTACAATATATTTCTCTTTGTTTATGAGTAGTTCATTGATTCCAACTGTGGCCACCCATAATGGAATGATGTCTCCTTTGTGTTATTTGGCAAACTACTTTTTTATCATGTTTTTATTTGATATGTAGTTGAAGAGTAATTGTCAAAAGAATTGCAACATTTTCTATAGCAAACATTGAAGTTTGTGCAATGGCCTTAGTGCAAGTCTCAAGGGAAAAGTAGAAGAAGTACTTGAAAATTCAGGTATGCAACATGTATGTTTTTGAAAATATAATGATTTAGTATTAGATTTAATTAGGTTTGGCTAGATTGCTGCCGGTGTTTCTACTGTGAACTAACTTGATAATGAGGTGAATTTTGCAAGAACCCGCACAACAAAGGTGGGAAATAGAAAAAAAAATGTTTGATCTTTTTGATAAGCCTCTATTCAAATTTGTAGACCCTATCAGAAAAAAAAAAGCTGAAAGTGAGAACTTGTAAAGAGCATCGTGTCAACTATGCAAAAATATTTATGATGCCATGTTGGAAGGCAACGCCGAAGGTATGGCAGAATCTTGCTACAATGATGTTGACAATTCTCATCATCAGTTTTGTGATGTACCTCCTACAACTCCAGAAGGATTTTAGAACATTGGCTTCGATACAAAAATTTGATTTTGGTAGTGCTTCATAATATTATTTATCTTCAAGTGGATTACTAAAGTTGCAATGCATAATATTCACTTGAGATATTAACATTCAAGGTTACTTGTGAGTCTAACTATGCACTTCTTAGTTTCACAAAGTTTTGAAAACATGAATTATGCTTAGATATTTGAAGCTAAGCTTCTTTGAGGGCTATATATAAATGCATCACTTCATGTATACATAGCTCTTTATTTCTTTGACGTGAATCTAGCTTAGAAATTCCAACATGACAAAATTGAAATGTTGATGAATTAACTGTGTTGTCTACCTCATCAAATTGTTGAATCAGACTAGACAAGTTCTCATATCCTGCATTCTAAGTGAAATCTCAAGGAGAAAGAAAGTTGGTATCCATCAAGATGGCCTCATGGTAGATAAAAGTTCTTACTGAGCACTTGTTGGAGTCTATTCTTGTAGGGTCTTGGGTGCAAGCTTTGGAGTGCTTGGCCTATGAGCCCCCAAAGACAAATTCTGGTAAAGAATCCTACAATAGCTTTGACTCTAATTTTGTTTCTATGTTGATTTTTGAATTGAATGTATCTCAATGATACGCTAGTGCAAACAACATAATTGGGATATTATTTTAGCCTTCCAATTGAAATATCTCATTATTTTGTTTTCCAATCAGAAAATACCTTGGGAATTGCTTTAAATTCTTTGTTATAAGTGTTCAATGCCTCGGATTAGAATCTATCATAGAGATATACTAGTGCAAGTTCCTTGTTAATCTCCAAATTAATGGGATATTGGAACTGCAAGATTAAGAAGTACAACTCAACAAAGCTCCATGTTATGAAGAAGATGGCATTTATATGATTTGTATAGCAACCTTAGGAGTTTAGCATTAGCTATTGGGTGGTTTTGATGCTCCTTCACAGGGAGAAGCATAGAATGACATTTAGTGTGAATATAGTGTGACATTTGGTGTGAATATAGTATAATGAAGAGTAGCACAAAATTAGAATTATGTGTATTTAAGCTACACTCAATTGTATAACAAAATCAATAATCTAATTTTTCCCTACTGTAATGTCAAAAAAATACATTCCCTCTCATTCAATTTCATATCCAATTTTGAATTTCTATATATAAGCATTCCTCAATAGTTTGAATTTCTTTTGTTTTGCTTATTTTATTGTCCTCAATTCTATCACAATTGATGTCATTTATTAAATTCCGTGGATTGCACAAGACTTTAGTCCTAGCTAAAGCTTGGAGTCTAAAGTGAGGCCCTTTGGTCCCCACACATACTTTAGCCCCCACGGGGTAATGTCTCCAAATCTTCCCATGTACCTTTCTTTTCATCTTTCCCACTTTTTCCTCTATAAAGACAATTTTCATAATATGTGTTTACTAACACCAATGTATTTTTATAAATTGTTTTCTTTGATAACTGAGGAATGTAAAGTAGAGAAATGTAACCACTATTTAAATAACTATGATGAAATTTTTATTGTTAATAATCAATCTTCCACCTAGAATTAATAAAGGTTCCCTTGTAGTGTTTACAATGTTTTCTTGTAAATAGCTTTGCTCCCAAGTATCTACATATGTAGAATGAATCCAAAAAGGATCTTCTAATTCATTTTGATTTCTCTCATTTTTTTATTTTTTTATTTTTTTATCTTCCACTATCAACAACTTTACATTTTGTTGATAATGTTGTAAAACATATATGTATCAATGTTTTTGATAATTCCAAAAGTTTGCAATATTTCATTAGCAACACCAACATCTTCTATTTTACATTTTATTATATATTGCTTACTTTTCTTTTACTCATAATAAATTTTGAAGATTTTTCAACAATATTGTGAAACTCTTCTAAACTCAATATGGATACCACACTACAAATACATAAGTTCATTTCTCTCAGACATAATGTTTCAGTTTGAAAATTTTCTTAAAATAAAGAATTTATAAAATGTAAGTGCATGCTAATACAAACAACTTAAAAAATTTCTCTCTTCTCCCATGATTTCCAAACAAGCAACCTTTAGCTTTTCCCCCTCCATAATCAAGTTCTAAGATATTTCTATCCTCGATATACCTCACACCTTTGACTTCAACCCTATAACTTTTACCAATAGGACCTTCTATAATAACAAACACTTAAAAACTATTAAATTAAAATATTGTGTATTTTCCACCTTATTATAGAAATAAAAGGACTTCACAAAGACAAAGTTATCTCTTCCAACTACCAAACTTCACTTACAATTTAACAACTTCCTCTTCAAATATAAAAAAAATGTGTAATGACAAATAGGAATAAAAAACACTATTTTTTATTCTTTGTATGTATTTTGGATAAATACCAAACGTAAAAGAGTGTATAGTAGTAGGCTTAAAATAAAGTAAAAGCGTGTGATGTGATAGACTTGACATGTGTCATTTTAAAATTTAAATTAAAGCTATTTATATAATTTCTTTCATTGATTGGCTTGGGATGTGCTTGAGGTGTGCTTTAGATCTATCTCAAGCACACCTCAAGCATTTCTTTGTTTGCTTTTTGCAAAATGTATATTTTTTCACTTTCCTCTTCTAATGTATTAGATGTTCTGAGGTCTACCTCAAGCAAATCTCAAGCTCATTTTTTTATAATTTTAAAAATCAAATCCACTCATATAATCTTTTCCACTTCTTGCTTGAGATGTACTAGAAGTGTGCTTGAGGTAGACCTCAAGCAAACTTCAAGCACACCTCAAGCACATTTTTGTTTGTTTAATTAAAAATGATGCTATTAATATAATTCTTTTTACATTTTGCTTGTAATATGTTAGAGGTGTACTTGATGTCTACCTCAAGCACATGTCAAGCACATTTTTGTTTGTTTAATTTAAAATGATGCTCTCTCTTTATATATTCTTTTAAAAATTAAAATTTTTCTAAATTCTTAAAACTTAAAATTTTGCTTGAGATATGCTTGAGGTGAGCTTGAGGTGTGCTAGAGGTCTACTTCAAGCACATCTTATGTAAAAAGTAAGAAAATATATATAAATTGGAAAAAATAATAATAAATTAAAAATGAGCTTGAATTTTTAGAAAACTATGATATTTGATGAAAATAGGAGCATAGTTTTTTCATATTTGATTTGAATATGAAGATTGATATTTTTGAATAGCATAAAAGAAGAAAATATATTACATATATAAGAAAATAAATGATTTGCAAAATCTTTATATTTCAATTTTGGAGGTTGTTATATGGTTAGTACAAGCCTTGGCCACTCAATGCCAAGTTGATGTTGACACTTGCATTTCCTTCAGCATTGTCTACAACATGCCTTGTATTGGTTTGAAGTTCACCACCACTACCATTACTACAAATTCCTAACACAATCCATGAAGTTCTCATGTTTGGATCAACATGATCCATGTCTGCCCAACTACTATGACGATCTGTAGTATACATGTTTGCAATTGATTATTTTCCTCTATTAAAAGCACCTGCACCTCTTTCTACATGAGCCATTACATTCCTTATGTCCCCAATAGAAGAGATATTGGAAATTGAATTAGAAACCTACTATGCCCACCATTGCTTCTAGCACCTAAATTCTCTTCTCGACAGACACTTACATTCACATTTAAACTATTGTCATTTCCACCCGCCGGTTGTGTACTTCTCCCATGTTCAAAATCCCAGCTCCAACCTCCATGAGAACTTACAGAAGAGGCACAACTATTTCTCCCACCTAATTGTGCATTGTTTTTATTATGGTGTCCACTACTCCTAGCTTCCATTTCCCAATTCCAACCCCTAGGACCTACTTGTGGCAATCCAATATTTCCAACCTCCAAATTTTAATTAAAAATTCTTCCATCTTTCCTATTGGTACTCCCATGTCCAAAATGAAAATTTCCAACCTCCAAAGTCTCTCCCTCGAATCCCTTACAACATGGACTTAACACCAACTTTTTTGTGTATTGTCTAGAGACATAGCACCCAACACTATCTTCACCAAACTCCATGGTGTCGGCAAAGTGCCCTAGCTTATACCTTCTCTTTGATCAACAACCAAATGTGTTGGTGTTGCAATGTAGTCTTTGTCCAAATCGTTTCTTTGACCATCTAGAACATTTTGGTAATCGTCTTCTTCATCATTGCTCATGGTGGCTTGCCTTTCTCCCATCTATCTGGTCGTCTCTATGCGGTCCCTTTCCTCAACTACCCGGGCTTCTTCAAAGTCCCTAATTTTTGAAATTTGAATTGCTTCATCTTTTTTTTTTTTTTTTGGCCTTCTGCCCTATTTTTTGACAAGCTTTCTAATTCTTCCTCTTGTTGTTTGCGCATGAAATCTTGTGCAATTGGATTCTTCACTTGTAAATTAGGTGTAGTCATCAAAATAAGCAAATTCTGCTCTACAAGAAGTTTTGTCTTTTGAAGAATAGCATTTGCCAAAATTTTAGTAGCTATTGTTTGAGCATATGCAGCTCCCTCCTGGACTTTATCATTCTTCTGTATAAACTTGGCACCCTTTGTGCCTTGTGGATGATCTTTCAAGATGACATTGGATTTTTATACAATACTTGCGCTTCCTTGAGTGCCCCCCTTAGAGTCTTGATTAGAGGAAATGGCCTTTCTTTTGGCAAAGCCAGGTAGCTTCATAGTAACCCACCCGTTAGTCCAACATAGGTAATCACAAACAAGCACCCAACAATGTTCAAAAGAGAATTTCAAATTCTTTGGATCTTTGGTTCTATACAAATCCTTTGCTAAAAGGATGATTTTAGCAAGATCTGTGTCAGTCGGCTTCAACCTCTTAATTGCTAAGTGAACTAAAATGAATTTTCCAACGTCATGTTTAATTTGCTCCCACTTAGTTTCTAGTGCCCATAATGGTCTTTCATCACAAGTCCTATTTTCTTCATAATGTGCCCAAATGCATTGCCAAAAAACATCAAATTTTTGTTGATTACCTATGACTTGATCCTAACTCATAGCAAGAATGCTCCTAGTAAGTTGTTCTTCTTTGCAACAAAACTCTTCTTTTTTGTTGCAGCAAATGCAGCACCTCGCCTTCCTATAGTTGAGCGTTGAGATACACTTGCTTTGGACCTACAGCCATGCCCCTGAGGTTGGAAAGGTGTAGAAATTTTAGGTTCTAAAATTAGATTTTGAGCTCTAGAATTACCCCTCTTTCCCTCACTATTTTTTGGATCCTTGTTTTGAGCATTCCTACATTTACTATAGTCTACACTACATCCACCTTCACTACCTCGCCCTCATCCAAATAACCCTAAAAAATTATTGCCGCGGCAGTGTTGGTGATGTCCTTGCCCAAGACCTTTTTGCCCTCCATTGTTGTTGAAACTTTGCTAGCTTCCATCATTGTGCTCAAACCCTACAAACTTCCGCTCTCCTCTATTGCTAAGCTCTCTCCCTTCATCATACCCTTGCCTTCTTGTGTATCGTGTATTTGCTCTTGCGGGCTCTCTCTTTTAGAATATCCCAAATTATCTCATTTTCATCGCCAAGACTTGGCGATGTTACTCTAAAGCTTCTATTGTTACGATCAAAACTCTCATGTTCATGTGTTAGCCTCTCATGCCCCATCATTGTGTTCACTAGCTAACAAGGCCAAAGAATATAAAAGCACGACAAAATGAAAACTGACACCTTAAATTGTCTAAGTCAAAACGCCTGGAGGGGACGGGGTCCTACGGTTTCTATTGCCCCTTTCAGTATGATCGGGCTCCTTCCTTCTCTTGCCGAGTGCGTAGTGGGAGGTGTTTTGGAGGCTAGCCACACCCTAGTCTTGGCCAGCCAGCTTTAGAGTCAATGGGTGGCGTTGCTCTGAGTACATCATATGGATGATGGACAAATTCTCAAGCCACCGTAAGAGGAAGAATCCAACACATTTTTATAAACTTTGTTGTATTATATTGTATGATATAGGGTGAACTATATTGTAGCCAATAGTGGCAAGCGAAACATTGGCAAACTAAATAGTGGCGAACTAAACTATAATGAAGTAAATCAATCAATAATCATTAGGATGGTGGTTCTATTGTTAGCTTGTAAGAATAATATAGAGAAGGTAAAGATAGAAGAAATGCATCTATTATAAATGCCCTTTTGATCACAAGTATCCTAAAATTGCTATGATTATATATACAACCAAATTGCAGATGGAATGGATTTGACAACAAGTGATTGCACCATATATTCTTCCATACAATCCTATTTTGGTAGAATAAAATATATTGCAATCATTTATGGCTCACTCTTAGAAAACGGACATATTTTGAACTCTAGATTTTAGTGTCAAATTGTGTAACCATAGCATTATATGAATACATGCAAATGGGGTTACTTTCTTTGGTGAATATATTTGTGTAATTGATTTCTATTTGCTTAAAGTCAAGAATCTTACAATTGCAGAATATTTTGAGACTAGTCATTCAAAGTGGGCAAATATTTTTACTTGGTTATGTCAATTTATTGTCTAGCACCTTGATTTTCAATGGTCAAATCCATGAACATTATAGACTACAACTAATATTTTAATTTGACCATCTTCTATGAAAAAAATTGATGGCAAAATGAAGGAATTGCTTCATTGATATTTAGTGAGAATGATGGGTAGAGAAGTATGGTCATTTATATAGTAAAACTCATTGTCCATTGTGAATCCTCAAAGGATGTGGGATAATTTAAAGATGAGGGTTTGACCACTCACTGTCAAAACATATGAATTGTGTCCAAAGTAGAAAATTTGAACCTCATTTTGGTATAATAAAATAATTTTTTACAAAAGTTTTGAACTTAGAAAACATGTAAAATCAATATAAATTTCATTTCCAAAAATACATTTCAATTTTGAGCCTCCAAAAAAAATATGGATAGAATTTATAGACGATGTTTAAAAATGTCCTTTCGAACCTCTACTTGAATTTTGCCTATAGCTTTTGATTGGAGACTTGAAATTGAATTAAATTTTTGGAGATAAAAGTTGGTTTGATTTTCCACATTAAATTAGTTCAAATTTTCTAAAAAAATATTATTCTACTATGCCTAAATGAAGTTTAAAATTCTACTTGGAATACAATTCTTGCTTTTCACTTGAGCTCTCACTAATCCTAATTTACATATCCAACATGGATTATTTACCTTCAATTGTTTAAATATTTTTTCTTCTCATTTTCCTATACACAATAAATGACTTTTGAAACTCTATGAGAAACTCATGCATAAGGTAGGCCGTACTAGGGTAGAAAATCTAAGTTAAGTGAACAATAACAAGCTTAATTAGATCAATTTCTAATTACAAATGTTTCATGTAGTGTAGAAATATGATTTATAAACAATAAAGCAACATCAAAATTAACCAAGAACTTATTGGAAACATCTAGGGTCCCTTTTGTACAATGAGGTCTATTTCAATTACAAATTTTTCCAATTAGGTTTTTGTAGAAAGTTCAACAACTATAGGAAGCTCTAGTATACTCAAAAATGAACCGATTTTGAAATTGCAAATTGCGTTGGAGTTTCAATGAAGTGCACTTCAACTTTGTAACAAGTAAAAAATAAATAATTTAAAATCATACAACAATTTGAATTTCTTTTATACACTATCTACCATTTTATAGAGAAATTTTGGAAAATAGTCAAAGATTTTTTGCATTGGGTGAAGAACAAGCAAGAAATCATATAAGCAATTCAAGTGGTATGCGATCAAGTATCTTTAAAGCAATTGTAAAGCTTCATTTCTTATATGTACCATTAAATATAATTGTAATTTTCACAAATGGTGGCAACACTAGATAATAGATAGTGTAAAGAGAACATCAAACTCTTTGGATGATTTTCAATTACATATGTGTATTTGTAATGATGATGAAGTAGACTTCAATGTGATTCCAACACAATTCAAAATTCAAAATTTTGTTCATTTTTTAGCACATATGGATCTCTCAAAGTTCTCCTAATCTTAGCAGGATCCAAAAATTTGTAAATGAAGTAGACCTTATTGTACAATGGAGAACCAATCAAAATGTTGTTTCCGAATTCGCAATGAGAAAAATTTCAGTACTACCAACATTGAAAGCCTCCTGAGAGCTCAAAATTGGTATTTTACCACAAAATTTTTACCAAAGAATCATCTTTAAGTTAATTATATGTATGCCAAATTTCAAGGCCAAAAAATTCACCGAAAAAAAGTTATTCAAAATCTACCAACATTGGTAGATGTGGAAATGTTTTCACTGCTGCTAACTTTGACAGCCTCCCAAAGATTGAATTTTTCTTTTTTACCATGAAATTCTTGGAACAAAAACTTCTTTATGTTAATAACATATGATAAAAATTTCAAGACCAAAATACCAATACAAAAAAAGACATTAACAATCTACCAACATGTGTCGTTTTGAGAAACAATTGTGAAAACCGTTTCACTACTTCAACCTTGACACCCTCCCCGGGACTGAAAAATTGCTTATTTACCATGAAATTTTTGGCACAACATGCTCTTTATGATAACAACATTCATGTCAAATTTCAAGGTCAAAAAATTTATACAAAAAAAAATATTTACAATCTACCAACGTATATATCCTCCATTTGCCTCAATCATTGCTTGTAACCTAGAGGGCATAGAATGACATAGTTGAAGGAGCTTTGTACCATTTATTAACCTCCACTCTCTTTCAATAACTACCTTCAAGTCATCTAAATTTTTTGGACATATTGGACCATGTTGCACAGCATCTTTCAAAATCTTCCAAAGGTTCTCAATTGGATTGAGATTGGGAGAATTTGCAGGCTAATTGAGTTTCTCCAAAAGGTGTGTTTGTCTCCATTCTTCATATACTTTGAAATGTGACAAGTGCACACAACTAAATTTGGCTATCCTTGATTTTTTTGAGAAGCATTTATGATTAGAGATTGCATCATCCAGAGAATTTTAATCTAGAAGCATGATTATCTGACATACTTCAACAATTTCAATGTTTTTAATAAAAGGTATCTCACAACTACACACATTGGTAGATTGTAAATACTTTTTTTTGTATAAATTTTTTGACCTTGAAATTTGACATGAATGTTGTTATCATAAAGAGCATGTTGTGCCAAAAATTTCATGGTAAATAAGCAATTTTTCAGTCCCAGGGAGGGTGTCAAGGTTGAAGTAGTGAAACGGTTTTCACAATTGTTTCTCAAAACGACACATGTTGGTAGATTGTTAATGTCTTTTTTTGTATTGGTATTTTGGTCTTGAAATTTTTATCATATGTTATTAACATAAAGAAGTTTTTGTTCCAAGAATTTCATGATAAAAAAAAAATAATTCAATCTTTGGGAGGCTGTCAAAGTTGGCAGCAGTGAAAACATTTCCACATCTACCAATGTTGGTAGATTTTGAATAACTTTTTTTCGGTGAATTTTTTGGCCTTGAAATTTGGCATACATATAATTAACTTAAAGATGATTCTTTGGTAAAAATTTTGTGGTAAAATACCAATTTTGAGCTCTCGGGAGGCTTTCAAAGTTGGCAATAGTGAAATTTTTCTCACTGCAAATTCGGAAATGACATTTTGATTGGTACCCCACTGAACAAGGGCTACCTACTTTGATTGCTTATTAGAAGGTTGCAACATGCATTAGGTGCTTATAGAAATTTGAAATTTTGAAATTTTTTTTCACTTCTCAATTGTGAGTACATCTTTGAATGCACCATTCAAGTTTTTTCTAAAAATATGTGATGGAAAAACTAATTCAAAAATGGCCAATAGTATTGCCAATTCAAAGCATTGCAAGATTTTTTTGGATGTATTTAGTGTCTTGGAATGCCTTGAAAATTGGTATGCATATGCCTAAAAAGATTATCTATAAGAAAAAATTTCACCTCAAAGTCTATAGTGCAAAAAGATTCAACAAATGGTGATCAAAGCCATCTAAAATTCTTAGAGCACTAAAAAAAACTTTCACTTTGAATGCAAATGTTTTTCAATCTAGATACAATCAAACTTTATGAAATTTTCCACATGATCTTATATAAATTAGTACAAGATCCTACCATTACATTCTTAAAAAATCCACATTGTAAACTTTTTTAATCAATGCAATATAAATGGTAGTTTTGAATGGGTTTTTAGCTAGAAAATGCCTCAGTTAAAATAAAATAAAATTTGGAGATAAAATCACATATCTTCTATAATTTATAAGAAGTTTAGGTTTTTTTTAATAAATATTTGAAATTATTGTGAATTTTTGAAAAACAAATGTAGAAACATTCACATCAAATATATAATACATTTAAAAAATCTAAAATATTCACTATAGTTATGGATTATATTGTAGAACATTATGGTGTAAACCAAAGTTACTATGTCATTCTAAAATTAGAAAATTCATAGACTATGGTTCAAAATATCAAAATTTGAATTATAATGAAGTATGCAAATTTGAAGGATTTTTCATTTTTTTCCAATTGGAGTATAAACTATATAGTTGATAAACTTCATTTTGTTATTTGGCCTCAAATTAAGAAAGATTTTTTTAGTTGCTAAAATTTGGTTTAAGTGTAAATAAAAAAATAAAAGACTAAAATTCATTCCAACAACAATCCATGGATAAAGCATTGTCTTTTGTAGAAAGTCAATAATATCACAATAGATGAAAGAATTAATAACACATATTGTTGCAAATGCATTCCCCCTCCAAAAAAATTGGATGAAATGAGGATTTTTTGCATCCTTCACTTCTCCATGATGTTGTGCATTGGACACAAAATGTTTGTAGCATTGTTCTCTAAATCTTAAAAAAAATGGAGCCTATCACCATTTGAACTAATCAACCTAAAAAGATCCAAATGGTAGAATGACAATTGAATTCATTGTTTCTACAATTGCTTTGAAAATCATTCATTGAACACTTTTAGTTCTTGAAAAAATATTGGGTTAATACTAGAACGGTGGCTAGGATAATAAATGTAAATGTTCATCAATTTTTTTATATAATTTCTTTTTGATAATGGAAGAAGCAAATCATTAATTAAGTTATATAAAAATCATAGTTACTTTATGACTTTCTATAGTATATTGTTTCAAATAAATGGAATATACATGTAGTATATTTGGCTATTTTGTTATATGTCTCTTCAAACTTAATTTTTGACTTGTAAAATGTTTTTTGAAAAAGAAATGTACAAAATTTGAACTTCCCAACTTTTTTTCCTATTGTACTTGAAATTTTTGAAAAATCCCTAAAATGAATATTTTATTGTGGTTTAAAGTTGAGTCCAATAACGTTTATACCTTAAATTAAGTTATTTGTTTGTTTTGTTTTGATTGTTACGGTCAGACTTCTTAGATTGTATGTCCCCTGGTCACATTTTGGGTATTGTCGAAAAATCCTTAGCAAGGAGGAATGTACATGCTTTGCTTTGTGGCATTGAGCCACACACTATCAAAATTATGAATTTTTTAGTTATTTTTTAGTTATTTTTTAGTCTTGAATTATTCTAAATTATGTTTTTTAGATTGAGCATCAATTAGATATATTTTTGGCACTCTTGGAAAGCTTGTTGCAAAGAAAGATACATGGACTTTGTTTAATAGCGTTTGGACCTATGGTATGAAAGTTATAGATTTTTTAATTATTTTTAAATTAAAAAATTTGAAAATGAATTTTACTTTTATTTTGACTATAGTAATGACATAGAGCATACTAGTGGCATATTGGATTACACTATAATATTCTAGCCTATAAATTTTATCTAGAAAATTTAGATTGTTTAATTTAATTTTCTATTTAATATGAATTTTCTTCACTCTTTACCTTAAATTCCAATACAAAGCATACTAAAAATAAAAAACTTACATTTCAATTGTTATAATTTCACAACTCTTACGCAAATTTTGCATTCAAAATTGGAATACATACTAATAAGCAAACTCTTTAATCATCTATATGGTTAGATTTTGAAAAAAAAAATTCTTTCATTGAGGATAACTATAAGCTTATGCTTTTTTTTCATAGTCAAAATACACTTGAAATGGCTTGGGCATTTAGGGATTAAGCACATCCATGTGCAGAAAAACATCAAAGTAGGACAATTCATTGAAAACCTCCATTGTCAAAAAGTTATTAGGGCTTGAGGGCTTAACTTTAGAATGATGATGCCTACAACATAAGTAGTTAAGCAAATCTCACGATATTTAAGGTAAAGAGTGAAGAAAATTCATATATGTCCATTAATGGAAGAATAAAGCTTGCTAATTTTACTTCATTTTCCAACTTGGAGCAAAGTTTGTCAATTCACTTGATTTGAGATCTAAAATTTTGTACTTATCCATTTGCTTTGAAAATGGTCCCAATGGAAAGAGTAAGGTGTTTTCATGCTTTTCACCATTGAAAATTTAAACATGCAATTGTTGATTTGGAGTTATTTGCAGTTTATACATTTAAAAAAAAATTAAATTTCAACAATTGCAAGGTGGATTGCATAATGAATTTGATAGCTTTTCATGTGAAATTAAGTTTTTTGAAAGTGCATTTTAGTGTGCTAATACAACTTGTAGTTGTTCATATCACCTCCAATCCCAAAAAACTTTTATGTGCAAATTTCTAAAACATTGTATTGGAATTTAAGGGAAATGTAGTATTTTAAAATTTTTCAAAATAAGAAATAAAAAAATCACTCAAATTTGTATACATTTTCAAATTGAAAGAGTAGAAAGCCAAAACTAACCAAACTGGATCCTACAAAAAATTTAAAAATATATATAATTGTTAGTTTTTGAAATTTAAAAAATTGATATTTATAGCATATTATTTGTAACATCTTCAAAAAATCTGGAATTGTTCTAATTACTTTTGTAATCTTAATCATAGTAGATTGAATCCTATACTTTTAAAATTACTAAAAATATAAATTAATTTTTTTCTCTAGGATTAGTTTCTTTGTGCCTAATAAAGATTAGAAATGTTCAAGAAAATGTTTTTTTTCATCCCTACTATTTGTTTCAATGTAAAAAAGTTATGCTTTAAATTTTTTATTATTAGACTATATTTTCTAAATTAAATTTTAAATAATTCTCAAATTGAAATTTTGAAAATAAAAAAATAAAAAAAATATGTCAATTTGTTACTCTTCAAGTCCCTAGTTTACAAAATATTGAGATTTGTTTCATCTTATCTAAAATTTGCCATTGAAAATTTGAAGAAGACACATTGTGTTTTCTTAGTTCTTGAATTGAGGGCTTAACTTTGTAAGGACATTGTAGCCAAAAAGCGTTCAGTAAATGATTTTCTAGAAATGAAGAATGCACCTATTGGTCCAAAAAATAGAAGTCATTTTTGGCAAAGTACAATGGTGATACGTCTCATCTTTTTAAGGTTTTGAGAATGCTTTTTGTCCTTTGGATGATTGTGAGGTGGTTTAGAATATGGAAAAAAATGATTTTTCATCCAATTTTTTTGAGAGGGTTGACTAAAGCCATGTTTTAATAAATGGAATTGGATGTTCCCACATTGTGATATATCTTGATTTATTTATAGAAGAAGATGCTCAATCCATGAATAACCATGTAGCATATTTTGACAATTTCTAGCACCTTACTCTAGATGTGAATTTGAGCTATGAAAATGATCTTCTTTGAATTTGAGTTCAACTAATTAATCTAAAGGAAAAGAAATTCAATTTCTATGCCAACTTGAATTTTTGAACTTGAATATTTGAGAAATTTCCAAAATAGAATATTCTATTGTATTTTGAACTTGGGGCCCATAACCAAGCACTATTTATTTACTAATCATAGAAAGACATGATAAATGTTTTTACTCCACCATATTCTACACTACTATATACATATATAAAAAACATTTCAGATTTTTTGAGAACATTTTATATTCAATATGATTTTCCTTCAGTTTTTCCTTACAAAATCCGCAATAATTTCAGATTTTCACAAAAATTCAAAAATTTTCTGAATAATAGAAGAAGTGTGATTTCATCTCTGAAAAGTAATCATAAAAAATTTCAAATAGAAATAGTCACACAATGGGAACTGATGCTGAAACCTGTGGTCATAGGCCCGTCCTTCCAGGGTGAAAGGATTATTACTGAATGATAGATCCTAAAACCGTGGAAGCACGGTCAGTGAGAAAGCTGGGTAGGACCTTTGACCGTCCTCGTGCTGTCAGAGCCAACGTGGACGCTAATCATCCAGCCTCCCATCCGCAGCAGTCGCTTCGTCAGACTTCAGGAGATCCAAGTCAGAGTGCACATGCCCATTGTGTGAATTTGAAGCTCATCAACAAATCCGTGACTAGACTCTCAATTTCTAAGCTTACAACGACGTTAAAAGGACAGATCATTACTGTAGCTGCAATAAAAAAAACAATCACAATACAGGCTTCCGTCAATACTAGATACAAACATTCATACTGTCGTAAGCTTATAAGTCCCTTCTCCTCGCAATATGAATCCCTCGTGAACCCACCTTCTTGCACACTTTGCTTCTAGGAGCTTGTACTGATCATCGGAACGTCTTGTAATGATGTATTTGCAGGTGTTGTGTTAGCCTTGTTCTCATATTCGTAAAGGTCTTGTGGGTTTTGTGTCGTCGTTCGTTGTCGAAGGTGTTGAATTGTGCAATTGGGATCCTTCCAGAGGAAGTGTTGTAAGTGGATCTAACGTTATTTTAAGTATAGAATAGTGTTTTTTCGTTGTGATTGATAGTTGAGAGTCATTTTGAAGAGAGGGTATTGCGAGTAGCTAGTAGACGCCATGGCCGTGGGGGATGCAGAGCTGCAGGAGATGACGGACATGGAGAAGCGGCAGAGGTTGCTACAAACTTACAATGCGCTTTGCGATGAGAATTTCAAAGGAGTTCCTGAGATTTCCAGTGAAGAAGTGCTGCAGATTCTGTTTCACCCGAGTGAGGATGTGCGGAGGTCCATTGTTTTGGTGGATTGCCGATCGGAAGATGAGCAAGCTGTAAGTAGGGGTTAGGATTCATTGGGTTGATGTGCACATTCTGAATTGGTGTTTTTTTTGTTCTTTTTAAATATTTTGGAACAAATGATCATCTGCAATATTGATGTTGTGCTTAGATCTCTTTTTTGCAAATTTGGTTCATCGGTTACCACAACGTCATTGGAGTCTATTTCTGTTGAGGTAAGTTTTGAGTCATTGATTGCTTCTAATTCTTAAAATATTCACACAAAAACCAAAACACTGCAACTCCATTGCTAGCTACTGTACACTCCTGTGTGCACATTCAATGTATGTATAATTTAGGTCCGTTGTCAGAACTCTAACATTATTAGTCTTAACTGTTAACTTGTCTTCCCAATGAAAACTTGGCACGACGTGACCTTGCTTGCATTGAGGCTATGGCGTCCTTCGTTATTAGACTTTTGATTAAGTTATGGATGAACACGATCCAACCATGGACTCAAGTTATGTCTGGTAACACGAAAGCAGAGTCTCATTGAAAAAATAACATCCTTAACTTAGCTACTACTGCAGTTCTTGCTATTTCTCTTAACAAGTTTCTATTTTCCTGTGACCTAATCGATATCCTCATTCAAGATCAAGTTAAGTTAGTTGATCCAACACTTCAGTTCTCTCTTGATTAGGTTATCAAAATTGTTTGCATCAGGTTCATGGATTAGGGTCAAAATCCGTCAATTGACATATGGTTTTCCATTCTTTATTGCTCTTGCGAAAGAATATGTCTAACGAGAGACTGTTAACTGAACATTCAAATTCTCACTGTTGGGAGTTTTTTTCTTTAAAGCTTCCACGTATTAAAAAACTCCCCATACACTGTATGGCGCATTGGAAAATCCGCCGGCCACAGGTCCATAATGCAGCTGCTGTTACTGTTTCAATCGTTGACTGAGCAGAGTCATTATATGATGCTGTTTGTGTTGCAGGTGTCCATGTTTCCAGGAGCTGTGACGATGACTGAAGTGGAAGAAAATCTGGACAAGTATAAAGAATTGGAGCTTATTCCTTACTGGTACTTTCAATTCAAGTCCCTTCTGTTCTCCTTTCTCCATCTCTCCTCCGTCAGTCCCTTCAGGTGTCCTCTGTACTTTCGAAAGTTGAACTTCAGGTTATTTTATTTTCAATTCTTTTTTAATAGCCAGTGCACGCAGTCTCAAGTTCCAAAACCTACAAAAATCAGAGGTTCTCTTAAATATTGAATGATATTTTTTTTCACCAATGTTAGAGACTTAGAGGACATAGGTGAAAAAAAATATCATTCAATTGGACTTAAAACTATGTGAGGACACTTTTTGTCCTCTAAGTCTCTGACTTGGCAGAGGCAGAATATTTTACCACTTTCCTTTCACTCTTGGAAACAATTAGTGTAGCTGAAATAATGTTATGCATCAGAGTTTCCCTTTTAGCATAGGTATGTAGTCTAAGAGTCACTTGTGCTTTCTCTTTGTATTCAATCATGGAAATTTAGGGTAACAAACTCTTCATTTACACAGCAACCATCTAAAATGATTAAACTTTCTTCTTTTTTTTTTTCTTTTTTTTCTGCAGTGCCATTGGGCGGCGGTCAGGCTATTTCACAAAGAGAATGCTACAAAAGGAGCCTGGACTGAAGATCAGGAATCATGTGGGAGGCATTTTGGACTGGAGTCATGTGGAAGGACCATTGGTGGATCAAAATACACAGCAAGTCATCCAACGAGTGCATGCTGGCGGTGCTTACCATCTCAAGCACCTTCCTAGCTTTGGCAAACTTGAGATTATATTGCCTCAAGCATGAGTTCCAACCCAGTTGCCACGTTCACACATTAACCATGTAATGCAGGACAAAAAGTGTTTGATGAATGAGGACTTTCAAGGTTTCTACTGAAATGAAGAATAGGTCTTGGTGATAGGTCTCACCATTTCATGGTTAATCTCTTGTCTCTCTCTCTATTGCTTTCAACGGTAGAGCAACAAGCTTCAAATGATGAGAGTTCAAAATCTTAACGTGCGATGAGCTTGTATATTACTTTGTAATTGCACATTCTTTGTATAACCTTGGAATGTCTTCTTGAAGGCTATGGAAACACAAGGAATGATTAAGAAGAAAATAGAATTACATATTTGATGCTACACTATTGATGATTTCATCATAATTTACCCTCGACCTCAAGAAGATTCCCACTCCGTGACCCTGGAACAGGCAAATGAAACATGAATCAAGCACTAAGTTCAGGCGATACCAATTCACCACGTATACACAAATTTGTAAGTAGCTGGCCACAAACCAAGATATGATTTTCCCCGCTTACCTATTTCCTCAATAATAGCACATTGCCCAAAGACTTGCACTAACTTTACTTAATATAAACTATAGTACATCCTGGATTCATAACATTCTCTTGCTCAAATTTGGCGACATAAGGATGCTTCTTCAGGACTAGCCAAACCGCCTCCTTCACAGCCCCAGTGCCCATGCCATGCACAATAAACAATACCGACTGTGGTGTACGACTTGCAAGTGCCAAATCCAACTCCTGTAAGGCCTCCTCTACTCGCTTCCCTCGCAGATCAAGCGTGTTCTTCGAGGTTTGCACAGCAATGTCGTACTTCACCTCCTCTTCCATCTGAGGATCAGCCCGCTTCAACTTACCTGATCTAACTGGTTGCTGCATGAGAAAACCCAACATTCTTTAGTCATCGAAGCACTGTACCCGTTCTATTTATAGATACTGAGATATTACACACCAAGTGCTATTTCCTGCTTGGTTCAAAAGCCACTCCACTCATACGCAACCATGTAATGTCATATTCTAATTTCACATACCTCAACCTTCCTGTGACCATAGGGATACCTCCCCATGAATCATGGAGAGGATTCGTTTTATCAAATTGTCTAAAAGAAGTTGAGACAGTCTAAATTTAATGGAAAACCCTGTTTTGTATCCTTGTGAAAAGAAGAGGAGAATAGGCATCATTGATACCCAAGATTCAGGGCATCATGACTAACTCAAAGGTTTCATAGGGCCTCCCTAAATATTGTTACGCATGAGAAGACGTTACAATGCCAAAATACATGCACAGGCAGCAAACGATTAAAAAGCAAGGATCGTCTTTCGTAACAAAGATGTTTAAAATGAATCACCTTCGGTTTCTTCCCTAAAGAATTTCTTGCACCTTCCTTCTCGGCGCTAGACACCCGGGATACAATTTCATTCAATTTCACTCGCATCTTCATGGTGCCCGCTTGCACAGTCAAGTAATCATTTTCCGACTGTGGAATTTCAACGACAGTAGCTGCCCTCTTCCCAAGCCTTTTGACCATCACTTGCTCCCCAACTCTCAGTGGTTCGGCATCTCCTGCCTCGCCTCCCAGTTCAACAACAGTTGCAGCATCTGACGTGATTGATGCCACAGGTTTAGTGGCATATTCTTCTACAACTGCGGCTATTGCAGCTTGCCCATCACGCATAGAAAAGACTTCGTCATCTTTGCCCTTCTGCAGTATTGATTCTTGAAACCTCAACATAATCTGCTCCAGTTTTGCATTAGCCTCTACGACATCCGCATTTGCGGCGGCGTCTTGGGATAACCGAAGCTTTGTCTCCTTCTGTGCCAGATTTTCCGCCTCTGAATGTAACTGGAAGTAGCAAGTAGATGCACTTGCCGCACTCAGAACGTGACATAACGGAAAAAACACGATAGAATGACACAGACAACCACAGGACAATCCCAGCTAGGCGACAATCACGGTTCACCTGGGATTTAATAATCGTTCTCATCCTGAACTACTGGCTGATATCCGCTCAGAACAGTCAACAAAGTAGCAGAAATTCAATGACTAATCCCCTAGGAATTAGAAAAATGTAAATAAATTAGTTATGTTTAGAAGTAGTATTCGGAAAATGCTTCACCTCATCATAAACTTTCGAGACAATTGCAACGGCGGCAGCGGCAGCGGCAGCCCGCTCTCGCTGCTCATCTCGCTGCTTCACAAGTGGTACCATCAATTCAGTGCTCCTAGCACCCAGGCTTGCAGGAACAAGCTTCGTGACCAACTCCCTGGCTCGGGTGAGCACTCCTGAGTCAAACCCGAGAGACTCTGCTATATTAAGAGCATTGGATTGACCAGCTATGCCCCATAGTACCCGGTAGGTAGGTCGAAGTGTCTTGATGTCAAACTCAACTGAAGCATTCTCAAACTCTGAGTCTTGATCCTTCAAGATGCGCAACTCAGCACAATGAGTGGTTGCAAGTGTTAACCGCACAGAAGCACCCAGGCTCCGAAGAATTGCTGTCGCTAAGGCAGCTCCTTCAGAAGGATCCGTCCCGCCTCCAATTTCGTCAAGGAGTACCAAAGATTGCGCTGTGCCAGCTTCTAGAATCTGACAGACTCTTCGAATATGACCACTGAAGGTTGACAGGCTGCGCTCTAAAGACTGCAATCACGCATTTGAAAAATTTCAGTTAGAGGACAAACGATTCGAGTCAGATGCCCTTCTTCTGATAAACATCAGTGTGCAAGGTGAACATCTGTGTTCGCTTTTATCATAACTGGATTTGATAATCTGCACGCGAAAGGAGGTCGAACAGGTGATCGACTTTCACTATCCTGTGTAAGCACAAGAGATAATATACGCTCTGCTTCTGAAAGCAAGAACTAGCCCCTGAAGAAGCAATGAGCTACGACCCTCACAAGCACAAATTGGTTCGGGGAGACCAACTGCATGAATACCAGGATTACCGATAACCACAGAATGCTGCCATACCTGGTCATCCCCGATGTCTGCAAGAATGGAGTCAAACCATGGTAAAAGTGGAGTGCCAGTGGCAGGCAAACACAAACCAGCTTTCGCCATCAGGGAAATGACTCCCAAAGTCTTCAGTGCAGCAGTTTTTCCACCAGTATTGGGACCTGTTATTGTGACAACTTTGACTCCTCTTCTGATAGCAATATCGATTGGCACAGGCAACATCCCCTCCGATGTTCCAACAGCATCCTTGACACTAGGTGAAGAGTTTCTTGAACTTCCCTTCTGCCGAAGAATACCATATCTAAGCGCACCCACGGGAGATGCAAGCGCAGAACCCAGTAAAAGAGGATGGCGTACACCCTTGATGTCCACCAACAACGAATCCTCCTGATTTGACGTTGCCTCAAGAGTATGACTAGAAGGCTTAGAAGCCGCCATACTGTTCAAAAAGGTAGGACGCGCTGCAGTGAGCCACGCTGAGTGACCCGCTCGTGCACAAGCTAGGTCAAGAGCTACGACCCTCTCTAGAAGGTCAACAATTTCTCTATGCGCACCAAGGAGCATGAAGGTCAACCGCCGCAAAACAGCAATTTCTTCCAACTTTTCCTCTTCCGAGAGTTGAATCTCCTCATTGTTAAAATGTATAGCAGGCTCAGGCTCCATGAAGTATGTAGCCCCTGAATTGCTGACATCTAATGTAACGCCACCTTTGAGTAGCCCCTTCTGAGAAGCTCTAACTGCAACACACATGCGTCCCCTGCGTTTGGTCACGAGTTGGGCATCCATACCCCCTGCACTGAAAACCATCGCAGCTTTTTCTTTCATAAGAGCTTCAAGGGCCTTGGAGTTCTCTGACCTCTTCAAACGAATCGATGCCAACTTTGAACTGGCTCTGTCTAGAACAGTTGAGCGCGAACAATCCACGCAGTGCTCGATTGCTGCCTCGAGATCGGAGCACAAATTGCAGCCAAACATTATACTTTGCAATGAGTTTATCGACCGAGAGCCTGAAAAATCCTGCGACAAACCACAAGTCAGCCCCATAAATCTATCTAGAAGTAAGTCTACCAGAGTTCCTTCATAATGTAGCCAAAAGGAGCAGCATTCTAAACCTTAGGCGATTGAAAGTCAATGATTGTACCGCCAATACAATCGAGGATACTAAAATCGTTAGGGACCTGATCATATTTCCTATACTGACCCCTGATACCCATATGCGTAGTTGACCTTATTAGTAAGTGGTGTAAGCATGATTTCGCTAAATGTTTGTGGTCTGAGCTTCGGATGGAAATGAGACTGTCTATGATCACTCATTTTGAATCAGAACCGCCCACTTTGAAATAGCGTCAGAAATCTTTGCATGGTGATAAAAAATTTGGTCTCAAAAGATTTGGGTCTTCTGTCCATATATCTCTCTACAGCTCTCTACTGATCTCCCCAAAATCACACTCCCTGCATATGTTAGAACACAAAAATGAAGTAAATAGTATACAGTACCTTACCTTGGCATGTCTGAAGACGAGTCAGCAGAAACAAGCACTAGAGTCATCATGAACATTAACAGTAATCCCCATACAAAGACGAGTCAAGTTATCAAAGACGAGATGTTACACACCTTGATCACCTTCCTGATTACTCATGAGGTCTCCATTTCTAAATTGCCCAATAACCTGGTGGTGTAAGCGTCTCACTGCCGCTAAAGTTTTCCTCACTTGACACAACTCCTCGAGCTGACAGACATTCCCAGATTGAGCATCCTCGATATAACCACGCAGATCTGCAATATCAGAAAAGTCGAGTGGACTGGAGAGTAATTGCGCAGCGGCCGTCTGTGCTTGAAGCTCCCCACTTTCAGCAACAGTTCTGCCAATAGGAAGGGAGCCTGCGCGAGCAAGGGCTACTGCCATTGGAGTGCTCGCAAACTCGGACACTTGGATACATACTTTGGGCCACTCCAAAAGATTAAGTGTTTCTATTCCAACGTTAATACCATCATCGACTTCGTCCTTGGCTCCAGAGCTAAGAAATGTTTCTGTCTCTTCCTTCACAGTGCGGTTCGAGTATTCTGCGTGCCCCTGCAGATCTCTCTTCTTCTGAAGACGAGCGATGTCTTCTTCCATTGATGCGTTTTGGAGGAAGTTTTCGCCTGCCGGTTCTTCCAGTAATGTGAGCTCTTTCCTCCAGAGGGGAACATTCTTCTCGTTAGACGCCGAAGCAATGAACTGAAGCAGAATTCAAACACCAGAAGCATGTTAGGGTTTGCACAATGTCAGAACATCAATACTGGGAACCTGCTCCAAAATTCGGCAAGGGGAAAAGCTAGAAGACACACAGCTGACGCAACGTGGGGGAAGGGAAGATGAAAGCAGTGTCGACACGCACATTGCCTCTGGGCTTCAAGAGTCCGTTCCAAGCTGAATGCAGCCTTGGACTGAAGCTTTGCACTGCAGACAGCCCGGGAAAGCTTGAATCCGCTGTCATGACGGCCAATTTTGATAAAGTAGCGACGCTTGCGTATTGCGAATAGAAGATAGCCATAGTCGTGAATCGATAAGCTGGATTTCGATGAGAAGCTCTTGGGGGAAGGAGCAGGGAAGGAAACCCTAAGTTCTAGACCATGATGTTGTTCTCATGGACTTGAATGCCGAGCATGGTGTTGAATTGCTTCGGTCGCTGCAACCCGTCACGGAGAAGGAATTCGGATTATCTTCGGGTTTCCATCGAAACCTTGCGACTCAAATTCCTCACGAATGCTTCGTTCTAAATCCTCTGTTGTCCCACACAACCATCAGTCCATAAACTTTCTGACAGTCATTTAGCGCATATATATTCTGTTACAGCAACGCTCCCTATTATCAAATAGCAACACTTGACCCTCGTTCATACATTATAATTACAATCCCTGGAAACGAACACTATGATGAAGAATTGATTACGCCGTCGAAGCAAATTCATTCAAGCTCGAACTTCTGACTGCGAGATGCATTTAAATTAAAATCTCCTCTCTTTCACCAACCAAGCCACTCACTCACTCATCCACCCACCTCGGGAAAAAAGAAGACCGCAAGACCGCAAGCAGCTCGAGGCAAAGGGCAGGGAGTGATAACGTGACAATCCAAAGAAGCTCCTGTCACACCCATCGTTTCACCATTGTTGCAACGACGAGAATCTCTCAACGACCAACCCCGAGGTCGCAATTTTCATGACGGGAGAGGGGAATTCTTGTAGAGGATTCCCCCTCATGAGCAGATGAGCCAACAAATGCAAGCTCTGCGAGCTGCCATGGCCACAAACGAGAGAGACGACGAGAATCGACCTCCGTCGACAAAGATAGACGACGACGGACGGACGCTCAATGGTCGGTGGACGAAGAGAGAGGGAAGGACTGCCTCCGTCCCAAAATACTTGGTAGTAATGAAAGCCTTAAGGATTTGGTAATAATTATTTTAATGCATGTGCAATGTGTCTACTCAAGTGAATGGGATTATTAATTGCAATCAAGAAAAGATAAAAAAAGAAGAAGGAGGAGGATGTTGTAATAGATATGAAGTGTGTCATACATAGGCTTCATAGTAACTCCCAACAAAAGTAGTTGACAACCTTAAAAATTATTCTCAAAAATTGAGAAATTAGAATTATGAAGTGAAATTTGGACATGTTGTTGTACAAAAGGGATTCTACTCTCATATGTAATTTCACTTAAAATGAACTATATTTAGACAATTTATTATTTGCATGAATTTTCAATGGAAAAAAAAACTTTTTGTGAGAAGTCAAAATGTCCCATTTCTTTTTATATGAAGAATGTATATCTTGACTAGATTCACATGTTACAAGTTTCATGAATTTTGGATTTTTATTGATTGAGATTTGATTGATTGAAATTTGACCTCAAAATTTTGTTTCTTTTATTTTTCACTCCATAAATTACAAAAAAATTCAAAATAACATCAAATGACTATATATATCAAAAACGTATTTGATATATATAGTCATTTCGATGGAAAAAAAAACTTTTTGTGAAAAATATTTGACCATATTTTTTTGACTTTTCACAAAAAAAAAAAATTTCCATCGAAAATTTATGCAAATAATAAATTGTCTAAATATAGTCCATATTAAGTGAAATTACATATAAGGGTAGAATCCCTTTTGTACAACAACATATCCAAATTTCACTTCATAATTCTAATTTCTCAATTTTTGAGAGTGATTTTCAAAGTGGCCAACTACTTTTGGGAGTCATTGTATTTATCTATATTGCTTTGGTTGGGTACTTAGATTTGTTCAAAAATGGCTTGGAATTCAATAGATTAAATGAAAAATTTTACTGTGTTTTTTGGTCCTTGACCAGTCAAATTGAAATTGCTATAAAAATTTTAAACTTAGAACCTTTTTTTAATCTATAAAGTAGGTAATAAACCAGACTATTTGTACTTCATTTCATTAATTAAAATTTATAAGCCAAAAAATCATTTACAACTCCTAAATCAAATGTGAAGAACATTGCTATTGGATACATGTCCACTATAGAAAATATATATTTTCTTTAACTCCTAAACAATTTCTTGACTATTTTTCCACCCAAAATGCTCCCAAACTCTAAATTGCCATTTTTATACATTATGGAAAATATATATCTTCCGTAACCCCTAAACAGTTGCTTAACTATTTTTCTACCCAAAATGCTTCCAAATTCTAAACTGCCATTTTTAATATAAGTACCAAATTTAAAAAAACACACATTTGTATAGTGGACACATATAATTGTAGGATCTTGTAATACACTAGTTTCAAAAGATTTGGAAAAATTTCAGAAATTCCACAATGTGGATTGCAAGATTTTTGTATTTTGGGCTATGCAAAAAACATGGCAATTACACTTCACAAGGTCACATTGTATTCTAAAAAAATAATAATTAAATTCATTAGATTGTGTAGATTGGTACCTATTCTAAAACATTTGAACCATTCAATTCCAAATAATGAGGTGAAAGTTATGAAAAGTTTCATACTCCAAGGCAATAAAGGTAAAAAACCCATCTAAAGTTGTTTTTTCAACTCAATTTTGAAATTTCTAAATAAAATTAAAATATAGGATATCTATGTTTTACTAAAATATTCTCACAATGGGAATTAATGTCACAATCCTTGATGCATTGGAACCTTCTTTTACTTATAAATAAGAATATACAAAAATTTGACCAATCTAATAATAATAGCAAATAGTGGCATTTTTTGGGTGTTAACTAGTTACATAATTGAAGCATATTTTTTTTAGTAAAGGTTTGCTAGAAAGCAATACATAATTTTTTCATAGGGAACATTTGGTGAGATATTCTTCCTTTTTCAGTGGATGAAATTGCAAAATGCTACCAGTTCATGGGATGGCATTGCTCTATTTAGGATGAAATGTATACCGCTCTTTTGGATGAATAAATAAAACATCCATCTTTAATTTTTCATCTAAACCCGTGCAGATTTCATCCATTTCCGTGGATGGAAATAGCTTCATCACTCCTCTACTGATGAACTCTTTCTGCACTGCCTAAAATAAAGAAAAAAGAAACTGAATTGAAGCACAACCAGAGATCCGAAAATGTAGGCCACTAAGCCTCGCCAAAGTCCCTTCTGTAGATCACTGCCCAAATTAATTTTTAAATTTTTAAATTTTTTTTGAAACACATGGAACCACTGCCCAAATTTGTTCTGCACAACAGTCATGCTAAAATAAAACACACGTTGACTTCAGTAATTGAAGGGGAAGTTTCTTTCCAACCTACTCAATAAATAAACCCTCCAAAATTGTCACTTAAAAATAATAAAAACTCAAAAAATCCCAAAGGCAAAAAACAAAAAACAAATCTCAAAAACCCAGCTAGATGAGGGAAAATCTACAATATTTGGTAAATATTCGGCCATTAAGTAAAGTAAGATGAACGAACCGTGTAGATTTTAGTTTAGAAGTCTAATAAAAGGAGACAGTCGTTACTGGTGACCGACGTCACCTTAAGGCTCCTATTCCCGTCCCAACCCAACGTCTCTCTCGCTGCTCTCACGTCGTCACATTCAAGGCCAGCCATCGCTGCGCTCGTCTCGATCGTTCCGGCAGTTTCGATCCACGACATGCTTCCCGATTCTTCGCCTCTCGCGCATTGGAGCATCTCTTCATTGCGACTGGAATGAGCTCTTTTGGTGAAGATTTGAATCCGCTGCGTCATTTCTAGCAAGGTACTCTCAAATTCCCTCGAAACTGGCAAATATTGTTAGTTTCTAGTTTCTAGTGGGGGAGCTTTGGGGTCTTGCGTCTTGAGTGACGAAATTGGGTTTGAATGTGCGCTCTGCTAGTGGAATGCTGAATTTGAGATTTGAAGATTGTGTGCTTTGAATTTCGGTTGCGACGGTTGTGGTGCGTCCCTCGATTAGGATGAGACTTGGCGATCGACTGTGTTCGTGACCATATTCTTTGTAACTCGTTTTGGGAATCTTTTGTTACTGGGCATTGTAGTTCTAGTTTCCGAACGGAATCAGAGTGTTGTATTAATTTGAATTAGTTGCTTGATTCTCTTGGTGAACTCTGCTCGTTTAGGTTCGTTTCGAATTTCTTATCCTCGAGTTTGATGGTTTTGCGTCTCGCGAGTGACGAAATTGTGTTTGAATGCGAGTTCGTTTTGTGGAATACTGAATTTGGAAGGTTCATGGTGTTTGCAGATCGCGTGGTTTGGTTTTGGTATTGGTTTCCCTGGTTAGCGGTACATTGGAAGAGTAGCAATGATCGAGTGCTCTTAACCCAATGGTTTGTAAATCACTTCAGGAATCTTTTGTTACTCGACATTGTTGTTCAAATTAATGACCTCTATAGTATGACCATCTCGAAAGCGTCTTTCTAGAATATCCTGCATACTTGCACAGTTCTCACACATTCAAACTATGTCATATTGGCAAAGTTGGAACTCAGGTGGTAAGATTCGAGATTGAGTGTAGTTGCCGAACTGAATCGGAGTGAAATGTTTGTGCCTGTTGTTTGATTCTCATCGTCTCTCTCGTTTGTGGACATTGCAGCTGGCATTGCACAGAGATGAGAACGTCTTCTCATCCCTACACGAGGTTGAATCCTCTAGAAGAATTTCCGTGATTCCCCGGCGAAATTGCGAGCGTTGCGACAATGGTGTTGCGATGAGTGTGAAAGGAGCTTCTTTGAATTTTCAATCTTTCCTGCTTCGTTGCCGCTCCCTGCGCTCTCAAGCTACCGCACAATATAGACCTGCGTATTCTCGAGGTAATTGACTTGTTCCTGTGTGTATTTATGCCTTTCCGAACTCCGAATGCATCCCTAGGGTTATTGTTTCCTTGAGTACTGAACAAATTTTAAGAATAGTGCTTCGTGGAATGTGATGCATTCAACAGTGAATGGAAACTAAACACTAAAGTTAAAACTTGTTTGTTTCCCACCTCTCCCAGTTGAATAATGGCACTGTTTTGAATCCGACACCAAGTTCTGCACCATTTCTCATGTTGTCATCATCTCTTAGATAACGAAGGTAATTAGTTCTCTCGTTCAACGTGATATGGTTTCTATTGTTCACAAGAGGGTTTCTTATGTTGTCATCACCTCTTAGACTTCGAAGGTAATCTTGTTCTCTTGTTCAACATGATAAGGTTTCTATTGTCCACATGGGACTTTCAGAGTTTACCATCTCGATTGAACCATGACCACCTCCTTAGTGCTAAACTCAGTTTCATTACCATGACAATAAACTCTTAAAAACTTCCTTGTGGTTGAATGTCATGATTAGTCACCAGGAAGTACAACCACATTCTCTTTCAACTCCCATTCCGAAACCCACTAACGCTGAGAGGCTTGATTCGTTTTGCAGTCTAATATGCAGAACAGTTCAGCTTCAACAATTCTCGATTCCGGAAGCTCAGGTCGCCCACTCGGAATTCTAGCTCCTCCTGGTTGCCATGGAAACTCCCCACTGAAGCCGAACCAGATTGTTCCTCCACCCCTGCCTCCCCTCAGGATGGACGACTTCAACACCTTGGGTTTCGGGGGCGGCGCCTATGTTACCCCCGGTGGAAACGAATGGATGGAATCCCTCATCGGCGACCTGCAACCCTGCGAAAGCACAGAAAGCTCCACATTACCCCCCGTCATGGTGGACTCCTGGGAAAATGACTTCACGCTCCCCCGAGACCTTCGCGTTCGAGTGAGCATCGAGGGGACTGCAATGGTGGAGTTCCAGAAGGAAGATCACCAGCTGCAGCAGCAGCAGCAACAGGAACAACAACTACAGGAACTTGGGAGTCAGGCTATAGCGGCGGGTCCGTCTGAGGAGAATAACATTTTGAACAGGAAGGATGTCGTCTCCGAAGCGGAGGATCGGTCGACAGAGAGTGATTATAGTGGTGAGAAAGATCATAGTGTTCACCTTGTTCATTTGTTGTTAGAATGCGCAACGCAGCTCGAGAAAAATCATCAGTCCACGCTCTCCACTTTGCGACGTCTGCGTGACCTCTCGTCCCCCTTCGGCGATCCCATGCAACGAGGTACACTCTTACCCCCTTGAGTTGACTGCTTGGGAGACGGGCATTTTACTGGTGAAATAGTTTGCATGTGAGAGAAGTCTGGTACAGCCAATGATAGTGTGAGAAGTGGGCAGGATATTCGAGAATGTCATTGAAGAGAGGTTTGAGTGACCCTAAATTTGTAACCATAATCAATGCGTCCCGATTACTTATATATGAGTTATCCTTCAACTCATTCAAACTGGGGTGCAGGTCTTGTTTCAGTGTGAAAAAGTAAGTGTGAATCTAATGAGGAATGCTGTGAGTGGTTTGCGTTGAAGGGTTAATCTAGGCACCACTAGTTCCCGAAGTGCAATCCCTGTTGGCTTATTTCGATTACTTACTGCTTGTATTGCTCCTCCAGTGGCGGCCTACTTCTGCGACGCTTTGACGAAACGTGTGTCGGGTCAGGTGACGGACCCTTCCCCAGTCGAAGCGCCCTACAACTCCTTCGTGGCCTGCCAGGTGCTCAACGAGGCTTGCCCCTACATGAAATTCGCGCACTTGACAGCGAACCAATCCATTTTGGAGGCGGTAAAAGGGTTTTCCTCCGTGCACATCGTAGACTTCGGGATCACGCACGGCATTCAATGGGCGGCTTTACTGCAAGCGTTTGCTTCGCAACCGAAGAAGCTTCCTCCTCCTCGGGTGAAGATTACGGGCATCAGTGTCGCAGGCTCGGAGTCTGTACACGCCACAGGCCGAAGGCTGCAGTCTTTCGCTGAGCATCTCGGTGTGGAGTTTGAGTTTTGTCCTGTTGTGGTGGTCGCCATGACAGACTTCACTCCGGAGTCGGTCATCCTCAACCCCGATGAGAAGCCCATCGTCAATTTCATGCTGCAACTCCATGAGCTTCTGGGTGATGATGGCTCGCCGTCTATCCAACGCATTCTCAAATCAGTGGCAGCCCTCGCGCCTAATCTTGTTACCCTGACAGAGTACGACGCGGCGTTGAATGGTACCGAGTTTAAACCGAAGTTCATCGACGCACTCCACTTCTATTGCGCGCTCTTCGACTCGCTGGACGCCACCATGGCGCGGGACTGCCAGGACAGGTTGAACGTGGAGAGCAACTACTTCGCTCGCCAAATCGAGAATATCGTGGCCTGCGAGGGGGTGGCGAGGACACAGCGGCATGAGAGCTGTGAGCAGTGGAGTCAGCATTTACGAAATGCGGGGTTTGTGAGTGTGGCTCTGAGCCATTACGCGCATAGCCAGGCGCAGCAGCTGTTGTGGCAGTATTGTGACAACTTCCGGTTGCAAAGACCGCCTGGTGGGTGCCTCTCTCTCACATGGCAGGACAGGTCTCTCATCACCGTGTCTGCCTGGAAATTGAGCGAGTCCACAGCATTGTGATACAGCAATGGAGCCATTCGGACTATCAACAAGCTTCAGATTTGGCAACGTGGTTTGAAGCTTCTACAATGAGTCTCTCGCACTGGGAGCTCAGAATTGCTTGGACTTGGAAACAAGAAATTGAGTCTTGTAGCTGGGATTGTGAACTGCGACACCACCACAGATGCAGGCGATGATAAGAAGGATTTCCACGGGGATTGGTGACCGGCTTTGAAGTATTTTTCTCCCTACTGATGATCAGTTGATGGTCCGTCCCTCCTGAGGCGTTGCGTGTTGGAGAGGTTGCTAATTATATGTGCAGCACTGCATTGAATTGATTCCATTGAATCAGATTGCATGGAAGTGCCCGGCGTCGATAGCTTGCTTGAATCCAGCACCGGTTCGGTTTCATATGGAAACCAGGCTGTTGGAGACTTGAATGGAGGCAATTTTTGCAGAGTGGGATCAGCTGATAGAAGGATCAGTTGTGAGGCTTTGGAACAGTCGGCATTAATTTTTGCCTCAGTTTCTAAAGGCTCGGTTTCTGATTGTGGCCTTAAGGGAGCCAGATTCTGCTGTTTCCTCCGGTTTTGTAAATACATCTAAGTTTAGCTTCAGAGTTGAGTACGTTGGACTGTCTTTTCTTTCTCTCGCTCTCTTTACTTTATTTTGTGTGTTCGTGTTTTGAGGGTGAGATGTGTATGCTGTCTGACTTGAGTTCCGTTGTGATGGTTTTGGACTATGGTAAAAGTCCCGTTCCGGACACTGCTTTGGTCCATTGTGTATGAGATACTTAATCTAACTATAGTGATGGCATATTCTCACCAGGCACTCTTTGAAAAGGGCACAAGCCCAGGATTATTAGAAGTTGATATTATCCAATGATGGATTCTCTCACTATTCTTGAACTGCAAGGATTCCAAATTTCAGAAGCCCTCACTATTCTTGGACTTCAAGGCTTCCAAGCTGATAATAATATGAAATGACGCTGCCGTACAACATGTCCAAGTCATTGGACACACTGGTATTTGATTGCTCACCTTCAGTGAGTCTCACCAACTCCACGCATCACAGCATTCCGATCCTCATACAGGTGGCCTGTAAGCGAAGAGCTTACACTCCAGCACTGGTATTTATTTTCTCTGGATGCCTAATTCAAGGAGAGGAGGGTGGATGCTCAGAAACGAAATGATTATCTTGCGGCATTGAGATGACCGGATAAAGGTAAGTTCAATTTTAGAAGTAGGATGATGCAGCAGAGTTCAGGTTCACGAAGAAAGAAACTCGGTCATGTATAGAAAGAGTAGTAAGTATATCAGTAATGCAGGTCCGTCGCGGAAGAAGGATTGGAGAAGTAAATGCACCTGATTCATGTCGTCATAAACCTGCTTCCTCAACCATGGCTTACTGGTTTGAAACTGCGACCTTTGCTCTGTTAGAAGCTCCTTCTGGAACACCAAATACAATCAAGTTTTCACAGTTTGAGTAAGCAGGACTATCGACGTTACATGTGGCCATGATTGATGCACACATCGTAGATGGAAAACTATTTTAAGAAAAGCTGCTGATTGTTTCTCCTAAGTATGAGAATTTGATATCATTGAATGAGGACATACCGGCTGTTTGAACCCATGGAAGTGACCATCAATTACGTACTCATTCAACCTCCCCTGCGGCGCATATGGTTTGCGCTCGTCACGTTGCACGTGCGGAAGGGGTTGAATCTGGTATTCACGAACCAATGGTTCAAAAATTACGTTCTCCCTCTGATCTGAAAAGTGGATGAAAGTTAGCAGCACATACCAAACTATCCTTCCTATGTCATCAGCTGGGTGCATTACGCATGAACCACGGTTTTGAAAGAGTGTATACATAATATTTCACAGGTTTCTATTCATAAGATTTCCACAAGGCCCAAGTTTGCAGTACAGCGAACAAATATACCCCTTGAGTATACTCTATTGCGCCTTCAAAGACTCAAGTAACGAAAAACGTAGCTGCTCACTACATAATGCAGAGAATTTGTCTCCCTAAACACGGCCTTTTCGACATGGCTGATCTGTCTTCTACATCCTCATGAACAAGTCCATACCGTTTCAATCAGCACGGAACTTAACGCTTATCATTATCTGGTCCATATAATCTTAAAGATTGTATGACCAGTTAGATACTGCACAAAGAAGAGACACCAAAAGTTACACTTAAAGAAATAAAAACTTAAACTACCATACGCTGGATATCTCTTAAGGCATGAATCTTGACTGTTGACCCATGCCCCGGTAATCTGGAAAAACATAGAAACTACTGCGAAGTGGACAATAATGATCAAAAGAGGTGTTGTTTCTCTACCAATGTCATCAGGCAATGTAATCAGCTTCTTCCCACGTCTTTGGTCTGGTGTAGTGCAAGCTGCGGGTAAGCTGCACCCAGTGTGTGCAAGCCTCGGTGTGCATGCCCCACTGTCAGGTGGCGATGGAATGAACTTCTTCCCTCTTTGCAAAAGAATTTCTTCCCTCGTCACAAGAGGACGACCTTCTTCATCAATTAGGGGGCTACCTTCTTCATCAATACGAGGGCTTGAAGAGGGATCGTCAAGAGGCAAACAATTGGAAGGACTGTTGTTTAGATGTTCCTTGAAAGGAGCGAGCTTCTTCCCTGTATGAATTTCTTCCTGCATTCCCTGACCAAATAATTGTCACACATTTAACAAAAAATTCTCCCCAATTGAAAGTGAAGCAAACGTGTTGGATACGAACAGGTCGGAAAGGAAGGGCTAAAGGACAGTTGCTGAGGAGTATAGAATGTTACGGTGTCTGTCTCCGGTGGGTCATCAAAAGTCTGTCCGTGAATATAAGCTGAATCTTGAAGTTGATGCACGCATTGCCTCGAGCACACATGTCCTTTGGCAATTCTCCAGTCCCTTCGTTCCGGGACAAACGCTGGAATGTAACGGAGACTTGGCCGAAACGGTGGTGAGGAGGTCTCCTTCCAAGTGGTGCTGTAGGAAGTTGGCACTTTGATGCAATTGGTGTGGGGTCTCTCAGAGTCCCCTTCGGGTGGACCAGAAACGTGAACACAGGGCTTCCAGTTGGTCTCACAGCTGCTCTTTCTGTCGCCACCCGTCGACCGGATGCACGGTCTCCAACTCCACGATTTCCCATAATCATGCGCGCCTGGAATATAGGTTCTTGAGCTTCTCCACTGTCACCGATTGTGATCAACATTCAACGACGCCAGTTAGCACAACGCCAAAAGCGTGACACTCTCGATCAATCTAGTGAAATAATCTGATATTTAATTCAATGTCAGTACTAACATGCGGTTTCTATCTTACATGCGGACATAAGAATGTACTAGCTATTTAATATTGTACAATGCTAGAGTACCTCTTGTTCAGGCTGAGGTTGCGCAGAGTCCCCCAAGCTGTCACTGGTCATCTTTACAGAGCGAACAGTGGGCCTCCATATCTCCTGGCACCCATGTTCGTGATGAGATTCCACCCTGTGCTTCGATGACCTCCACTGCCTCAATCACAACCAGAAGGACAGAAGTGTCAGGAGAGAGAACAGTGCAATACAACAAACACAAATTCAAATTTTTGTCTCACAAGCACAACTACAGAATCGAACAGGCGTAAGAGTATTACTACCGGTTGCTCTTGGCAGTCGAATGAGTTAAGAAACGCTTCACTTTCATCACTTGCCCCTCCAAGTGGTCTTTGAGGAATTAGTTTCGTCCCAGGAGGACATGGCCTCAATGCATGGTAATCTGAAGGGTTCAGTTCATTTTGGACACAATCCAAACAACGCCGTCGTGGTGCACGAGCATGGATGTCTCTGTAGGACTGCTGCGGAATCACTTGAGCAGCCTTTTCTTTAGGACAACCAACTGGGCATGCCGTCTTTGGCCGTGTTGCAAGACATGTTGGAGCCTTACAACAGAGTGCAATGCATTCGGGCGAAGGCGGGGTTGTTGGCATCATGAACCTTAGAACATTTCCATCCTTAATTTGGAACTACGGCTAACAAAGATTGAGCAGCTTCATTATCAACATGGAATTCCATGAGAAATACAGTAGACAATAATCTGTGTTGGTGCTCGTCGCTTCTTTCCTGCAAAAAGTCTAAATTCAGAGGGCATCATACATGACAATTCTAAAAACAAAGTAAGTTGACGAAGATCGACGTAGCAGCAGGATGGGAAGAAATTACCCATTTATCAACGTACAAGCTCAAAAACCCTTGTGAAACCAGAGAAAGCAATTGAAAGATCGCTACAAATCCTCCCACAAATCCTCCACAGTGAAAAAGCGCTAGCCTCAACCCTGCACATGGGTTGATAAACTCAATCAGCATCTAGTGCACTTGATAAGTACATCAACAATTCGTGGTCAGAAACAACTAGGAATACATCTAGTGCAAATGAGAGACTTCTCCATCAACCTATCAATAATGACACAACAGGGACTTCAAAGGGCACCCTAGGTTCCTGACAGGAGAGAATGAAACAGAGAGAATACTTGCGAAAAGATAAGAAATTAGGGCATGACGGAATATCCAGTTGACGGTTGAGAGAATGTAGGAGTCACCAAAGGAAGAAATCACAGGACTCGACTTCTTCAGTGAAGTGTACGAACAATCGCGCTCTTATGCGGTATCAGTTCACGAGTCAGTTTGCAGTTAGGTGATTAATAGACAACATACTCAAGCGCATCTCATTTCGACATCTGAGAATTCCGAGTGCCGCTCGACGACCAAATCCTGGGCCTCATGCCTTCGCCAGAATTCAATTGGTGCTCTAGTTTCAATATGTTATTACACGGAAGACACACATGCCCACATATATGTCCAAGTACCGAGTTGGAGGCCAATAGAGTACCCTTCACTATCTTGGAGACTGGTGGCATTGCAACAACAAATTTGCGACAAAGCTTCTCCCTAAATACGATCTCAGCAGTTACCTTGTGTTATCATCCTAGGTCTACGTCAGAGGCGACAACCACACAGAGTCACGAAAATTATATGAGCTCCAAGTCGATTCAACATCCGTAAAGCTTGAAGGAGAAATTAACTAGAGACCATATCTGCTCATTAGAGAACTCTTAATCGTGTTTGATATCAACTCAGTTTTTAAGTGAAACTCCTTATCACTCAACTGAAAGCCATGAAGTTCAATGACTTTCAACAATGGCAGATACAATCTCGGAGAAATGGAAACGTGCTATACGCTACTTTCGAGGAGAAAGTCCAGTTTCAAGAAGTCGTAGAAAATGTCTGCGAACTTAGATCACGAGTACTCGAGTCGCTACTTGCTTGATGAACACGCAGGAATAGCTCTTACCGGCGCCCTAGAACTCACGCATTACAACACCTTTGTAATGCGCAGAGGAGCATCCGATGCAATTGATGATTTCTGTCCACCACAGTTATATATACGGCCAGCCGCAGTGCACGGTGGTCTGTTCACCAAAGAAGTCCTATCTTCATAGAGATAACTCGTCACAGAAGGGTCTACACTACTAGCTCGAAATCCGTTGTCTTTGGAAGCCTGGTTTCACGTTAGAATGATTTGTTAGTAATTGATGGAGTCCACATTTTATGCTTGAACACGAGAATTGAAGGATAGGTACCTGGGTCACTTCCTCAAAAATTCCCTGCCGTATCCATGGCTTGCAATTCACAAACTGAGCCCTTTGTTCCGTCAGCAGCTCTGTCTGATACGTCAAGAAAACATTCCACAATTTGAACTCGAACTGGTGCAATACAAATTGCATTGCTATAAACAATACAGATGGTTCAACTAATGATTTCTGACCTACAACCCTACCTGGAAGGCTCCAGCAGAAGTACAACTGATTAGTAATCAATCAAGAAAATTAGCACATAACGTCAAGCTTACTGGTTGTTTGATCTTGTGGAAATGGCCATCGATGATGTATTCGTTGAGCCTTCCTTGCGGCGCCATCGGTTTACTCACTAAGCTTCTCGATGCCGGTGGGTATTCCAATGGTCGAAAAGCTGCGTCCTCGTGCTGAACTGCAACAGCAGAGATCTGAAAGGTTAGATTTGAAAGGAGTGTTATCAGCCACAGTTGACTCTAACTTCTTTTGTCTGCTGTTGGCAACTGCCCTACGGACCGAAGGCACTCAAAAACCAACAGTGAAGCAAAAGCATGAACCCAGTAGAAGAACATTGAAGGCCTTCGACTAATTTCATACTTGATCTGGTTGGTTTGCTGTCTACATTTTCGTCCAGTTCTCTGTGAGTGCATTGTTTCGAGCACAGATGCATCCGCGAAGGTCTCCATTCCTTTTCCTTGGGATAATATTCGGGAATGTATCGTTTACAAGGGCGGAAAGGGGACTCAACGTTCTCTTTCCCAGAGACGAGGTCCGGTTGGTAAATTAATGCAAAATCTGGTAGCTGATGGTTGCATTGTCTCGAGCAAAAATGCCGTCGTGACGGTCTCCACCCCACCCCTGTAGGATTATACTCTGGAATGAATCGTTTCATCGGCCGAAAACTGGGAGCAGTGGTCTCCTTCCAAGAACTGTAGGACGGACCTCCGTTCACTTTGATTGACCTGCTGTAAGGCTTCACAATGCTCCCTTGCCGATGATCAGTCGGTGCGGTAAAGGGCCATTCTTTCACATTATGGTCGACTATCTCCCCATTCCGTGGTTTCCCAGGCTTCTTGGCACGAGGTGTACTTGTTGTTGAGCTTCTCGGCTGCCACAGCCATTTCAGTCACACATACAAATCCAAGGACACACAATTACAGAAACCAAAATTACAGCATTTTGCGAAACCCAATTCAGAAAGTGAGGATAGGCACCGCAGTTGAAATCTGAGTTTTCACAGATTCTCCAGGATTGGCACTTGCACCTTTTCCTCGGCTAGCATTCTGCGGCATTGGTATGAGTTTCCCTGTTAGCTAGGCCTAAACAGATTTTCCAATCGCATGGCAGGGAGGTAATTAAATCAGACCGAATGCAAAATCTTTCTTGAAAAGGAAACATTACACAGTTCCACATGCTCACTAAACTAAAAGTCTGAGGAGAGAATATCTTACGCACCGGTTGCTCTTGATTCTCGGTCATGTCGAAAATCCTTCAGGTACAGGATTTGTTCGTCGTCAACATGCAGGAAATCAACACTTGCACTTACTCTCGACAGCAATGAGCGACTCAAAGCGATCGACTCAAAAAAGCACGAATAATAAGAGAAACTGCAGAGGCTCAAAGGATTCGGCCGTTCATCACAGGAAAACAGGAAGCATATGACGGCGGAATCACATGAATTCAACAAAGGTGATCAATTAGGGTTTCCATAGGCGATCACACCAGTCAGTTACTACTTGCGAGAGACAGTTATGTTGTGAACCTTCCCATGTGAAGCTCAATCATAAGAAAACAAACCACTCGAGGCTCATCGGCTTCAAAAACAAAATTAATTAATGTGGCTAAAATTACCAAATTTCTACCAAAGTAGTTTTTTTTTTGGGTTTGAATCCCTTCTTTTCGTCTAATTTTCATGACTTTTTTTATTGTTTACACAATGAAAACAGTTTAAAATTAATTTTCCTATGCATTTAAAACTCAAATATATATAAGAACTTTTTTTTACTTAAATAGTTCAAAGGGTACACTATTTTGATTGTTGAACATTTCAAAACAAAAGGAGATTAAAAAAATATCTTTATTGTATATATTCCAAATATGATAGTTGATGTCACGGTTGGAAATTTGGAAAATTAAGGGGGTTTTCCCTTCTTCATGGAAACACTCTGACTAGTAGATGGCTCCCTTGAAGAAGTCAAAGAAAGCTTTCTAAAATTCCAACCTTGATGCCCCCTAATCAAAGATTATTATTTGTAAGTCAAAAGGAGACGACACAAAACTTGTATGCAAAGCTTGATTGAGTGCAATTCATAAAGCTTACATATTTTTGTAGACCAAAAAACTCACATACTCTAAATACAATTTGTCATAGAGAATTTTGGTTTTAAAGATGTTTATGAAATTTGATGATGAGAATTTTGAGTTTGCACTATTGAATCTTCTTGTAAATTTATGGAGTTGTGTGCAATTGAATAATATGTATAGTTATTGTGAAAAGTTGTGTCTTAGCAAAAAAAATTCATACCTATTAGTATGTAGGATTATTTAATTAGGAAATACCAACCAACCATGGGTACTTGGGATTAATTTTAAAATACATTGTATATAAAGAAAAATTTCAATTTCCATAATTTTAGAAAGACTTTCAAAAATCTAATTTTTTTAATCCAAATTTAAATTATTTACCAATTTTTTCACTACATATTGAACTACATATTTATCAAAACAATTACATTATTGAACCATACAAACATTATTATCTCTATTTTCTCAACCCCTAATAGATAAAATGGAGGCTTTATAATTTATTACCTAAAATGAAGACTTTCATGTTTTTCGTAGGATTCTTTGAAAATGGCTAATATCTTAACAACCATTCTAATTTTAAATAAATATATATAAGATTGGATATCAAATTCAATTTCAAATTAAATCTGAAAAAAACAAACTCAATCATTTTGATAGATCAAAAGTTTGTAGTCCATAATTGATATTGCAAAATTTGTAAGAAAATACAAAATTTTATATTGATAGTTTGTCTTATTCATTTTTAATATTCAAATCATTAATCCTTCAAAGATGTCACCAAGACATTTTTCAACCAATGAATGACAAAGTATGTTGCTATGTAGGACAAAAATGCAACTATTCATCCACACAATTTTGTGTGAAAAAGAAAGGTCTTCTATAGTAGTTTGACTTTCAATGAAAACTTTTGAATTTTTTTAAACCAATGATTCACACAATACCAAAAGGGATGATTTCCATGGTCACCAACCCACCCTTGAAGGATTACACTTGTAAAGCAAAAATACCATAAAAAAGTAGAGTTTGCAAGGAACACAAAACTAACTCAAAATTCAAAATACTTGTAATAGATAAAGAGTTCAAAACCTGTTCAAGCCGGCTTGTGGCTTGCAAAGCCACAAGCCGGCTTCAAGGTCGCCAAAGGCATATTTCCTCCCAATTGTCGGTGACGGAGCTCTCTCTTCATTGGAATGCGTCGTAGGGCTTGTTGCCGCGAGCCTCGGGTAGTGTCAGAGAATGTGATCCGGTGTAGAATTTGCGCATGAGCTTCAAATTTCAGAAACCCTCCTGCACAAAATCATGGCGCAATTGCACCTTTTCTGTCTCACTGCGGTGCTATTACTCGCACCATTTGCCGTATGGGCGGGCACGGAGACATTCGATGAATTGCAACAACCCCCGATTGCCAGCTTCGGTGTCGCAACAGCAACAGCAGGAGGAGAGAGACGAGCAATCGGCGAGGCAGGTTGGTTAGCAGGGGCGCAGGAGACAGACGTCGTGAAATGGATGACGAGCTTGCGACGCCGCATCCACTCCCACCCGGAATTGGCCTTCGAAGAGCATGAAACGAGTCGGTTGGTGCGGGAGGAACTGGAGAATTTAGGTGTAGAGTATCGGTTTCCCGTGGCAGGCACAGGTGTGGTTGCTACCATTGTTGGTGAAGGTGTCGGTCCCGTTGTGGCCTTGCGGGCTGACATGGATGCTCTTCCTATCCAGGTATTGTTGGATTCAATTCTCACGATGGATCTGAATTTGAGTTTTTCGTGGAGGATGCTTCTTGTGTTAGTTCTGTCTCCGATTGAAGCTGAAGGAGTGTGTATTTGTGGATTCACGAGCTTAAATGTGTGTCTCTCGGTGTGAATTTAGGGTTTAGAGTCGCGGGCATCAAGAATTGGTGTTCCTTTAGGAGATTTAATCTGAAAGAAGTCTGAATTGGAGGAGAGGGTGCTGTTACCGTCGCTTAATGCAAGAATGACAGTTTTTCTTGCTCAATTTTCTGGGGATTGAATTACTTTTCGAAGGCTAGACGGAATGATGTAGAATACATTTTTTCCAAATATATTTTGGAACCTTAGAAAATTGATTATGATTTTTTGAACTGAAAAGTAAGTTGTTCTGTATTCCTTTCCATGATAACAAGCCTCCATGTTCATAAAGTGATTCCCACCACTCCCCACAATCAAAACGAAATTTATGAATCAACATTTAGTTCTTAGTAGCTCAGCAGACTCTCTACCGTAATTTCAAGTGCCGTAGTCTTTCTTTTTTCAGAGACGGTTTCAAGGACACTAACATTTTTGGAGCCCTCTATGCAGGAAGAAATCGAGTGGGAGCATAAGAGCAAAGTGGCTGGGAAGATGCATGCGTGCGGTCATGATGCGCATGTAGCCATGCTTCTTGGAGCCGCTCGCCTACTCCAAAAGCATCGCAGCACCTTACCAGTGAGTTCTTTACCACCAATTCTCTATTTAGCTAGAGGATACTCTTTCTGTCACTTTCAGCATTTCATCCTGTTCATAGATTGTGTTTTCATTGGGAGATCACTCAATTGGGCTCACTGGAGATATTACCTTGGATACTACAAGAGCCAAACTCTCTTGGGATCAGATTTTTCTCACTCAATGTGCGGTGATTTCGTATGAAATCGTTTAATAGGGGAAGGTTTGTAGGCTACTGCTGAAGGGACAGTAGACAATCCCGTTTCCATTCAAGATCAGTAGCCATAGCCCAAGTTTGCCATTACAACTTGCTAATTGAAGGCCAGCCAAGTGTATTGGAAGAGATGAGGTGCTGATGGTAACAGGGGGTCGGTATCGGAGACGGAATGAGGTCCTAACGGTTTTAGTGCCCTCTACCTTTTGTCTCTCAAATTGGTTTGCACGGCATTGTTGCTGTGTGTTTTATGTTCGTAAACTGACTTTTTTGGACATGGCGGTCGACAGGGTTCCGTAATGCTAATCTTCCAGCCGGCTGAGGAGGGTACCGCTGGGGCCAAGTGCATGGTGGAGGAAGGCGCTCTTGGGGACGCTAGCGCCATCTTCGGCATCCATGTGTTCACTCATCTCTCCGTGGGCACCGTGAGTGGCACGCGCGGTGCTGTGATGGCGGCCTGTGGATTCTTCAAGATACTCATTCAAGGGCGGGGTGGGCATGCGGCAGCGCCTCACATTACTAGGGACCCTATTGTGGCCGGCGCTGCTATAGTTCAGAGTTTACAACAGATAGTTTCTCGTGGAGCCGATCCTCTTGATTCGCAGGTCTGATGCCCCATTTCTACTAAGTAATTTTTGACTCTGCATTTTACCGTACCGATTTTCTTGAAAACAGTTAGAAACTCTTTTGACCGGTATGATTTCAGGTGGTGACAGTGGCCGAGTTTAAGGGCGGGGATGCATTCAATGTGATACCTGAGACAGTGACACTAGGTGGCACATTCCGAGCATTGTCGCCTGCGAGCTTCAAAATCTTAAAGAGGCGCATTCAGGAGGTTTGTAACCGTCTTTGCTTTCTAGCCGCTATGTGCCCAATCTCAAAAGAGAATGTCCATTTTGGGAGCTCATCTTAGATCTCACAACCGATTTCTAATTTAATATTGTTCAAAAATACTGGATATGATTTCTTCTTTCTATTAGGGGCGGTGCAACTTGATTTCAGCCACTTGACCCTGCCGTTTCTTTCCAATTCTAGACTTGTGCGATTCTGAGCTCTAGAACTCCGTCTCAAAGTACTAGGCCCCTTGAAAACTTGAGTGGCGTTGCCTAAGTTGTCTCCATTCTTGAAGCACAAGTCTTGAACTCTGACATCCCCTATTTGTCCATTTTGTTACATACCTTGGAGCTTGCAAAATGATATATTTTTATTCCTATACGATCGGAAGTGGTGTTTGTCGTCCATTTGGGTTAATCGTGTCAAGATTCAACATAGACTTAATTCAAATACGTCTCTGATGTCCACGTTGAATGAAGCAGGTTGCAGAGGGACAAGCAGCCGTGTACGGATGCCGAGCCACCGTTGATTTCCTGGAGAAAGAGAGACCCTTCTACCCCGTGACAGCAAGTACAGACGCAGAATACGAACTTATGCGTGATGTGGCCGTGAAGCTAGTGGGTGAGAAGAATGTGGAGACACAGGTACCTGTGATGGGGGCAGAAGACTTCTCATTTTTCTTGGAAAAGATTCCAGGTGCATACATGATGGTTGGCGGCAAGGACACGAAGCGGGATGCATTGGCCTCATCTCATTCTTCCACCTTTTGGATAAATGAAGAAGTTCTACCATACGGAGCAGCTTTACTTGCAGCTGTTGCAGAAAAGTACCTGCAAAACGCGGCGCTTGCAGCTTCCATTGCTTCAACGTAGCTCAGTTGACAGCATCCTTTGTGTGCCGAGGTCAAAGGCAATGGCTACTCTGCTGCAATTCAGACAATTGCCGGATCGTGTTACTACTCAGACAAGAGAAAGAGTTCATTGTACTGTACAGTGCCCTGACTAAAAGATTCGCAGTTTCCTTTATTTCCATACCACCCAGCCCATTTTCAAATGTGTCCTTTATAGCAATTTTTGTGCAATTCTTATGTGGTCCCAATCATGCATACCAAATTTCGATTTTAAAAAATCAAAACTTTATTCAGTGAATTTTTTACATTAAATTTCACGATATTGCATGCTAATTGATTGAGAGCTGTCGATGATGAATTTTCCAAAATTCAATTGCATGTAGATGTTGGAATTGTACATAATCGCATCTTACCAGTTTTAGAAAAAATTGCAAGAAAGTTTCAGAATTCACACTATAGTAAGAGAGTTCATTACCAAGTTTCATACACCTAAATTTTGTAAAAACAAATGTACATGTATTCTAACTATTAATTTTGGTAAACTAATCATACCATTTTACTCTTCCACATTGCTACACATCAATGTTTGGAGATGTACCCAAATTGATGATGGTAGTTTTGGGTTAGTGGTGCATTTTGGGGGGTCCATGCTAGTTGCAAACCAATCTTATTAGTTTGCTCAATAATCTTATACACATAAAATGGAGCTTGTGACAAAAAAAAACTAGAGATAACTAAGGTAGGCATCCCTACATGCACCATTGATCCTAAATTGCCATGATCTTCACTCTTCCTACATCTCCAAAATCAATTATATACCTACGTTGAAGAAACTTACTATTTTAGAACCAAAACTTTGTTCCTTCATAACTTTTGCCGATAATATTCAAATGTCACACTCTTCGATGCATTGGAGCCTTCTTTCACTTGCCAACAAGAAAATCAATGAAAATCCAACCAATCTCATATTAGTAAATAGGCACAGTAGCTCAAAGTGTCGTTTTCAATACATCTCCAAAATCAATTACGTATCTATATCCAAGAAACTTACTATTTTAGAACCAAAACTTTGTTCCTTCGTATCTTTTGCCAACAATATCCAAATGTCACATTCTTTGGTGCGTCAGAGCCTCCTTTCACTTCTCAACAAGAAAACCAATGAAAATTCAACCAGTCTAATAATACTAAATAGGCACAGTAGCACAAAGTAGCACAAAGTGGTGGTTGTATTCCGTGCACTTGAAGAATATTGCTTTGGTGTGACGGACTCCCCAAGTTCCAAGTTGTACCAACAGTGTAAACGGCGTTTGATGCACTTGGTGAAGTCCTTGTTTAATAAGTCCCTGTCATTTCGTTACAGTACTGGAGAAGTCAGGTGACATTCTAATAAAGCAGCAGTGGTCGTTATGGGCGCGAAGAGCATGTGCTGTTTTAGACCCAAGAATCTAGGATCGAAGCAACAGAGAAGGAATCGGCATCGGTGTCCGAACTCTCTGTGGCCACCAAGGCCTTCCCATCTTCTGGTAGTGGAACATTCCGCTTTTCAAGATGCTTTGATGCTCTTTTCAGGGATTCTTTCCCAGTACACTTGCTATTGTTGTTGAAGAAGGAAGAAGAGTCATGCATCGCCACTGCCTGACTAGATACATTGATTTGAGCGTCGGAGTGTTTTCGAGATGTATGAATTTCCATGTGTTTTACAGTGCAGTTCCAAGTGCCGGCATCCGCATGTTGTAGATATTTCTCAATAGTAATATCTACATCTCAATAGTAAGATAATCCATTTTCATTCCACATTACTGTACGTTGGGTTGGGGTCAGATTCATCAGACCCCATACAAAATCATTTCTTTTTGGATTGGATTGAATTATATTTCATTACTGTAACCCTGTAACGCTGCCGTAGACACTAAATAATTCATCATGTATAGAAATCATCCTGACAAAGAATTCTCCTATATAGGACAAAAATGCAACTATTCACCTTTGGAGTTTTGTTCTAAAAAGGGAACATCTTCTATAGTAGTTTGACTTCCAATGAATACTTTTTCATTTTTTTTTAAGCAATTAATTCCCATGGTATTAGAAAATGATGATTTCTTTGGAGAGCAACCCGTCCTTACAAGGCTAACTAGATTTTGAATTTTTGAAATTTCATTTCACAAGATGTGGAATATTTCATGACCTTTGGACATTTATACCAGTGCTTAAGACTTTGTTGAATCTTTCACAGTCAAGTTTCCACATTTTATTAAGTTGACAAAAGTATTGGTTAAGTTTCAATCCTTCTTAGCGAACACGGTCTTTTTTTATAATGAGTAGAAAAACAACTAAGCTTGGTAAGCTTATGTATTCTATGAATCTTTTACATTCATATATATATATTTCCCACCTTCATATGTATATTATTTTTTATTTTTCATCATTAGAGGATTTTTTCACCGTCGGAAGGACTGTGGATTCCCAAATTGTCAGAATAGCCCTGCAAGGGGCCAAGGCAGCTCGTTGATGTGGCATGGCAACTGTCACATCCAAAAAAAAGAATCTTTTTTTAAACAAAAGTAATGAAATTTTATTTTATTTTTTTCCTGCATTTCAAGAGTATAAATATTTATTTTCAAATTTTCAAATTTTTTTTGGTCAGGAACACCTGTAGGATTGTTCCTTGAAACTATAGGGGAGGGTAGTTTCTGATGCACCTGTTTGAAGTGGCCCTCCTTGAGCCTAGAAATCCTCTAATGTTTTTAGAGTTTTTGTTTTGAGGATTTACATTTTTTTGATTAATATTTTCTTCAAGGTAGTTGCAAGAAACACTTGCCAGTTTTGGCTCAAAACGGACTTATTACTAGAGTTTTGTAACTTTTGGAATAATTTTTTTTAAATAAAATAAAATGTGGATAATTTTTAAATCATTAAAAATAATACATGTGTAAAAATTCAAGTCTAAGAAAATTTATCTCTAAAAGTTATCCCCAATAGAAGAGGCCTAGAAAACACAAGAAAATCAATACTTTTAAATTCGATTTTTAGAAAACAGTAAAAAGAATTGAAATAATTTTTTAAGAAAATTCATTTTTCTAATCTTTTCTCTGGTTCCATGGGAACAAAAAAGTAATCATAAAAAATTTTCCCCTCTTTATAGTGCTTGTGCAAATAGTATCCACTTTCAACCTATGTGCAACCCTTACACCGGATTCTTTGCCAAAAATTTCAATAGATGTCTTTAGAATGTTATCCCACCTAGGACAAGTCGAAATTTTGGCTTCAAAATCACATTTTTAGTCCCCAAATAGGACTAAAACCCCAAAACAACCAAAGTAAACACCCAATTGGGGCCACCTTAAAAATAGTAAATTATTATTTTTTAAATTGGAAAAATTACTGAATGTCCAGATCAACAACACTCACCTCTCCTCCAGATTTTAGCTAAAACAACCTTAAACCACAAAAGTTATGAGGAAAAATACCTCCATGGAGATTGAGGGGACACAAAAAATGACTAGTGTTTCTTGCAATTACCCTTCACTATTCAATTTTGCCACATTATAAATTCTGAAAATTTCATTACATGCCATATTAAATTATTTTTTGAATTATTTTTTAATAAATGTGACCCAAGCATAGGTACTACACCATATTATAAGAAAACAAAAGGAAAATTCATTTTTTTCATTTTTTCATTCATATAAACTTTGAAATTCAATGTCTTACTTGTCAAGAGTCAAAATGCAACAAAACAAAGTTTGTGCACCCCTCCTTGCAGAGGACTTTTCAATGGTACAAAAAACGCAACTAGGAGATACACAATTCCAAAGATCTCATTGTAACAAAGAAAACAAAAACAAATAGCCTCATATAAGGTATAGATAGGCTAGTGAGTCATATGTTGTTTATCACAATACAATACAATAAAAAAATATTAGTAATTTCCTAATTTTTTCCATTCATTACAAAATTAAAAATTCTATATCTTTAGTGTCATGAGTTGAAACACCACAAAACAAAATCTATGCACCCCTCTTCGCAAAGAGCTTTCCAACAATACCATGATTATGACTATGGGACACATAGTTTTGGAGATCTCACCATAAGAAACAAAACAAACAAACAACTTGATTTAAGGTGTGGATGTATTGTCCCATTTATTTATTCATACTTCATGTATATTTTATAATCTTTATCCATCTTCTAGTGTCAAAGATATGATTTTTTGGATCAAAATAGGTATCTCGATATTGAAATCCACATTGAATTTTGCTTTCTAGGAAGATTCTGCCACTTAAAATATCATCAATCAAGCCAAATACAAGCATGTGTCTTTTTATTTTTATTTATTGGAATTTGAACATGACATGTGCCCAAGGAGTAGCTTTAAGGCCCAACAATTTTTATAACTTTTGATTACATGGTTAAAATGTTATTGTATGATATATATATACTTTACATTGCTCACTTGGCAACTTGGGTAGCAAAAAAAACTTCATTAGAAATTATTTTTTGAAGAAATTAAAATTTGAAACTAATTCTCTAGATTTATATATATTTGGAAAGATTTGAATCATTCCATTTTGATCAATGAGTCAAAAGTTACAAGAAGTTTTAGTTTGCATGAGTTTATAGGTCATGATTGAATCTTTAGTCCAAGACAAAGTTAGTAACTTTGAAGTCCTTTATTTAACTGAATTTTCAGTCTTTTTGGAAAATAAATAAATATATTAGGTGTAGATTGTTTATTAAAACATTGCAACCATTAGGATTTGCATTTTTCAATTCCATAAATAAATTATTAACAATTTAGTATTTTGAATCATTCTCTACTTTTTTCTACTTACTCTTTTTTTTTCCTATATATTGAACAATTCCAAATGATCTAAAAGGTTTTTAACATGTGGCCAATTGGCTTGAATAATGAATTCAAAGAAAAACCACCATTTTGGACATTATTTCATACAAATGTGACCTTATCAAGAGTAGTTGCCTAGTTTTTGCAAGGCCAAAAAAAAGATTTTTGTCACTTCAAATGTTAATTAATATATTGCAATCTATGCAAAGAAAATTTCTGAATATTTTTTGCACATCTTTTCAAACTAGCATATTACAAGATCCTATGGTTACATGTGTCTTCTAATTTATTTATTTTCTAAAATTTGATACTTACACTAGAAATAGCAGTTTTAGAGGGTTTTTTTTTTGTAAAAACATAGTCAAGATCATTTAGGGATTAAGAAAGATTGAGACGAAAAAGAGAGGTACTAAGTCCATGTAATAGCTAACTTGTATGTGTAGGACAAGGTCAACTCATTGATTTAAATAATTAATCAAAATTCTAAAAATAGATTCTACAATTAATTAATTTTTTTTTAAATTTGGCCCTAGATTCGAAATAAATTAAAATATTTAGCAATTATCTCACATAGATTCAAAAGCCACTTAATTGGTGTGTATAAAGATGATAAGATAAGTTTTTTATACAAGTGGGATCATAGGAGATAAAATAACCTCATAAGGGATGTGTAAATTAGAATTAGTAGGAGCTCAACCGCTCATAGGCAAATCAAAAGCAAGAATAATGTTCAAAGTAGAATTTCAAACCTCATGGTGTAGAATAATTAAAAAAAAAAAAATTAACTAAGTCAAAGTGGAAAATCAAGCTAACCTTCATCTCCAAAAATCTGTTTGATATTTCAAGACTCCAATCATAAGTTATGGACAAAGTTCATAGAGGGGTTGAAGGACATTCTTAAAAATATTTTCAAACATCTTTTTTGAATTTTGTTCATAACTTCTTTTTGGAAACTCAAAATCACAAAAGAATTTTTGAAGATGAAATATAGCTTCATTTTTTAACTTTTAATAGTTCAAATTTTTTTGAAAAAAGTCATTCTGCTATATTCAAATGAGGTCTGAAATTCTACTTTGAACACAATTCCTATGCTTTTACAATAAGTGGTCAAGTTCTTACCTTCAAACTATCCTTTGAGGATTTGTAATGAACAAAGAATTTCACATAAATACAACATTGCGGACTGCAATGGAATAATTCCTTCACTATGCATTCCCAAGTTCCCCATGTGGTACATGTACGAATGATAAATTGGTACCAATACAATATTGAATACCCGTGACTGCTTTATTGTGGACTTTTGTTTGTGGCTATTTTGGACTTTCCAGCTAATATTGGACGTCTTTTTTCTCTTCTCAAAAACTTGGTCATGTGATACTTGCTTATTTCTGCAATTTTTCCTTATTTTCTTTTCTTTGACTTTTTAAAAAATATTTATTTATTTATCAACCTTGCCCTACAGGTACGGTATGAAACAATTGTGTAAAGTATGTGAAATATTGTAGAAAAAATAATGTAAAATACGTGAAATATTATAGCTCATGCACTTCAGTGAATTTTATTTTTCTTCTTAGAAGCACAACACAAACCCTAGAATGTAAGCAGTTCATACAAATTGTCTAATTTTGATTATCCATTCTTCATTCATCCACAATATCACCTAAAAATAACCAAACCTAATCAAAATATTGGCAAATCCAAAGATGATTTTGACAAAAAAAAATCCATTTTCTTTGTCTCTTTCCTAGTATGATGGGAGCCAACTCGAAAATCATGTAAGATTTTGTCAATTATTCACCAACAAAAAAATCACTAATAAATGCAATGGTGTGACATCTTTGAATTAAATCATTATTTCTAATTTAAAAATCTAATTTACACTTATACATCATACATAGGCTAATGCATAATATATACTTGAATTATATTGATATGTTATAATTCAAGTAATGATATAATGTATAACATGTAAGGTAGGAGGTTCTAAAAGTGCACAAGCTCTAAAAGTGTCCACCTCCTTAAATGTACACTACAAGTACATGTTGCTTTTTGTAGCCTTCAGCCACGTGCAAACAATACACATTTTAGGAGGTCGATACTATTAGAGCCCTATGCCACTTTAGCTTCAAAATTTCATAACTAATTCCACAAAGCTCCAAAAAAACATGAAACAACTTGGGTTAAATGCCAATTCTACTTGTCTTTCAAGGAAATTCTAGTGAAAAATATTTGAAGAAGTTTCACTTCCTGAAAAATTAGTTCCATCTCTTAAATGGTCAGTTTATAGACCTCCTACCTTAGGCATACAAAGAATTGGCACTTTCAAGCAACATAGTACCCATTAATATATTAATTGAAATATTTGATATATTCTTACTTATAATTAGCAAGTGAAAGAAGATTTCCACACACTGTATGAAACAAAATGCATCTTTTGGAAACTTACACAAAATATATGTGGTGTAGATTTGTACAAATTGATGATCAACAATTTACACTTGATTTAAGAAGGAGAGCACTGATAGTCTACGTAAGCATTTGTTTCAAGTATTAGTTGTTGATCATCTCTCTATATAGACATACACCACACAAATTTTGTGCTCTCCTATTTAATATGCAAGCGTTGTCTAAATTGTGCAATTACAAGTGTCTCTATTCAAATGTAGGAGAAGGGTGAAAATTTCAAAAGTTAGCAACGATCGTGGGTGTTTGTAGCACTTTGAGTTAGCGGCAATTATCAATGGTTGTCTTTGCTCAAATGAATTAATAAAGTGGCAATTTTATGTTCGTGGTGATCATGTACTAGAAAAAACCTATATCTAAGTTGATGGATTTTTTTGAACATTTAATATAACAAGTTGTGTTTTTATGTCAACAATTACATTCACCATAACATGAAGATGTTATGGTGGATGTAATTGTTGACATAAAAACACAACTTGTTATATTAGATGTTCAAAAAAATCCATCCACTTAGACATACAAAAATCCAAAAAAAACATAGGCTCCTTCTAATGATGGGTCTCACGACACTTTTCAAATAGATAGGGCAACAGTATCGGGTTACTGGTGATTATGCTCGAATGGAAACTTTCCAATCAAGCAAGCAAATTTTTCAACATCTAATAGTGAGATCGTGCGAGAGTACTTCAAAATACTTCAAACAATAATTCTTGAGAAGAAACAAGATTGAGTCAACCCTGTCAAACATCCTCTAGCTTCCAATCTATCAATTCTTTTTGGAAAGAATTGGGAGTGTCCGGTACATAGTACAAAAGCACTAAAAAAGAATTACTTGCCCTTCTCACCATGTGCATTCGAGACATCATCGGAACCTACAACATGGTATCTAAATGGGAGCTCTATGAATTTGAACATCCTCTAGCTTCCAATCTATCAATTCTTTTTGGAAAGAATGAGGAGTGCTCAATACATAGTACAAAAGCATTGAAAAAGAACTACTTATCCTTCTCACCATGTGCATTCCAGACATCATTGGGATTTACAACATGGTATTCAAATGGAAGCTCTTTGAATTCATTCTCCGACAATTTGACAATTTTCTTTAGATTCCATTAAGTCCTACAAGTCAACGCTTTAATTCCATGTGAATCTTCCAAAATGATTAGATTTGGCAAAATTTTGAATATTAATACTTTACCAATCAATTGAAATCTTTAATTTGGTAATGATTGACAAAAAAAATAGAATTACTTATAATTTCACACAGTTTTGACACAGTCAATCAAAACAAAGTGCAAAGTTTTGAGTTCCCCAAAGTAACGACAAATCAAATTCTAGAGTTTGGCCAAAAGGGTGTGACAAAACAAGCCAAAGACAAGTTTAAGTTGCAAGAAATAAATGAGGTGCAAATAATTTAGAGCGCCAAGTCAAGTTGACAAGTCCAACAATCAACAAGTACACTCAAACATTTTTCACATGACAATCTATCTACAAAATCTCTTCAACTTTTTAGTCACACTATATCACACTTGGCACCCATTCAACCTATCTCATAGTTTGGAAAACAATCATACCAGCAGTCATAAGAAATCATCTATTGTTGATTCAATTGCCAAACAAAAACAATGCAGCAATATGTACACAAAAAACACCGACATATGAAATGGTCACCACATTCACAGATACTGCTTCTAGATCATGCAGTCTCCCCAAATCTAGATTTTGGCAACAGAGATGACAAAACAAGCTGAAGAAGAGTTCTTATGTTGCAAGAAAAAATGAGGTACAGATGAGTTAGTGCGCCACGTGAAGCTGGCAGACTACGAGTCCAACAAACAACAAAGTACACTCAAACCTCTTTCACATGGCCTCTAACATGACAGTCTACAAAATCTCCTGCACACTATATACTTTGTCATCCATTCAACGTATCTCATAGTTTCGAAGACCGTCATCTCGGCAATCACATGAAAGAAGTCAGAGTGTACAAGAAAGAAATCGCTTGCTGTTGGCTCAATTGCCAAACAAAAACAATGCAGCAGTATGTACACAAAAACACCGACAAAATTGGTCCTCACATTCACAGATTCGAGTTCTAGATGGAGGCTCCCCAAGTGCATTCAAACTCGTCGGAAAACTCAATGGCAGGCGGGTCGCTGAACTCGATGGCCGGAGGGTCCGGCAGCTTCGCCCAATCCATAGATGCGCCATGGTCGGTCTGCACAGCCACGGCACCGTAAGGCCCAACAATCGTTGCTGGATGGTGGTTCAACAATGAACCGTCAACATAACTGCTGGTGGTGAAAACCGAGGCTGTGGGGAGCACTGAAGTCGTTAACATCGACGTCGACAACTGCAGAGAGGTGGTGGTGGTCAAAGCTGGCGCCGCAGAAGTGGAACTCAGAGTAGAAGAGTTTCCGGATTTGGAGATGTGGGAACGATTGCAAGCGCCTTTGGGAGAGCGCTTTCCCGTTGGAGTCGTCCCTTTCGTGCCAGAGGAACCCATGAATGTGTCCGTTGTGAGTGGAGATGTGGACCACTTACGACCACGGATCACCTGGAGGAAAGACGTATCAGTCAATAAACTTGACGTACAAACAAACGTGCATACAAGCAGCAGCATCGTTACAATGGCGAGATTTTCAAGAGATTGGTGCTTTCGATGAGAACAAGCAGCAATAACGTCAAATTTGTAGCAAAAATGGCAACGTTTCGAGAGATAACGTTTCGAGAGATCCTCAGAACGACATCAATCCTAGTTTTAATTTTAGAACTTGAAAAATGTCAATGTAAAAGGGTTTGGCGTACTAACCAAGTTTCCAATGCCATCCCTGTATACAATGAGCTCGTCCTTTTCTTTCAAGTCATAGTACTTCACAAACTCCCCTGTAGTAAGAGAAATACTCAAATCAATTGTAGGACCACATTGTATAATCTACAATGTCCCAAAAAAATCCAAACCAATAGCATCTACTAATGAAACACAAAGAAAGGAGAAAGACAACCCACCTGTGCTTTCCAACACATACATCCGGCTTTTGTTGTTAGGCCACCACTTATATCGCAGCGTCCAATTCTTATTAGAGTTGTAGTCCTCCATGCTCAGCAACTGTCCTTCCTTGCCATCCAATTGTGGAAGTTGGCATTCCGCATCCCTCTACGAACACCAAAAACACGATTCAAATTACCAAAATATATCAAAACTGTAGTTTACTCACAACAACAAAAGAACAGTCATTCTCACAGAAGCTCACCTTTCCTCACCTAGTACTCCATAGATAAGACTCGACACACAAATGAAATCCCGAAAACCAAAGCCTGAAAATAAATTTGAAATGACGCCAAGAGAATCACAGACCAAGAGCGCTCATATTCAACACAAATCTCTCCGCCACATCGCAACTGTAGGTTACTCAGAACAACAAAATAAAAAGTCATTCTCCCGGAGAGAAGCACCTCACCTCACCACACCCAGTACTAGATAGACAAAACTCGATACAAACTCTAAATCCTGAAAGCAAAGCCTCAAAAGATTCACAGAATTTTTGAAATCACAAAGCAAGAGAATCACAAACTAAGAACGCTCACATTCAACACAAATCTCTTCCCAACGCGCATATCCGTCTCCACAACACCTAAGAAGAAACTACGTGAACCAGAAAAAGCAACGGCGACTAAAAATTGCAATCGCCTACGATTCTTCCCCCCGTCGTCAACTATTCGAACCCTCGCAGCGCCCGAGATTCGATTCCACGCACCTTGGGCAGAATGATCCGTCCCAAATCCCCGACGTCCGTGACCGTGAGCTCCTTCTTGAGCAACAAGTGGAGCGGATCCACCCACGAGTGCGTGAGCAGCGACGGCGGTGGCGTTGGTTTCGCCAGGAACGGCAGATTCGCAGCAGGTCGGTACAGGCTAAGCACGCTACGAAGCTCGTAATTCTCGTGCAGATCGACATCCGCCGCGCTCGTCAAGCCCGTCACGCTCCCAGCTCCTTGTTTCTTTCGGTGATGAAAGGAGCTCCAGGAGGGCTCCTCCATCATCGTCTCGCTGCCGTAGTCGCTCCCGCAGCGGCCGCGCTTCACTCGGCCGCGACAAGCGCCGCGGCGATCGTCCTTGTGGTCCCCTGCGGCCACAATAACGCCCCCAACCACATCCATCGCGGGAGCATCCACACACCAGGCACAAGCTCGAGAGCAATCGTGAGCAACCCAACCATTCAAACGCCTCAACTCATGCCCAGGTGCGAACCCCTGCCGAGCAAAGTAAGTTAAGCAGCGAAGAAGCTTGATTCGCGATGACGATTGCGAACAGTCCGTTGTGGCTTTGAGGTATTCTTTACTCGCTCTAGCTCGAGATCCTAGTCCAAGCTGTGAGGATGCTCCATCTGGAGTGGGGGTTGTTACCCATTGGTGGCGAACTGGCCACGAGGGAATATACTGGGGAGTTCAGTGCAGTGAGCAGTTGGGGTCTCTCATGATGGCCATATCGCCCCATCCCTGGGCCGCTGTGGGCACTCCGGGGGACTCCAGTAGGGTCCAGTCGTTCACTGCGAGTGCGCGCAACCCATGCAGCCGCAGTGGCAGTGGGGAGCATCGTTCGTCGGCGTCGTCGTGCAAGTTTCGTCGGGGATCAGTGACTTCGTTTGTGGGACCCGTGGAGGGGGTGGGTGGGACCCGTCGTAGCGAGAAACTTCTACATCAACTCATCTGGACTGACACGAATGGTGGAGTCGTCGGACGGGTTCTGTGATTCGTTGCAAAGTGATTGCGAGGGACCTCGGCGTTTAGTTGGAGCTCTGGTGATGAGGGGATGGGGGTGAGTGGAGTTGCGTTGGATCTTCGAGCATTCTTGCTTCGGGGGCACTCGCTGCGATTGTATCGAGCTGCTTTGCGATCTGCGCGACGGGCGCCTGCGTATTCTCGAGGTAAGGGAATCGTTTAGATTGCGTATTGCGAGCTTGAGTCTGGGCGACGTTGCATACAGTTCTTTATCGTAGTGTTTCGTCTCCGGGGATTGTGATTAGGGTTTAGGGTTGTGAATTGGTATTGTTTTGGGGGTTTACGTGACTGTAACGCAAGGGGAGTTGTGTGGTGGAACAGAGGATTTGGAACGAAGCATTCGAGAGGAATTCGAGCTGCATCGGTTTGAAGGAAACGCGCAGACTATCCGCTTCCTTCTCAGCGACGGGCTGCAGCGGTTGAAGCAACTCAATACCATGCTCGGGATTCAAGGACATGAGAATCATGTTCGGGTCTAGAATTTAGGGTTTGCTTCGTGGCGCTCTTTATCGAAATTTTGAGTTCACTTGTTTGGGATTCGGGATTCGTCATCACGACAATGGCGACCTTATACGCAAGTGTTGCTGCGTCAACGACATGGTGTGTCTCGAGAGGGGGTTCAAGCTGTTCTGGAAGGCTGGTGGTGCGAAGATTGAGTCCAAGGCTGTATTCATCTCGGAATGGATTCTTGAAGCGCAGAGGCAATGTGCGTGTCCACTTTTACTTCGTCATTCCTTTGCTCACATTGCATCAGCTCTAGATTTGTCATTTTGCTCTGAAAGAATGAACAAGCTCAAGTTGAATCTTCGTATATGTTTTACGTGGTTATGAGTAGGTCACGCGGGGACTTTCTTTTGTTTGATTTTTTTTGTTTTTCCCTCATCAACTCGTGCAGTGTCCTTCCCTGATTCCAGTGAGCAATAAACTTTCGCTCCACTTGAATTCTGTTATTTACACCATACGATCTATCAACTGTCATTTTAAAACCATGAGTATTTGATCTTTTAGGGATCACCCCCTCAAGGACCCCGGATTTATGGTTACAAAATGACCCATTCAATTGATCCTGTTTTAAGAATAGCAGAATTTAGGTGGCGAGAAAGTTTCTTGTTCACCAGTATCAGGGAATAACACTGCACGAGTTGATCTGGGGAAAATCAAAATTCCAACAAAAGAAAGTGTCCCCATTTGACCTACTCAACAACAAATTCTTAATATAAACATGAGACCCAACAGAATTTTTGACTAAGCTCGCTCCAAGTCCTGTCGTTGAGCTAACTCTTAAACCTGCCAAACTCTCGCTGGTTTCAGGTCACAACCGGGGCGTCTGAAGAGGAGGCAAGCGAGAAGAACGTGCCCCTGTGGAGGAAAGAGCTCACATCCCTGGAAGATCCAGCCGGCGAGAACTTGTTGCAAAACGCGTCCATGGAAGAAGACATCACCCGTCTGCAGAAGAAGAGAGAGCTGGAGAAGCGGTTGGAGAGGTACAACAACCGCCAGCAGGAGGAGGAGAAGCCTGCGGGCGCCGGGATGGCCAAGTCGGTGATCGAGAAGATTCTTGTGGCGGATTTCTTCTTCATTTTGTTCATTTTGGCGTGGTTGGTGGCAGGGCTGGTGGAGAGGTCGGTGTTGGAGTCCACCACGTTGATCGACTCGTGGTTGCCGTTGTGGACCAGTGTATTCCAACCGGCGTTGGGCGTGTTCATGGCGGGGGCTATCGTGTCTGCTGTCTCTGGGTACCTTGCCAAGAGCGGAAACAAGTGAAGGAAACAGCAGGTGGACAGCTTCAGTTGGAATAGAATTTTGGGGCTTTTACCTTAATTTGTTCTCAACTAAAGCCCTGAGGAATGAAGGAACCCATCCCTGTTACTAACACTGGGTCTTGAGGAATGGACCCACCCCTGGAGCTAGTTGTGTGGAAGCATGACTTGGCTAAAGTGGTCGACTTGACTCCTGTAGTACTGAAAGTGACTCCTGTAGTACTCAAAAAGGGATCTCTTCCTATCGGTATTCATAGCCTGAGCACAATCATTTTGTTTGATGGGAAAAACAGAAAGCCTTGTCAATGACAGGGGTGTTGCCCTTGGTAGGGCTTGGTGAGTTTATTACTTCTTGTTGCAAAAATGCCATGTGTGCCCCCCAAAAATTGATCTCTTCACAGCTTCCAAAAAAAGACTCCTACTTATGTTCAAATGTTTTGAAGTGATGAAGATACACTCTTACTAATGTTAAAATGTTGAAAGTCATGTAGACACTCCTACTTATGACAAAATGCTTAAAGTGATGTAGACAATGGCAAATGAGGGGATATCATACTTGATGTGCAAGGTTTCCACTTCTTAGGGAAGAAAGCCTGGCTGATTTCAAGGTAGCTATGGTTGGTTGTGTTTGAAACATGTTCAAATGTAGTGATGTGTAGGTATTAGAAAAGATCTACATGTATTGAAGAAATTCACAAAATCTTAGGAAATCTTATTTGATTTGAAGCTTTTGCAATTTACTCATTTCTGGTATATTACAATAATGTACTCCCTTTGTCAAAAAATAAATTCATGATTTCTAGAGGAAAACTATGGAGGAACCATGAATTTATTTTGAGATAGAGGAAGTAGTAAAGTAGTTTGGAAATAGGTATCATCAACCTTGAAAGAATGGGCCCATGACTATGCACTAAGCCTCACAGTCCTTAACTATTTTGTTGCCATTTTGCATCTATATATGAATGAAATTTTTTAATTTATCTTTCAGAGATAAAATCACATGTTTTTATAGGAATCATAAAAAAATCAATTTTTTGTGAAATTTGAAATTATGATTGATTCTTCAAGGAAAAAGGGAAGAAAATTCATATCAAATACCAAATATGCTCAAAAAATCTCAAATTTTCATCATAGAAACATATTGTAGTGTATAATATCATCATACAAACCAAAGTTATTGTGTCATTATAATATTAAAAAATCAACAAACCATGGTCATATGTCCAAAGTTCAAATTGCAATAAATTATTGAATTTTAAGAATTAAATTTTTTTTTGAATAAAAATAGAAATTACAATTGATACATTTCATTTCATTAGTTAGACTAAAATTCAAAAAATATCATTTTTAAGGCTAAATTTCACATCAAGAGTACTAAGTAAGAAGTAGACAAAACACACTAGAATGATGATTTGTGGATTAAGCATCATCTTCTTTTAAAAACTCAATAATACAATAGTGAAGGAATATCCAATACTATTCCCTTAAAATATACTCAATCAATCAACCCCCTCCAAAATAGGTGATTTTTTTTCCATACTACAAAACATCATGAAATCATTCAAAGGACACAAAACCTCCTTAGCATCATTTCAAGATTAATCCTAAAATACCAAATTGATTACCGTGGAAATCATTGTCCTATTTTATACCATATTTGGTTACATTTGGTTAATAAAATGTAAGAACACTCATTGGAGGTCAAACTATTGTACAAGACCTCTCATTTTTATGCAAAATTGTAAAGATGAACATTTGCACTTTTACCTTACATAGAAAGATTCTTTATCATTCATCAGACAATTAATGTCCATAGCAACGGTACTCCATTAAAGACATACTACACAAAAAACTTAGCTTAAACTTTGTGTCTCTAAAAATATTGTTGACTATGAATGTGTTTGGAACTTCTCCCAAATGCATTTTTTTCATTTCAAAATTGAGCACATTGTGATGGTGATGGTTTCATTTCCTGTAGTTGTGAGCATTGCTTGGTGATGTTGAATTTTCCAAATGACTAGAGTTTGTTGTAGTTTGTTGTTGATATGTGTTATGTATGCTATAGAAAGGCAATTGGAATGACTTTGTTGGCCATGCGGTTGATATTGCTCTCACTTGAATATATTTAATGGTGAATTCAATCTAGACACCATCACATAGTAGTTAAAATACTCTCATTTATAGCAAAGGAAATTACTCTTGTATTTAAATTTAGTAATGAAAAGGTTTCTTGTTCATAGGCAGAAAATATTTTAGGGATACAATGTTCACATATCTACAATTTTATTTATAATCATGTAATTGAAAGTTTTTTTATTCATATAATAATTCATGAAATTAAAAAAAATCTTATATATTGCAAATAAAATTACTCTATTGGTTAACTGACAAGGGTTCAAAGTCTACAAATGGATGTTTTTTAGGATTTCAATCAAGTTCCTATGATGTCAAACTTTACTTAAAAAAATTTCAAAGTAGGAGAATGCACTAGCTTTGGGGGAATACAATTATTATTTCATTTGGATTCTACAAGAAAAATTTATGCATTTCTAAACACAAAATGCTCAAATCCAAGCAATGGAGATAAAGAAAAACTAAATTTCAAAAAATATTTGTCACTTTTTTTCTTTATAGAATATATTTATGCCTATACAAAAAACCTTGATTCATTCAATGATGTGAAAATTATGTAGAGTTTGGTTTGCAAGCAATTAGGAATAGGATTGGGTTTGGAATGCAATTTTCACAATTTTTTCAAACAAAAATGTTCATAGGGTGTACATTACTCGGTTTGACAATTTCTTTACTAGAATTGACATGTTTCAATTCCAATTTAGAACAATCTACAATCTCATTCTCCTTTGGTGTATTTTGGACCTACTTCTACTAAACCAATTTTTAAGAATGAAAAATTAGTATAGAAAATATTGACATTTTTTAGAAATCCAATTCAATGTTTTACCTTGAAGATTGAAAATTCAAAACTCTATGGTACAAAAAATTTAAGTTAAGGGAATTCAAAGTCTAAAAACCTATAAAGAAAAGGTGCAAAATAAACATTTTTTCACTTTGAACTTACAATTGACATGGTCAAAGTATATGAAATTTTTTCCAAAAATTCTTATACAACTCTTGTGCAATATTTACGGTTATGCATGCCAAAAATTAGTCTTTTCCATCATGTCTCTTTTATGAAGAATGGCAATTTTGAAGTATTTAATGGTGAAACATAGTTATGAACTACAGGGGTATAACATGATACTATAAATAGGCTAAAAAGAATCCCCATAATAAAGTATAAATGAATTTTATATTATTAAATTATTAAATAAATATATTGATATAATTATTTGTCAAAAGCTCTTTAACTATTATTAGTTGTTGAAAACTTGCAGAGGTGTTTGGTGATGTATGTGACTATTTGAGGCCAAAATAAAAATAGATGAAAGGAACAATTCAATTGATCATACTGTATGAATAATAAAAGTGAATCAAATTTACAAGCTGATTAAAAAAAAAAAAAAATTGAATAAAAGAAAGTCCTAGTGTGATCGACCTAAAAACAGTTCAAAAACATGAAACCAACATAGTTTTCGACCATGCTTTAAGTGGAGTCATGGAGTCACCCCTACACACCAAACTCTCATTAGTTTCAAGTAACAATTCGGGCATTAAAAGACAAGGTGAGTGAGAAGAAAGTCTACTTTTGGAAGAAAGAATTCACAATCATCTCTATGAGAACTTGTTGCAAAATGCTTCAATGGAAGAAGACATTCCTTGGTTGCAAACAAAGTGAGAGTTCAAGAGCTAGGGAAGCAAATGAAAGTTAACACCACCACCACAAGGAAAAGTCAAAAAACAATCAATTTTCATCTAACTTCAAGTCCTATTATCTTCCAATTTGTAAAGTCAAAATTGTTGAAATTTTTTCCACATATTCCAAGTGTTTGTTTTTAACTTTTCATTTTTTGGATTCTTTTAAAAAAAACTTCTTCAATGCACAAGAAATCATCAAAAAAATGACTAGTATATTGCAAATTCATTTAAGCTCCTTGCAATGTAAGGTGATTTAGAATAAGCTAGACTCTATATTTGCTTCTAAAATTTTTCATAATTGAATCTAATATCATATATTTATAAATGGTCAAAATTCTTACTTTCATGTATAACAAAAAATTTACTCCAAAAGTGCTCAGACTTTGCTAACCCTCTTTCATAGGAATGTAGAAAAAAATTTCTCACTTTAAACATTATAATCTTTCAAATCCCTATAGTTGTATTCTATCTTTTGAGTGGGTAGTGACAAATTGACACTATCTATTGAAAAGAATAAAAAAACATGACTTTGTTTCATTCAATTGCCCCACCCCCTTGAGCTCAAAAATAATTATTTCAATTAATTCAATTTTTGCCAAACACCCCCCTCCACTTCAAAAATAAATATTTGAATTAATTTGAATTCAATTCAATTTAAACCCCTTCCCCCAACCTATTTGTAATTACAAATATGCAATGGATTCCCATTCAATTGGGATCTCATATGGTATCCATATTTGTAACTCATATTCATAGCTCATATTCATATCTCATATCTATATTCATATTTGTATCTATATCTCAGTACCATATTTGTATCTCATGTTATTTTTTGAAGATCAATAGCATCAGAGAGGGTGGGGATTTTTTTTATTACAAATCAACGGCTCTCATTTTTTCCAAGGGAGTGTGTGTGTTAATTAATCACTCACAAGTGTATTTGTCTCTTCTTAGTAGATAGTCAATTGGGCTGAAATTTTTTCTATACTCTAAAAGAATATTGTACTTTAGTTTTCTATAATGAAAGTTTAAAAAAAAATTCAATTTTCATTTTTGAATACCATACTAAAAAATTGTAGTTTTTGACAATGTCTTCCTAAACCCCACCCCACCCGCCTACCCTTGGTCTTCTAGGGGTTAAGGTAGGTACCCCCTAATGCACCACTAATTGCTACTATGCCTAATTCTTATTATACTATTGAAATTTTTACATATTCAAATGGCAAGCGAAAGGAGGTTCCAATGCACCAAAGAATGCAACATTTGGATATTCTATCCAAAAGCTATTTACAAATAAAGTTTGATTCTAATAGTGTTTCTTTCACATAGGTTCATAATGGATTTTGAAGATGTACACAAAGTGAAGACAACAATTTAAGGTCAATGGCACATTTGAAGGTGCCCATATTATACCAATTCTACAAGTGGAAATAATTTTTTTGAGTCATTCTATCCCATGACTCCAAATCACCCCTAGCCTCTATTGAAGCTAATTCACCATGAGCTCCAATTTTTTGAACATTTCAGGGAACATCTTCACAATATTTTTTATTCAAGCTATAAAAAAGCTTTTACAATAATAAAATGAAAAACAAAAGCATGACAAAATCATGACAAAAACTAGAGCTACACATAAGGTAAGGTAGGAGGTCCATAAATAGACCATCTAAGGGCCAGAACTGAATTTTGAAGAGGCTAGACATCTTGAGAAAAAATTCAGTAAATTTTCCTTGAAAGACAAGTGGAATTGACATGTAACCCAAGTTGTTTCATATTTTTTGAACATTTGCAGAATTAGTTACAAATTTATAAAGTTGCAAAAAAATAGTCATTTGTGGTCATCAAAAGTACCCACCTCTTGAAATGTGCATAGTTGGTACATTGAAGACAACAAAATGTACCTTTGAATCATGATCGCTTTTAATGCCCTCTTGGAATTTGAGTCTCCTACCTTAACTATACCTATGCCAAGGAAAATAGGAGCCAACCCATTATAGACAAAATTATACTAATGGTGTACATTCCAGTTCTAAAATAATTTTACTTGTGATAGGCTCCCTTCCATTTTGTATGTCATAAGGAGAGTTACGGTAGCCAATCCATTTTCAACTACTTAAATAGTTCTGCATATCTGGAGCATAGGTTTCTTGAGTACAGGAATTTTTCCATATTTAGAAATAGTTTTCAAAAGGATCCCATATTTTTTCAAAATTTTATTTTTCAGAATGTTATTACTACAAATTTTTTAGTTGAAGATTCTATTCAACCTATTCTTATCATGTAGGCCTTCCTATTTCCAACCATAGGTTGGTTTTAAAATAAACAAAGATTGCAATGAATCTGAATGCGCTATGACTCCCTTGTAAATTGTGCCATAATTAATCTCTTAATTTTCTCTTGCTTATTGGAAAGAGTGTAGCCTATATGATGGGAATGGATCCCTAATTGGAAATGGGTTGGCTAACATAGCTTAGTTGATTATTAACCCTCAAATATCGAAGGCACCAAAATATGGTGTTGACAATATTTTGAAATTAAATAAAACCTAACCAAAATACTATTTTTAGTCGTTTGTATTTTTGAAAGATTCTTCTTGAAGTCTAATTTTAGCATCAAAAATACGATCTTCAAAATAAATGATAGTGATTTTTCTTTTCAAGATTTTGTGCAAGGGTACCCATTGCAATCTTGACTTCCTATAGTGTTGAGAGCTCTTGTAAATGAGCTTCAAATACACTAGGACTTGAAGAAAAAATCACATTCAAAATTCACTTAAAAAATTGTAGAGTAGATTTTGAGAAGCCATAAATTGATTGGGGTTATTCATGTTAGGCCCTTAAACTTCATACGTTTTTGGTCACCAACTTTTTAGGTTTGACTTGTGAAAAGTGAATTGGAAATTTTTCATAGTTTTAACACCCTCATAGTCAAATGTTATAATCTTCTAACTTATAAGCAATATTGTTGTGTTTTTTTTCCTATGTGATCTCTAACATGTCTAATTTGAATTTGTACGGTTACAATTCTACAAAAATTGATATAACTTATCAAAATGTTGACTTTTTGTTCAATTTAGAGCAAATTTCTAGAGGCTCAAAACAAGCCTTGGGCACTTAGGAGTTAACCCCTAACTGTCTAAATTCATTTCCAAATTTGACAATTTGGGAAAAACTGTTATAAAGTATTATTTGGAAGAATATTTTGGAATTGATGTATAGTACAAATGAAAGTTGTAGATTTTGAATTATAGATTCTATCCATATAGTTAGATTCACTAGTGCTATCACCAATATTTTTCTATAAATTTTAAAAGGGGAATTTCAAAATTCCTTCTAAATTCAATGACAAGCAAACTATTATCATTTTTTGAGTAAAAATTGTTGGAACAAATTTGAAATGAGGTTATCTTGATATGGTGATTTTTTGAAATTTTTGTGTTCATTACATCTAGGACCTCACTTTTACTAATCTAGTTTTGAACTAGAGTCAATGCAATTTGACCACTTGACATACTTCCGTGTTTGTAATTTTAGAAAAATTAGTATTCTAGTAACACCTAATCCAACAATTAGAAAAGATAAAAACTTAATAGAGTATCACCAAAAATTAGGATGACTTTCATCCAAGCAGGAATGAGACAGAAACAAGAACTTCATTCTATTCATTGTCCAAAAAATGGACATCGGAGCGCTCCAGGGTTAAACATACTATACATTGAAACTTGCCTGCTACCTCAGTTTCCCATCAGTTCCCCCCCTCCTCTCTCAAAAAATTTGTGAGCCGTTGATTTTTTTGAAAAAAAATGCTTACCCTCAAAATTGACGTTGATTTCTCAAAAAATCACAAGATGTTGATCTTGTGAAATTTAATCTGAGCCGTTCAAATATAAAATACAAATACTGAATACGAATATGAATATGGGTATGAATATTGGATATGAATACTAAATACGTGTACTGAATATGAATATTGAATATCGGTACTAGATATGCATACTAAATATGTGTACTGAATACGAATATTGAATACGGGTACTAAATACGGATACTAAATATGGATATAGTATTGGATACAGGATCAATTGTCCCATATTGTTTGTCAAGAACTTTGATTTTGAAGATTACAAGAGGGGGTGGGGGTGAGGGGGGGTGAGATAAAAAAATTTAAATCAAATTCTAAATGATACGTGGGGGTGGTAAAATAAAAATTGAAGGGGGAAGTGCATAGTGACGCAAAGTGTCACTATACACCTTGAGTGCCTAATAACTACTATACCCCAAAATAATACATTTTTACAAGGACTTAAAGGAGGGATGTTTCCATCATTCTGGAACCAATTATATTTTCTCAGTCTCGATGTTTTTGAATATTCTCTACTCTCAATGAGGGGACATCCAAATACTATGGCAGCATTGTTGAATAATGTTACAAAGAAAATTAACAAGAATTCTGAAAATGAGAATGAATTTCCAGAAAATATTGAAGACTCAAATTTTGAAAATGAATTGAAAGCTTTGAAATAGACAGATAATAATGTGGTCTATGAATTAAAAATGAAGCACAACTAAGGTAGGAGGTCCATAAACTAACCATTTAAGAGCTGAAACTGATTTTTGGGGAGGTGAAACTTCTTCAAATATTTTTCATTAAATTTTATTGAAAGACAAGTAGAATTAGCATCTAACCCAAGTCGTTTCATATTTTTTGGAGCTTTGTGGAATCAATTATGAAAATTTGAAGTTCAAGTGGCATAGGGCTCTAATAGCGTCTACCTCCTAAAATGTACACTGTTTGTACATGGCTAAAGGCTATAAAAAAGTAACATGTACATGCAATGTACATTTAAAGAAGAAGAAGCTTCCAGAATTTGTGTGCTTTTAGAAACTCCTACCTTAACTATCATGGAGGATTTGGAAAAATGATTTCAACCGATTAAGAGCCTGCCACTGATAAGGAAATGCAATAAGATAGTAACATTTAATTGCAACACTTTTAGTTCTTCGACACTTAAAAAAAATGAATGAACAATTTTTAGACTCAAAATTAAACCACCACAATTTTAAAATTAAAAAAAATAATATTAACTAACTACCACAACTTTTCAAAAGCAATCAATAAGAGGTAAGAATTTTTTTTTAAAACAACCAATGAAATTTAAGATATTTTGTGCTTCAAAAAGGGGTTCATTCAAGGTGATTTTAGTATTAAGTATAAGCTAAATTATGTTTTCAACTTTGAAAATTTATAAAATATATTATTAAAGTGAAGGAAAATTATGAAACCACCAAGTATACATTTCTCTTGAATTTTTTTGTAACTTCATCAAATTTTTTGGTCATTTGATCTTTTGTAGAGTGGAACTAGAAAAAGTGTTGCTTTTAGGTATTGTTACCATAGGCAAGATACTTAAAAACAAGTCCATCTATAGTTTAGGATCCCCACACACCTACTACACTAGATATAAACTAATATTAACCTAAAATAGAAAAGGTGTCTTAGGTGTCTTTGGAATGATTTCAAGAACTTTCTACAAGGATTATACAATACATCTAAATATATTGAATAACAAATTTAATATCTACCATACACTCAATGCTTCAAGCTTCATAATATTTGTGCAAAGTTCCAAGTCACTTACATATAGGAACATATTAAAAATAAGTATATTTTGAACAAACTTGTCTTAGGCACCCATTTCCAACCAATTTTTAAGTTATAAATGTAGGGAATACATGATCAAAGCCTAAATCCAAGCAATTAAGTTTATTAATGTGAATCCAAAAAGTGAAAAGGAATTAGGGTTTCTAAAATAAAGGACTTCAAATGGTTGTTAGAGCTCTTATACTTACTTTTGTTCACCACCTTTAGCCACTATTCTTCTAATTTTGGGTATCTCCATCAATTTGCATTATGATATTTGGGTTGTGTCTCTTGAGTGTAGTTAGGACTATATGCCTTCATTGTCTTAAGAGTAGAATAACAGAGCTTTGGTATACCTTCAAAAGCGATGTTTCTACTAATGTGAAAAGTTGTTAATATTCTAGGCATGAGTCAATTTGTAGTGCATTTTAGGAAAGAAACACTATACCACTTTTATGATGGTCAATTTGAAACCTCAAATAATAAAAGAAGCCATGTTTGAATTCTGAACATGTTCTTACACACTTGAGGTTTGCTCAAAGGTACGTGAATTGACTTGATAACTAAAAACTCGTGATTTTCAATGATGAGGCAAAAATAAATAGGTTTAATTTAGATGGTAGGTCATGGTGTTCGATTAGAGAACATGTTGGATGACAATATTATCAAACTATAAAACATAATAATGGATCAATGCACATTTGGAGGTGTATGATAGCTTTTGGATCAAAAACATTGTATAAAATTAAAGGTAGGATAGATAGGTATTTATACACATTTATTTTAGAAAATTTCTTATACAAATATACTATACCAAATTACAATTTGGATCTAAGTAGATTGGGCTTCAACAAGATAATGATTCCAACCACTTAGATAAGATTGTACTGTCCAAGAGTAGTTGGGATCATAAGCATTTCAATTCCTTCTATGGCCTACACAATCTCCCAAATTTGAATCCTATTGAATCCTTCTAGACACTTCTCAAACAATGCTTGACTAAATTGACACCACCTCCCAAAAGAATTCAAGAGTTGTGGAAACATGTGTCTTTTATGTATCCCAATGTCAATGAAGAAGATTCCATGGCACTTTGTAAGAAGATGCCAAATAGAATTGGTCTTGTGTTAAGTTGAATTGGTCAAGAATTAGCATTATGTTGGAGAGCAAAGGCTATTGAATCAATTATGAAAGATTTTGGTAGTGAATTTGAACAAATTGAGCATCTTCAACACAAATTTGTATAATAAGTTTGTATTGTAGAAAATGTACTCAATATTGTTCATTGTTGTATGTAGAAATATGGAAAGGGAATTTTGCAAACATGCAGACTTTATGTCTAGAGAATTTGCAGTTCATTATTTTATTTTTCTCCCCCAAAGCTCAAGTCTACTTTTGCTCTCTCTACAAGACTCTTACAGGTTATAACAATCACGTATCCGCTCACGCCGTCACTAGGCAGAACAGCCAGGTCTATTGGACAAGCTAACCTTTCATCTTCTCATTCATGCCATAACGACCTGTTCCTTCTATTCAGGCTGAAGTTGAATAAACAAGCTGGAAGTAGAAACAGCACATGGACGAAGTCAAAAATCATTTGGGTAGTCTCTATACTTTTCACCTTTGTAGGGTAGGATATGTAGCCTTAGATTTGTAAGTACGTAGAGGTCATCATTGGGAAAAAAACCGCATGAAATGATTCTGTTCAAAAGCTCAACTCAGATGGTGAACAGAAGCCGAGGCACACGTTTCGAAGTACCAAGGAACTGGAAATCTTTGAGGCAGTGAGTTTCTGAACTAGGAAGGAGCCAGGATAGCCAGATCATATAATAACATATAATTAATCATGGCAAAAAAAATTATATTTCGGGAAGTCCTAGCTTTCATGGGTGAGGGCCAATAACAGCACCACGTGCCCGTGTTCACAAGCAAGACAGAACAAGAGTATAGCTGCGACAATGAATCTGCGTTTCCCATGCAGACCTGGCTGGCTGGCTGGTAAAAACTCTATTCTCATCGATCATCTGTGTGGCTATTGTAATCATCTGCAAAGTTAAAGCTAAAATCATGTAATTCGACGTATGTTAACAGCGTCCGTCTGTCTCTACAAGCTAGTCCTACCAATATATACGGCTGGGCGTGCCCATTTGCACTCTCCTTATTCCTGCTTCCAATTGCTCGCTTGCTCACACCCACACAAAATATTACATGCATGACCCCTGTGGCGTATCCTGATCGTCAATTCCCATATTACTAACACCCTTCTTATCACTTCCTAAATTGTAACGCTAGCCCTCTGCATGTGGCACATATCTAGTCTAGTATAGTCTCGTCTAACCCAAGAGAACCCCTACCTGAACGGAAGTAACTAAATTCAAAACATCATTCATTGCAGCAATATCAAGCACGTCTACGGTCCTAACTTTACAAGCTACGTCATATCATCCCTGAGCCCTACCGAACATGAATTTCAGCTGGAGAAGGGTGGATGGACATAATCTACGAGAGACAGTGTACAAAGAACGGCACATTCAAGGAAGTCGGCCTCCTGAAGGACTTACTTTCCTACGAACGTCCGTTGGTAGTGGCGAGCCAACGACACAAAGTTAAGCGAGCTCACCCCTGAATCGAAGTTTGAGAGGGTTCAGGGTCACCCCCGTACTGTGGCCGTGTTACTGGCATGGCTGTCAGTCGAATTCGCTCCCTGACTGGGGATTCCGCTCATGGCGCCAGCTCGGTTCGTGATAAGGTCATACAGCAGCTTCCTCTGTTGCTCGCTGGTATGCGGAAGAGTGGCCTGAAGCAGCTCCACGGGGATCTCCTTCTTCAGCGCTTCATCCGCCGCCGCATTAATGGCCGGAATGTTTCCGGGGTACAACATCATGAGAGAGTGTATTACACTATCGTACTTATTGGTACAGTATTTAGTGAGGATCGAGAAAAAGGCGTCAAACGCATGTTGCCATATGGAGAGACTCTGCGGCGTGTGAAAGGCGTGCCTGTCCCTTCTCACCATGGTCGCCCTCTCTAAAATATTCCTAAGAATCACAGTAGCCCCGTCCCCTGCCGGAGCACCCATCGGACGCAGAGGCGTCGTCTCGCTCGCCAACACCACAGACAGCAAACACCCGCTCAAGGACGGCAGGTCCATACTTAACACGGCCAGCGCGACGGAATTGGCCAACGCCGCCGTCGTGGCCGCCGCCCCAGCGTCGGACTGCGGTCCGTTGAACAGAAACCGCAGGTGCCGAGAAACGGCCATACAAACTATCTGTACAAGTTCACTCCCCAGGTTCAGCAACTGCAGGTACCTCGTCAGGAGCTTCTTTCCCTTGGGCAGAGACACCAATCGCAAAAACACAAGGTCATCCTTGGGGTTCAGCCCCACAAACCGCCCATTGATTCGGTTTCCCAGGTCGGCCGAATTGCCCAGAGGGTCCGCCAACTGCAGCGACGATGCCAGACCCTCCAGAAGAATCTGGCGCCTCCGCCGCAGCTGAGCACCCCCGTCAGGATGTTGCTGAACAGCAAGCAGCCTGTCGATATCATCCACATCAAGGAGTAGGCAGAGACCATCCTCGATGGCAATTCGAGCCGCGAGCATGGGCTCTTGCTCTAGAGGCCTCTGCGGTGACATCCCTTCCACACCGAGGTCTCCATTGATGTGATCGCTCATGTTCATTCCATCGGAACGGGCCGAGTCCACCTCGAGAAGAGGCCGTGGTCTGCAGATCACCAAGCAATCGGGGAGTGAGCAGGAATCACAAAATTTATTAGAATTAAAAAAATTGATTCGATCGGTGGCTAGGAAAACACTTCATGCAACCCGAAGCAGAGCCCAGCTAGCTATGGGATCCTCACCTCCGGATGGACGAGTAGGGAACTCTGCCCAAAGCATCCACTTGAAGGAACGCGTGTGGTTCCGCCGCTGCCCTCGCATGAGAGGGCATGTCACGAGGGTGCGAAGGTGCAAAGTGACGCCGCCCATGGGGAGTGCCACCTGCCAATTTGGCCTGCACGGCTTGATGATAGTAGTCATCGATGTAAGGATCACTTCCGTGCGTCGCAGCCCACTGAATCCGTACGATATTCTCAATCTCGTCGGCAGTCATATATTTGGACCGGAACTGATGCCATCCATTCGGGCCTCCCCTACCTGCAATGTGTTGCAATTCATACACGGCCCAAAAAATCTCTAAATCAATGGTTGCATTGCATGGATTGACTTAAAAAATCATATGAACCAAGTCCTCACGCTTCAAAGATAGATCGACATCCACTGACTTACTAGGCTACTTTAAGACAATTCCATGATTCTAATCAAATAGTGACCTCCATACGTCGGTTTGAAAACATTAGTTGTGTGACTACCTCCATGAGATCCGTCGGATTGAAGGTTCTGCTGGTGGAAACGATGATGAGACTGCCGAGGGCGAAACTGGGGGTCAAATCGTTGGTCTCGTTGGTCCCAAAACTCCCGCGGCATCCCAGCCTCATTCATCTTTGGCATAAGATGGTCAGAGCCAGGCGGTGGAGAACTCCCATACGGCATTTGTGCATAGGGTAAGGGCGGACTAGAGTGCATTGGGGTCTGTTGTCTAGGATACTGCAGCATGACCTGCGGAGGCATGAGCGGCATCTGTTGAGGCACAGAATTCCCAGGAACTGCGGATCCAGCAGGCCGCTGCGCCCAAGGCCCGGTTTGCGACTGCGCAGGAGGTAGCATGTGTCCCGTAGAAGTAAAAGGGGATTGCCCAGGACCATACACCATGTGCGAGGGAATGACTCCTCCACCCAGGTGCGGTACAGGAGGAGGAGCAGCCATGGATTGCCTGTACTGGCCGGATTGGGGACCCGGGGGAGTCGCAGATCGCTGCACAAAATGCACAGGACATTACCCTCCAGCTGTTAGATTGTGATACTTCTCCTTCATTCAAATTACCAATGATTGTGCTCACTGCAGTATTATTTACCTACATATTGAATTACCTACCTGATGTGGCTGTCTTGAGGGAGGAAAAGACCCTGCCAAGGCATTTGGAGGTGACAGGTGAGACAGACTGGGATCGTTACCCCACCATCGTTGCTGCTGCTGGGCTTGAGCGTGCCCTGATTGCTGATGAACAGGAGGTCCTAAGGGAACCCCATCAAAATCCACTCCTTGAACAGACTGGTGTTGATGATTAGGCCACCACTTCCTTGCTCCAGCCTCAATTTCCTTCTCCATTACTGGCCTGTCTAGCCAATTAGGAGCAGGGCCCCCCTCAAATGACCGTTCAAGTGGAGCAGGAGCTGTAAATACAAAGGCATTGACGATTGTCAGAGGAGATTAAAAAAAAAGCACTCTAATGATCAAGAAGTTCATTACATGCACCACCTCCTTCTTACCATCTCTGCCTGTCAGGAACTGCCTTCTTTCATCCAACCCGCTCCGAGCCACTTCTTCCCTTGAAGGAGATGTGCTGTTAAGCTGTAAACATTCAAGATGAAAAACGTATTGAATTAGACTTCCGACCATCACATCAATTATGGCAAATAACTTCACAAACGGCGAAACATCTAGCATTAAACTCCAAGACCACACCTTAATTAGATACTCTCATAGTGAGGAAGAACAAAGTAGGTCACAAAGTAGCTAACCTTGGCAAACGATGAAGTGAGATCTGACACACTGTCCCATACTGGAGAGGTTTCGGCTTCAGATAACTGAAAAAACACAATCTTAAATCAGTAAGGATGTGAAAACTAAAAATAGCACCCTCGTAAATATTAGATACACACTGAGCACTAGCGATATGAATGAGTTCGAAAATAACCCCATCTCTTTCCGGAAGGGCGTCAAGCGAATCTTCTCCATCTTCAAGCTGTTCACCGCCGTCTTCTTCATCAAGACCTCCTAATTCAACTTCTTCAGATACATTTCCTCCAAAAAATGCGTACTGAGACGCATCAAAGAATTCGTCACCTGCATCCAAAATCCGGACTTAGACCCCGATGAAAGTAGGTGTTTCGTCATCATTCTGAAAACTTAGCTAGAACGTAGCAATCCACGTGCAGATAAGACTTCATCACATGAAAACAGTTGAAGGCAAAGCACTCACGATTTGAACGAGAAGAGGGCAATGCAATGCCGCCGGAGTTGTCTTCAATGACATCCATCGTAGGGCTCTTCTCACCAGACTGCTGCATCCTTGGACGCTCTCCTTACAGACCTTTTCACCAAATGTAATATTCACAGCTACAACTACTTTATCTACAACTTCTTACAATCGAGTACGACAGCGACCCTTCTCACTGACATAGGCTTGATACCAAAAAGAGCTATCAGACGATCACTGCCTCGACTGTACTGGTGCGCAAGGAGCGAATTATGAGCCTGCATAAACAATCGAAAGTTCGTCAAAATCAACTTATATGGTATGTCGAGTTGGGAGACACTTCAGAGAATCAAATCCAGTATGCGTGAACTGAAAGGTATACTCAATATTCAGTTGAAATATGTTAAACCTGACCGGGAACCATACAACGGAAACTTTAGCCCTCAACAAACAGACAGACAGACAACGAGTAACATCTTCTCTCCATGAAAATGTCAACAGTTTCTGAAAAGCACCTAACGAGAAATTACAAAATGAAAACTGTGAAAAGCTTAATAAAAATATGGGAGCACAAGACAAAGAGCTTGCCGACAGGTTGACAAGGCGTCCAAGACATAACAAATACGTCCATGAAAAGTGGCGGCAGCTGGCTCAAATGAGAACCTGAGTTGAAGAGGTCAGGAAGAATGCAAGTAAAGCAGGGTAAGTGAAATGTAACAAAGGTATGTCCTACCACTGCTAGTCGAAGAACCTCAAGCCCAGACTAATGTAGGAAAATGCAACAGAAAAACTTCAGTGACAGACTCCTCCGTAGCATAGTAAAAAACTCCACTTATTCCAAGGAGAACTCATCAACATCTCCGAAACAACAACAGATATAAATACACCAGCCTCAATGTTCAGCCACAAAGTTCAGCTCACATACTAAACTGCGTAACCTATGATACAATTCTCTGCTATCAAGATTCACTAAAACTCGCACGAAATCACGCACAATAAACTTGGCTAAAAATTGCATTCCACAATTTGCGGAGGCAAGTGTGTACAAAACATGCACCTATAAGAACGCAAAGAGATGTCCATAAGATACCGAAACTATAACAAAATTCTCTGACCAGATTCTACACGCTGTAGTATTCATTTCAAAAAACAAAAAGGCATACAAGAAAATCCGTGTAGCTATGCAAACCTATGAAACAGAGTTCCAGAGACGCAATTGCTAGGAAAAAACAGCAAAAAACACAACGACCAAGCTCCCAAACAAAAAGAATGAACCATACCCTAAAAACTGCCACAAAAAAATACACTGCCGCACAAACCTCAGAACCGTAAGCACAAAACCTCTCCAGGCTCACACAACAAAGAATCCCCCATTTAACCACACAACGTCCCCTCCTCCCCCAAACGAACCCCTCGCATACTCAATTTACAACAAGAAGCGCCGTGATCCAGTCCCCCCGGCCAACCTATCGCCCAATTCCCTACAAGATCCCTCCGAACTAGCACCAGAACGACTCCACAATCTCTAAAAGCCCTCGTGACCGCCATTACCTGCAACAAGCCGCCTCCAAACTCCGCTTCTCCCACTCCCGCCCCCAAGGCGTTTTCCCAGTGCGATCCTGCACCAAATTGGGAGCCCAAGCTTTCTACACAACACTCTCTTCGCCTTACACTCCCTCACGCAAACGAAATGGCGGAATCTCCATGTCCCGTCTCGGAAATCGGAACCCTAGCTGCGACCGCCATCGCCAGCCCTCAGTCGTCGCCTCGAGTGGTACAAACTACGGTCCCCTGGCTGGTTCGCTCAAGCGCAGCGTCTGGGCCCCTTTATCTGTGCCTCGGGACGATAACCCTAGGTTCTAACTAGGGTTACGGCATTCGGTGGGCCACCCAGGGTCAGAATGTAACTGCAGTTAAGTTAGTTCGTTCCTCGCGTCGCGTTACGTGTCGCCTTCCCGGCTGGTGACTGAAATTGGTTGGTGCCCCTTTCTTTCCAGTGGACCCATTTCTTTTCCTTTTAATACTATTTCTTTTATTTCTTCTTCTATTGGCCCCATTGTTTTGCGTGCATGCGCTTGCTTGTGTGGGTGAGCCGGTGTCCCTGTTGCGCGGGCTCCGGCAACCGTGGATTCATGTCTCTCCATGATGTGGCCTTCCGTTTTCTTTCAAGGGGTCAAATCACTTTGTGCAACCGATAGGAACATTAGAATGGTTTTTGGGGGGTTTTTTTATTATTAATTTGGGACACAAGTGAAAAATAATTTTGAATCACTGCAAATGGATTGGGAAATCTTTTCAATTGCTTTGGATGGGACTATGGGAGTTTTGGAATTGTAAGGAGCTTCGTGTGATTTTGTACTGCCTGTTAATAAATTTGTACTTTGTACCTTTGATTTTATGTTCATTTGAAAGGAGTTCATGGATTCTGTAAGCTTAGATGGAACTAAGCATGGGGTGATGTTTCTTGGATTTTATTAGATCAGGATCTTCTAAACTTAAAGGACTGGGGGTACATTTAACCCAAGATTGTTCAAAACTGTCATTTTTGCAGGACGCTAAACCCGTTGTACAAAGTGGGCCATGCAGGGTGAATTTTACCCCACAGAAAAACACAGGAATTTTTCATTTGTCACATTTGATAAAATTTGCAAATTTTGAAATCATAGTTGCAGTTAGAGGCCACTAATTAGCTAGAAGTGATGTAGAAAACAGAACTAACATAGCACATAATAGGAGGGTTCTGTTTTTTTTAACAATTGCCTTGTAGAACACAAAATTCACCCTCAATAGCTTACTTTGTGGGAAGGGTTTAGTGTTTTGCATCATCTTTTAGTGCATAGAGCAAAATTGGCCCAATTTTTTTTAATGGTTGAATTTATTTAATAGTGAGTATTAATCATTGAGTTAGATTTATTCCAAATTTCAAAAGTCGATGAGGAATATAGCATATTTCCTACATTATTGCCATGATCAAAATAAAAATAAAAATAAATTTCTGATTCTTTTAATTCAAAAAATTCAAAAATTCAATAACTTTCACACTATAGGTCTAAATGATATAGAACAAAGTCCATACACCCTTCCTCGTAGAGTGCTTTTTGATTTTACCAAAAATGCAATTGGAAGACATATAGTTGTGGAGATCTCAACATAACAAACAAATTAAACAAACATCCTAACATAAAGTATGAATCTTTCAAATTTGTAGAAAGACTAAAAACTAGCAATATACTTAAGAGTGATTTGTGATTTGTTATGTCTTCAAAAAATATAATTTGTTAAAATCCAACTATATACATAACATTCTTGAACTTTAGGGTTGGAATACTTTCCAAATGATGCTAATGTATTAGCTTGCAAAATGCAATTCTTGTGGGTGTTAAATAGTCATGATGTTGGCTAAGGAAAATACAACTTGAATAGGCCATAGGCCACACCTTGCTTGTGCTACTTCACTTGATTTTGTAATTGATATTAAGAAGCATCCTTATTTTTTAAATGATGTTGAGGATTTTTGTATCCTTTAGATGATTTCATGAGGGATTTTAATATCAAGGAAAATAGTTCTTTCAACGGAAGAATTGCTCAAGTGCATTTTAACCCCTAAGATCCCATTGTCCCCTCAAGGAATAAAATGGAATTCAAACACATTTCTATGAGCTCAATTTTTGGTGATATTCTTTAGAATTCTCTTATAAGATAAAGAAACTTGTTAGCTTTAGGGGAGTAAAGTCTTTATTTCAATTGGTGCCTAAGAACAAAAGTTATACAACAATAAGTCCATAATTGAATTTAATAGGTAGAAATAAATCCAAAAAAATTTGGAATAATTTAAAAAAAAATTTGTTTCTCATAGATTTTCTTTTGTTTAAATATAAATTTTCATTCACTCCATTTGAATTTTTGATGTGAAAGTTATGGAGCATCTTGTTTTACTGGCAATCGTAGCATCTAATACTTGAAAAAAATAACATATAGGATTTGTTTTTTTATCTCAATTTTACGGGTTTTTTAAACAAAAATTCTACAAGATTAAAAATTTTTTTAGAACAATCTCACCATTGGAATTAGTGTGTTTTAATTCCGTCTATTAATGATTTAGTTTTTCTGTCTAAGATATACCTTATCTACTTAACAATTTCTTGAAGAATAGAATTCACATTTATTTTTAAAAAAAATTCCCTATATTCTCAACTCAATTACTTATGATTGAAAAAATTTAATTCAAAATTTATAGTACAAAATCTTTTAATTAAAAAGATTCAAAGTCTCATAAACTAGTTTGCCATTGTACCAAAAAACATGATTCTTTTTACTTTGAATGTATTTATTTTGCAATCTATGTTGTCAAAGTGTCCACATTTTTTCCAAAACATTTTCATACTAGTCTACTACAAGATTCTATAATTAAATATGCAAAAAAAAATATTATTATTAAGTATTTTGCTCTTTGTGTTAGAATTTGCAATTTTGAGCATTTTTTGACAAAAAAAATGTTTTAAGACTTGTAGGATTAAGTGAATAGAATTGAATATTCTCTCACTATTGTATTATTGATTTTTCAAAAGAAAAAAATGCTTAATCCACAAATCACCCTTGACATGTATTTGGGTCATTGTTGCTCTATACTATTACTTGTGTGAATTTAGCTATAAAAATGATACTTTTTGAATTTCTAACTAATGAAAAGAAGTTTAATTTCTACTCCAATTAGTTAATCCTTAAAATTCAATATTTTATTACAATTTGAACTTTGGGCCTATCATAACAATGGTTTGTTGACACAATACTTTTAGTTTATGCCATGATATAGTACACTATTATGTATTCCTATAATGAAAATTTCAAGATTTTTTGAGCATACCAATATTTGATATATGATAATAGTTTTTTTCACATTTTCTTTGTAGAATTAACAACAATTTTGTGGAATTAATAGTAATCTCATTTCATTTCACAAAACTTGCAAGCTAAAAGGGAAAATTGAAAGCCCTTTCTTGAATTTTGTAAAGTCACAATGATGAGTCTTTCAATACCTTGATTTAGATAACTCATTGTACCATATTTTAAAAATGATTCCATTACGTGAATTCAATGGCTGAATAGTGCATCACTGTTGTCTCCATGGATCTTTATATCATATTTAAGGAATGAAATAATTAAGGACTTCTACCAATACTTCATGAGTGGGCAAAGTTTCAAAAGAGAGTTACAAGATTTGTGTAAACAATTGCACTATCTTGTGGATCCAATGGATGGAAAGGGATTTAGTAAGAATTCCACACAGATTGATTCCTTCAAGATTGACCAATGAGGTTTCCACCAATTTCAATGAAACATCAAATGATGCTTTTCTGCTCATCCACTCTTATAAGACAATTAGTAAAACTCTTCAAGATTGTCTTCTAATGTTTTTTCTTGGCCACCAGTGAAGTATGAGAGGTGGCCATAAGTTATTCATTGGATTATTTAGAGAATTATGTCACTTTTGCAAAAGTTATAGTATTAAGCTTTAATCTTTGCAAACCTTCATACAACTATCATTTTAGGATTAAACCATAAAGGGATCTTTAGACGGTATTTGTAGTTAAATTGTATGGTTAATGGACCTTCAATGTTTTACAAATCACCTTCAATAATTTATTTTATTTTATTGAATAACGATATTACATTCAATAGTTAGCATTGCCAAAAGCCAACCTATCTTTTGTATCTCCCATGATGCCTCAACTCAAACTACTCTCTCCAAAGCACCAAATGTCAAGTTGAGGGCAAGGCCTTTGTTGTAGGAAAACTTTGTGTAGCTAGTTGTAATCAAATTCACTTCAAGATATCACTAGGATGTACCACTTCACAACATGGTAAATGCATTGTTTGCTATATAGAATGTTATAGTCTAATATAAAATAATTAAATAGAACTTTGTATGAAAATGTGTATGTCTTATACAACATACATAAATATGAAGTATCAATATTTGAAATGATATATGTAAATCAAATATACACATGCATCTAAATACAAAATGGATGATGAACTTTTTCAAGAGATTACTACAAGAACTATAAAGAAATTATAGAGTACATCCAATTTTTTTTTTAAAATTTCAACAAAAGAAATAAATTGTTTTCTCAATGCTTGATAACAAGGTATATGCACCTATACTCAAGAAGTTTTTTCAATATTTTCAAGTTGTGTAGTAAACAATTTTTTTGAACCACAAATAGTCACATGACAATTTTGATTCATTCTACTAATCTACTCAAAATGTCATGAGCTTTATTATGACCTTGGATGGATGAAAAAATTCATGATGATTGTGCCATAATTATTGATGGATGAAATAATTCATGATGTAATGTGCACTAGCAGACGAGCAAAGATTGTTGTGAGATAGATATCATTGAATGGTGGATTTGTGCACTAGAGTTACATAACTCTTCTCAGAAGACTAGTGCACTAAATGATGCATTGAAATTAGACAACTACTAAATAAAGATAAATATGTTGAAACTTAGAGTTAGATAATTGTAGATGGAAAATCAAGATTTAGATAAAATATGATTTGGATAACCTATGCATCAAAGAATGTGACATTTGGATACTATATGCAAAAGTTATGAAGGATCAAAGTTTTTTTGGAAGATGTTCTAAAATCACTTCTTCAACATACATACATATTGATTTTGGAAATGTACATAAGAGTGATGATGGCAATTTTAGGCATAGTGTGATTTTGGATGTACCAACCTCATGCGTGCACCATGACAGTTCGGAGGTGGTGCTACAAAGGTATGACAATAGTCTAGAAAGAAAAGAGCAAATAATTTCAAAAATACTTGTATTTATTGAAGCAATAAGGTATAAGGTAGGAGGTCTAGAAAGCACCCATTTAAGAACTAAAAAATAATTTTGGGAGATGAAACTTCTTAAAATATTTTTCAATAAATTTCCTAGAAAGAAAAATGGAATTGGCATCTAATCCAAGTCATTTCATATTTTTTTGGAGCTTTGCCAAATTAATTAGAGGTTGAAATGGATTGGTTACTATAAACGTCCACTTCCTAAAATGCACATTGTTAGTACATTGTTGGTGCAATGAGAAAGCCAAATGTATTTCTACATTAGAGAATACTTTTAGAGGAAGTGGTAAAGGAAAGTCCAAAGGACAAATGATGTACATATAAATGAAGGCAAGAGGTTGGCAAGGGTATTTGAAATTATGGCTACATCCTTTGCATCCATTGATACGAAATCTCAATAAAAAGGTAGTACAACCTATATGCAAACCTTAAAATTTATTAGTAATTTCTACCAATTAAAAAGTTGAGATTTGAAATTAATGTATGGGTGAAACCTAGGCTTCCAAAGTGGAACAAAATGATTTTTCCAAGACTACTTGAGCTTCAAACAAGGTAGCTTTGTTAAGCTTTAAGACCCATAATTTAGACTCTCAAATTAGAAAGAAATATAAATTTTTTTAAGCAAAATGTTTTAAAATAATCTTACAATGCCTTTGCCCAAACTAGAACAAAAAAAATCAAATTCCTTTGAAGTTCGTTTGTTTCCTTTATTCAAGATAAATGAGGACCCATAATTTATTGCTTCATTACAAACTAGTGTGCCCCAAGCCATTGCCAAGCAAAATAAAAGTGAGCATAATTTTCTAATTTTCTAATTCATAAAAACTTCAAAATTTAATAACTTTCACATTGAAGGTCAAAATGCCACAAAACAAAGCCCATATACCCCTCCTTGCCAAGAGCTTTCCGACAATACCTAGAACACAACCAGTGTACACACGATCTGGGAGATCTTGACATAACAAACAAAACAAACAAACAAAACAGCCTAATCTTAGGGTTGATTATAGATTCCCAACTTTCTCAAACCCCATTTTGGCTGGGCTTGGCTTGCAAGGAGCTGTAGGAGTTAACGTGTATTTTACTGTAGCGCATGTTTGCCAGCTACAGTTAGATTAGTTAAAGCTAAGGTTGTGACGAGAGCAAAGAGTTACACACTAACGGTCAAGGTGTTTCTGGTTGCACATTCTTTTTTTGAGATGTTTTTGCAGCAGTCTGTGCAATCATTTTGCTGCAAAAACATCTCAATTTGCGATCTCATCTGAAATCCTGTTGTCCCGGGCAGTAGCATCGTATAAAATTAATGTTTTTAGATCTGACTACTATACTTATAAGGTAAATTCCCGTTATTTTTCATAAGGCTAATAACACGACATAAACGAACGTCTCAATGTGATAACGTGAGAAAGTTAGAAGCAGGCATAAAGTTTCCAAATTTAAAGCAGTCAGTATGACTAAATGCAGTGACTAATCTTATGAACAAGGTGAACCACGTTAGTGATTCACAACTTCTCTACCAAGTAACGCAATCGTTCAAAGACGATCCAGGGGGAAAGGCTTTCACCAAAACAACAAAGACAGGTAACTAGGTGATCGGCATCACACCCTCTGCAACTTCCATTCCTCATTCATCCTTGCCCATTCCAAAATACATGCACAGAAATGGTGTACAGTATGTCACCCACCCCAGTTCACTCTCTATCTACTTCAGCGGGATGAACCGAGAAGAGTGGGTAGCTCCGATACCGGGCCTACCGTGTTTCACAGGCTTGTACGAGATCGAAAACTCCGCCAAGTAGTGCCCAATCATCTCGGGCTGCACAAAGCACAATGCAAAATCAAACGCAGTTAAAGAAAACTACCACACGCTATCCTCGCCGATCTAAAACCACAGCACCATAGCTCACAGAAACGGCATAAGCTTTTATACGAAAGTCAAACACCTATACCATATCCTCTTACAAATGCTGAACCTGCAGTAAGTCAAGAGAGGTCTCTATTTCAATACCTTGATCTCAACCTGGTTGAAGGTCTTGCCGTTGTACACACCGATGACGCTGCCGATCATTTCTGGGACGATGATCATGTTGCGCAGGTGAGTCCTCACCGGTTCAGGCTTTTCACCAGCTGGTGCCTCACGCTTCTGCAATATGCAGGAAGAGAGATTCAGAACAAAGAAGACTGTCGTGCAATTTCAACTCAATACTTCAGAAAGACCAAGTACAAAGCCATTGGTCAGATGTTATCATTTCTAGTCTCCAAGCATTTCCGGGTGAACTGGAAAAGGTCCAGATGATCTTACTGCTTTGCGTAGCTTCTTGATCAAAGCCATGGGCTTGCGCTTCAACCCGCGCTGGAACCTGCTCAAAACAGATAACCAATACAATCTCGTTCAGTAGATGCTGCTAAGGAATGCACTTACGAAACTTAAGGTGAAATTCGAGGAGTATGAAACCACACACGAAGAAGCTTCCTCCCAACCTGTAGATAATTGCTCTCACGTCACCATGGAAGTCAAACCAAGGGACACAGGGAGATTAAGATAATCCCCAAATCCTAAAATTCTGCACCCTAGGAGTCATGATATACCTTTTCCAACACAGGAAAAAGAATACACAGGCACCAAGTTTAACGCCCAGGATAATTGATTTTAAACTTGCCGCCAATTAATGCTCCAATGGAAAATTACGGCACGTCACAATCCCTAAACCCGTCCTTAGACGTGCAGTTGTGCACTAACCCTGTTTCTGCAACCCTAAACCCTAAAATGAAGCAACCTGTGCAAAATTCAAGCTTCCATACGATTTCCCATCATTTCTCTCCTAGTTAATGTTTCATATTAGTGATTTCGGGTTTTCCGAATTTGCTAGAAACCGAACCTGCGGCGTGCACGAGAGTGGAACAGCTCGACGAGCTCATCCGAGCTCATGTCCAGAAGGGCATCGAGATCGACTCCTCGGAAGGTGAACTTCTTGAACGTCCTCTTCTTGGGCTGTTGAATCTCGACTTCCGCAGCGTCCGCCTGCACAAGCACATGATAACGCCACTCATTCATGAGACCGGAATTCAAACTGAGCGCCAAATGCAGCGCAGCACAAGCACGCGCCTACGCAAGGGACCAGGAACGAGGACGGGAGGGGTACCATGGTGCGAAGCGAGGCCGGGTCGCGGGAGTTTGAAGCAGCGGCGAACGGAAGCACAACGTCGACCCAAACTGGAGGGCAAGAGAGGGAGCTGGGAAACCCTAAGTGGGGCTTTACTAGCGTTCGGGGAACGACGGTCCTGCTCCACGCCCAGTTAGGGTTTGATAAAAAAAACTCTCCGTTAGATTCTTTCCTAGAATTCATTTATTAGTTCTAAACATAAGAACCGAGTGGATTTATTGCACACCTATCTAACTCACTTTGAAAATTTATAATTTATTCATATGGCGTTCAAGTTATGTATAAGGTAGCCAACCCATTTCCAACCACTATATTTAAGGCATAGGTTTTGTGAGTGTGGAATTTTTCTCATATAGAGAAATAGAGTTTAGAAAGATTGCATATTTTCTAGAATTCTATTACACAAAATGTAATTATTATGAATTTTTTAGTAGAAGATTCTCTTTAACCTGTAATGGTGATATAGACCTTTTTATTTTGGACCATAAATTAATTGTAAAATTGACCAAGGATTGGTTGCAATATTAAGAGCCTTGCAACCAATCATAATGCACTACAATTATTTCAAGAATTGTGCTACAACTTCATGGAAAGAGAATAGTCTATAGACTAAAAATGGGGGGTGATTAGAAAGGAGTTGACTCCTACAATTAATTGCATTGAATCCCCCTTTAATTTGCCAATAAGATCCCAAAATTTTAATCTTGTGACAACCTTTAGTTTAGAATTGATTTAGCTAATTTTTGAGTGATCTTTGGAATTTTTATATAATTGACATAGACAGGGTTTGCTTTGCGACTATAGGGGAACTTTCAAGCACCATGAACAAAATGAAATGAAGTTAGGACAAAAATGGGAAGATTAAGCCAAGAAGAAACAATGGCTACAAGACTAAAATTGAAGCCTACAGTGTCTTTTCAATTAAGTGAGTTTAAAAGATTTTGAAGGAACCAATGAAGACCTTTTGGAATTCAATGAATTTTGAAACTAGAGTTTGAATTTTTTTTTATTTAAAGAAAATAAAATATGCAAGTACCTATAAATGTGATTTTTTATATTTATTTTTATGGAAATAAAATTACATGTCTTCTATTGTAGTAATTGTAAAAATTTCACATTATTTTGGAATTTTTTAAAAATTATCATGAATTTTAAAATAAAAAATAAAACAACTTGTATCAAATACAATCAATGCTTAAACAATTTGAAAATCCTTCCAAGTTTATATTAGAACGTCAAATATTATAATGCATATTTTTTGTCTCATTCTAAAATAAGAAAATCAACAATCTATGATTCCAAATTCATTTTTCAATATTAAAAAATAAAATTTATAGTTGGATCACAAATGAATAGCCAAAAGATATCAATGAAAATGATAATAGAAATTTAATATAATCTAATAGAAATTTAATGTTTTCCAACTTCAATATCTATGCAAAAATTTCCATTGCTAATTAAGGTCCCCCAATTCTAGCCTCTAGAATTGAATGTCACTAGTAATAGGAAGGATAAAAGAACCCTAGTTTGAATATAACTATACTTAATTATAATTTGTGACAACTGCATGCCCACTTATCTTCAAATATGTTCATCTTATTGGTTTTGTAACTTCTTGTTGATGTTATTCTTAGCACTCAAGAGTTGCTTTTCCTTTGGTTCTACAATATTTCCTTTTATTTTGCCTTAGTGGATGCAATGTGTCCTTGAGAGAATTGACATTTCTTCAGACTGTTGTTATTTCCAATGCCCTCTAACTTTTCAAATATGCTTTGGGAATAGAAAGATTGTTTGAACAAGTACATGGATAAGGTTGGACCACCTATTCCGACCAGGGAACCATACCCAATGTGTAGGGTGCAGTTATTTCCAACCAAAACTGGAACAAATTTCCAACCAAACCTAGAATGAATTCTTTTCTCTCCTTTGGTATTAATAACCCGAAACCATGCATGTGTGAACACCGGGAGGCCTGCAGAATCGGCGAGCAAGGCTTTGTTGCCGATGTTGTCATGACCTCCAACAGACCACGGTTTCTGCTGCAACGATTTCACAAAATCCCTGCTGCCGACGATGAATTAGATCCTCGAAGACCACAGGCACGCTTCTCACATGCCTCTGACTCCATTTTGATTTGAAACGAAGGGCTTGGCGTTCCCGAATTGATGCATAATATCTGCTACAGATCGCAATCAGGCAGGCCGCTCGGCTTCCGCACACCTTCCTTGCATCGCCGATGAGGAGGAACGCATCATTTGGATCGGAATTCGAGGAAGATTGCTGTAGAGTCTATTTTTTTTCCAAATTGAGCGTCATTGCCGTTTCCAACTGTGCATCATCGATTGAACTGTCGTACGTATGCTTGTCGTCAGGGTTTAGGGGTTTTGGATATTCTCATAGATTGAGACCATGGAATAGAGAATGCATGCTGTGAGAGCCGTGACGCTGCTCTGGAATTCAGGGGAGATTGTAGTAGTATCTCGTTTTAGCCAAAATTGACCGTCATCACCGTTTCCATCAGTGTACTGATTTTTCAGGTATCATCGCTCGGAATGGACTGAGTTCATTGTTGTTTGGGTTTAGGGTTTCTGGAGCATGTCATAGTTTGAAAATATGGAATAGCATCTTTGGTACCCGTTTCGTTGTTGCGGAATTCGGGGAAGATTGCTGTTTTATTTCTTTTTGCCGAATTGACCGTCATCGCAGTTTCCAACTGTGCACTCATTTTTCAGCGTATCGTCGATTGAAGCTGGCTTGGGTGTGTTTGTCGTCAGGATTTAGGGTTTTTGGAACTTCCATAAATTGAATCATGGAATAGAAATGCACCCATTGAGAGTCGTGACGTTGCTCCGGAATTTCGGGGAAGATTGTAGTAGTGACTCTTTTGGGCCAAATTGAGCTTCATCGCAGTTTCCAACCATGCACTGATATTTCAGGTACCATTGATTGAAGCTGGCGTGTGCGTTTGTCGTTTTAGGGTTTAGGGTTTAGGGAGCTTCTCATAGATCGAGACTATGGAGTAGAAAGTGCATCCCTGAAAGTCGTCGCGTTTACAAGGCAGTTTCGAACAGTGCAGTATTTTTTCTTTTTCAGGTGTTACTGTCATCCGTTGAAGTCGGCGTGTGTATGTTCGTATTTGGGTTTTGTAGCTTTTCATAGATTGAAATTATGGAAGGAAGGTACATCCCTTGAGCGCCGTCGGTCTTTACACGGTTGTTTCAGAGTGCAGTCATTTTTTCAGTTTTTTGTATTATCCATTGTGAGTGTGTTCGTCTTCCTCATAAATTTCTTTTTAGCTTCGCGTGGATTGAACTTGTGGGAAAGTTGATTTTGCATGATTTGAGCGTCGTCACTGGTTCCAAGTCAGTTTCAGAACAATGAAATTTTTCAGGTGTTGGTATCATCCACTGAAGCTGGCGTGATTTTGTTCGTGTTCCTTGGCGTCAGGGTGTAGGATTTTTTGAAGATTGAAGCCAAGATGCATCCTCGTAATAAGTATGCGGAGAAGCCGCCGGATTTTGGTCTGTTGGCGGGATTGTACCCCGAGTTTAAAGAGTACGTGACTTATGGTGCTAATCAGAGACCGCGGATCGACTGGACGGATTTCAATGCCACTCGGGAGCTTACACGGTCTCTTCTTCATCACGACTACGGGATTTCTTGGTGAGTCTAAGCGCATTGCATCTTCAGGGTTTAGGTTTAAAACTACACTTGAATGATGGATTGTTCAGTTAGAATCGTGAGGTTTGGATCTTCTCTTTCTCGCAAGGCATTCTTTTTGAGTCCTCAATCATTAGTTTCTCTGATAAGCTCTGCAGTTTGGAAGTGAAGCATTTGCACGAAATCAGTGAAACCTACTGGGGTGATAAAAAAATCCTTCTTGTTTTGCTTCACATTGTATGGCGTTTGTTTGTAGGTGGATTCCAGATGGTCAGCTTTGTCCTGCCGTTACCAACCGCGCAAATTATATTCATTGGATTGAGGACTTGCTTGCGTTGGCTCCTGCGCCGTGGCAAGCTTCTGGTGCTCGCCAAGTGGCTGGCATGGACATTGGCACGGGGGCGAATTGCATCTATCCTTTACTAGGTGCTTCGTTGCATGGTTGGAGGTTTGTTGGTACAGGTAACTAGTCCATACCATTGTGTACCACAATGCCAAGTATTCTTGTGCAATACTGCTCCAACGATGTGCTGGAGCATGTGATAGGAAGTTTTTGTGTCGTGAGAATTCGTACATATGTTAATTGTTTACAGTATGTGCTTTTTGATGTCATTCTATGAGACAGGCATATGCATAAAAATAGATGATTAAGTTTGCAGCATCTCTGTAGCACTTTTCAAATTTCACTTAAGGAAATCATATTGTTTGAACAGTGCATTTTTATTTAGAGTTTTATCTCGTGTGAGTTTTCAGGCTCTTGTTTTCGGTGTGCAGACATTACATCGGTTGCGTTGGAGTGGGCGAAGTGGAATATTGAGTCAAATCCTCACGTTTCGGCACTAATTGAGGTTCGAAGTGCGGTTCTGGACGGTGATATGCGTCGGGATGAAAACGAACCGAGGATTCCTGCTTACGATGTAGTTGACCCTGCTCGTCCACCGTCAAAACACGAGTCTGTGGTCGAACAAGTGCCACATGGTTCACAATTTTCGGGAAAAGAATTAGCCATGGAATCTTTAGGTGTGGACCCTACTAAAGTTCTCTACGATGAGATAGAGCGTACTTCGGAATGCAGTCCAGGTGAAGTACCTTCGGAACTGACAATCCCATCCACGGTATGCAACGAACCTGGATATTATTCTGAGAGTTCAGGAAGTGCTGAACCTGGAGATAATACTCCAGCTAAGAAGAGCCTAGGTGTGCTAGTAGGGGTTGTGAGTGAGGAGGAGAGGTTTGATTTTTGCATGTGCAATCCTCCTTTCTTTGCAAGCATGGAAGAGGCCGGCTTGAACCCTCGTACTGCTTGCGGAGGAACCGAGGCAGAAATGGTATGCCCAGGGGGAGAAGAGGCCTTTGTGGCACACATTATTGAAGACAGTGCAAATCTGAAGCATGTGATTCAGTGCGTACCATTCTCGTCACAGTGTGATTGTCCTACTAGGTTGTAGATTCAGGTCTTTGCCTTGCTTCGTATTTTCATCACAGTTTGTTTATTTTTAATCCATCTGTATTCGTTATCTACTTGATGGACAGTCTTTGAAGGACATTCGTTATCTTTTCGTGATTTTAGTTCCTAACCTATTGTCGATGCTTTTGGAAGAGGATCACAGAGGTTGCTTTGTGTAAACTCGAGAAGTTGACGATTGTCTTTGGTTTTTTCTTGCTCAAACCAGCTGGTTTACGACAATGGTGGGCCGCAAAGCGACTCTCAAGGGGTTGGCAGCCAAGCTTTGGGCATTGGGAGCAGCAGCGGTTCGAACGACGGAGTTCGTGCAAGGACGCACCTCACGGTGGGGCCTCGCTTGGTCTTTCACCCCTCCTCCAAAAGCTGCAAAGAAGAAAAACCCTGTCTCGAATAAGAGGAACCATTCTTTCATGCTGGAGGTAGATCACGAAATTAAACTCCAATGCAGTTCCTGCTTAAATAATCCGTTCATAAACGTGCCATCCTCTTCTATATCTTTTGGTTGTTACAAGATATTCTTTGCCATATTTTCTGTTAGCAAAGACAGCCACTTCCATGTGATTTTAGCATTGTTACTGTCGTTAGACAGTGTCATTCTGACAAAGAATTGAAGGGCCACTGAAGTTATTTTTCGTTTAGGGCCTTGGTCGAGGATGCACTGCAGTAGATGTGCTGCAAGGTCTGGCGTCACAGCTGCAAGCACTTGGTGCTTTGTGCTCCATCAAACTATCCGACTTCTCCATCTCTGTAAGCTTTAATTTCCCTGTTCCTAACGCTTTGATAGCACCTTTATCCATCTTTTAAACGTTGCTGTTGAATTCCAACCTGGGTTGATAATGCTGTGCAAAGTAGGTCTCTTTGTTCGGCGCTCTCTTCCGTGTTTCTGCGAGTCCAACTGTTCATTGTATTTTATTACTTCCTTTCGATCTTGAAAAAATCTTCTTAAACTACAGCTTATAAGGTGGGTCCTTCAGTACTGGGGTTAACATTGATTTTGGCTTATGCAATAGGGTTTTCTTCCAGACAACTGCGATGCATTTGCGGTTCATAATAAGGATGTTCTTGGAAAGAGAAAAAGGGAGACAACAGATGAAACAAGTTCTGAAGTTGTAATGTCCTCAAATGGTGCTGGAATCGACATCAGTCGTTCATTTATGGCCTGGGTAAGTGTACTTCATGATCAGACTGAAGTGTGTATTTTGGTAGATCAATGTTAACTGTAGGGTGGAATTGACAGTGGTATTTCTGTAAAGGATCTCCAGGGTCAGGGGTCATTATTTCCTGGAAGGGAAGTTCCTGACCTTCAGTTGTGTGGCAGGTTTTCCAGCAAGCACCTGGGTCTCTGCTAGTGAAGGCTTCTCTGAGCAAGAGTAGCGAACATGGTAAATTTCTAACGCTTTAATTGGTAGCATAAGTGAGAAAGCATAGAGATTTTGTATCAAACCAACAAGGAATGCAAATAACAGTTTATCATCTTCCTTCTTTGTATTACAAACTCTCGACAGGGTAACTCAACAATGTAGAGCCATAAATAACGGCGGGGAAGAAGAGTACAACCAACAGACGATCGGATAAGCTCCTAAGAGTAGATAACCATGTCCATGTGTCAGTTCTGAGATGTATGAACGAGTAGTACCTGATCTTTGCGAAATGATTTGCAGGAGCCGATTTTGCAGACTTGTTTGAACAAGTGGAGCATTCCCTGAAGCATCGACTTGTATTGAGGTCGCAGAAGTAGAATTTTGTCGACCAACGTTCTATTCAATGTGTACATTACAGCACCAATCAAGTCGGGGTAATATGGGCATTCGTTCTTGAAGACTGCGATTCATCCACATTTGTCATCTCTACTGACGACCATGCCACCGTTGGTCCATAGTGTGATCACAGTTTCGGCATCAAAGGGATCAAAGAAATTGTGCACTGAAGACTTCAAACCAACGAGGAAGATGATAAACTGTTATTTGCATTCCAGAGATTCAATTAGCAATCGGCGACGAGATCGCACTCAGAGCTACAATTTTGTTGTGGTTTTTGAAGGTACATCTTGAACTTTCAGCAATAATCGCATTAGGAGAAAGCTTTGTAGGTTTGGTCCCTGAGTTCCAAAGTAGTTGACCATCCTTGAGTCAAGAAATCATACACTTTTCAAGCTCCAGACTCTCTGCCAGCTATTTTTCTGTTACGTAGTACATCTGTCATCGTTCAATGTTCTCCAAGTGTTGACTTGCAAAATAGTGAATGCCGGGAAGTAAGAATCTTGGGGACCAAATGACCTAGTTATGGAATTTTCTCTAACGAGTAAATCGATCCCATAATTGATGCATTTCTTTTGTCTGATCCAATCCTGCGACATGACGACTAGTTGCTAGCTTTCCAGTAACCGCGACACAAGTACTTAACGCAGATTCTTGCAGATTCCTGCAGGACGCCCAGCCCACAACTATCAGTAGTGAACGAATGTGACTATCGACGCTTCATCCAGGTGAACGTCACAGAAGATCTCCATGGTATGATAGAGAGGTGCAAACTGAAGGCCCTGGTGGTTGAGTTGCTGATATGACGATACCTCAGATGCCACAGGGAAAAAACCCAAGCACCACCGAAGTGGAGCTTCGTGGTGATTGCACTCATTGATGGGAATTGCTATATTTGTCAAACGTTGCAGAAATTGACATAAAAACGTAGTCAGGTCAAGCGAAATCCAAGCGCGGTGAAGAGATGCAAGGATGGCGTGTTGAGCGCTCATTTTGCAGAGGCCGGCTGTTTTTTTTACTTGGCCTGTCTGCAGAACTTGAAGGCCGGGCTCTCCAATGGCCGGACCGGCGGTCTTACAGTGGAACGGTGGAGATGCTCTGATGCACTTATCCGTCTAAAACAATAGGTATAGCATCTTCGTTACCGGTCTGTACCGACTGCATTCTCCCTGTCTTTACCGACAACAGTGAATCCATCTCTACTAGCAAGAATGGGTGAGGGTTGCTGTGCAGGGACTCAACACTTGCAGCCCCTTTAATCACTTCTTACAGACGATCTCAACTCTTAGAGGCTTTGCAAATTGCAAGTTCTAGAGTCTCTGCACACAACGCATGCATTTTGTGTTTCTATTAGGGAGAATATTGCATCTCCCTAGTGTTACATGTTGTATTGATCTGCTGAAATTTACAGAGCAATTGCTGTTGTGGGTACAAATACAGTGTGAAAATCGCATAATCTGTGTGCTGCTAGTGAGTGAAACCAAATGAATGTCACAGCTCTATTCGCTTTTGGGGTCCTTGTCCACGGACTGTTTTTCAGTGCACTTCAGACGAGAGGAGCTGCTTCTACGCCGGAGTCTTGTCCGTGTTTGCTTTGACTGCAGCGCTGCCAGTGGCCGTGGGTTTTGCAAGACTTTCTCGCGTAGGACGGACCCAAATGACAAACGTTCAAATATGGTTTGAACAGTTTGAACATACTGTTGTAGGGGGACATTTACAACGAACTGGCAAAGGGGAAGCTGTGAGGAAAAGCTGAAATCCAAGGGAAAATCATTGGATATGCAATGTAAATTTTATATTAAAAGTCTGTAGTGCAAAATTTTTAAGTCAAGACGATGTAGTCACAAGCTACAAAAACTCTTGTTTACTTTATTTCAAATTCAAATATCTTGTCAATCTAAGAAGTCAATGATCATATCTTGCAATCTAGGAGGTCAAAGTTTCTAAAATTCCCTCTATGCAGTATCATGCTTGTTCTAATGCAACGTACTTCAAATGGATGTCCAATAAAGACAATTATTTAAATTTATTTCTCTTTGCATTGGAAAAGCCAATTTTAAGTGATTTTTGATGAAAAAGTGACCTTGGGATTTTAGAGGTCGAACTACTTTTGTAAGTCAGACATTTTGACAAATCTTCACATCATTAGAAATTAGGATTACATTGTGTTCCTTGAGAAATTAAGGTTTCAAGGGCTAAGTCGTCAATCATGAGTACACTGCTGCCAATCAATCTTCTTTTTGAAATTCTTGTAAAACATGTTATCAAATAATTAAGAAAACATCTGACACTCGCTACTTACATTAAGGTGGTCCGTATGCCAACTACAACAAACTCTCATTGTATGTAGGGACGTGTACTTTGCCTCGATGATCGCTCTTCCTACAACGTCGTTCAAGACTCTTGAATTGGTCAAATTTCAAGAATTTATTTCATCAGTTGGCTCCACTAAAACCATTATCAGATGCTTCTTTGGAAGCTTTTTGGTGTACAGACCTTCACCTAAACCTCTAATAGGACCTTCATGTCATTTTGGCGGCCACCGAAAAACTCGCAGCATGTCAGCGTCGTATATAATCGATATACTGAATCCACTGTAGTAAATGGGCACGCATCGGATGTTTCTGTTGATAAATAAGGAAATGAGTATTCTACAAAATTGAGAAACCTGGCCCATCATTCCAGAGCCAGACGGAACGAACCGAAAGGGAGCTTCCGTTCGAAAGCAGCCACAAAACTAAAACCGATTCATTGGAGTCGAAACGTTCTGAAGATTGAAGCGATGGTCAATGGAACATGCTCTGCACAGATGAGTCATCGTAGACACGCCAAATTGTTTCGCCCAGAAGATTCGCTACTGACAACACCGTCAGCTGGGGAAAGTAATTCTTCTCCTTTACAGGGATGGTATTTGTAATAATCACCTCTTGGAACAGACCGCCAGACAACCGCTCGATTGCAGGAGGGCTGTCAAGAAACACAGCATTCTAATAAGATTTCCAGGAGCTCACAAGCATGGCTATGGTTAAAAAGATTAATTTCTGTGTAGCTGAGGTCCATAAAGTTCAATGCGGGCAGTGATTCCTAACTAAATGCAGTCCTTATTCTACAAAACTTCATTCCATTAAAATTGCATTCAAGGTGAATTCATAGCCAGTTCCGTTTGGAAGACCCATCGCACAGAAATTCCAGCAAACAGAATCCACAGCTTAAATTGAGTTTTCCTTCGAAGAACCCACCTGAAAACTGCATGTGTGCAGCAAGCATAGACCTCCCGGGCTCCTTCTGCGTGTAGAAGGGCTGCACTGTTGGTAATGGTACCTGTGCGAAGCACAAAAAGAAAGCATTAACCAGTGCATGCAACAAGATTTCTATAAAACCAGCTGTGGTTGTATTATTTTTTCACGCCTACATTACCCGGTTTGCAAGAAGAGTCCATACCAGCAGTATCTATCATGTCGTCTACCATGACAGCCACTTTCCCTTTAACGTCCCCGATCAGATTCATAACCTGTAATCATCCACTCTCAGATTCATAAATATCAACCATCCATACCAACTTTCTGATGCAAATTAAATCCACTGCAATGTCCATTCACATATTTCAAGCACATTATGTAATGAAAGGAAAAGACTTTGTACGTAAAGGCAAAATATAGGAGAGATAGAAAAATATAAATATAAATGAGCAACAGATCACCACCCCAAAATAAGAGGAATAAAAATTGCGATTAGAAATAAGCTGAATGATGAGTGTGAAGCACACAAAAGCATACCTCGGAGATGTTATGGCCCTGTCGCCTCTTGTCCACTATAGCCAAAGGAGCATCTGACAATTTCTTAGCAAAAGCCCGAGCCCGAGCTACTCCTCCCACATCAGGGGACACCACGACCAGGTCCTCCGACGAGATCATCTTGCTCGCCAAATAGTCGAGAATCACGGGTTGGCCATAAACATGATCGACGGGAATATCAAAGTAGCCCATCGACTGGCCAGAGTGCAGATCACAAGCAAGCACACGGTTGGCTCCGGCTTCGGTAATCAGATTGGCAGCAAGCTTGGCAGCAATCGATTCTCGGCCTTGCGTCTGAAAAAGATTAAAGCCAAACACAATTTAGGAAGACCACTACCGATGACTCACCGTCGGACTAAATGGGGTGCTTCAGGGGGTAGCAACTACTACAAAACAATTCACACAAGCAGACTCCTCACCTTGCGATCGGCCCTAGCATAACCGAAGTAGGGTATCACAGCGGTGATGGTCTTTGCAGATGCTCTTCGGCATGCATCTATCATGATCAAAAGCTCCATGAGGTTTTCATTGGCAGGTGGGCAGGTTGGTTGCACCAAGAAGACATCGCATCCACGCACGCTCTCTTCGAGCTGCACATAGATCTCCCCATCCGCAAACCGCTTGATCTTAATCTTACCCAAGTCAAGTCCCATGTAACAAGCAATTTCCTGCAGATGCAAGTTGGTAGATTAAGTTGGAGTTTTTTACGGCGAAACAGGGATGGACTTTGCTCGATGAGGAACTATGAGATAGTGAACAGACATTCTTATTTTGCGAAGAAACAGAGAAGATGCTAGTGCCGACACAAAACCTGACACAATCTACACACGTTCTGTACCGAACTGCGGATGCAAGAGCTTGGTAGGTTTCGGTTCCCACCAGGTGCCGTGAAACTACACCGCTTATTCTCTTTAAGTGTATGATCCACTATTTCATCATAGGTTTCATGCTAATTTGAACAGCATTACTTAGTGTACCTATTGATGGATAAGTTAGGAGCATCATTAATGAGCTTTGGATCTAGTGTTGACCACTGGTTGACTATTCCCTCAAAAGCTTCCAGGTAGGGGTCCCAAGGTACACTAATGAGACCGAAAATTGCAGCGACTGTCTGGTATGCTACTTTGGTGGCGCATGAAATCAAGTATGAATCCAGAAAGAATGAACGGAGTGGGCAACACTTGAGATGATCACCAGAACTCAGCCAGTTCAGTCGTCAGAACGCGTCAAAGAGTAGAGAAAAAGCTAAAAGTCTCCGCCAACAGATCCTGTACCTGAGCAAGCTGAGGGTTAGCGGAGCCAGAAAATATCTTCAGCCGCGTGCAGTCGTTCCGCAGGTCACGCCCTCCCAGTTCAGTCAAAGTCTTGGATCCAAACGACATGTTGCTCCAGTTGTTCTGATGCATTGGAGGGATTATTACCCGTCCAGGCAAAGAAACAGACGAATTTGTCGACGAATCCGCTATGATGCACTTCTGTAACGATAGACACAACAAACACAATCAGTCCTGGGTCGAAATCAAGGAAAAACTCTTCCAAGTCAGAGATACGCAATTGTGAGCACACTGCCAAAGTAAAACAATCAGAAGAATACCAAATAAGGTACAAGACAGACATCGATCCAAAAATGAAGGTCAAAAGAGTATTAACTAAGCGATAGTATGACTCTAGCACCGCGTAACGGGAATAGAATAAGAAAAGCATCCAAAACGATACCGACAACCTCTTCACGGAACGCATACTATACACAACAGACAGAAGACACAGTTTCAATTCCGCTGGGAGCCAGAGTCAACAGCTTTGCTGCCACTGCAGTCCGAGGAAAGGTTCAACACATGCTTTCCCAATAACTATTGAAAATTTCGGAAATTTTTCATACAAAAATGAACCTTTACCTCGAAACAATTTCCAAAGTTTTCAGGAATAATGAAATTTTTATCCGAATTGCCCCTAGATTGAGATACTTTTTACAAATCACAGCCAAGCTCCTCGAAAACCTTCCTACTACAGCCCAATTAATGCACTCCTTCCAAGTATATCTTCCCACAACAACAGCGCTCACCACCTGATCACACATCATTATGCAAGCAATCACGCTATCCAGCGTTTCCTGTCAACAATGCCGAGGCGTCGCAACCCTAAGCTAACCTGCGTCCGCCATCGTCCTGACAGCTGCCGACTGTGAACCAAGGTACTCCCGGAAGCCAGAAGGCAATAAAATTCATGGATAACACCAACCGCGAAGGGCATTCATTTTTATCAATTCAGAGTCAAAAAACATTCCTCACCGAAATCTCTAAGCGTAGGAAAAAATAATTCAAGAAAAGGCCACAATTCCAACGGCAGCCCGGCGTCCACTCGAATCAGAAATGAACGATGGCCAAATGAGTTACCACGCTCACCGGCTGCGACAAGACCGCTTTCTGCTGCAATCGCAACGTCCCAACGCTGTTGCCACATCGCTGCTGCACAGTTTCACCGAATACACTGGAGCTTGAAGCGCCCTGATCCACCGCCACAGCATCAAGCGAGCTTCTCAAGTGCACAACGCGAACGGACATCGCCATCGCCATCCAAACAAGCCACAATGCAACGAAACACGATGAAGATCAGTGCCGAGAATGCTCCAATCTCAGACACAAAGGCTTCTATACAAAGGCTCAAAGGGAAGTCGACGAGACTGGGTGCGGGTGCCTGTTCTGAATCCACGGGTACCCGTTCTGCAGACCGGGAGACCGTTCCTGTCGTAATCCATTCTGGCGAGGCGGGAATCAGAGGTTGTGAATATGCCGGGAAAGTTGATAACTGGACAGACTTGGCCACGCGGGATGATGGAGAACCAATGGAAAAAGGTTCTGATGTATCATGTTGGTGGCTAATCCTGAAAGACGGAGCTCACGAACCTGTAGGCAAACTTGAAAGTCCGGCATTCTCATTAGAAGAGTTTTGGGGGTCCAGAAGTCTGTTTCGGGCCTGTTCCTCCGCAGCTGTTTCCCGCAGCGAGGGAAACGGCCCGCTGTCAGAATTTTTTTTATCATTAAAAGAAAATTAAAAATTAAAAATTAAAAAAAAATTTGGTCAATGATGTGGCAGGGTCTCGGCCACATCAGACTGCTGCGCTGAACCTGTTTCCTACATTTGCAGGCTGTGATAACACGCAGGCATCCAAAGGCCCCAAAAATCTTCTAATGGTATCGTCCATTTCTTTGCTTTATATTGAAGAGAAAATTTTTAAAATTCATATCAAATATTTCGTTCAAAATATACTCAAATTTTAGAATAAAAATTCATTATAGTGTAGAACATTGCATTATAAAGAAAATTTTCATATCACTCCATATTTAAAAACATAATTATAGATTTTCAACTTCAAACTTCAATGAAATGTTTATTTTAAGGAAATTTTCAAGATTTTCAAGTAAAGTAAAAATTTCTATAGACTTTAGAAGTTTCATTTTTAATAGTTTTGATCAATAGCAAAAGAAGTGATTTTGAATGTTAAAATTATGTTTTAAGGAACAAAGACTTAAAGTATTGAAATACATTGTATGGTATACCATTTTTGATAAACTATCCCATATAAAATCAATAAACAACTAAAATGTCTTGAACTTAATTTGATGATGATAATACAAGATTAAAAAATTGCATATAAAGAATTGGATAAAAATCATCCATTCTTCAATATACACAAAATCTATTTTATAATCAAAAGAACATAGAACATTCTTTTAGTCTTTTTAGGGTTATTATACATAGGCCAATGAAAGAATAAGATCACAAGTTTGTAACAAGGTCTTTCATTTGAGGCCTTCCATCCTCATTGATATTAAGGCCCATTCTCACTTGGCTTTATGTATAACAAGTTTTAAATTGTAATAATAATTATTGTAGCTATGAGATGATTTATTTTGCAAAAATCAAGGATGCATAATTTCTAGTAGATATAATTTCTTGGATAACACCATGCTATTCATATTTGTGGCTTTACTGTGTTTCTAATTTTTCATAATTAAGCTTGATGACAACAACTAGTTAACACCGCAAGTAAAGCTTCCCAGATTGTCTAAGATCTTCATTTTAGCAAGAAGGAGGCACTATGAAAAAGCTATTGACGTTGAACTTTTCTCCCCTAATTTTGGAGCTTTGCAACTGAGACTGCACTTACAACCCTGGCAAGTAGAATTCCACATAGATTCGGGTGCTAAAACCCACACTTGATGTGAACACGACATGTTGTCAACAGTGCAACTACCACTCTTTCCAAATGCTTAAGTCCAAGTGAAAATAGGCCTTTATCTTCATCTCTACCTTCTTCCCAACTTCAATCCTAATTCCTTCTTAGATGCTCCAACTCTTTGCCTCCCTTTTGTCTCTGTCCAACATTTCTTAATGCTAATGCAAAACTTATTGTAGTAATTGCATTTTTTTTCATTTTCAAGGATTTGGTTGACTTCTTGTTGAATGATCTCTCTATTTTTTGAATAAAGGCATATGTGCTTATTTGTTGTTGATGTTTGTTGCAAAAAAATATCTATTTTTATTTGATGCTATTTTTTTGTATTTCTTTATTTTTTCAACTAATTGTTGGTGTTTGTCAATATGGGGCAAGTTTCAATTCAAGATTTTGCTACATTTGGTGGAAATTATTGAGACAGCCTTCACAATTCCATATTGTTGTTGCTTTATTGGAAGAAAATATAAGTCTATTTTTTGTACATATATGTTCTTAGTGATTATGGCAATATAAATACATCCCTTAATGATTTTTGCACCCACATTAGTAGAAGATATTAAAATGCAAAACAATAATATAACCATTTTCAAATACTCTTGTTAGCTTTGTTAGCATTTAAGAAGTGAATGAAGGTAAATATATTTATTCATAATTAACACATGATTCTTTGAAAAAAACCCTTCTAATTAAACCTATTTTAATAAAACAAAGAAAAATACTCCAAATGTTGAAAAAGGCATTCAAGTGTTAATCCTTAAACGTCGACAAGGATGTTTGGTGTCCAATGGACAACACAGAGTTCTTGGAATAGAATAGAAGTTCAACTATTCATCCGCAGAATTTTACTATCAAAAGAGAAGGTCTTCTATAGGAGCTTGACTTTCAATGAATGTTTTTGCAATTTTTTAGGCCAAAAATTCGCACAGTAATAGAAACTAATGATTTTTGTAAACACCCCTTTGTCCTTTAAGGGTTAAAGGATGAAGACCTCCACTTAGCTTATGGTTTGTTACAAGTTACAAATCTATAAGTCTATTGACAAAATGGCAAATGACAATTTCTATAGAGGAATCAAAGCAATTACTGACATGTTCCAAATGCAATAATATGGTAAAGTAGGTACTCCCCAAACCACCACTTTTTGCTATTGAGCCTATTTTCTACTATTAGACCATTCATTGACAAGTGAAAGGAGGTTCCAACACACTGAAGAACGTGACATTTGGATACTATATGCAAAAGTTATTAAGGAACAAAGTTTGATTCTAAAAATATTTCTTCCACGTAGGTATAAAACTAACTTTAGAGATGTACACATAATATAGATGACGGTTTAAGGTCAATGGCACATTTGGATGTACTATATATACCTTAATGAAGATGAAGCTAACTTACACAACACCTCAACCATTCCACCGTAACAGAAATTATGTCACCGAAATTTCATGGAAATGATTCTCAAATTGGGGGAGGAGGGACTTCAGTTCAGGCTCATCATCGATTCCACAGGAACCATTCTGCTCTTCCCATTTCTAACATTCTGGAAATTGTAGACAGAGTCAAGCGCACAGAACCATTGAAGGAATGATGCTGATGATAAGTATGAGCACCACCCGACTCTATCCGCAGAGAACTCTGCCTTTCATAGGGGAGCAATAAAGTTATTAACCCTCGAACGCCGGGGCCTATGTTTTGTGTCCGATGGATGACACCAAATCAAATTGTATAGGACAGAAGTGCAACTATTCATTCTCAAAATTTGTTTTGGAAAGGGAAGTTCTTCTACAATAGTTTGACTAGCAATGACTACTTTTGCAATTTAGGAGGCTAGTGATTCACATGGTAATAGAAAAGGATGATTTCGAGGGTCACCCCTTTGGCATTTAAGGGTTAAATTGAGAGGAACTTCTTGCACCTGAAGAGTGTAGTTTGTACTTGGTTCACACCGAGGAGTGAAATATGAAACTCAAGAGATTAAGATTTCCAACTAAAATTAAATGTTTGTATTAAGTGGGCAAATTTACCATTGTTAAAATGTACAACCATAACATTTGTGAAATCGTTGAAATAAGGTTTGAGTATGCTCTTGTTGATGGTTAGAAGCAGATTCTAGATTTTAATTTTTTTAAATGCAAAATTTGGATACTATATGAATGAACTATGGATTTAATTACAAAATGCTAAAAGAGGTTTATTCAATATTGGCCTTAGGCTTTCAATAGATGTTGTGCATTTTAGGCTAAAATTTGTTCAAAAAAATGGGCTCAATTTAGTGCAGTTACCTTAACACATGACATGGAAGGTGGCTTATATATATCTTTAATTCTTGGTGGTTATAATTTACATTTATAGGATTCTAGTTTTCAAGATATATAATTCCTAATATAAGGTTCCAAGAAACCGAGCTAAAATATCCCTATCGTAATTTGAGAGTCCATTTGTTGGTTTTGTTCTATAGGGGCTGCCCAACCATTTGAATTTTGTAAAAGTCCTCTTCTTGTAGAAAACCTTTTCCACACTACCATTAGATGGAATACTATATTTATTTCCTACTAGTTCTCCAACACCAACAATTTATTGCACTTATTTGTCTTGTTAGTGGGTATTATAAAATGAACTTATAAATAGATAAAAAAAATTCACAAGAAAAGAATATTTTTATACATTTTATTTGTATTCATTTGGTGCTATTCGTGCAGAAGAATTATTACAAAAAACATTGGTAAAATATTCCTTTTTTGTAAGAATTTATAATCATATGAATAAGTCTATTTTGTAACATGCACTAATAGTACAAATCAATCTTAGAACATTGTTAACTAATGCTAGGGAGTTCCTTTTGCTCCTCAAGAAAGTGAGAACTCAGAACCTTCAATGTTGCAACTTCCCCACCAATCATTGATTCTTTATAGATAAAATGAAAGTCATTCCCATAGATCCAACAAAAGATTATACCAATCTTCAAGGCAAAATGGTTTAGATTGGCAAACAATATTATGCTTTTAATGGAACAAATGCTCCTTATTTTACCATCTTTAGGACATCTGCATGCAAACAAGTCAAGAAGGGGTACCAAATGCTAATTTGGCATGTTAGTTTGGAAATGGTGCCTCACTGCTCCTCTGTGTCCAAGGTGGATGCTTCAAAAGGGGGCACCAAGTGGGATATGCGACATGAGGTAGTTTCATTGTTCAAAAGCCAAACTATAAAAACTTATGTTTCAATTAATTGAGAACAATGAATTTATGTTCACCCATGCATTGCTTTCAAATTATTTTCAATTTTCAATTATAAAGAGAAGTTTTTTATATACATATGGGGAGGAACAAGGTAGGAGGTAGAATAACCCATGTGGAATATGTAAATTAGAATTACTACAAGCTCAACCACTCATAATTAAGTCAATAGTAGAAATTTTGTTTAAAGTAGAATTTTAGACCTCATTGAGGTATAGTAGAATAACTTTTTCCAAAATAATTTGAATTAAGAAAAGTTGGTAAATCAAGAGAAATTTCATTTCAAAAAATTTGCTTAAAATTTTGATCCTCCAATAAAAAGTTATGGAAAAATTTGAGAGAGAGGTTTGAAGGCACTTTTTATTGACATTTTCAAACATCCTCTCTAAATTTTGTCCATAATTTTTGATTGAACGATCAAATCTTAAACAAATTTTTGGAGACGAAACCCATCTTCATTTACCAACTTTTCATAGCCCAAAGTGTTTTGAAAAAAAATTCCAAGGTTGTCATAACGGACAGCATATTACTGTTCACAAACGAATCGGACCGATTAGGGCTGACCGCTTGCCAACTTCGGAACCCTGTAGATGCCAATTGTAGATGCCGAAAAACATCTCATATGCCCAATTTGGGTACTTTTTGCAAAAGTTACAGGGTTCCGAAGTTGGCAACTGGTCAGCCCTAATCGGTCCGATTTGTTTGTGAACAGTAATATGCTGTCCGTTATGACAACCCTGAAAATTTCTTCTTTTATGCCTAAATGAGGTTTGGAATTTTGTTTCAACCACAATTTTGACATTTTGACAATGAACAATCTAGGTAAGCCCTCATCTTCAAATTATCTCATATCCTTTAAGGATTCATATGGACAATGTTACTATAAAAACAACCTCTCGAACGCAAATTTTCATCAAATGTTTGAAACAATTCTTTTATATTGCTACCACATTTCTCTTCATGGCAATTGGAATAATGATTTCATATGCTATTTATTTCTTTATTCATTTGATAGGCAGTTGGGAGGTTGGTAAGGTGTAGGCACCCAAAAGTGTCCATGTACCCAATGGTGTCTGTTTCTAGGAAAGGGAGTCATTCTAAAACACAAATCTAAGTGGACTATACATAGTTTATCGTGTTGATCAATAATTAATAAGCTATGTTTGGTATGTCTACATTTAGGTTCTGAAATGATTCTCCTTCCTAGAAAGGGATGCCATTGAGTACAGGACGCTTTCAGGTGCCTGTACCTTACCTCAAAAACGACTTGAAACTGAATTTCCCACCCATACCGTGCCACTTAAAAGCCTCTGCATTTAGCCGTCCGCTCGCTAAATTCTGCAGTAGCCGGCCATTATTTTGGCCTTGTCGTGCCAGCCGCGGGCAGTGAAAGCTGGCCTCGCACGGGCAGTCACCAAGTCTGCGCCACTTGGAGTGCTGCCGTGCGGATGCTCTTAGTTAAGTCCCCACACCAACTTGAAGTCCACAAACCACGAGTACAAATAACTGAAAGTGAAAGTTGGTGAAGGCAGTGCAGAGGAGCCAGTGGAAAAATTGGAGTTGTTGAATTGAAACTGGATAACTTGTTAAATGGTACAGAGTACAATCCAGGGAGGGAGCACGGAAAGTGCGAATTGGCAGATGCGCACTCATCCGCCACCGAGGCGCCTCATCCCAACAGCCAAAGATTCTTTCCAATGTCCTTCAACCAATCAGGCTCCCGCGGTGCAAAAAGCTCCTTGCCACACCAGACTGACCAGAGAGACGAGGTCCTTGCCACTTGGATTGATAAGTCCATTCTCCTTGGAACCAATCATCGGCCTTCCAGATGCGTCACCGCTCGCCTCAGTCGCTTCCAATGTCACAAAGCCCAACCTATTCAATTCAACGCTCTAGTCTTCAGTTGTCTCCAGTCTTGTCTGTGACAAAATAAAATACAAAACATTGAAATGATACAACGTGACTGTCATGAATTAAGTTAAGGATTGCAGGGGGGGTTGCTCGTTCATCAGTCCTACGCTATGAGTCACCTTGCCCTGTACATATGTACACACGACCGACGTGCACAATGTCGACAGGAGCTCTCGCTGTGGATAGAAACGCAGAACACCAGTTGGTTGCTCTGAGTGAGAATTGGTACAATAGCCTTATCTTCACAGTTCCATTCTGTCAGCAATCTGTTCCCCTGCAATCATGGTGCTCCTGTTGCAACCTGTTCACGATAAGATGACCAGGCATGAAGACTCAGGGCCAGATTGTAAACTGTCTTGATCAATTGTTTGTGTCGTAAAGTTGACCTCTGAAAAGAGGCACAAATTAAGGGTAGCCGTGGCTATGCATCGCATCGGTGTCGATGTGACGTAGCTTGTAGGACTACCTCCAACAAATTCTTCAATCTTTCATACTGTTTTATGATTAAAATTTTCCATTTCGTTAAACATATGTTCCGAATGAGTATTTTTGGGTTGATAAGACTGAGGGGTTATGATGCTCATCAATTTCCCATAACTATCTTCACTCTAGCAAGATTTTCAGGTTTGCACCTTCCATTCGTGAAGTGTCAAGGTCCTCATGCAACTTCATTAAGAAATGATGCACTTGCAGATTGATGCTTGCAGATTGATGGAGACCTGGAGGAATGCAAGAAAGTCGACTTTGTTATTTTGGAAGAAACAGGAGAGTCAAACTTTTGACATTCAACTGCTCAAAGCTCTAAAAACTAGGACATATATAGATTACTGTTTCAGATATCCGTCTTGAACAGCAACAAAGTCATGAATTTATCTGCACGCCATGTCATACAATGGGCCCTGAAAGTGGTAACTGAACCCAATTGCAAAAGGGTCATTGTATGACACATCAGATTTTTCAAAGGCAAACCAGTTGAAGAGTGTAGTGTCCAAATATTTGAGAGATCTCTTTTAGACTCTCCTAGCTAGCCTTCTGGAAAAAAAAAATTCATCATGTGTACAGAGATGTACAGTACACAAAACCAAAAGAAGTTATCCTTGCATAGTTTGCCGTATCTTATTCAAACATTAAAATCCATCCAACCACACTTGGTTTTACGACAGTCCAATACCTTCCGGTAATATCTTACCTCCGATTCTCCGAAGCAAGGCGGGTACTTCAAAAAACTTAATAATTCAAGTGAAGATGCAAGCAATAACGGAAGCATATCAATAGCATTTCCCCAGACACTGCTCTCCTTCACCAAAAGCACTAACTGAATGCCATCAGGTTGCCCTCCATTATTCTCTACACTAAAAACCTTCAATGCACGAAGATTCGAGTAGGTGTTTGAAGAGTCTTGTAGTCGACGAGCACCCGATTGGCAGTCCAGTTCCGTCAGTGTAAATTGCACCCCCATGTGGATAGCCATTCCAGGAGTACCTTCATGGCATCAGTTGAAGATCCAAACAAGATAAGCGTGAGTGACCAAGTGATGGAATTCACCCGTCTGTGCCAATGCAGGCAGGCCAATTGTCGCTTCTGATGTCGCATCGATACTGCCACTGAATTTAAGTAGTTCATTCGCATGTTCCGTCTGGGAGTGACGGTGAGGAGTGTTTTATGTTGGACAGAAGGAGCTTATCTTCCTGGCTTGCTTGCGGGGTGGCATCGGCATTGGCCGCACATTCCCGTGAGGAGAGTATCTGAAGGAACTATCTGGAAATCGGTTGACTCACTCTGCTTATCACGACACTGTTCATGCCGTGAGAGACGGTAAGATGATAAGCTAGTTGGTGCTCCCGCAACTTACTGTAACCGTCAGTACCAGACTGCTGCTCCGGAGTCCGGACCAGTGAGGGTGGAGTTTTTACTTTTTGAGAAAGTGCGAACTGCGAAAGTGCCGACTGATGCCAATCACTTCAAATTGGGTGAAGCACTGTAAACGAACGGATATTTCATTAAAATGGTGGTATTCCACAAACTTGGCACTTTTAGGTTCAAAACGTGCGGTCTGAACTGTATACCTGTCCTAGATTTCCAGATTTCAAGGTTTGAAATCTATACCAGTCTCAGAAAATTAATGGAAAAATGGCAGAAAAATGGCAGAAAAATGGCACCACTTTAACAAAATATCTATTGATATTTCTAGATTTGTCCATCTTTTGGACCAAAAGACATTTTTCAATTATATTCATGTTCCTTTTCATCCAAATGTAACAACTTCATCCATATTTTACAAAGACATGGAAAATTTCTGGCAAAAAAAAAATATTTGTATGTGGAAAAAAGTGAAGATTTATTTTGAAATGGTGCAATTTTTGGTCCCATTATTGCCAACAACAAAAAGGTTGCTCTACATTTAAATCTATGGGATGTGTGGAACTTTCTATAGAGTATTGCCATTTGTCTAGTAAATTTTCATTTCATCGAAACATAATTAAGGTCACATTTTATTAAGAGAGTAGATTATGTATTTGTTCCATTTGTTTCATTTACTATATTAACTTCCAACCAATTGTATGGCTTCTAGTGTGCAAAAGCTAAGATAATCTCTATCATTGCTATGCAATGAACCATTGTAGGGGAAAAAAATTGGAAAATATGAAATTTTCCCTAAGCATAAAGGAATCATTTGGTGGATCCTTGCATTTAATACATACTTTTCATTCCAAAAATATTGTCTCTCTACATTTGTTGTACCAATGGATGTGCTTTTATATTGAATCAAAAAGCTTCACGTGGTCTAAGCGCCCCCAATAGTCTCTACAAAGATCAACATTAGAATTTGTCCACTACTTTGTGGTTGTTAGAATTGCATTCTTGACCTCTTATAGCTAATTTAAATTTGGGGCCTTTGAATTTGAATTTCCAAGCTTATTCATCAATGATAAATAATAAGTGTTAGTGTTTATCCCCTAAGTGAAAAGTGATTTCCACTTCAAGGAGCTTCCTTTCATGATTTACATACATCCAAATAATCATTGATTCTCATTTATTATCAAAATTGCAACAATTATTAAAGAAATAAAAAAAATAAGAACCTATACAACAATCAAGAGGCTTTATCACTAACTTAAACTTGAATGAAGGGAATGTATGTAGTTGTAGGTGTGCATTGCGTGGGCCTATGCATAATGCAAATAGTGTCCCTATTTGGGGCAATTAAATAGGCCTTAGAATTCTTTGTCTGATCAAAATCCTTGCACACCTATACACACTTGCCAAATGCGCATATGAAGAAGAAAATCTCCTTGAGCTAGGTACTAAACCCTTATTCCTTCTCATTCATTACTATTTTGTAAATGTTTTTCTATCAATGCTAAGACTTGTGCATTTGGTTCAAGAAATAATAGAGAAAACTTGCTCATGTATATATTTCTAGGTTATAAGATTTGATGATTTTGTTTTGTCAATGAAGCTTAAAGAGAATCATTTGGCAAATTGTTATTTATAAGCAATGTGCAAGTATAATTTTTTTGAGTGATAAGAACATCCTTAGTCTAGCCTTTACTCATGTATGCTTGACAATAGTATGTTGCCATTAATTGGTCAACAGAAACACGACCCCAATGCAATTGTTATTGCACTCATTACCTTTGGAGACTCTCCAAAATGAAACCCTTAATTGCATGGCAAATTCATGCTCTTCGTTGTACCCTCACCCTTGTTCTACACTTCAATAGTTAGTGCAATCATGGCTACAATTGAGTTTAGCTCCCATGCTCCAACTCTTCATAGGAATAACTAATGAATAATGACACATGCAATTCAACTCCCTCAATTCCTATACTCACAAAAGTAGCCATTTCATCCAATCAATTAAATAGAATTTGCAATGGTGTTTGTATATTAAAGCGCAACAAATTTCAACCCTCCTATTAATTTTGAGACCTCTTGAATTGACTTAAAATATAGTGATACAATACCAAATGATATGGACCATATTGAGGATTTGAGGATGTTTCTAAGTTTGATTATTTGAAATTATTACATGTCTATTATGTAGTGACTATTTAGCACTTTGTTGGCCACCATTAATTTTATATCTACAAAATTATTGTACTTGCAACCAAGAATGGCCAAGATAGAAAGTACACTACCTACACCCACCTATACAACAAATATAGAATCTCATCACAAATAGCTAAGCTTAGACAATAATCAAAGAAATTATACACAATACTACTTGGAAGTAATTACTCCAATCTTCTTCCCCTTCTAGACACTTTGTTCTAATTAGTGCAAGAAATTTTGAATTCCAACCAACATAGAATATTGTATCCTCTTGGATCCCCTCCTTGCTTTGCTATTTACCAAGATATCATCATAATGCATGATTTTGTTCCAACAATATGTGTTTATGCAACCAGCTAAATCAAACTCAATCACCATTCATTCTACACCCAAATCTCATAGTACCATAAATGGAAAATAATTACTTTCTACAATGATTGCTTCTCAAATGAAGTCTTGACATGAAACAAGCAAAATTTACCTCTCCTATAGAAAACATTCAACAACAAGCTAGGTTAGAACACATCCCTGTTAATAGTACTCACTACTAAAGCTAGAGGCAGAATGCTTAAAGCTACTTTCCAAGCATCACATTACACATTCCTTATCACAAAAAAACATATAAAACAAACATTTAAAGTTGTCAATATTATTGCCATCAAATATTCAATGTCAATCCTTCTCACTAAACAAAGATTACAAAACAATCAACTACCTCCAATACTCATAGATCCACCATGTATACACATCAACAACAAAGAATATCCACCCTTCAAATTATACACAACATCTATTCCTTTTAAGAAATCCTCCATGTTTTAAAATATCAACTTCAACAAACATGATACCATTCTCTACATTATTTAATCCATCCTACTCCATCTTTCAAAATATTAAATCAAAAGATATATTGTACTAGCATATGTAGAAGATAAATCATCCGCACTAGGACCTAACGACCATGAGGACAAAAAAACAATGAATCACAAAAATAAACACCATAATTTGCTCAAACCACCACTCTTCTATCCAAGCTTCCGTTTCCTCCAATAGATCTAAAGTAATATGAACATGTCATGCTCCTTGTATGCCCATACATCATAATGAAGTTATCACTTTATTAAATTCATATATGAGGTAGGTATACCAAAATGACCCCTAGCTCAAGTGCAATAATTCCTATTGTTGGGCCTAATTGTGCCCTCTTGCATTCTAATGTCACAAAAATTGGAAAGGATTGGAAGTAGAAAACTTCAAAGTGGACTTAGGGTTGAAAGGGATGGAATTGGTTTGAATAGTCATGGTTTTATAACTTCATGAAAGAGCTCTATGCAATCACATGGGGTCATTATGGGCAAAAACTCATTCATTATTCTACAAGTTGAAGGGATATTTTGGATTACCATTGCAACCATGTAGGAAGTCCAAAGAACCACATTAAAGTCCAAATGGACAAGAATAGTCCCCTCTTAGAGACATCAATGGGAAGCTATATATTTTTATTTTGACCACCTATAATATTGTTTTTTTAACTAAAAAATGAGTTTATTGAACTATGTGTGAAAACCCCTCTAATTTGATGTTCTATTAGACTAGTACAACCTAAAAATTGTGAAATTAGAGTTTAAATATGTATGATGACCAAAGGAACCATAATGAATATACTAACTTTGATTAGAATTCTAGAATCTATAATACATGTTGATTGATCTGTGAAACCAAATCTAGGAGTTAATCACTTGATCACTACAAATAGTTTTTGTTCTTATGGATTAAAGAGAATTAAGAGATTTTAGGTGAAATGACTCATGATTCTTTCCAAGAGAATAGTACTATTTTATCTAAGGTACTTGAGGTGTACTAAAAATTTTCCACCTTCTTAACACAAGGTTATATAATAGATTTAAAAAAAATATACATTTCTAGATGCACATATTTTTAGAACACTACCCAATTTCAACTTTAAAAATTCACAAATATATAATGTCCATGCTAGGTACACATTGAAAATGTTCAAGGAGTCTACTGTTGCATTAGATGTGAGTGTTAGATTAGTAAATTAAAACCACACTATCGACATTGATTAAAAGTTATTACAAGTTTCATCATTGTAATCATCTTGATTCTCATACTCTTCAAGGTCAAAGGAAAGCTTTGGTTTATGAAAATCATCCAAATTATAAAATTATAAAATCAAAGACAAATCCTAGAAAATTGCTAGAATCATCTTGAACATTAGAATGATCCTTTGATGACAACATTCTTGGGTCATTTCTCTACACTAATAGAAAATGAGGTTTGGAACACTTCATGATCATCCATTGGAGCCCCCAATTGTTCAAGCGTCCAATTGGTGGATTTTGAAAGAATTCAAAAATCTCTCATAAGAGAGCTCTATATGAAACACATAAAGAACATTCAATTATGATAAGAATGAAAACTTTGTATATTCTTCAACGATGTGACTAGGGCGGCCACTCAATGCTTTGTGATTTTGCACTTCTGCCGCAAGGTTCTAACTTTGTTCATGCGGAGATGGGAAGTAACGAAAAAGCTTTCAGTCTTTATGTCTAAAATTCTTCGTAGGCTAAAATTTATTCTGCGTAAATAGCTCCAGATTTACATCCTCTCCTCGTCCACCCGGGATTCTAGGGGGCTAGAGTTACGAGACCAGAAGCAGCAGTTACAATGTGAAATTCAAAATCGTAAGCCAAATGTAAATAGACGCATACTACATGTAACTTCGACTTGTCTAGTCAAAGGGATTTTGGCTTATAATTCCTCCTGTCAATCAATCAATCAGTAAAGAAACTCAGCATAAGGGCTTATTTCATTCGTCACAGGCTCAATCCCAAACAAGGCGACACAAAGCACCTGAAACGATGAACGAGTAAAAGTGCTACACTGGATCATAGAATTAGTCACATACATGGAGATGAATCCCGCTTAAGCCAGCCGCTTCAAGGAGGTGGCGTCCTGAGAGTAACCTTCTACTGAGCTGCATATCAGCACCCTGTTGTACATCTAACAGAACTGAAGCTTTACATTCAACTTTCAATCAACTCAACTGCAATGCTTTGCTGACAGTAATGCACAACCGGTCTGAAGATCTATGGCAACTCCCAGTAGGTCGTAATTAGAATATGCTACAAACACTGGGTTGCCCATGAAAACGATGCCACGTTAAAGAATTTAACAGCAAGCATTCGCTTTGTAGTAAAATCTACAGTATGGTTGTGGCAACGACAAATAAGGTAAATTTTAGGACCCGCATAGAAACAATGGTATGAACAAACAGTGCTGCCGGATAATTGGTACCCAAGAGAAGTTGGTCTTCAAGCTGCTTGTGCCACGAGTGTTTCCAGAGACTGGTCTTTCGCGTTGGCCTTCGCTTCTGGGGTCTCTTCCTCGCTGGGTGGCACCAGTTGCCAGAACAAAGGCAGGTACTTATCCCAGTTGGCTAAAATCTCTTTCCCTTTGTTGCTTCCTGTCTCATCCTGATCAGACCAAATATCACATAATCTTAGGGAATTACCACAATACAACGAAGGAAAGCAATACCACTTCTGAAAGCCCCAATCCGCATGGCATGAAAAATAATAATTAAATTTCTTCCTTTTCTCCGTTTTATAGATTAGTGTCCCAAAGAAGACGACTTGCCCTGAAAAAACGAACTCTTCATCATTTTCTTGCCGATTCTCTAAAATGAAAGCCACTTGCTCAAATAGACCAATGACATGCTTCCAGCTCAATAGCCATTCCGTTGGTAAGCCCTTTGACCACTCCAGACAATTTATGAAATACTGAACCATTAAAGCGTTGTCAGCATTACAATAATCCATCACATTGTAAGATTCTTACAACATGGGATTGCAGAAGGCGTAGCAGCTGTTGTTGACCAGCTGGAGCAGTTACTCGTTGCATTTTCACAATCTCCTTGTTCACCTGAAAGGCATAGGGCATTAATTTTACCCGTTACTTGGCTTGCAACTATGTCATGTACATACATGACTTCCAAAAATGGTAACAAGACGAGAATGGCAACCTCAAGCTACTTCTCGTACGATACAAGAGGGAGAGATTCAAAGACTGGCTGGCGGAGAGTGTTACTTGCACTGATGATTGAAAAAAGGAGTTATGCTAGAATGCAAAATTTGCTTCTGGGAGAGTACCTTAGTAATGAAGGTCTCATCCTCGTCCAAGAAGTACCCAAGCCCTCCTGTCATACCAGCAGCGACATTGCGGCCAACCCTACACAACAGAAGAAAATCAGATATAGACTTCACTTCATAAGCAACATGCAAAAAGGGAAAGCCCTAAAGGACAAAGGATTCATGGTTTTAAAATGAGCAAATTAATTCATCATATTGCGCAAATTGAAATTCTCTACTTGACTAGATCAATAAGAACAAATGAGGCAAAATTTCGGTTTCTTCATCCTGCAGGGGTTAAAATCGTTCACAGTAGTTTGAGGTTGCATTCGGGAAGAACTTACTTGCCGATGGCCACAACGCAACCACCCGTCATGTACTCGCAAGCATGGTCCCCTGTTCCTTCAATGACAGCTTCAGCAAGCGAGTTCCTTACTGCAAACCTTTCACCGGCCTTCCCGTTAGCGAACAACTGCCCACCTGTGGCTCCGTACAAGCAAGTATTGCCGACTATAGTGGCATCCTCAGCTTTGTAACCACAACCCAAGGGTGGAGAAATCACAATCTTTCCACCTGCCATCCCCTGCACAGTTCAAACAGTTTTCATTCATCAAGTCCTATTTCGCTTTAATTGCACCAGATACTGACTTCCTGATGCAGAAAACATATTGGTCACGGTAATCAGTAATAAGTTCAATAGGGTACCTTGCCAACGTAGTCATTGGCTTCTCCAACCAAACGCAAATACATTCCTGGAGTCAAGAAACATCCAAAAGATTGTCCTGCACTGCCTTCAAATCTGCATACAATGAAATACATTTCATTCAATATGTGCTAATTCATGACAGAGCGTCCAGAAATTTTATTTGATTGATCTTACATAATTTCTTAGACCCGAAGGACAGTGATTTCATGGATTTAAAACGATCAATTTGATCGATCATATTGTGAACATACAATGCAGACAGGGATCGAGTTCATATTATCAGAATAAATTATGCAAATAGCATGTGTTCGTTGAAAAAAAAAGAAAAATCATGCAAAAGAAAGATCTCAAATGAGTCACTCAAGAGTTTTTTTCCACACGACCCCCCATTTTTGGGCTTTCGTGACGTTCATTTAAGGGTTAAATATATTGTGGAAAGACACAAGCAGCGACGTTAGATACATACGACAACTTGATTTCTCCAGCAAAACCAGTGTCTCCGTATCTCTTGGCAATTTCACCACTAACACGACCACCAACAGATCGGTCCACGTTGAAAATTTTCAACTTTTTCTCAACGCTCTTCTCGTTTTCAATTGCGTCCACAATCTGCAAAAAACGTGAATCTACTGTGAATCTCGCAGGTCAAAACAAACTTCTGGACATTTTGCAAAGATTTCTAATTCAGCCAAACTATGCATTACAATTATATTCCATTCTTTCGAGTTGATTTCTACAAGAAAGAAATGGAATGAATCAAGATTTAATCTAGAAGAAAAGACATTTACCTCTGGGTCAGCAAGTAGAGAGTCGTCCAACACTGAGCCATTAGTATGTACTTCCTGTTTGCGAATCTTTGTACTCGTCCATTTTGGAAGGCCGGTGCTCTGTGGTGCCCACAGAATAATAAATCAGTACTGGAAAAAAGTTTCCACATTAACTATTAACAATCTCATCTGTATTCTTTGCAGGAGTAGCAAAATGATAACTCAAAAAAACTTATTAACTTATAACATGGTAACTATTGTGGAGGCTCGACTGTACTGATTCTTATGAGTGACACTTTTGAAATCACTCTAACGTGACTGGGGTGGTCATCAATCACAGAAGCTAGCTAGCTGAAACTAATTGCAATTGTCTGTGATGCACGTTGACAATGAAGAACTTACTGCCATCAAAAAGCTCAAATCTAGAGACTGAGTCTTTGCAAGTTGGACATCCCGCCGCTTCAGAATCTCGGTCCTTCCAATTATGTCGTCAAGTTTTTCGTATCCTAATTGAGCTAGTATACCACGAACCTGGAAGATATATGAAAGCAATTAAATCTTGAGCTCTTGAGATTGCAAGGTTTCTGAGACACGTTACACAACTGCTGCCTTAAGGTCTTGCTCTAGATTAGAAAACACAAACAAGTGACAACAGTCAGCTTATCCAACGACTAAATCTTCCAGATCAGAGATATGATGTATACCTCTTCACCAACGTAGAGGAAGTAGTTGACTAGATCGCCCGGCACTCCAGGGAATCTAGCACGCATTTCCTCCCGCTGCAAAACCACCAAATGATGAGCTTGGAAACACAATTCGACACTAGAACATGAGAAAGTCGAAGCATGCAAGGGTAAGAATCTCAAAGAAAAAAATTGCCACGTACTTGACTCGCAACACCAACAGGGCAGTTGTTAGTGTGGCAAATGCGAGCCATGACACAGCCAGTGGCTATCATAGCCAGAGACCCGAACCCAAACTCATCGGCACCCATAGCTGCCGCCATGACTACGTCCACTCCACTCTTGAATCCTCCGTCCACTCTCAATGCCACCCTCTCACGAAGAGAGTTGCTGATCAGAGTCTGTCAATCAATCCTTGTATGCATTAGTGAATGCACCCAGATTTCAAAGGACCTGGAAACAGAGCAGATAATGTCGAGCGCGTGTGCCTAGCAAGGGCTAGCTACCAACACAAATTCTTCTTATATCCATCTCAAATATTTTCATACTACAGTTATCCTCAAATTCATTCAAAGCAAGAGTGCCAACCTTGTTTCGGAGAAACGAAGGGGTGAGTCCTATGAACAATGCCGTGGATGGGTGTTGTCAAGTCCTTTTTATGATGATTCATCACGAATCTAGTATAGTGTACAGCATAAGGATAAAAAATACTTATTTTTTCTTATATTTTTCATATGAATTTCTTACTTATCCATCTCGTGAAAAGTGACTAAAGAAAAAGGTCAACCTGGTTGGTTTCCGCTAGACCCATCTCCCACGGGCCTCCAGCGTGTTTGATTGAGCTGATTGGGCTAGCTCCCGTTCCTCCATCGAACCCGGAGATCTAAAACATAAGAAGATAATTTTCAATTGCCAAAAAGCATAATAAAGAGAATAAAAAGATACCCGAACCACAATTCACTCATCTATGTATCATTCGCAGTCAGAGATTTAAATAATGAAGCCTCAGTTCAAACATAACGGAGATTTACTCAGGCAGACACACCCTTGCTGCCATAGATAATGAACTCGGGAGAAAAAGTGATTTACCTGGATAACATCCGCATTAGCCTTGGCAACCCCGCTGGCAACTGTTCCAATTCCAATTTCAGCAACCAACTTCACCGAAACCTTTGCCTTTGGATTCACCTAATATAAAAAATGAAGCAACCAGTTATCAGGTAATATAGTAACAATCAATTCACGGTAATTAGAAGCACAATTTGAAGTGGATAGTATAAAATTTAACTCTCAAGTTGGTCATTCCAAGGAAAAGACAACACTATGCTAACTACACCATTCATTCTATTTAGTACAATCCATGATTTAATTTTCCACCAAACAAGCTTGCCATAAAGTAAATGAACCAGTTTTCTTATATAGTGATCTTCATTTGACCTTAGGACCACTATCAAAAGAGAGAAAAAAGAAGCTTTTGAGTGAACAGTGAGTCAATCAACAGATGGCCCGGGAGCTTAGGATAAACATCTTTTGGTAAATGGTGTTCAATGACCTTCATCCATAGATCATAAATACATAGTGTTTTAATTGGCATCAAACACTGAAATAATGTATCCTAAACTAAATAGAAAAAATGGTGTACCTGATGAAGGTCGTAGATGAGTTGGGCCAAATCTTCAATGGAGTAGATATCGTGATGGGGAGGAGGAGAGATAAGAGGAACTCCTGGTTTCGAGTTCCTAAGTGAAGCAATGTAAGGACTGACTTTCTTCCCAGGCAGCTGGCCACCTTCACCTGGCTTTGCCCCTTGTGCAATCTTAATTTCAACCTGCTCCGAATTCGCCAAAAAAGATGGCGTGACACCGAACCGACCTGAAGCTATTTGCTTAATAGCACTAGATGCAATATCCCCATTCTCTAGACCCTTGAGGTGGGGTAAGGTTCCCGAGAGACCGTTTTCCACGTCAGAAAGATGTTCCCACCTAATAGGATCCTCTCCACCTTCTCCAGAGTTCGACTTGCCACCGATTCTGTTCATCGCTATGGCAATGACTTCATGCGTTTCTCGAGAGATGGCTCCCAGTGACATGCCACCAGTCACGAAACGCTCCATGATAGCGGATGCAGGTTCCACGTTCTCCAAAGGTATAGGCTGTCGCTCACTCTGAAACTCGAGTAGATCACGCAAGACCTGGACAGACAATGGCAAATAAGCAGTCATTCTTGCATGCTCTAGCTATCTCTCAAAATTATGGTACTAAACCTCCGCCTCTGCAACAAAAGGGCACTTTCTATTCATTGAGAAGGCTAATGGTGTTTTAGTATCCTCTCAAAGCTGAGAACAATATCCAGACTGTGTTTCAACTTTTGATTTTCCCCTCATTATGATGTATAAAAACTTCCCTGTATCTCATAAATGACGGCAATGCACTCCACTAGTCCAGCATCTATGAATCCAAGATTAAGTCTAGATTGGTAAGGTTCACTGCCACTAAATACAACACTAAGACTAGTAGAGTAACGGACTGACGGTTGCCACAACAATAGACAGTCATTCTTGAAATTGTTCTTTCTAAGTCCTTACGTTATACACTATAAATCGACCTGACTGAAAGTGGTCGAGATTAATGAGATGATCAAACAAATCCATATCCAACAGTATCTAAAAAACTCACCTTTTCACTAAATAATAAGCAGCTATTCATCAGGCACACATAGGTTCACTGAAAATTGAACACAGGTACCAAAGAGAAGAGGATATCAGTGAGATGCCATACATTGACTGGTCGGTTTGAAAGGTGCTCCTGATAAACGGCATAAGCACTCTGGTTCTTCTCACGAACCGCCTTATGTAAGAGCTTCGACATCTCTGGATTGTTTCCATGGTACTCACCTACAACCAGAGACACAAACTTTGATTGGTATTTAGATATGAAAGGCTAATCAACTTCATTTATAGATAACCCGGTTAGTAGTGGCAATTGCAACATGTACCTCCAGGCCGCAGTTGGATGAAACCGAAGTTCTCAAGCTTCTTAGCTGCCTCCGCAGCAAAGCCCTTTGTCCAAAATGACACCGTTTCCCTGGCCAACTGTTCGATTAAGACAACGCAATTAAAAATGAGCAGACAGAACCAAAACACTCGCACTTTTTACAAATGCTATTAGACGAAATGTTTAAGAAAAGGAAGTAATGTTTTCAAGTCGAACCTCATTCAATGAAAGGCCACCAATGCGAGACGTGCTTCCACGGAATGCTGTATCCACCACTTCGGATCCCAAACCGTAGATCTCAAAGATCTGAGCGCCGTGGTAACTGCGACAAAAAAAGAAAGACAATAGATGCACATATCAATAAAAGTTCCTGCCATTGAGAGAAACTTAAATGAAAATGGCTCGTTAAGCAAATGCATACCTTGTTAACAGGGAGATACCCATCTTGGACAAGATCTTCAAGAGACCAGCTCTCACTGCCTGCAAGCAACGACACAGTAGCTCCAAAACTCAATAAAGCACGAAACTCTACAGTAGGGGTCAAACCTCACTTAATTGTATTATGCTTAAGAATTCCAAAAGCAAAAAGAATTTACAAAATGAAAAGGTGCCACCCATTCTCCATTAACTACCGCTAGTGAACACAAATGTTTACGTGAAGTAATTAGAATTTGGAACAATTGAAGAATATTTCAACCTCTTGTTGACTTTCAATAGAAACTTTAAGAGATCTTTAATTTCCAAGCTGTCATTCCATGTGGTGACAAACCACATCATGTATTCACCAATCGCAGTGATGTTTCATTGACTGCTTTGAATGAATGAAAATTGGTTTCAGAGTTAAATTAAGTGAGGTCTGATACGAGCAGGCATGTTAAAACACTAAATTTGCTTAAATCAGAACGCTAGTTAAGATACGAACCTTCTTAAAATTCTTTTGAGTTTGCTCAACGGATAAGGGTGGGATCTTTCCACTCTTGATGAAGTTGATGGTTTTGTTACTCATTCGCCATTGGCGACAGGTCTCGAGTGCAAGGTAGGGACAAATAGCACTACAGTAGACATGAAATGCACATTTGTTAGAGCATCCCTTCAGTGATAATATGTCAACACTCAGTATCTCACGTATTAGACACTGATCACTCAGTAGTAATATGTCACACACATAGAACTGTGCAATGAAGCAGAACTCTCAGAGAAGAGGGATAGGAGCTTCCGACGCACAAACCTGGCACCATAACCGATCAGACAAGCGAAGTGGTGAGTGCTGAAACATTGCGCACTGTCCATGACAATGGACGTAGACATACGCAAACCATTAGAGATAAGGTGGTGGTGCACAGCGCCAACTGCCAGTAGTGGTGGAATAGCTGGCTTTGTTGCGTCCTGAAATAAGATTTCTATCAAAATAAGATTTACATTTTCTCATGTTCTGAACAAAGGAATCGGTAATCAGGAAGAAAAGACCAGGGTCCAATAAAAAATCAACGTCAAGGCAAGTGAAGCTATTTTAAGCGATACAGCGTAGAACAAGGGTAAGTAAGTGGCAGACCCTGGAATATACTGCCATTCACTGGCCCTTGTTGTAGGCTGTATCGCTAAGTAAACGAGCTGGCAAGGACGTAATGAGGGGAGTGCGTGTGATTGTAGATGTGTGACTGTCTCAAGAACATACCATGTAATCAGTCCGATCACTGAGAACCAGTAGCTGGGAACCCGACCGAACTGCCTCATCTGCTGCTTCACACAACTTATCCAAACCTCTTTGCAGAGCTCCCTCAATGCCATCACTTACATCAAAAAAAGTCGGCAAAGTTGTTGGCTTCAGTGATTCAGTAGCTTGAAGGGAACTGAGCTCGCCTTCACTCAGAATGGGATCTGAAAGTCTAACCTGCACGACAGGAGATCACATCAAATTTCTCAGTGTTATATTTCAAAACAAAGACGACCAGTTAATCCTGAATTGAAAACTTTCGACGATATTAATGTTGTCCTGCGTCTAAATTTAAGATAGACAACAGTATCCCCGCCAACAAGCACAATGCAGAGAGTGGATCAAGAACTGCCTACCTGAGCTGCATTTTCAGGACCAGCATTCAGCAGATTTTCCCGCTTGCCGAGATCCATTTCGAGGGACATAACTAGACCTTCCCTCAAAGAATCAATTGCAGGATTTGTAACCTGCGCAAGAAATATACATAACAGAAAACTCAGCTTAAACAAGCTCCACCACATCAACATGCTTGCTTTGGCGTTTAGTGTATTTCCCACCTCAGATCTAAATTCTAAACTCCAACTTGGAGTAGACTCAATTCTAACAAGAAAAATGATTTTATTACCTGTCAAGAAATCATACCTGAGCAAAACGCTGCTTGAAGTAATCATATAGCAAGTGTGCTCTCTCTGACAAAACCGCCAGCGGAGTGTCGTCTCCCATGCAGAAGGTAGGCTCCTTCCCAGTTGACGCCATACTTTCTATTACCATCTGAACATCTTCAATTGAGTAACCGAAAGCCCTGCCAACAAAAAAACCGAGACCAAAGATCACAATGTAAACTCACTGTAATTTTGAAGAAATAAAATAAAAAATTCTTGAAGGGTGTTAGATGAGATTCCACAGACAAGGGTTTTACATCTCACACTCAGTAGAAGAGGAAATTTAATAAAGAAGGAAAAATACATACTGCTGATGCTTCAGTAAGCTATCTGGGCTGTACAAAACTGAGTCATTGAATTCCACTGGCTCCATCTTTCGACTGCCTTCAGCCAACCATTTCCCATAAGGTTTCGCATTTGCAACGCGTTTCTTCACCTCCGTGTTTTCGTAGACCTGAATCACCAATGTCAATTCTTGCTAACTGATTACAGGAAAAGTTTCACTGCAGGCTCATTTTAAACCATGAATCAAAGGTGACGAACAGTTTTTATCCAATGTCAACAAACACCACTCGTATATCCATTCTCAGTGAAAGCAGACTCGAAAACCTCTGATTCTTGATCTCGCCCATTCGACAGTTGAAGACCTTCAGTAGACTCGAGTAAAACAAAGAAATAAATGAAATTTGCCTTTCCAAAAGAGGGGGACTATAAATCTCTCATTAAGGGTTGAGGTTCTCGGAAGTTACCTCTCCAGTTTCCAGGTTGACACAAATCATCATTCCTGGGCCCAACCGACCTTTCATAGTCATATCAGAGGCTTCGATATCAAGCACACCAACCTCTGAGGCAACATAAATGAGATCATCCTTCGTCCTCCAGTACCGAGCTGGTCGGAGACCATTGCGATCCAAGCAGGCACCCACCGTTTTTCCATTACTTCAAATCCAGAAACAAGCAGTATAATTTCAGGTTTAATAGCATGAGCTCGGGGACAATTGATTACGTAATAGGCCTCTGAATCACAAACAAGAGGATGAAACCCTACAAACTTTTCAGGCTTGTAAATTGGAGGTAAAGATTTGCGAGACAAGTGAGAAGGTACCTGAAAAGAAGCAATGCAGGTCCATCCCAAGCTTCCATCTGACCCTTGTAATACTCATAAAAGTCCACAACCTGCAGGACAAGAATTTATCTCATCAACTACAAGTTGACCCATTGAGTTGACAAGAAGGTGATGGATCTAAATCAGCAGAGAATTCCAAATCGCAGAGGTCGGCTCATCAAATAGAAAAGACGAGACACTTACCTCCGGGTACTTGACCATTAAGGTAGGATGTTTCTTGTAGGCTTCAGGAACCATCATCATCATCGTCTCTTCTGGGCTATATCCGCTCCGCATCAACAACTACACAACAAATGCCAGCTTCTCAGGCCAGTGAATCCAGAGTCTCTCAATTATTGGCACCTCCTCAATAAAACACAGTGACAATGGCAAAAAGAGTTCCGTACCTCTGCAATCATATCCAAATTTGCAGAATCTGAAGCCTTGATATTTCCAAACGGCCGAAGCTCGTCATCTCGACCTCGCCAAACGGGAGATTCCATGACGGCCTCACGCGATCGCATCCAATTCAGATTGCCCTGTCACACATCAGTTGTACACTCAGACCTAATCTTCTCTTAAACGACATTCTGGACTATCCTGCACACTGTTCACACTACGATTGAGTGTAGCGCAGTTGTCACACATTCAAGTAATGTCATTTTCTGGGACCCCAAACAGGTCGGTGAACCTCAAAGGATACCCACGTAGAGAATAAAATGAATTGCAATAGAGCAGGGCTGTTATCGGCCTGGTGGCTCGGGCACCAAACATACCTGCAAAGTATTGATTTCTCCATTGTGACCCAGGAAGCGCATAGGTTGTGCAAGAGGCCACTTGGGTGTGGTATTCGTACTATACCGACGGTGATAGATAGCAAACTGCGTAATGAAATCCTCGTTTCGTAAATCGTCATAGAACTGGCCCACAACTTCCGAGCGCAGCATTCCTTTGTAGACGATGGTCCGGCTGGACAAGGAGCAGAAGTAAAAATCCTCCCCCCATGACTCTGTAGAGGCAGCACGTTCGATCAGTTTCCGGGAGATGTAGAGCTCCCTCTCAATGTCATCCATGGCATCTTCGGCAGCCACCTTCACAAATACCTGTTCAATCCTTGGCATGGTAATCTTCGCAAATTGCCCCACCACAGACTCCGTCACAGGCACAGGACGCCAGCCTAGGACTTCAACTCCCTCCTTCTTGAACACATCCTCCACCACTGCACAAAGTACACAAAATTGTCTCAATCTCAGTTTTCCGTGTTCTAGTTGCTTCACAAACTAATTCCTCATCTGTGATCCAAGGTAATGGATTGACCATAGGGTTGCCACTGCTTTTGGAATTACAAGCAAACCATGCTTGCAGTGTACGCTTCCAGCCCAGTGAACAGAACTTTGAGCAAATTATTCAGGTAGTGAAACAATTGTACAGCTTGTTTCCAGTGATTGTGCTAGGATTTTAAATCCAGCTACCCACAGCGTGAACCCCTAAGGGACCGAGGATTCATACATTGAAAATAATATGGTCGGACTATATAGCCGGATGCGACCAAATTTTATACTGCTAAAATTTGTGTAGAACATCACATGTGTCGATCAAATAAACTTTTTAAATTCGAATGAAAGCAGTCTCAATGTGACCGACTCAAAACTGTTGATAAAACTTGAGGCTCAAATTCCAGCCTCTTAGTATTTTAGGATTAACGCCTTCCAAGCACCCAAACCTCGTGGCAATTGATACACGAAATGAAAAGCATTGCTATTTGATTGCCAACTGCGTACCTCTTTTAGCTGCAACAGCAAAAGCTTCATCTCTGGGAAGGAAAACCTGTCCAACACCAGAATGGGACTCATCCAGCTCCGGCAGGCCTTGCTCTTGAAACCACTTCTTAAACAGCCCCCAGGGAATGCTAGTCATCACCCCAGCTCCATCCCCAGAGTCGTTATCTGCGCCACATCCACCTCGGTGCTCCATGCACCCAAGGGCAGTAAGCGCATCGCGGACAATCCTATGGGAAAATTCATTTCTTAAGCTTGCTATGTACCCCACTCCACAAGCATCTCGCTCCGCTATGAGATCTTCCAGATTCGCCACCTGAATTTCGAAAAAGCCACAAATTCCATCACAAAATCTCACCGCCAATGCCAACCCTTGCTCATACTAAGGCCTCCAAGTCCATAAGAACAAGGACACAAGAAAGTATGCACGAGGTAACAGATGCTGATTTCCAAGACATAACCTCTGTTACAGTAAAGGATTCCGGTTTGTAAATGCCAGTTCATGGCACATTATGAGATTCCAATTTGAAACGGAATCCAATTCGGTCCAAAAATCAAACATAACTGCTCGTGAACAAGAAAAGCCAAGGCATCACTTCTTTCGCTACAACGCTTCTCCCGCTGAGGGCAGTTCAACTCTCCCTTCAAGCTCGGGATTCAAGCTCTTCTGAATTGAGTCCAAGTGAATCACACACACACGAAAACCATTGCAATCGTAACATACAACGCCACCGCTTCCCCAGAGAACACTTTCAACAAGAGAGCGTTGAGATGCGCAACTGACCTCATATTGCCTTTCTTCCTTCCTTGCACTCGCACACCATTTCCTACAAGATCCCGTGCTCCTGCCATGGAGAACCGAATTCTTCTTGGCGCACGGCACCCGAACCGCGGCGCCCACGAACTCCGAGTATCGAACGTGGAACGCAGTCAATCCGAGCTTGACGACTCTGTCCGAAGTGGAGCACGACGAAGACGATGCAGCAGACAAAGACTTGTTGATGTGTACTTTTCTCTTCTCAGCGAGGATTGAAGACACCAAGCAGCTCTTGGTTGCCAATGCCATAGCCCCTCCCAAATTTTGCCAAATCTCTTGACAAGGTGGTTGCCAAATCTCTTCACAAGCTGCAAGCCAACAATCGAGCAATCGAGCAAGCAGGACGTGTGGAAGGAGAGCAATGGAGAGGGAGAAGGGGCCAGTCGAGACTACTAAGCTGAGAGCGAGAGTGTGTGGTGATAAGAGCGCATGATAGAGGGCTAACAGCGGCGGAGAATCGAATCTTGTGTTGCGCACCCTCTTTCCGCCACCACAGATTTGTCGTCCGCAAGTTGTGGACGACACACTTTTGCGAAAGAGGCTCTGCCACACACGAAATGTCGATCCAAGGACCAACTGCAGCTCACGAAATTTCTGCAATTTCTAAAAATCAACTCGCTCGGGGGGCCTGCCATCGCTTGGTGGAGAGGAGGCGACGACGATCACGACGACGACGACGACTTCTTGCGGACACGATTCCCCTATTGGAACTAAACCGATTTGTCCTAACAGCGCGTGTAACACTAATTTACCAAAGTCACACTATTTTAAATGTTGTAGCTGAAACCTTTTTAGTGACGTCACTATTTTAAATCGGTTTTAGCTTCAATAGGGTTTATAAATAGGGTTTATAAAGATTAAATGAATGAAAATAGAGACGAATGAAAATTCAATGGATAGGCAGCCAACCAATAAAAAATGTGCAATATAAAATCCTTTTATTATATTAGATTGTTTGTTTATTTGTTTGTTTGTGTGTTTGTTTTGTTTTGTTTGTTACGTTGAGACCTCCCAGATCGTGCATCTCCCGTTTGTGTGTTTGGTATTGTCGGAAAGCCCTTGGCGAGGAGGGGTGCACAGGCTTGGTTTCATGGCATTCCAACCTAAGGCATGAAAGTTATTGAATTTTGAATTTTTCATGAATTAAAAGAATTAAAAAATTATTTTTTCTTTTGTTTTGACCATGGCAACAGCACAAGGTACACTAGTTATGGATGAAGAGTACACAACTAAAACTTAGACAAACCTAAAGATTCCCTTTTTCTATAGCTAAAATCCCAAATCTGCAAGGGATGGGAACTCCATCCAAATATCATGTATTCTCCTACAAATAGTGCAATGTTCTTCTGTAATCGGTGATTTACCCTCTAATAACAATCCTTTTTTTTCTTTTTTCCATTAATGATAAGTTGAGCAGCTCACTCACTCAGGTGACGTTGCTCTCCCTACCTTATTACCACCCAAACTGGGTTGCTGATGCCCAAATGGTGGGCTGTGGGGGCCAGGCCAATAGCAGAAAGGGCTTTCATTGAAAAAGCTCCCAGTTCACTCCTTGGCTCCCCAAGTGCACCTCGCTTTCAACAGAAATTCCATACCAACAGTCTGCACATGCTCTCCGTTCGTCCCTGAAGTTGGTTTTCAGTTACAGTTGAGCAGACAGTAGTCACAGTGTGGTACTCCAGAAGAGTGAGCTTGAACTTAGCTTCAGCTGATGAGAGCAACTGCTTTTGCAATTGCCTACATGAGATTGAACTGAATTCATGAACTAAGGTACATTGTGGTCAATTTTCCTATTGCATAATTTACACTAAGGACTAAGGATTGAGAGACAGATGGACAGGACAGGAGGACAGGAGGACAGGACAGGACATCCAAAGAGTACTTCAAGAAAAAGTATAACTTACTGATGAACAGCATGAGACAGTACTTCGTCGGTAGAGAAGGGAAGTCGGCTTTGTTGGCAGAGACGGATCAAAATCGAAGGAAACTTGCCAAGGGAGTGTGAAATTGGTGTGTCTTGGTGGACAGATGGGAGCGTGGAAGTTGGCAATGAAGGCCATGGGAATGTAGATGGGATCACCAACATTCTCTGCAGGCAATACCACTAAGGGAGGAGGTCCCTAAACCAACCATTTAAGAGCTGGAACTGATTTCTGGGGATTTGAAACTTCTTAAAATATTTTTCAGTGAATTTTCCTTGAAAGGGAAATAGAACTGGCATTTAACTCAAGTTGTGGAATTAGTTATGAATTTTTGAAGCTGAAATGGTACAGGGTTCTAAACTTCTAATAGCGTTCACCTCCTAAAATGTACATTGTTTGTACATGGATGAAGGATACAAAAAAACAAACATGTATATATAGTGTACATTTTTAGATCATTTGGAATTGCACAACATATAGGAAAAAAATAGTAAGTAGAAAGAAGTACAAAGTGATTCAAAACATTGAATTGTTAAGAATTTAATTATAAAATTGAAAAATTCCAACCCCAAAGGTGGTAATGTAGTAATAAACAATCTACATCATATGTTTTTATTTTTTCCAAAAAATATCAAAAATTGAGTTAAAGAAAAGACTTCAAAGTTTATTTTTGAGTAGGGAATCCATAACTACCCGCAAACTAGAACACCTCATAACTTTCATCTCATAAATCAAAATAGAATGATTTAAAGCTTTCTACATATATTAAATCTTGAAAACCAATTTCAAATTTTTATTTTTGAAAAAAATGATTTTTTAATAATTTTTTGGGCTGCCCACCGAGCATTGAAAATTATATATCATACAACAACATTTGAACCACGTGGTCAAAAGTTAAGAAAATTATTGGGCCTTAAAGATACTACTCAGGCACATTTTGTGTGAAAATTTCAGCAGAAAAGAATGAAAATTCCATTAATAGTGAGTTGCCCAAAATCACTATGTTACCAAAAAACACAGTTTTGACCTTTAGGGGTTACAAAGGTGGACGCTTTTAGAGCCTATGTGCTCTTAGAACCTCCTACCTTAAGTTATCTCCTAAAAAGGGACTAATTAAAGTATTCTACTCATAAAGTGACCATTTAAGAGTTGATTGCCTTTGGGGGGAGCTAAACTCTTTGAAAGAATCTTTAGCAAATTTTCAAAGGAAGAAAAATTGAAATGGCATCTAACCCAAGTTGTTTCATATTTTTTGAACCTTTGTGGAATTAGTTACAAATTTTTGAAGTTGGAATGCAGTCAATGGTCACGAAAAGCGACCACCTCTTGAAATGTACACTACTAGTACATTGAAGAAAGAAAAATGTACCTTTGTATCATGATTGCTTTTAGAGCATAGATGCTTTTAGAGCACACTACTATAACTTACAAACTAAGATCTTATCAATGTGAAACAATGTAACTGTGAGACTTTGTCATAGGTTAATTTATTGCCCCTATGTCTCCACTCCAACCAATGCCTAATTGCACTATGCAGTGTGAATACAATTGTAGATAGAATTTGAAAACTTAAATTTTGAAATGAAAACCGACGGCACAACTTTGTTTCTGTCCTTTGCAAAGAGCCAATAAATTAACTCTTGTCTGAGTACTCCAAGGGATCAAAAAGTGTCCCCACATAGTTTTGAAGTCCAACTCAAAGTGTTGTAACTTTTGCATCTAATGTCCAAATTTAATCAAACTTGTTGGATTGGAAAATTTGTGCTTGCTCTTCTAGTTTGTATAGAAAAAATTTCAAATCAATCCACAATACATTGATTTTTAAAAATCCATTCAAAGTTCATGGATTCAATTTGAGTTCACCAAACTGCATTTTGATGGTTGCAACTTTGAGGGTTTTAAAGCCATACGGTTGAGATTCACGACATCTCACACCATGTACACTTCAAGATTGTAATGATGAGATTGCTATACTTTAGTGACATTTGGACCTATAACACTTTGAAATCTCAGAAGGTGTGGACTTTTAGGTGTAATTAATCACTTTGCAAATAAAATAAATAAATAAAACACTTAATTCACCCGCTCACCTACCATTTAATAAGTGAGTGAATTCCACTATTCTAGAAAACTTGATCACTCAATTGAGTTCATGCCTTCCTAATTTGCAATACCTTAGCCCCTAAAGTTCCTTGACTATGTTTTCTTCAAAAATGCTTCAAAATTGCCATTTCTTATACAAGTTTCAAAATTTAGAAAAAAAACATTTTTGGACACTTGTAATTGCTCGGGGGGGGGCACTCCCTTGTGAATTTTGAATACACGTGCGATAATGGCCTAATTAAATGGGCTCATTTACCTTGGAAATTTGATTATATGACATGGTATTTTTTGAAGTAAATGTAAAATTTGCTAATTAAGTGTATCGTAATAGTACTTATAATTTTTTGGAACGACTATTTCAAGAGGGGTATTTTATTTATACCGAATTTTTTTCCTTACTCCTCAAGGGGTGAAGAAACCTTTTGCATTCAAAACCTTAGAGTAGTTTTGAAATTTATATCTGTGAAGAAAATTTATACCTTGGTGACTCTACCTTAGAGTAGTTCTGAAATTCCATTCATACTCAAAAGGAATGCAACCATGATATTACAAAGTGAGTGTGTTGAGTTCTACAAGTTAGTTTAGAGTAAAAGCTGCGTATTTAAAACACGCGGAGTACTATTCAGTCTTCTGCAAGTTGCAAACACAAAATCTGCGTATGGAAAAAATGCTAAGTACTATTCAGTCTTCTGAAGTTTCAGTAATCTATAGACCTCAAAATTGATACTTGTAGGAATAAAAAACAAACTAGCAGCATCAAACAACGCGTGCACGCTCCCATTACCAAAACACCCTCATCTCGACATACCCTAAGTTATACAAATCAACAAACAAATATCGGTCAGCAAACACAAAAAACCTCCAAAATCGAAACAGAAGCTCCAACAATACAACAGGAGCAAACTAGACACCATTGATTCCTATTTCAGGGTTTAGCACAAAAACTCAGAAACGATTGAGATTGAAGGTACTTGGTAGAGGATACAGAAGCTAACTGGAATCATGACAGGAGCTAACTGGAATCATGACAGGAGCTAACTGGAATCATGACAAGAGCTAACTGGAATCGAAAAAAAAGCTCAAGGGCACTCACCCGAAGTCATGCGCTCCAAGTGAAGCACTCCAGGGAATTACGAACTTCGGAAAGGTCTTCGATCGGCACACGAGCAAGCTTCTCGTGGTCCACAAATGCGGTGCTGAAAGCAGCGAAGTTGTGTCGCCACCACATGCGTACAAACTCAACCTTGTAAATCCAATTTGGATCCTCAAACTGATACTCCGTAAGAGCGAGTCGTAGAGCTTGATAATGCGGCCAGGACTGAAGAAAGCTCCGACTATCCTTACAAATCTGTGCGCTTGACCAAAGGAAGCACAAATCAGAAAACTTGGGCGCATCCTGGTATCCCTCATCCCAACATGATTCAACATGCAAGCGCTGTACGATGGGGGAGAAGAGAGCAGTCAAGGCAACGTAATCCATTGCTGCGAGGGAGGAGAAGAGAGGCGAAAACGAGGAGGACGACACAATCTAGTTTGAAAAACAAGCACGGTACTGGAACACCAAGGAGCAGGGTTTTAAATACCTCTAGATCGCGCAAGGAATGACGGCGCCCCATGAAACTGATTGATGACGATGGATGATTTGTCTTAACCGGCCCTCCTCACACTAAAATCCTGAATTGATTGTTCACAGGTGCCTCCAGTCGAAGATGCCTTGCACCGTATGTGAGGAGTGAAATACATACACACTAACTTACTATTTTTGATCAGTAACAAATTCTTTTAAAGAATCGGCATCCACTTCATCTAGGGTATATATTTTTGTGGTTGCTGAATAACTAAGGTTCACTGTTGAGATTATTGCATCGACATCAATCCACAAACAGTCACTCTCTATGTATCTGTACTTGTGACGGCCCACATGCGGCTGGAACCAATGTAAGTAAACCATGGTAGTTGGAAAGAGTGTGCCTCTATTTCCATTTTGAACGGCCCGCTTCATGAGATCAATCGGATGCCTGCAAATGCCCCACTTGCTACCCACCTTCACTCTAATTTTCTGCACCCTCCCTATGTAAAATATGCCGTTTGTTGATCCAATATTCACAGCAACTACCCTACCTTTGCCTCGCTTTTGTGCTACTTTGGTCGTGGATCCAGCACCACGCATATCCTTAAAATAAACTCCAACATCAGAACCTAAACCCAACAACATTGATGAAGTGGACGATGAAGTAGCAAGGTAATCATCAGCATTGTTGAAATAGATAGAGTTCTTCATCCGTGTTAGCCTATCTTTTGACAGGTAAGGGTTGCCATTCAATTGGCTCACAAGTGTTGACGTGTATATAGAATGACCCTCATATGTAACAATTGGAACCACTTTAACAGATGATTCATTGCTAGATATTTGGACCTCCTACTCATTCAAAACCTCTTTTACAACTTGCTTAGTTTCTTCTTCCAACACAAGTAGGAAAGGCAAATCCTCACGTTCAAGATCATCTTCAAGAACAACATTTGGGTTAGAATTGCTCCCTGTTTCGCCGTCACAGTCCAGCATGTTCTGAAGTCTCACGCGCTCACATTTGGCGTCACCATCCAATCCCGGCTGTGGAATTACTGGAGGTTGGTAAGCCAAATGAGTAGAATCTTGTTTCTCCAGTAGCCAAGGCGAGTTGAACCACAATTTTTTGGCGGCAGAGGCATGAATATTGGGCGCCATGTTCAAAACTCGAAGCATTGCTTGAGCTTTTTTGAAGCCTTCTTTTAAAGCAACCTCTATTTCTGCGTCAGTGCTCAGTAGAGTGTAATCCCCCAAATCAGCCACGGATTCACCCTCCTGCAAGGGGTAAAGACTAGCCCAAATGTTTTCCACCTTATTGTGAACTCTCCCAAACTTCAAACCATTCTCACCGTACTCCACACTCAACAGACGGTTTAAAGTGTTTGCAGTATTCACAAGGTCATGGAAATCATAGCTCCGTTCCATTCCATTCATGCCACCAATTTTTGAGAAAAAAATTTCACAACTGTCGCTGCCGGTAAGGTGCAAAGGAACTAGCAGATGTGGATACATGTCACGGAAATGCTTCACAAGGAGCACAACAAAGTGACAAGAAATTTGGACATCAAGGAAGCACTATTGACTCACAAAGCTTTCAGATTGACTAAATCTCACCAAATTGTTACCCATAGCATGATTTCCGTGTGCAAACCATAATTTCCACAATCTAAAGAAAAAAGAAACTTTTGCTGCAAGAACAATTCTACATCGGAGATTAAGCTTTTGGGATGCAAAGATGTCAATATAATCACCGCAGATTTGGAGGTACATCTTTGTGTTGAGGGTGCGCTCCCAGTGTGCCTCAGGGGAATTCCTCATGGCTGCCAAATAGTCTTGTGTCTTTCTCTGGCACATTCGTTGAGCAGACGCCCAATTCTACCTGTCTTTACGCTGAACATCCTCAAGCTTCAACCCATGCTCATCGAATCTGTATTTATTATAAATCATGCCCAAGTGCGTATGGAATGCTCCATCTTCTCCTAGCTGCAAAGTTTTCACAGGCGAGTCAAGCGGATTGATAAGCTTTTTCCCATTGTGTATCCAATCTTGGTCGTGCAGCCCACTACACCTGCCTTCTTCGTCAACCACGGCAGAAAGTAACCAGCCCTCCCAGTTGACCCTGAATTGCGCCCCGCTGACACTCTTGTAATCGCCAAGCATCAACTGCCGCCGCCTACTATCTCCATCACTTGCGTGGCCGATGATTGGTCCCACCTTATCTTGGCACTCTTTTCTCCACAGGTCTTTGATTCTCTGCCACTGTTGCCTCATCCACGATGCATCAAAGCAATTGCAAGTACAAGTGACACACAGAACAAGTCGCGGCAAACTTAAGTGTAGGGGATTTACCATAATTATTCTAGCAAATGCTCCCACACGATTGGAATGAAAACCATCAACAATATTATCATATCCTGCATCTCCTATGCCTACAAACAGCTTGTAATATGTGACACAAACATGTTCAGTTTTCGTGCCACAAAAGTCGACTAGTGTATCCATCCGGTGATCCCAAGCAACCTTGCCCTTAACCTTGGTTTCATCTTCGGCCAAGATAACTGGAATTGGACCAACAACTCCATGAGCTTGCTTTGCTTGTTCGTAAATCTGAGCAACACTTCGGAGGATGTCCACATGCTCTCCAGCGACAAACTGGACACCTTTCTGGTTGACCCGTTTAGTAGTACTAAAAGTTGGACCAGCAAAGTTCAAGGAAAACATTTCACACATACGCCTACCTCCATACATTTTCATCGCTTGTGAGAAAGCTACAGAATTTGTAGACTAGCGGATTCCTTGTTTCTTTCAATTTAGATTAGTAGCTACATCCTTTAGAAAATCCCACAATGCAGGTTTCCCTCCCATAGCACCAGTCCTATGGGCAGCTATAATGTCCAGACAAAACTTGTGTACATTATGCTGATCGGATGATTGTTTCGCAGATTCTTTTAGTGTAGGACGATTGACTTTTAACTGGGCAATTCTGGCCTTTGCACCCCAATGCCTGAACCGCTCTTTTCTATGTTTTTTGGCTAGTAACCGTGAATGTGCACTTAGTTCTAAAACAGACAGATAACCAACTTGCCTACCTGTAGCAGTACTCCTAGACCCCCTCTTTCTAGCGCACGTTCTTCACGAACCACACGTAACCTAAAATCAAATTCGTCAACAATGCTTTCACACATGTCACATGTGAAGTTAAAAAATCCAGTATTAGATGAGGAAAAACGTCTACACGACCTATGCCTAAAAGAACCCTTCACAAGAACAAGATCAGATCCTACTCTGAAAGAACCCTCTAAGTAAGGTTTGGGGCACCAATTTTTTCCAGGGTGGAGGTCAAACAGCAAAGGATCAATGGAATATGACTTTCCTACATACACACAACGTGGTCCCCTCAAACCCCAACAACCATGTGCAGAAATAGAAGTGTTATCGTATGAATGACTCTCACCTTCAGAATGCTTAAAGAAGCTGTGCCATCCCGATTGAGTTGAGTGGCTGCCAGATGATGAAGGTCGGCTTGGGCGGACTCTTTTGCCGGTGGACAAGGCAGAACCCTCCTTATGCTGATCAGAATTCTCAAGATATTTGCAATGCACCACTCCATGTACATGATTCATTAGATTAGCCTCCAGATTGCGTTTAGGGGGCACAGCTGGAGCACTTCATTCGGGCAAATCAGGCATTTAACCTTGAACCAAAACGCCCTCATGATAGGGTCTTCGGGATCACCTATCAGCTGAAATGTCGGCTTGCTTTCGTCGAGGGATTGATTGACAATGCCTAGGGTTTCAATGCCCTCCTCAATCATGCGCTTGTGATCAGTACCAGTGAGTTCAACTGCGTTGCTTCTTAAGCTCCTAGCTTGTGGATGGTTCTCTTCCTTCATTCCTTTTTGTCTGCAGTAATTCCGGATGTATCCTGCACTCATCAAGTGACTCTTCCGAAAATTACAGAACAAGTTGGATATAGTGTTCTTGTCATGCTTGCCACTGCTACCACCTACCAAACTTCGGCACTCTCCACAATATAGCTTGACCACTGCTACTCCATCTTGATTCCATGAACGCAAAGACCAGTTGTGATCTTCCATGGCCTGTACCTTCAAGTCTCAATGAAGTTTTCCTTCTCCTCTTCGGTACAACTCCAGCAATTCCTTTGAGAAGAGGACGGACTTCAATTCTTCGGCATGTGTGCATGATTGATCCTCGGACGTCGTCGGCTCAGCAGTAAAAGCAGGAACCGGCACTTGCAAATCTGTAGATTCAGGTTGGCTGGAGCCAAGGATAGTATCTACGACTATTCCCACAGATTCTCCCCCGTTGTCTATTCGGGGACGCTTGCTAGGGCGGAGCTCCAAGTCTTCATCGGCTGCTGGAATAAGGTGCATGGAATCTCGAATGGAATTCAAGGCTTCAAAATCCACGTCAATCCTACACGATTCTTTAGCATCCCAGAACTGAAATACGCCAAGACGCTTGAATATATTCAGGGCTTCAAGCCTTGTTCTCAAAGTTTGCAACGAAGTGTCTTCATCAGTATCCATGGGGCTCAACAACTTCGGCAGATCACCTTTACACTTCCAGAAGTAAATCTTGATCCTCATCGAAATGGAAGGTACTCCTAGCTGCCACAAGTTTCAAGCACAACCGATTAAAATTCATGCGATGCTCAAATCCCGACGTTCAAGCATCTGTGGTGAACTCCAAGCAATTGTGCGGCCAAGCTAACTGGAAGCCTTCACAAACCCTAATAGCATTCAGATAGGAAACATTCCCCGTAACCGCAACCTCTAAAATGTAAACAATTGCAAGTGAATCCTAATCAAAAGTTTTGCACCGCTTACCTCTAACGCACAGAACCCCAAACCACAAGAAGAAAAACCTAATCAAACCACCGTAAATCACACCAACGACTCAGCAAACACACATCAATCCAGTCCACGAGTCTCCTGAACAAAACCGCGCGCTCGCTCTCCGAACCAGAGGTTCAAACAACGATTTTCCGCCTTTTCCTCCTAGGTCGAAACCCTCGTTGTTCCGTTGTGAAAGAAAAAAAGCACATTGGATGCGTGTTGCCGTTCGATACCCGCTAAACTTGCCCTGCCAGGTTGTCGCCCTTAAAAAATGAATACTTTGTTTTCCCTCCAAAATTTAATTTCTACCATCTCAAATACCTTTATGGAAAGCTGTACAATAATGGCTCAATTTTCAGCACACGAAATCTACAAGGATGTTAGCATCACGGACATATTTTTTGTGCATGAGGAAAATTAGTAGAAAGATATAGCAAGTGGAATCATCATTTTTGGACTCTTCTACAATGAGTTATGAATTTTTGAAGTTGGAAATATAGGTGTTCCTAAAATGGTGCCCTAAAGTGACACCCTATAATGTCTGCAGTAAATACATGACACTATTGCATGGGGAAGCTATTATGTCCCTATCAGTGAAGATTACTAGAGCTCCATTATTGGCACTACTCCATTTTAGAGCATTCTACCATACATTCTACACCTAAAGGGGGCCACTACCCATTTCTCATGGTATTTTATATGTACTGGTAAGGTAAATCTTCTATATTATGTTCAATGCTATGTTACTTATAATGTAGTTTTACAATTTAGAGCTATGTATTTTACATGTATATTTTTTACAAATTTTACATAGAATGAATATATGAGACCCTATTTTTTATCGCACGTAGTTCCTACTATTTTCGCTAGTGCCCCCCCCGAGAGGTGCACATGGTTCACACAAAGATTGAAGGAAAGGAAGAAGAGGGAAGATTGGAAAGGCACAAACTTCAAAAAGAATCTAAACGTTCCCGCCCCAAGCAAAGTCAACTAATAAAAGAGGACAAAACTAAGAAAATCAAGTGACTTAGAATTTGATCAAGGTTTAGCCTTACTAGGAATGTCATAGGGAAGGTTAGCAAAGGAATATTTAGGTTTATAAAATTGGTAGCTATAGTTTCAAAAAGGCTAGATTTCCTCCAAGATTTAGTTAAGGAAAAATCACCAAAATTGGGGATAAATTATAAATGAGAAAAAAAATCCATAAAAATTAGCATAGGAAGTCGAAAGGAAGTCAAAGTTTGATAGACATATTACAAGGAAAAATAAGAAAAAATTAAAGAAGAAAATAATTAACTCAACTACAAATAAGATATGGAAGAAATACATATGAAATCAATGGAGTTGGACTCATCAATCAATTATGAGGAAATTAACAAGATGGAGGTAAGAAATTAACTGTAACTTCTTTTGAAAGTGTTTCATTAATTATATTATAGAAGGAATTAGGTTAGGTTAATAAAAAAAATTAAAGAATTATATTAAAGATCAAATAAGACAAATTCCATAGCTACCAACCGAAATACTACACACAAAAGTCCTTAGGTTAAGCAATTCAATTTATAACTGATAGGTAACAAATTAATAAACCTTTAATATTTTAGGGTTGAATGATTAGAATCTTATAGGGAATATTCTTTAATATCCAAAAGACTTTTTATTAGGCCAATATTGAATACTTTAGACTAATTAAGATAAATTAAAGGAGTCAATCAAGGTTGACCAAATTATACTAAACTTATAACTTAGCTAAAAGATATAAAATAGAATTTTATCCCTTAAAATAAATCTAATTTCGATAGTTAGTTTATCAATAATTGGTGGATGAAGTTTTGAATCAAAAAAGCATCCAAATTTCATCCATGAAAATCTTTTAGGAATCACAGTAGAATTTCTAATTTTTCATCATTTTGGAACGAGTGCAAAAAACTCTACGGCTTAGCTTAGATACATTTTTCTTTGTTCACTTGTCCCCTTGGTTTTTAAAGGGCCAAATTTGCTAAAAATCGTCATAAGTATCATCAAAACTAAAAAGTAGGAATAGTAAAAAGCTCCATTGCTTGGAAGGCAGCTTGTTGCTACAAACTGACTCACCCATAGAAGTTAGAATCATAAAACCTGATTGTGCATGTTTAGTCTTAAGGATGGAAATCAAAACACTCACAACTTCACAAGGTCACATTTGTATGAAAAAATGTCCAAAATGATTGCAACTCTTTGAATTCATTCTTCAAGGCATATTGGCTATGTGCTTGAAAATTTTTAGATCATTTGAAATTGTACAACATATAGGAATAAATAGTAAGTAGAAAGATGTAGAAAATGGTTTAGAATACGAAATTATTAATAATTTATTTATGGAATTGAAAAATTCCAATCCCAATGGTTTTAATGTTGTAATAAAAAATCTTCACCTTATTTTTTTTTTTTAATTTCCAAAAATATTGATAATTGAATTCAATAAAGGACTTCAAAGTTTATTTTGGGATAGAAAATCTATAACTGCTCGCACATTGAAAAACCTCATAACTTTTGACTCATTGATTAAAATGGAATGATTCAAAGATTTTAATGTATATATAAATCTAAATAACCAATTTCAAATTTAGATTTTTGAAAAAGATGATTTTTTTAGATCTGCCCAGACTGCCTAAATTGAGAAACAAACTACATATTAAGCTATAATTTTTTTGACTCATATTTTCAAATGCCCTGAACTTTAGTGCACATGAAAGATATTCCTCGTCCACATCTTCTATTAAAATTTGGGCCCAAAATATGGAAATCTCTAGTTACATGCACTTGCCGAAAATTTCTATGTTGCCAAAAACATAGTTTGGTCTTTTAGGGGTTAGTTTTCACTTATAGGAGTACAACTAAAAAGTAGGTTTAGATATAACATTGTTAACCATCGTTGAAGGGGTTCTTTTTGCTCCCTTCAAAAATAGAACATTGCAATTTCCCAACCAACCAATAATTCTCTACAACTTTTTAGTCGACCAATGACACTAGCATTAGAACTTTCCAGCCAAACAACTACTCTCTCCAAATTATAGCCAAATTCTCTCTCATGCATCGAGCTAGAGGCCTTATGCTTCCTACAATGGGAAATGGTTATTAGACCACTCAACCCTTAAACTCCAAAGGGGTGACCCTCGAAATCATCCTTTTTTTTTACTGTGTGAATCACTACAATAGCCTCTAAAATTGCAGAAGTAGTCATTGCAAGTTAAACTATTGTAGAAGATCTTCCCTTTCCAAAACAAAATTTGAAGATGAATAGTTGCACTTCTGTCCTCTACAATTCAATTCCCTATCATCCATGAGACAAAAAAACATCTGCCTTGACGTTCCAGGGTTAACAATGCTTATCGGACTTTGCCTCCTCAATCCCGGCGTTCCAAATGGGTGGTGTAGCCACTAGAGCCCATCTGGGTTTATGTGGTCGTAGGGCTTTAGTGAGTTGCTGGTCATTGCAATGAGGGTGGCCATCCCTTGTACACCAATTGCAATGACGTAGTGCATGGGAACAAGTAGATCATAAGGTAAGAACCCATATTCACTTTCCAGCCTGTTTTTCTGTATATAAAAATAAATACATTAATAAATTGGATGGAATTCTCTTGAAAGACAAAATATTGTGTATAATATAGTACCTGAAAGAAAGTAAACATAATTTCTGATTTTTCACCCATCATGGCACCACAAATTAAAGCACAAGATTGCAGTTTCCTCTACACCTTCAGTGGTCATGTTGAGTCTTTTCATAGTTTCTAATGGGGTGTTGGCTACGATCGGGAGCTAGTTTGAAAGAATTCTTTTTTGTTCGTGGATGTGTTGAGAGTTTTGGACAACTATGAAGAAATTACATATACTTGTCTTTCAAGTAGTCTACGTAAAGGTCAGATTCGGCAAAAATTAAATCATTTTTGTAAAGAAAAAAAGTGTCACGTGCCATCTTGTGAATGGTGTGAGATGACATGGACCCCTCAGAGTCTGACATGGAAATTTAATTTTGACACTTAAGTGACAAATCAAACCTTCACGTACAATATTGTAATTCATATCTTTAGGCACTCAAGGTGTATAGTGACACTTTGTGTCACTATGCACTCCTCCCCCCAATTTTTATTTTACCACCCCCACCTATCATTTAGAATTTGATTTAAAACTTTTTATCTCACCCCCCTTCACCCCCACCCCCTCTTGTAATCTTCAGAATCAAAGTTCTTGACAAACAATATGGGACAATTGATCCCGTATCCAATACTATATCCGTATTTAGTACCCATATTCAATACCCACATTCAATATATGTATTCAGTACACGTATTTAGTACTCATATCCAGTACCCATATCCATATCCGTATTCGTATTCAATATTTGTATTTTATATTTGAACGGCTCAGATTAAATTTCACAAGATCAACATCTTGTGATTTTTTGAAAAATCAACGTCAATTTTGAGCGTAAGCATTTTTTTTCAAAAAAATCAATAGCTTACAAATTTTTTGAGAGAGGAGGGGGGGAACTAATGGGAAACTGGGCTGGCAGGTGAGTTTCAGTGTATAGTATTGTACAATGCAATTCCAAGCTAGATTCTAATGTGTAAACCAATAATGAAGTGAAGTAAATAATTTTTGTTTTTCCTTTTAAACCAATGTGAAATGCATTGGCATGGATTTGGAAAAGCTTTATTTCATTTAGAATTTAGAGCTAGCTTACATATAGAGTTGAGGGTTAGTGAACCTCACCAATGATTGGTAGGATCAATTGTCTAGAAAAAACAAATTCCCACTAATCATTGGTGAGTCCACCATTGACCAACACAACTAGTGACTTTAGTGATTGAACTCATATAACAGTAAATATTACATAAGCAACCATATTTGAAAAGTGTATCAACAAAGTTCCAAGTAGGTTGCTAGATGAGAATTCCCTTCATTTTGTGACTACAATTCTACATGCAACTTGTCTACTACAATTGTGGGTCTCCAATTTTTCACTTGTCACAAATGGGTTACACAACTTAAAAAACAAATACTCTTTGTAGTAAAAAAAACTCATTTTCTTCCAATGTATTAATAAGCAAATGAATGAACAAACAAACCATCCCGTAAGAAACCAAGAAACCAACTAATAAGATGATTATACTAATAAAATTCCCAATATGTAGATCCTTCAGTAGTTAATATGATCACAAAATTTTCACATTTTTCCTTCAAGAAATCCAAATATTTTAATCAAACAATTTGATTTTTAATAAATTTCACTTTTACGGATTAAAAAAATCATTGTAAATTAACAACCAACATAGAAAAATTATGAATTTGTATTTGGAAAATTTCTAAAATTATAGTTTCAAATGAGGATGAGAAAATGGCAAAAGGGGGGATTTTTAGTGATTGCATTTATAGAATTTTTCATTTTAGCTATTTGCATGTAGTTAACTGCATTAATCCTTTCAATTGAATGTCATTGTGGATACTAAGTGTTTGTTGGATGATAGAGAATCTTTCTATGTAAGAGAGAAGTGCAAATGTTCATCCATGGAATTTTTTGTGAAAAGGGGATACTTATCTTGCAAAGTAGTTTGACCTCTAATGAGTGATCTTAGGGTTTTTTTAACAAATAATCCATGAAGTACCAAAAAGGGTGATTTTTTGGTCAGAGATGATCCTAAACTACTAGATAATGGTCATGAGGTACCCAAACTGTGGTTTTGGGTTTAATACTTGGTAGTAGTAGGTTTTTAACCTTGTATGAAATCAACCTTTCTTCCTGATGGAAAACCTTTGCATTGTGTTTCCTAAACACACTTATTTCAAAACAAAAAAAAGATGATTTTGATAATGACTAGCCCAATGTTCTAAGGTTTATGGTACATGATTTACTACATTAAACTTAAGGAAATGAAAAATTTATTGTAGAATTACAAGGAAGTTGCATTTTACTCTCCTCTCAATAATGCTCGTCATGGAACATATATGCAAATAAAAATATAAGTCAAAATCATTTTTACAACCTTAAGGTTTACCAACACATTGATTCAATGCATGAGATAGATGACTTGAGTATTGAGGTTTATTAGGAAACTTTGTTTTGTATATTGATTCACGGCAACCAAATATTGTCGAAGATACATTAGTACATGATACGATTTGCATCTCTTTAGGCATTTGAATAATAGGAGTGCGAATCATTAGAAGAAAACCTTGTCAGGGTTGACGAATCTCTACATCCGCCCGAAAAAGGCATCCGTAACCCGGACGTCCGTCTTCACAGACGCCAGCGGACGCAGCGTCCCTCCCGCCGTCGGAAGGTGGACGGGCAGGGTGGATGAGTGGGGCGGACGGCCCGAGGCGGATGCCCAGATCATGCGGACCAAATCAGTCCGCTTGTCGATCGGACGGGTATCGGGGCGAACGGGGCGGACGGCATCCGCGAATGTCAGCGGATGCTGCGGACACAGCGTCCGTGTCCGGACGTCCCGGATGTCTGACCGTCCTGTCAACCCTAAACCTTGTTGCAATCAACATACAATAGTTGACATTTTTGGTTTAATTTGTATGAAAAAAACATAAAATTCAACATAAAATAATATTGGAAAATCACTTTAGAAATGGGGAGAGATCTTTGAGTACGAGACCCAAATTCATAGAGACTAAATACTTATTCCTATGAACGAATTTCTTATGCAATTTCAAATTAAAAAATTGTCCACTATTATAAGTGATCCATTAGCATTCAAAGATCAAAGACTATAGACACCTAATAGAGTCATGCTTATACCAATTGTTAAAAAATCTAAAGTATATAAATAAATGAGTTTAATTACTGACAAAGATTAACATAGGAAAAAGGTTTAGATTCAAATGGTTAGTCTTTTTACAAAAATATAGATTTTTCAAGTTCATATCTCTAACATGAAAACCGCCTTTAACACAGGAAAAAGGTTTAGATTCAAATGGTTAGTTTTTTAACAAAATATAGGTTTCCCAAGTTCATATCTTTAATAAGAAAACTATCTTCGGGATAATGTAATATGAACTTTTGAAGGGTGGTACTTGCAATCTATGTCCATGTAACATAGCTACATTGTTTTATCATATTATTGCAAGTGATACAAATTAACGAAAGTCACATTATTTAAATTTAAGCAGGTTGAACAATGTTGAACTGCAAGAATTTCCAAGAAAGTAAAGTAAAAAATGGGAAAGACACTACTTTTGTAGGTGGCACTCAACTTGTAGCCTCAGTATTAGAATAAATCTAGGTGTAATCCAACTATCAATCTTATTAGACTTTCTACTATGGTAGAACTATCCATTCCCGACCAAGGACCCACATCCAACTAAGGCTAGAACAAATTTCCAACCAAAACTTAGAATGTTTTTTTCTCCTTTTCAAAGTTGGGACTAACAAGGTCATGATACATGTTCTAAAAAAGTGAGCAAGAAAGTTGGAAGTAGTGAGCAGGAAAGTAGTTCATGAATGATTGGAATTAGAAGACTTCATATATTAGGTATGGTTTCAAACCAACTCTTGGCTTCCAAAAATCATAGTAATGTCAATTCAAGGCAAAATATTACCAAATTTTTTTGCAATCCCCATGATATTTATCTTCCTACATGACAAAAACATTACATTGCCTAATAATGCTTTAGAACATGTGCAAAATTGCTAAAGTGGTCAACTATCGATGATTCTACCATAAGTATTAATTCTATGATAGAGACCTAAACGACCTAAATGAGGTGAGTCTTGTATGTCACGCAAAATAGTCAACTTGATAGCTATATATTAGGTATGGGTTCAGACCAGCTCTTATCTTCCAAAACTTATAGTAATGTCAATTAAAGGCATAAAATTACCAAAAAAATTTACAATCCCCATGATCTCTATCTTCCTACATGACAAAAAATTTACATTGCCTCTCATACTACTCTAAAACATGCACGAAATTGCTTAAGTGGTCAACTATGGGTAGTTCTACTACAAGTACTGATTCTGTGATACAGACCCAAACGACTGTCAGAGGTGAGTCCTCCATGTCACGCAAAATAGTCAACTTGATAGTTACAAATTGCAATGACAACCCTGAGTAGGTTACACCAAAATGTCTCTTCCAAAAAGTTTCACCTTTCACAGAACACTGCGGAAGCTTAAATATTAATTTTATTCTGCTCATGGCGGTCGAGGTTTAAACGTTTTGGAGAGAGACGGGCAACAATTAACTTAACTTAGGAACAATTCAAAAGAATGATTCGGGTTCATTCATGCTGTGCCCAAGCAATGTATACCAAGAGAAATTAGAATCCCCTTCAAACTCCCAGAAAGATGCAGCAATGGTTTAAATAATTTAACAATGGGAATCATGTTCAAATGCTTATTCAGATGATTCTGGGTGTAGTAACCTCAGTGGTAGTACTGGAGAACTGCAACCCACAAAAACTTTGGAGACTCAGCTGTACTGTACTGTGCAGTACTATAAGAGATAGCTCAACATGTGTTAGTTTGCTGTGTAGTCATCCTCTTGTATGCATACTGATACTTCCCTTACTGTTGCATTGAGAATCTACTGGGCATTCAGGTGAGTATGATATTCACTACATCCCTGCTCAAAGTACCGATTCCACAAAAAGCAAGACCAAGAATGACCAAGTGTATTTCGTTTCACTAGATGTGTACTGTACACCAGATCTGTACAGTAAAGTAAGAGGGTGCTAAAAATATTAGGGTTCAAATGTGTCCTCTGCTCAGGAATGGGTGACATATTCATTGAAATATCTGCAACAGTTATTGGTAAAGTAGGTACACTTCATGCATCAATCCTTTACCTTCAACATTCTTGAAATGAGATGGGAGCACCTGGGATCCATCAAGGAAGTAGCAGGGTACCTAAGATGCCATTCTCTTTTGACATCTCTCTTTTGACACAAATCATATGAAGTTATACCGTGAGTTCACGAACTGAAAGGGTCGGTAATCGCTCAGCCAATTATTACTATAAACAATTGTAGTCAAATGGAGTCTTGTAAAATGGAGTCTGCGTTATCATCACAACGTCATATTCCTCAGGGAACCAGTATTGAACAACCCTACATTGCACAAACAGGGACAATCTGCAAATCTCAGACATTCAACTGTCAAACATCAAAAATTCACAGCAACTGGCAGACAGGAATCCAGCAATATTCAAACAATGTAGAATACCATCGTTTGCAGTAAAATGAGACTGCCCCATACTCTACAAAAACTGTTTGCATTGGTAATACAGAGGACTCCCCATGTACCGTGTCATGGGAGGCTTCCATAACATCACTGACCTACAGGCGGACCTCCGCCAACAACGATTCTTTTTAAGATGTTGCGTTAAGGTTCTTGAAACGGTCTACTTTTACTGAAAACACAGTTGGAAGCGGAATGCACAATACCATGCACCTGAATTGGTACATTGTCATAAGAAAACAAGAACAAGGAGATGAATACAAAAGAACCTCAATTCAAAAGCAGAGTCAGCATAATCACCTTAATGTCAGATTGCTAAAATTCACAGGTGTCCACTCCACATAGATCCAGTAACTTCCTCTACAACCCTGAGTACCAGATTCTAAAACCATTCCATGAACAGGAACATCCTGAAAACCTGCATACAGGAACCTTAATAATGTACAGATATACAATAAACATGCTGGAACCACCTGTCTGGACATACAAGAACACATTCATTGGTCCGCTTTCTATGTGGTCTTCCGCCACAACATTCGCGTTTTGAAGAAGATGACTCAGTCCGCAAGGAGATCCCCCAATTCAGCTTCAGCTTGGCTCCTTGAAGCGTTGCCTACAAATTTTCCCAGTTAAAATTAGAATCTAAATCATGACCGTAAAACATTGACAAACAATGCCAAAAACCGCAATTTCAGATATCATTCATGGAAATGTTTCCGGAATTCCGGATGAAGTCTTGTCATGTAACGCTGTAAAGAGTCACAAACAATGCTTTTTAATGTAATCCAGTTCTTGGTTTGAGAAAGAAACCTGAAGGACTTCGAAAATTCATAATTAATTCAATACAACTCCAGAAATTACAAAACGACTTGAGTTGCGCTCCATCATCTCTTACCTTTCACAGAAAATTCCAACTAGTTGTTTGCATCCCCACTCAACCCAGAATTCCTTACGATTGTCAGATCTCTCTCTTAAGAAAAGTCTAGTGATCCATTTGAAAAAAACACCACGCTCCCTTTCAAATTTCACAACTACTTTAATCCACGACCAAAAATCACAAAACAAATTGATATAAGCTCCATTTCCTTTCTGAAACCCACCCCTGCACCCACCCCTAGAGATTCGTTACACATTCTTGCCTAAGATGAACGGCCCCTACGGTGTCCAAAATATGCATAAGGAGAGAATCTAGAATACTCTTCTGACTTCCAACAAGATCCAACCAAAAATTAAGCTTTTTTCATGATAGGAACATTGCTCCATTGCAATCGGACTTATTCGGACGGACGCAGTTCAGTGATGTTCCCTTACCTTCACTTAAGTAGCGGGCGCAGCAGGTGGCGGGTCGCTCGTCCCCGCCGTCAAGTCTCGGTTGAGTTCCCACAACCGCCAGCTCAACGCTGTCGCAAAAAGCACCCACGCCAAATAGGGTTTCAACAAATTCGCCGCCACTGGATTCACACTCTGAAACTTCACAATCGTCGCCACCAGCACCACATCCAGTGCCACGATATCATAAAACGCCGCCCCCAGCCGCTTTGAACCAAAGAAGAGCGCCTGCCAGGCCAAGTTCAACCCCAGCTGCACGGCATACAACGTCAATGGCACCGCTTGCTTGGCGAATCCCCCTTCCGCCCACACCAACCACGACGCCAGCCCCATCAACGGATACAAAATACTCCACGCCCCTCCGAAAATCGGACCAGGAGGCTGCCATTTCGGCTTCTTCAAGTCGAAGTACCATTGTTGCGCGGGGCTGTTGAAGAGCGAGTCCACAAAACCTAACAGGACAGGGATCCCGACAGCAATGTAGAGGCTCTGATACCCGAGGGTGTGGGGCACCGTGCTACTGACGGATGCGCGGACTGCGACAGAGCGGGTGCTTGGAGCGAAGCTGACATTGGGCGATGGGGATTTCAGAGCCACGCCGCTGAGGAAATGTGAACCCAGCTTGGGCAGACTAGCGCGGCGAGAGGGGCGAAATGGAGACACGGATGAAATGGGGAGGGGCCTGCAAGTCGCGACATGGGGGCCTAATGCAAGCATCGCCATGGGCACCAATTCCAAACACCCAAATCACCAAAAAACACACCCCAAACACCAGAAGAACACGAGAAGAACACCAGAGAACAATGCAGACACAAAAGAAGGTTGCGTGATGGGGATTGAGACTGGGAGATGGAATTGGCAGCGAGATTTGTACTTCCCTGTGATGGGTTGTGATCAAGGAATTGTTGCACATGGGGGAGATGGTGTAAAAGTGGTGAGAGGTACGTGGCGGCGTTTCAGGGGGTGGAAATCCTTCAGGGCTGTGGAGGTGATGCCATGTGGATTGCAGACGGAGAAGCCGGAGAGAGGGGAAAGGTGATTGGTGGTTGGCTAGGAGTGGATGGGCTTGGTGAGTTGTGAGTGGCTGGCTGGGAGGAGTACTGGAGTCAAACTCCAGTGGAATTTGGAATTTGGAGATTTCCACTTGCTTCAGAGTCACTGTCGTTGGACCTTGGACTATGGTTTCTAAATCTGAGTTTCCAAATCGTATTTACAACCGCATTCAAAGTCGCATATTCCTCTAGTCGGACTCTACCTTCTTGTTTGATTGGGCGGATGGGTGGTCTGATTTAAAAAAATAAAAGATTCTTTATTTATTTTATATCTACTCACATATCATTGATCAAGTTTGTTTGTTTTTGTTTAATTTTCCCACTATCCACTATCAATAAATTAATATTTTTGTACACCTAGGACAAAGCCTTATAGTCACATTGTCCTTAATCATTTTGAAAATAAAGCAAACAATTATTCCACTATTTGAAAAAGAATAGGAAGAGTCATAGTTGAAGGACTCTCTCCCCAAACTCTAAAAATATCTCCATTTTGCCATTTAAAAGGGGCCGAGCAATTTTGAGTACCCCACTACTAGTAATCCATCGGCAAGCCTTGTCACCCCAGCAACATTGAAAAATGTAGTCTTCTCACTATCCACTTGCTCCTACTCATCATCTCTCAGTATCTAGATTCTCATTAGAGGATTCTTGTTGTGACTTGATTTTCACTTGACTTGAAACAAAGTCTTCCAACCTTTGCTCCACTTTCTCCACTATGCCCTTCATGGGTGTAGGTTGTTGCTTCTCTCTTTTACGTCTACATTGACCAACAACATGTAACCTCTATTCAAATGTGTTTTTTGCTAATGCTTGTGTAAGAATAGACAAGGAGACAAACAATGTAGTCGAACTCCTTATTTGTGAAGATGATGCTTACACATTTGCTACACACATTGGGAATGGAACAAACTCTACCCTTCATTTCTAATCTCTATTTTGTGCTTCACAAGCTTAAATGTATTGTACAAGAATCTATTCTAAAAAGTGTCCGTCCTCTTCAAATCAACCCTATGATTAGGTATTAAATGAATATGGTATATGACAACCATTAAATGGGCTGAGAATAAATTAGGACACCATAGAGTGTGTAAGATATTGCTTTTAGATTGAAGTATAAATGGAAAAAAGATGTACTAGGGTCCATTTTAAAATACACGGACAAGTGAACAATTGAACATTCATGCATTTAAAAAGAAAGTTGGCAAGCCAATTACATCATACTAAAGAATGCAAAATCTACAAAACTAAATTAATACAATCATAAACCAAACTTAGTGAATAGAATAACGCATTTAGATTATGCACAATCCTATGTTAAAAATTAATATGATCAATTAATGAGACTTGAATATCCCACATTGAGTTTAGAGAATCTAGTGGCTACATGACAAGGCAGTTATTGTGCCCTCTTCAAATTTATCATAATTCTAAGCATTCAATAACTTAAATCTTTAAAATTGCATCCAAATGAACTTCAACTTCTAAACATTCAAGTAAAGAATGGGAAGGAAAAGAAGATGACAAAGGTAATGCTTGATCAATACATTTGTCGTTCTTAATGAAACCAAGTGGTTAGAATGCACTTCAAATTTTAGATTTCCATTTCTTATAACAATTGGCATACACTAGATCAAAGTAGAACATTGATCCTTCCTTTAATGATGCCTTGAGGTTTTGGAATGCACTTCTTTTAAAAGAATCCTTTTTTTAGTTGGTGCTCAACTGTAAACTCTTCTGTAATCAACAACAATTGAGAAAACTACACATTGAGTTAGAATTTCAAGTAGACAATACATTCAAGCAAAAAGTTAGAATACTTTGAATTGTAGTTGAGTACATTGCAATTGAGAGGGTCAAATTTATTAGTTTTAATAGGGTTGTATCTAGAAGACATTTAGTACAAAAGAAGCAAATTTTTTGAGGTAGAATTCCTACTAGTTTCAATAGGGTTGTAGAAGATATTTAGTATAAAAGAAGCAAAGATTTAAAGGTTGAATTGCTTCAAGGATTAATAGGGTTGCAAAAGAAACTTAGTACAAAAAAAATAAAAATTTCAAAGGCTGAATTCCTACTAGATTTAATAAGACTCTTGAAGATTTTCACTACAAAAGAAGCAATGCTGTAGAGGCTAAATTCTTACTACTTTTATGAGGATTTTAGAAGATAATAATTATTAAAAAAACAGCAAAGTTTCAAAGGCTAAATTCCTACTAGATTTAATAGGGTTGTTGAAGATTTTTATTAAAGTAGAAGCAAAGTTTTAGAGGCTTAATTCCTACTAGTTTGATTAGAGTTGTAGAATATAATTAGTACAAAATAATTAAAGTTGCAAAGGTTAAATTTAAACTATATTTGAATAGGAATGTTCAAGATATTTGTTATAAAAGAAGCAAAACTAAAGACTAACTAGATATAATGTTTGTTGATATTTCTTCAAGATAGTCACAAGAATCAACAAGTTCTTTGCATTGTTGGAGCCTCTCAATCAATGGAAGATTCAAGCATAGAATTGGATGAAAGTGGAGGAATTGACAATAGTAGAGATAGTGAATACAAGAAACCTTGGAGTTGGGGATCCAACCAAGAAGACTTCATTGAATCTATGAGCATAACGGAAGAGGAATCCAATGATGATGATACCCCAAAATCATTTTTTTGGTCAAAGATGGAAGAAGATTCAGCTAAACAAGAAATTTTACTCATGTTTTAACCAGAGTAGCAAGAGAGAAAATCAAATAAAGAAGATGACAATTTGGAGACTTACTTGTAGCAACAATGTCAAGTTCTTAGGCAATCAATAAATCCAACACTTCTAAATGTCCTTCTACTACCAATACAAATAGCAGAGTCCAACTCAAATGACATCCCAAATACTACTGACTTAACAAGGAAAGAAGGAGCAAATGAGAGTTTCTAAAATTTGGAGTCCATACTTTACCTTTAAAAGCAATAAGAAAATTGTTCATATATACAACATAATGAAGATCTAGAGCTACCACAACGTAAGACAAATGCTACTAAGATAAACCAATCACCTCCTCTTTTAGTTCGGAAATTTGTCCCAAGGAAAAATAAGAAAGAATGGCAATTGGACACAAGAGCAATTAGATGAAGCTCTAAAGAATTTTGATGATGATATCTTCATTTGAACAATAGCAAGGAAGAATGGAATTCCTTGCACTACTTTAAGAGGATACATCAATGGAAGAACTTTGACAAAGAGAAGGGGAAAGAAGGTGTACTAAAAGATGAAAAAGAGAGAGCTTTGATCAATTACTTACTTGAAATGCAAAATAGAGGATATCCATTGCATATGGGGCAACTAAAGGCCAAAATACATGCATTCATTCAAACAAGAGTGATCCCATTTAATGATGGGGTTTTTGAACGAGAATGGATTAGATGCTTCTTTAATAGGCTTCCAAAGCTATCATTCAGAAAGGCACAACCATAAGATGAAAATAGAGCAAGAGCTTTATGTCTTGAGAATGTTCAATCTTTCTACTAGAATTTGTCAAAGCTCTATGAATAACATAGATATGAACCTCACTAGATTTGGAACTGTGACAAATCTAGTGCTCAAGCTGGAAATGATAGAGGTGGTTATATTATGGCAAAAAGAAGCATTTGAAATGTACATATGGTAGTCCCTAGTCAAAGGGAATGGATATCTGTTTTAGCTTGCATCAATGCTAAATAGTGAAGAAAAACTTCATAACTTTTTCACCCTCAAAGGTAAGAGGAAGAAATACAATTACCTATGCAAAAATAGAGCAAAAGAGGCCATCGTGTCTATACAACGTAAAGTCTTAATGACACACCTTCACTTCAAGGAATGAATCAAACATTTCATCAAAAATGTTAGAAATAGTTACAATATCTCTCCTATAATTAGACATTTCTTCATTTTAGATGGTCACAATTTTGATGTGACCGTAGAGTTAGTAAAGATTGCAATGTTGAGTGATTTAAACTTCTTAACTTTTCCTAGTCACACCTCTCATGCCCTACATCCATTGGATGTGACATGCACCAAATCGTTCAAAGTAGCCTTTAAAGCTTACAAAGATAAGGGGATTGTTAGCCATGTCAGAAAAACTCCAACTAAAGAAGACTGTAGAGAGTCCTAAATAAGAAGAATATTCTAAAAGGGTTTAAAGCAACATAGATCTATCTATTCAATACAAAGGCAATGGATGACAAATGTAGACCAAGTTTAACATTTCAAAGAAGTGGTGAAGAACCATACTAGAATTTAGAGAATGAAACTACTACTGCTAGTTGCCATGAAGTTCCAAATGGAGGTCTTGAAGAATGAGAAATCCAAGAGATCTATGATGAAGACACTTCTTCTGTACTTGAATGTAACCTCTATTATGTAGAAACAAGAGAAGACAATGAAAATGAAAATGGAACAAGTGAAGAAGATTGTAAAGAACATATTGAAGTTGAAGAGAGGCTACATTCTACTAGACAAAAAAATTTTAAGCTACTAGTAATAGAGTTGCCTAAAGTGAAGAAAAACATCAAGTAATGCTAAGCCCTTTATAGATTAATCCAAATTTATTTGGATGACTCAAGAAGATTACTTGCAATGTTTGGAGTAAATAGAAAAATGCAAGGAAGAAGCTACAAAAGAAAAGGAATATCAGAGATGGCAACCAATAAAATTTGGAAAGTAAAAGAGAAGATAGATAAAGAGGTTGCTAAGCTGATTAAACAAACTTTGCAATAGTCTTAAAAGCAACATAAAGAAGTATGGTTAGTTAAAAGTATTGCAACATATGGTGATAGATTGCATGCACTTATTAAAAAAATAGGAGCAAGGACCACTTCCTATAGATTTCCTCCACCAATATGTAAGGAAAATCAAAGGAGGGTAATCACACGGAGGCATGTTAAGAAATAGGGAGAAGATGATAACATATTACCTCTTCCATTAGAGGTTTCTAAGCCTTGGAAACATGTTCTTTATTATGGCAATCCATTTCTATACCAACAAACTATGCAACAATTGCCAAGATATCCCCCCATGTCATTTAGGATAGGCAATTCTCCTCCCTTAACCAACATAGGGGCTTTCTCGTCAAGCAATCCCAATGGATAAGGCAGACAACATTCATTGATTCTTTGCAAGTGCTACATTTGGGGGAAAAGAAGAAGGAACCACACCAAAGACATGGCTGCTAGTCTTCATTGTTGGAGACAACTATTGTTGTGAGCATTGCAAGGACATTGTATGCTTCTTCTTTGAAACTTTTTAAAGAATAGAGGACATAGTTGAAGGAATAATGCAATACAACATGAATAGAGGTGAGGCACTAATGACTTGTACATACACACTTTTTGATGAGGTTGCTTACCTACACTTGTCATGTTTTTGTGAACTTATTCTATAGAAATCCTCTTTTTGAAAATTGAAACTAAATTGAGTTGTAGAAATACCTTCAATAGACTATTGTGCTTCACATCATTAAACTTGTCCTTCACTACTACCTTGTTTATAATTGCCTTCTTTCCTTAGTAAATTGAGAGTCTTGCACTATCACAATAGCTCAAAAAGGAATTTGAACAATATTACTTGTAATTTGAACAATGTTATTATAATTTGAATTACTTATAATTTGAATTTAAACAATGTTATTATAATATGGTTTTCAAATAGAAGTAGCCAAAAGAACTTACATACTTTATTGAAGCTCATATGTCAAAATGTAAATTTATAGAAATTATGAATGTCTCTATGACAGAAAAAACATATAGTACCAGCTTTATATACTACTTAATAAATCTAAATGCTCAATGATATTTATGTAGTTTTCAATGCTTTTACATTCTTGCAACTTTGTTCATTGAAATTGTGACAAAGTTCTTTGTGCAATGAGTTTAGCAATATATCCTCTAGTCTGGATTGGTCATCTTAACCAGAAATTACCAAATCATGCTTACCACTACTATTATCTACTAGTCTTTATGGTGCTTGTACACAATACCCACATACAAATATTTAGAATATATTATAAAGAAGACCTTGCACAATAAATCACAATTGAGCTTCAAATGCGTACATCAAATCCCACGGTGTGATTTTAAAACTAGAGGTCATTAGAAGAAATATTTAATGAAAAATTACATTACTTTTTTCTTTTTTGCTTGATAATTGCGTACCACACTAGAAGCAAATTCTAACCCTACATTTCCTCTTCATCAAAAAACCCAAGAAGCCCTCAACCTTTGTGGACTAGGTATGAGACATTCTCTTTCTCAATTGATTGTGTAGTACTTGCCATTTTAGAAATTTGTTTAATTGCTTGGCTCGAAGTACCACTTTATTGAAGTTCATTTACACCTACAAAAGCAAATTGGTCAAGTGCTCAGACATCAAACAAACATCAATATAACTTAAACTATTATGCTAGTTACAAGTAGTGAATAAATTTTGGCAACTTACTATTGTCCACTACGTTCTTCATGGGGCAATCTTTGACAAGCAACTTTTCAATGTTATATTCTTCATGGGCATTCCATACAGGCTTTCTTGACAAGACTAGATATCAAATCAAAGTCTATGCCATGTACACGAATATGTTCAATAGAATCAAACAAATCACCTCAAATATCACAAAGCTATAAGTAAAGAAATTGCCCACTTTCATTCATTACTTACGAACAACAACTAGACATCGCTACAATGTGGCACAACAATAAGACTAATTTTTTATTGATCAAAATTGCCTAGGGAACCAAGCGGATCTGCAATACTAAAATTAAAAGACAAAAAGTCAAATTACCTCATCTTCCAAGTTGCTAAAGTCATTGACAATCCTTTGTAGATCAGTGAGTAGGAATTTGTCTAAGATGTTCATAGCCAATTGCAACTTAAAAAGGCACTATTGATTCACTATCAACAAATAGGCATCTTTTTTATTCCTATAAAGTCCGTATCTAGCATTCAGATAGTGATATGATACAATGATGAAGCCATAAAATGAGGCTTAACAAATCATTTTTATAACTAAGTTGATATCGACTTACTATATAGAAATTTAAGTTTTGAATGCTTCCAAAGACTCAACCAAGCACATAGTTGTCAAAAACTCAAATGGTCCCTCAAGTAATGTTCACTTTGTTGATCATCCAAATTAAATTAAATTGCCAATGAGGATGAAAAAAAGCATGTACTTCTATACAAGTGCCATCTCATCCTCAATCACATTGCTAATCCTTAAATATAAGTCTTGTGGTAACAAAATAAAAAATTAATACAATTGTGCAATATGTCTTTATAGTGTGCCAATGCAAATCTAATAACAATACCAACATATTGTACCAAAAATCAATCTAAAACTTGTTGCACTAGCTTTTAGTTCCAACTAAGGAGACAATAGAACAAAACTCTGTTTTGTGCATTAGAAACTTTGTACAAATTTTAAGACAATCTATGTTGTAAATCTGGTTAATTTTGAAGAAAAAATGAAAATTCAAACTAACTTTTTTTGTTTTCTACTAAATAGAGCTACTAACATGGCCTAGGAGAGGGGGCATGTAAACAATACTTGCTAAAAAATTGGTTATGAAGATAGGTAGGGATAAAAGACCAAGTTGGCAAAAGGAATTTGTATCCAACTTGAGCAAGTTGTTTCCCTAGGTAATGTTTCTAGTGAAAGAGAGGAGATGCTTTGAGGTAGAAACATTTATAAGCGTCATTTTTTGTTCACAGAGACTAATACTTTAATCCTAGAATGTCGAGACTGAGCACCATGGAAATCATCTCTTTTAGTACCGTGTAAATCATTTGCTTAAAAAAACTTGAGAGCACTCATTAGAGGTCAAACTATTGTATAGGACTTCCCCTTTCCATACAAAATTTTGAGGATGAACATTTGCACTTTTGTCTTATGCAGAAGGATTTTTTGTCATCCATCCTACACTTTTAATTAGGATGTTGTGTTGTTATAATTATAGGGTTAAAAATTAGACTAAATAATTAAAAATTTCTTAACTTTAAAACAATACAAATTTCTAGGTACATCCAATGAGAGGTGCTCAAGGCATTTTGTGCTTGAAAAGTGTCCATTCAAAGTGAGTCTAGTACTATGCATAGACTATCTTTTGTTCTCAACTTTAAAAATTTGTAAAATACTACTAGAGAGTCAAGAAAATTACAAAACCACTTAGATTCCATTTATCTTGAGTTTACAAATGATCTAATCTAATTTTTTGGTTACTTGACTTTTGAAATAGTGGAACTAGCAAAACTGTTACTTTTAGATGTTTTTACTTTAGTTGAGAAAAACATTGTGCTATGTTCAAAATGGTTACTTGGCCTTCATGTTTGACGAACTTGCTGAAGAATAAGGGGAGTCACAACTTTGAGACCAAATGTGATCCATTCTTGAAGATTATAGTGACTTCTTCTTCTTAACTAATTGACAAGCACACACTTAGTTAATTGCAACCACCCCCAATTCCAAAAAATTTGTGTGTAATCAAATATAGACCTTGTTAAGGTCAATAAAAGAATAGTTCTATAAACATATTTGAGATTTGAACATCGAGTTGGAAGAATATATAATGAAGGATTTCATTCATAAGAAGTTCTAACGCATTGGGGAAGGTCAATATTCAATTGTGACTACCTGTAATGTTACTTGGCCTGTGGGTTGATGAAAATTTCTCTGAACTCATTAGAGCTTATATTTTCTTCCTTTCATTGAGCTTTTAGGAATTTTCTCTAAATTGAATAAAAAGTCATTCTGAACATTTTGATCAATTGTATCAAATAACTTTTTTGAATTGTAACTATATAAATTCAAACTAAACATGTTAGAGATCACATGAAAAAGAAAACACAAAAACATTAATTATGGATTGAAAAATTATAATGTTTGATCATGAGGGTGTTAAAATTGTGAAAGTGATTTGAAGTTTTCTAATCTTCTTCACATGTCAAATCTAAAATATTTGTCACCAAAAAATATGAGTCAAAGTGCATAACATGTGTAACCCCAATAAATTTACAACTTCTCAAAATATACAATAAATTATTTTAAATGAATAAATTCTAGTGTGAATTTTCTCCAAGATTTAGTATATTTGAGGCTTATTTCCAAAAGCCGTCAACATTAGAAAATCAAGAATTGCAATAGACACCCTTGCACAAAATCTTGAATAGAAAAAGCATAGTCATTCATTTTCGAAATCATAATTTTGATTTTAAAACTAGACCTCAAAAAGAATTTTTCAAAAATACAACTACTAAAAATAGTAATTGATAAAGTTTTATTCAATATCAAAGTATTGTCTATATGAAAATTTGGTGCCTTGGGCATTTAACCCTTGCCTACCTATTGTTAGTGACCATCTATGGTTGATCTAAAATTTGAGCTTGTTTGTGTATTGGAAATAAAATTCCATTCACTATTTTTTTTAAATTACAAGTTAAATTGAAGGGTGATTGTTGCAAGCTTTTATTGTTAATTAAAAAAGATAAATATTTCAATATGAGATCTAAAAAATTTTAATTACCCATTTGGTTTGAAAATGGTTTTAATAGAAAGTGTAAAATGTTTTTATGATTTTCACTGTTGGAAATTTAAACTTGTAAGTGTTGATTTGGAGTTATTTGGATTCTACTTCTACAAAAAAATTGCATTTCAACAATTGTAAGATAGATTGAATAATTGGTTTGCTAGCTCTTCATTTGACAAGATTTTTGAAAGTGAATTTTAGTGTGCTAAAACAATTTCTTGTTGTTCATGTGACCTTCAATCCCAAAAAAACTCATATATGCAAACTTTTCAAATATTGTGGAGGAGGGGCAACATACTAAAAATAAGATATGTACTGTACATTTCTCTTGTTATAATCTCACAATGCAATGTCACACTCAAAACCAATACACATACCAATTACAAGTAAGTTCTTTGAACATCTATATGGTTAGATTTTGAAAACAAAACAATTTGCTTCAATGGAGATAACAATAAGCCCATGCTCTTTTTTTTGTAGGAAAACACACTTGGAAGTTGGAAAGATTTAGGCACTTAGAGGTTAAGGATTAATCACAACCTTCCCAGTGTCCAAAAATAAAAGGAATGTTCATAGGGGATTAAGGGAAAGTCAAAACATAAAAAATAGAGTTGAACTGAAAATACATCTTTGATACTACACATATACTTCAAATTTTTGCTAAATATTTTTGAAGGGAGATACTAAATCTTCCATTCAAAAGTAGGCTCACCTAATGTAGTGTGCGGGTTAGATGACGACACCTAGTTGAATGCCCTAGTAGTTGGACACAAATGTAAGACTGCAGCCCCAATGGAACCATAAGATAGTACTTAGATGGAATTGCAGGACCACAAGACAATTTCATTGTTTTGCAAGTCATGTAGACAATGGATACAATGGTGGTTTTAGGGTCTTAGGTGGCAATTTTAGGGTTTAGGGTAGTGGTTTGGAATTTAGATGTCATCCTTTATCCCACACATCCCATATGGGATGTTTTACCTCCTATCCTTGCATTAGTATATAAAGAGCTTGTCTTCTCAACTCTAAATGCAAATAATGAATGGCTTTTAAAGCAAAGTGAAGTAGATTTTGAATTCAATAAGAAGTATGAATAAAATTCTATAAGTGGTATGAATTGTCTTTTAGAGCATTTATGAGCACTTCCTCTTTAAGAACATCATTGCATTTTCTTGGTTTTCAAAGAAAATTTTGGTTGAAAATGTTCACAATATGGTTTTCTACTTCTACATCCTACAAGAACATTGAAAAGAATATTTTTTTTCTTTCTAAACCTTGGGAAAAGAACATTTAAAAAATAGAGAATGGAATTTTATTTCCAATACACAAACAAGCTCAAATTTTAGATCAACCATAGATGGTCACTAACAATAGGTAGGCAAGGGTTAAATGCCCAAGGCACCAAATTTTCATATAGACAATACTTTGATATTGAATAAAACTTTATCAATTACTATTTTTAGTAGTTGTATTTTTGAAAAATTCTTTTTGAGGTCTAGTTTTAAAATCAAAATTATGATTTCGAAAATGAATGACTATGCTTTTTCTATTCAAGATTTTGTGCAAGGGTGTCTATTGCAATTCTTGATTTTCTAATGTTGACGGCTTTTGGAAATAAGCCTCAAATATACTAAATCTTGGAGAAAATTCACACTAGAATTTATTCATTTAAAATAATTTATTGTATATTTTGAGAAGTTGTAAATTTATTGGGGTTACACATGTTATGCACTTTGACTCATATTTTTTGGTGACAAATATTTTAGATTTGACATGTGAAGAAGATTAGAAAACTTCAAATCACTTTCACAATTTTAACACCCTCATGATCAAACATTATAATTTTTCAATCCATAATTAATGTTTTTGTGTTTTCTTTTTCATGTGATCTCTAACATGTTTAGTTTGAATTTATATAGTTACAATTCAAAAAAGTTATTTGATACAATTGATCAAAATGTTCAGAATGACTTTTTATTCAATTTAGAGAAAATTCCTAAAAGCTCAATGAAGGCCTATAGCCTATCATAAAGGTGGGGCAAAGAAGTGACCTTGCATTTTGTCTCTTGTATTTGATGGAATAATTTTTTATTTGACCATTGGCCATACTCTAAATAAACAATCTACATTGGGATCTACATAGAGACACTCACTTCCAACCAAAAGCAAAAGTGGTTCCATAATAGACAACACATATTCTTAACCCTTAAAACACAAATCAACATTTTACTTGGTTAATTTCTTTAGTTTTCTATATTACATGTATTTCCTTACAACCCTCATTTTAGAGTACATACAACATGTACAACTTTGTATTGGCATTGAAATTTTGTTGTTATAAAAATCAAACTAATAACAACCATAAAATAATCTATTAGCTCAAATGGGATAGCATCTAGTACAACAAATACACTACCAAAAGCACAAATAGTAATACTTTTGTAGTTCAATACTTCACTAAAGTTGAAGAACTAACAATCAATATGAGGATTCAAACCTTGAGATTGTGAATACTAATCTTATGTCATCATCACAATCATAGTCTTGACACTACCACGACATCTCTTATGCATGTAAAATATTACATACCACCCATAACAAAAAATCCTTAGTCTATTATGAAGTTGTCTTATAAAAGTGCATACTAGGGAGGGGTGTCTAGGTGTGTTGGGGTTGTGATTGGGTCCCATAAAAAATGAAAATCTCATTTTTCTTCATCAAAATTTAGGTGTGATATTAGAGGGAGTCATAAGAAATTGTAAGTGTTGTATTCTACTCTCCAATACTATAGTGACTTTCTCCATTTAATGAATTAGTAACCACATACTAAATTCAACATCTACCTCACTTTGCCTTAGAAAGTCATCCATTATTTGCATTTAGAAATGTAAAGACAAGCCCTTTACATACATATATACAGGGATAGGAGGTAAAACAACCCATGTGAGATATATGGGATAAAGTAAGACATTTAAATCCCAAAACACTGCCTATAACCCTGAAACCACCGTTGTATTCATTCTGTGCATGACTTGCAGAACAATGAAATTGTCTTGCGGTCCTGTAGTTCCATTGGGTTGCCATAGATTTCAGAATTGGAACACCCAGGTTGTGGGATTCAAAGACCTGCAAACTCGAGCATCCAGCTTCGCAATGCAAAAATGAAATTCACATCCCAGATTTTATGGCACATCTGAGGAGCTTGAGAAAAAGCAAGAGGATTGAAAATTCATTACCGTTTTGGAACATCAAGTGTACAGTACAAAGGCAGCCTGTTCTTAAATCTTTGGATACAAAGTACTCAAAAGAACTATCTAGGAATCCAGTACTATCTAGGAATCAATCAAAAGTTTAGAGCATTTACACTTGAAGATATCAGCAGATTGTTGACTTGCATAGGCACAAAGCAAAACGCTACAGTAGTGCGATAAACGGTGTGTCTATTTAAGTAATTTGTACACTCAGAAGTCGTCTACCCGGAAGAACGGAGGAGTATAGAAGGCGCTCGGGAATGTGCCCGCACTGTTGGGGAACAGAGTCAAGAAACAGATGACAGTGAGCGCAATGGCCCAGATCTTACGCTCATTGCCCAGCTGGGTGATTTCGTCTTGTGCCGGAAGCTCCTCACCACCTCGGAAGAAGGTCGCAACGAAGCCCCATACCAGACTGAGGATACTCCCCGTGACACCGCCGAAGCCAAGGGCCAGTGTAGTGAAGAAGGAGAGGCGGCCTGCCAGACGGCGGCCCAGGACTGCTTGTGCAATGCGTCCCCCTTCCAGACGGCCTGATGGCAGCATGTTCAGAGATGTCACAACAATACCTGCAAGGCAAAACCCAAAGAAATTGAAGCCATTTTGGTTCAGTTAGTGCAAAGATTCCAATCTTGGATTGAAAACGCTACATTCCACTATTTAAAATGATCAGAAGACCCTCAAATATGACTTGAAACCTCAACCTTTGTTCCGGTAACAAGCAGTTAGCGACAGAGTAGTGCAAGAACTCTGGTTCATGTATGTGACATTTGGAGGTAGACAAAACTAACTTATCAACGTTGGTTCCAATTACCCAGCACATAATTAGAATCTGAGATTCCAATTACCTAGCACATAACTTCACTAGAGAATGTCAGTCAACAATCACTTTATAATGCTTAATACAAACCCACTACTTTCAAAACAGTTGAGAGCAGAGACCAGATTCCAATTGATGAAGAGAGAAGGTTGGAGCATACCGAGTAGTCCAGCAAATGCAAGAGGATCGATCGGAACACCAAGTCCAGGAACAGCCTGAGGAAGGACGTTGCCAAGCTCGTCACTGTAGGGTCCAATCACATACTGTACGAATGAGAGCAGAGGGTTGTTGACGAAGAATTGGGGGCGAATATACCTGAAAGGCAATACAACAGGACATTCCATTCAAACATCATGTAAACACTGAAATCTAAATGCCTGAAGGTTAGTGAAGAAGATAAGAGCTAACCCCTTAAGTGCTCAAAGTGCCCAAAGTGGTCGCTTCCATATCTATAGGAGTTGAAATTACTCACTTGAATTACTCAGTTAAATTAATCACATAGAAATCTTCAAGGAAGGTAAAAAATGTAACAATAACGTGAATTAATCATACTCTACATTTTTGAATGATAGAAATACGTTATGAAAGATCCTCGCTTTCAAAGTGAAATTTCTATTTAAAGCTTGGGCAGTTAGGTTTAGAAGATGTCAAGGACGATGAGACGCATACAAGGCATTATCTCCGCCATTCCAACTCTGATCGAGTAAGAATGCCGAAATGGCTAAGCCCAGGGATGTCAAATACGAGCTGGTGATGCGCGTTGCAGCAATATCAAACAAGGCCTTCTTGCTAGGCAAGAGAGATTCGTAGTTGTTGACCACGCCCAAACACCCCGTCCAGTTTGAAGGAATCATAAACGTGGGACTCAGCTTAATTCCATACTTGGATGCTACATAACGCGTAGCTATCTGAGAAAAACGACACCGAAAAGTTTAAGACAAGCAAGTCGACTCCCAGCAAGACACTATAAATCAACTAAAAAATATTCATAGCCAACAATGATTAATGCGGCAGTCCACAATCCAGAATTTGAACAAACCCGACTCTTAAACCCCTGCAGGACCAAGGAGTTCAAAATTGGGACTCATCTGATTTTAGCAATTTTGAGGTCTTATGATAACAATTCTTTTTTCCAATTTTATCTATTTTTTGACACATGAAATGATCTTCACCGATTCCGATAGTACAGATTTTGGCCCTCTGAATTGCGTTTTCACAACATGATCAATCAAATTTGACAATTTAAAACTATGAAATCGTGGTCAGTTGGGGGATCAGTGAGATGTTAGTGGTACACACCTCCGAGGTCCCAAAGATGGCGAGATATCCGGTGAAGAGGGGTAGAACACGGCTCACGTAGTCATCGAAGGTTGCATCAGGAGTGAGGAAGAAACCACTCATGATGCTAATTGTGCCAAATGTGGTGACTCCCAGCAACACAGCACTTACGTATCCTGTTAAAGTGCTCAAATTCTGCGCTTCAAGCTGGAGATCAATCTCCGCTTTCGGTTGCACCACACATACCTGCAAAATAAAGGTCCTTCCTCAAAACTTCGTTTCTTCTTGAAAACCTTGTCTGTTCTTCGGACGGTCTGGGGTCTTAATGAGAATCTCAATATTCATTTCGAAAAAAACTGCAGAGAAAAAAGCGTTGTAGTCAGAAGAGAAAAGCGTACTTGTTTAGTTAGATCATCCACAGTTTCTTCCATGAACCAAAGATCCACTTCCCGACCACATGCCTGCGCAATCTTCGCTTCCAACTTAGGTTTGACTTCCTCCAAGGGCCTTCTCAAATTTCCAATGACAATGCCTCCATCACCCATTCTTCGGACATCACTCGCATAGAATGTGTCAATCCCAAAACAGCCCTTTACCTGCGCCCAAGAAGTCGCATCATTTTCTACTATCTCGGCTCAGAGGGTGTGGATACTAAGTGTGTAAACCTTGAAAACTGAAGACCGCAGCAATTAAAAGAGAACTACGAAATTTTTCTTACCTTACTCAAGTCTAATGCAATGAATGTCTTTTCAGCTCTATCAAGTCTCTCCTTCTCTCGTTCCAACGACTGCCTGCTCAAGGTTCCATCACCAGGACACACCGCAAGAAATACTGACAATTAGACATACAAAAGAGATTTAATCGTCTAGTACATGAAAGAAAGAGATGGGAAAGGCACCGTCGTGTGTGGATTGTCTAGTATAAATACCTGACGAAGAAGTTGATTATATTCCTGAAGAAGTTTCCCTGCTCCTGGTTATTAATTTCTTTCAATCTTTCCTCGGCGCGCTTCCTCTCGAGCTTCAAAGCAGATTCAATTGAAGGACTACTCATGAACTTCTTGAAGTCCTCATCCAGTCTCCAGTCTCTTTCTTGTTTCTTCTCCACTATCTCCTCTTTTTTGGGCTCCTCTGCCTTGGGGGGATCCTCTGCTGTTTCCTTTTCCTCCAATTTTGTTCCTGTACTCCACAGGGTTCCACCCCCCAGCACATGAAACCCCCAAATCTGTAGTTTAATTCACTATAACTGCCTAGCAGTACTGCCCCGTACAAGCACCAAGCAAGGAGCGGCAGGCACACCAATTATTCTATGTTAGTCCGCTTCATCATTTAACATAGCACCAAAATAGTGTGCCATAGAGTAAATGAATTTTTTTCCTAGACGATGTACCATGATAACCACCATCAAGGCCAATTTGTTTAAATAGTCACCCCCAAAACAAGCCGTCAATTAACAAGTGGCCAAACTCAGATCTACGCAAAATGGTGTTCATCAATAGGTTCACTAATAAGCTTATATGCTGTTCCTAGTGTATCACAGGTCTCTGAAACAGAGTACCGTACTAACAGAACAAGCAGCTACGCTATGAGAGGCTCTCTCCATGTAGCTTCTGTCAAGTGACGTCCTATTCAAACTTCCTCACATGCAGACTCTGTCAATGCAAGCTTCCTCCCCTTTGGTCCAGAGCAAATAAACAGTGTGATTCTTTGATGCCTTAAGACTTGTTTATGTAGCCGAAGTTAACTGACCTCCTAAATGCCCGCACTCGCAATGCCATTAACGGGAAATTAGATGAGGGCAAAATTAGTTTACCGGGTCTTGTTCAAAATCAAGAGTTAATCTCATTTGCGGAAAAGTAAGTAATTTTGTTGTCAGTTAATTAGCGAGTTAGCACCATTTTGCTATCTGACTCTAGTTTGGCAGTGCAAGCACACAGTTATTTCTTACAGTTAGCTCAAGTCGCTACTTGGTTACTGGTAGATTCCACCAAACTTCATATATAAAATGGAGCAGTTAGAAAACGAGAAGAATATGACGCTTTCGGCAGAAGAATAAAATTATTCACCTTGTGGCTGAGAGTTTTTCTTGTCATCCTTGACTTCGGCTCTTGCAAGAAGGCGGTGCGAGCGCCTAGCTTTCAAAGGCGCGAACAGCAAATTTCCACTGGAAAGCTGTTGTCCCCATACCTAACAATCAAACAGTAAACATTATCACAATCACGAATTACTAAAGCACTATGTCCTCAACCCCTCGTACACCTCGTCAAGTGTTAATGCACAGGACTTTGAAATCACTTAGGATTATGAGGTTTAACCTGAGAGGGACGAGAAACTGTACTGCAACTCTGCTTCTCATGCCTTAAATTCGACCACGAAGGTGTGGAGAGGTTGCCCACAGTGAGTGATTGCCGAGCCATCGACACCATTTTTGGAATGTATTAATTGACTGTACGTTGAAACCCTGCAGAAAGGCAGAATTATTTTTTAACCTTCCAACATGAATCTGTCATTCAAGTGTGCGCAACATAGACAAATTGAGGTACTGTCCAGTCCGTTGCATGCATTTCTCATGCACCACTAGTACCTTCACCACCAGGAGCCTAAAATGGAAAAAACAAACTGAGAGAACGATAAACCCCCCATTAAAATATACGAAAGCGAGCCTCCTCATAATAAAGAACAAGCTGTAGAAACGACCTACTAGTGATAGTAACAATCTTGCACGACTAAAACCTTCACAACCTTCACCAGCAGTCAAAGATGGAAAACTAATGAAAAACTAATGAAAAAACAATGACTCCTGAGAGAAAGACAGAGAAGCAAACGAAATAGAGCCTCCTCAAAACAAAAAAGGAAGCCACAAAAACAACCTGATAATCATACTAGCGCCTACATACCTGTTGTAGCAATAATTTAGCACTAACTCAAAATCCACAGCCCCAAATTGACACTCCGAGTTCCTGTTTTCATAACACAGCCAATCATCAAAAGCTAGCCAATTCAAGAAACCGAAAGCTGGGTATACCTGAACTAACTGAAAGATTTACCAAACCTCAATAATAACAGAGCACGTTACCTCAAAAAACCCACAAAACCCCAATAAAACACGACTCCAATTCGCACATTCAAGGCAATCTCGCCCTCCGCAACACACCCTAGAAACAGAGGAACCCGGAATGAATTCCACCAAATCACCACCAAAACATCATTCATCAAGAACCGCACCTGCGAAAAGGTCCGGAGCTGCCAAACAATCTGAAAATGACCGAAAATTGCTGCAATGGAAGTGAAATTTCAGTGAAATTCCAACGAATTGTCGCCACAGATTGTCAAATTGCGTCCTGCATGAGAGGAAGTAATACTAAATTATTATCCTACAACATGAAGGGTGCGAGCACGAGGCTGAATGATGTGAGGAGGAGAGAAGCGCCCACTTGGCAGCATGCAAAGGGCAGATGACTTGCTGGCAGCAGCCGGGAACCCAGGCAGCCGGGCCAATACTCTGGATCAACATTTTCGAAAACCAAATCGTCGTCCCTCTCGCCGTTGCGTTGCCTTATCTTTCGGCTTGCGTTGTGAAGCTTTCGCAGGCATACACATGCCATGGCCATGCACACCACGAGCTCGCGCTCGATTGCAATTTGCACGCAATTTTTCATATTTCTTTGTAATTCTCCTCCCATTCCATGTATTTTTTCTACTTTTTTTTTTCTGTACACTTCAAAACCCATAATCTAACTGCTTGGGAGTCATATTACATGTCAAATAGTTTGTATGTGAGACAAGTGTGCTATAGGCAATGATAATGCAGGAAGTGTGCAGGATATTCCACAATGTTATCAAAGGAAAAGGGTCTGAGTCCTCTACGAGACACTTAGGAGAGGAGATAGGGTTGTATGAACCACTGTTGTTTTTTTGGCAATTTGTTGTCAAATTGCACCAAATTTTTTGCCTGGCACCAAGCCTATAGAAAAAAATGGTAGTTAATAAGCCAAAAATTGCTAGAAAACTTTTAAAAAATAAAAAAATCTTAGATAAAATTGCCTAATTGTGGATGAAAATAGAATTATGGATATATAACATGCACTAATGTCATATTTTCTATTCAATATGTGGATGAATGTTGAAATTTAGAACACCAGTATCACATTCAGTGTTGCCACTTTGCCACTTTGTAAAAAACAAAAAAAACAAAACCCTAGTATAAACTCAATTATTGTCATGATTTTATGAATTTTTTTTTCAAAAAATGTAGTTTTCTACTAGCTTTAAAGACATGTAACTTTCATAGAGATATAATTCTAATTGTAGAAGATATAAACATATTTTCCCAAAAAATAATTTGAAATGGAATTTGGACAAGGTGATATCCCTTGACTTTGGAGGAATAGAAGAGGAAAAAAAATGGCAATTAAGAGACAACAATAAGTTCAAAATGGAGGTATAGGGTACTAGATTCTTAGGTTGTTGGAAAGTTAGTTAAGCAATTGCCTAATTTATCATTGGACTAGCAAATGGCTAGCAAACAACCTATATAAGGGATAAATAATTAGGATCAAAATTGGAAGCAAGTGACATTTTCTACAAGAGCAATGGTAATGATTGGGGAATAAATTAATCAATACGTTGGAGTCCAAGCAAATTGAATCCTCTTTTATACTAAAGTGGCAAGTCTAAGCCAAATTCAACATCAAAATGTGGTGTGCTTGTATAAATAATGTCAAGAAAAAAACAAATTGTTATTGGCATATGATTACATGTCTAATGGAACTTTTAATGATTGTATTCACAAAAGTGGTAGCTAACAAGTATTATTGTTGAAAATGCTTTATTTCATTTTTGAAGGGGTAGATGCAACTCTAGAATACTCATTCAAAGATTATTCTAGTTGTATATAGTATTGAGACATCAAGTTGAGTAGTATATTGTTGAATGCAGATTTCAAAGCCTATGTGGGAGATTTTGGTTTTGTTCATTTGATGGACCACCACAAGTTAGACAAGACCACTTTGATAGCAAACACACATGGCTATATAGCTCTTGAGTTGCCATATACAAAGAAAGCCACAAAAGAATTAAATGTTTATAGTTTTGGCATTTTGGTATTAGAGGTGGTGTGTGGAAGGCATCCCTCGGATTTGTGGACAATAGACTTTCTAGAAGAGAAGTAAATAGATAATAATTGCAAGAAATACAAGATATAGAATATAAATCTTTCATCATGAGGATACTATTTCTGTCATTGCTAGCTACTAAGCTACTAGCTAGAAATTTATCATTCATTGAAATTCTTGCATAGCAATATCTTGAGCACATTAGTTGAACCTTTTCCTACTTCGTTCATTTGGTTTAAGTCTCCTATCATTGATTATACACAGTGAAGGTCTCAGTGATTGGGATTGGATTTACTTGACACAAACCAAATTTTTTGTTGCAAAATTTGGCATATTCAAGTTTTTTTTCCTTGCACCAGTAGAATTTTGGTCTATGCAACTACTATTGTCTAGAATAACTCATTGATAACAATCTGTTTTTGAAAAATTGATTTCTTTTTTAATGGCATTTAGAATAACTCATTTAAAATAACTTGTTTGCAAAAACAAGTAGTTTTAGGATAGTGAGAGTTCTTTGTCCACAAATTGCAAAAGGCCAAATTTCTACTAGTGTTAGATTACATTTGTAAAGCTTTATATTCTAGTTTTGAATGTATGTATAGATTTCCTTGATTTGTATGACAAAAACCTTTTACAAAATTGTAGAGATTTTTACTAATTTGTTGATCCACCTCAAGTTTTTTAGAGCAATTTTTGCCTTAAGATCTTTCTTTATGTTTTTTTTTTTTTTTTTGTTTTAATATTCTTTTATCCCAATTCTTATTACTATAGGAAACAATTGCATTCAAGAAAAATCATTTTTTGAGGCACTTCAATTTGGAGTACTTTAGATTGCTTCAAAAGTAGCAAAACCCAACAAAATAGCTCAAATAATGAACCTATAAATAAAATAATCAAGAATTTTTTTTTGATTCTCTAAAGATATGTGTTATAGTATATTATGTGCTCGCAATTTTGAAAAAAATGTTTCATTTTCTTTATATATTTTAATGGCATAATTTTCAAGTGTTTTAAAGAATTTTTAAATCTCTGAATTCAATGGGAAGTAAGCATTAGAGATGAAATTAGAATGTTCATAATAGATCTTGTTAAAAATTTTGGTATTTTTCAATAGTTTACAAAGACATTCTACTTCAATTAGCATTCAATGTTGACAAAGTTTGTATGTAGTATGTGACTAAAAAATAAAATTGCAACCCTACAAGACCATTCTATGCTTTTTAGAATCCAAGGCAAATAAATAATACAAAGATACCATAGAAAAAGTGTTTCTTTATTTCTTCAAAGTACTTCACAAAATGGCATGAAACCAAGCACTTAATATTATGTTTGGACTTTGGATTGTGTACAAGTTTTATTTGATCATAAAAAAACTAGAGGTGGTATTTGATTAAATAAACTTTTGAGTGTCTTCCAAATATCAAAGGGCTCACAAAAACAATTATAATACATGAGTAATAATATAATCTTTTGATGATAGGGTGAGTAATGCAATTGTCTTGTATTTGATATCTTCAAGTTATCCTACAAATATTTGTTGTAGTAGATGTGGTGGTATGCATCTATGTGAGTATTATAAGTAATCCCACATATATTTGCCATTGTTTTGAAGATTTGTGCAACTATATAGTCTATAGTTGTAGATGATGTTGTTGCATGCACTCTCAAGGATATGTAGGTAGGTGATATGATTCATCTTTAAAGAAAAAAATTTATGTTGAAAGCCTATAGGATATAATTAAAATTTCCTTTTAACTTCATACTCTCTAAAATATCCTTGTTCACTTCTATGTCATCGCAAGAAACACTTGTACCCTTTGTTGAATTTTTATATTTTAGAAATCAATACTACTAGTATTATGACTATGTTTGATGGTATTATTTCCTAGTTGAATAAAAAAATTTACATTGTCCATCAAAAACCTTGAATTGGATATTTTTCCAAACAAGAGTCTAAGGCATTTGTGATGCTATTTTGAAATCCTTATATAAAAAAGGGTGAACTTATAGATTATGAGATGAGGTTGTAAAAGTTTTAATTTGTAACTCCAAATAAAAAGAATTCAAAAGTATTGAAAACCTCCAAAATGTCAAGTGAAAACCTTTAGGAGTACTAATCTACAATCATTTTATTTACAAAACATACATCCTATAGTAAATAAGGTAGAACTATTTTTCTTTGTGCACCCTTGGTAAAATTTCAAGGCAATCATACAAGCAATCAAAGTAGAACTCCAAAAGTTATGTAACTAAATCCAATTGGTTTGATATGTGTGAGTCAATATTAATGGTATAAGTGTTCAATGACACCTCCATCTTTCTATAAGCAAGGAACAATCCTCCTTCATTTTTCAAGGAAAGGTTTATAATGGAAATTCTAGTGTAGAAATTGTACCATCTAAGCAAGAGTATGAAAAGGAGACGACTAGGGAACTACAATAGACAAAAGCTTCAATCTCATATTAATTTGGAACAATCTATTGTATTAAGAGATAATAAAAGCAAACAAGTTACTTTGTTAAATACAAGAGGTCTAAAAGCTAATCATAGAAGGACCTTTGAGAGTCTACCAAATGGTGAGTAGATGAGCATGAGCCAAGCTTTATTAAAAGTTCATCCAAGAAAACCTAATAAGATGAGTGGACAAAATGGATATAATGTCAATAAGGATTAGTTGAAAGTACAAGGCAATGATTGAAAGGTGGTCTATATAAATTACAACAAAATTCTCATTGAAAATTGTAACATTTTTACATCGCTTCTCTATAATAATTCTTCATACAAAAATTCTTGAATTGATCAAATTTCAAGAATTTGCTTCACTAAGGTGCTCCAACAAATTTTTTCTTCTGGCCATAGATACCAAATTAGATTCACAAAGAGTTAGGACACATTGGAAATGGTGATATCGTTTTGAAATTGCAAGGTATGGCAATTTTCTACATTTCGGCAATGTATGAGAGATGGCCTTTCTTTTGCATAGATTTTATAAAAAATTATGTGGAATGAATCCAAAAATCTATACATTTCATCTAATTATTTCTATAGATAGAAGTAGATTCATCACACCAATGACTCTTACTTTTTGCACTTCCCTCAAAACAAAAAACTTCATTGTGAGAGGGTTTGTTCTTGTTGTACTAATTTAGTTTTTGAATAAAACCCTACTCAAATGTCCTAATATGTAGCTTTTGTCAATGTAAGAGTTCCTCCCCTTCAATCCAAAACCAAAAATAAAACATTCCTAGTGCAACCTCACAACACTAAGGCAACAACACCTATTTACGCCATGTTTGTAAAATTGATTGCTATAAAGTTTTGCCTAAGATGTACAACCACTCCTCCTCAAAGTCTAATATTGATCTCACAAACACCTATTTTCAGCACTTCTTAAAATCCATATCCTTTTCGTTGTCGTGTCCAGAAAATGCATTCTAAGAAAATCTAAAGCCACCTTTTGACCATCAACAAGATCCAACAAAAACTCCTGCAGTTCAAAATAAACCACAGCTCAAAACCGTATTCCGCCGATTTGAGGTGCCTCCATGATTGTCCCAATGTTGTAGAACTCCATATTACCACGTGTACTTTGGCGGTGACATTAAAGAGAGCTTCGGAGTAATGGCCAGCTGAATTATTATTATGGCAGAAATGTACTACGACTCCGTCTCTCTCAACTCTGAGCTGCGTCGTCCTTCAGGCTTGCAATCACAAGTGCTCAGATGGCATTTGGGTTGATTCACAGCTCTACCAGATGCCCAGCCTCACAACATTCACTCATCATGCTCGCATCGTGTGCGCTTGTTTTCAAGCTTGTTTTCTAGACTAAGTTGTGGAGATTGCATTCCATGGCGTTCAGATCACTTGATCTCGTTGCTTGAATCGAGAGAGAGAGCGTGGATTAGGGTTTAGAAGTGGCGATTTGACAGCAGGGCTTGCTTGATAGCTGCCCCCCTGTTTCCTCTGTTTTGTTGGATTCGGATTCGGATTGGTTTAGGTTGCTCGTGAAGTTCGATCTGAGAGAAATGGGGCGCATGAAACCGGCTGCGTTGTTGCAGCAGAGTAAGAAGAAGAAGGGCCCGGCTCGGCTGAACATTGCTACCGTCGTGGTGGTTGGCGTGGTCATCGTTCTTTTGCTTGTGTCCGCTGTGGTGTTGCACAGACAAAAATCTAGAGAGTGAGACTCAAAATCCTTCTGCGGTGTCTTCATTTCGGACTGTGAAAAGAGTTAATTTCTTTTTCTTAGAGCTCTGTTCTTTGGTGTAGAATACGGTACAGATTTGGTTGAATTTAGATGTATGTCATTTTCTCTTTTGGAATTGAGCAGGTTGCATGTTTTGTTGATTCCATTTAATATAATTTTAGATATATTATTTTCTTTGGTGATGAATGGGGTGCATTTTTTGTTGACTCTATGTTTTTAGGTGTCATTGTCTTTAGCAATGAGCCGGTTGCATGTTTTCTTTTGATTGAATTTACCGGTTTTTTTAGAAATTTCTTTGTAAAGCCTGCAGTCAGTTGTGCTGCAGTGCTCTCAGTAGTGCATCCCGTGGTCTCGCCTTTGCTGCAGAAATATGACTGGAGATGAAGTGTACCGAGGGCACCATCAATTGGATGTCGTGGAGGGCGTTGCTGAAAAGACAGATGATGCAGAAGGGGGCCAATTTCAACGATATGCGGTACAATGTGCTGCATGATCACTTCAGCATTGTATTTGCATTGTTCAAAAGTATAGGATATGTAATTTACATGTGCTGTTGGTGTGATAACAGACCTTGAATACTACGAAGGGGGCTTTCACTATAGAGCTCTTTAAGAAGGATGCACCCCTCGCTGTGGAAAATTTCGTCACCCACAGGTACTTCTCAAAGATCTTCCTTTTTTATGCACAAAGTTATTATTGTTAAGTTAATATCATTAGATCAGTATTAAGATAATGTTAAATTAATGTCAGGGTAATGGAATTATCCTTACAGTCAGGACTCTTTTGAGATTTGTGATTGAAGCACCCCCAAAAGTTTGCTAACACCTATTCATGGCATTGTTCATCAAATAATTCCTGACTTTTTCACTGGAACGTGGTCAACACCTCATTTGGATGAGTTTTAAGGATAATGCTAATGTCGACAATGTTGCCAATGGAATATCAAGTTAACTCTAACATCACATTTACATTAAGTTAACATCATTTGCGTCACACTAGTATTAATGCAACATGAGTACTTTGTGAACCTAATGCCTACTGACTTAACATTACGGACTTCGTCTATCTAGTGAAGGCTTCTTTTGTGATGGCATCTCTTCACATTCTTCCTTCGCCTAGCAGAGGAACATCAGTTTTAAACAAGTGGAGGTCAGTAGGCCTTGAGTTTTTGTGTCTAGAAAGCAGTGTATACACTAATCTAATTGTAATTTTTTGTGCAGTAAGAAAGGCTACTACAATGGATTGTTATTTCATCGTGTTATCAAGGACTTCGTAATTCAGACAGGCGACCCTAAGGGCGATGGAACAGGTGGCGAGTCAATATGGGGAGGCAGCTTTGACGACGAATTCAAGAAAGAGTATGAAATTAATTTTTTTCCTCCGTTTTGTAAATTTCCTTTGGTGGATAATATTCATGCTTTTTTTTATGGCAATTACTGTGCAAGATATCGACGTGAGAAAAATATGTGCTTGCTCGCTGTGTTGTGGCATTTGATTTGCCTCTCTTTTCTTAGAAGTCGAACTGAATTTGGGTGCTGCTGTTTGCAGGTTGACTCATGATCCATTCACTGTATCAATGGCAAACATTGGCAGGCCCAATTCAAATAGATCTCAGTTTTTCATAACGACAACGGCCTCACCTCATTTGGACATGAAACATACAGTGTTTGGGCGTGTTATTCGTGGTCAAGATGTTGTTCGGGTAATTCCTACAGTACCCTGTAGATCCATAGAATTTCTCTCTAACCCGAGTGCCAAAACGGCCTAAGTGTCCGCTTCAATGAGTTGAATAAATCATATAAGAAGCTTCAAGGAAAGTACAAATTTTACCAACGGAAGAAAGAAATGATGTGGTACATTTTTTAACGAAAGATATGTGTTTTGAAAGTCATAACTATCGACTATTGGCTTCCAAAGTGGGCTTTATAATTTTAGCGTGGGCATTTAGCGATAAAATCCCACGAAATGGGGCCGTCCACTTATGCAAGGTTACATTCATCGCCTCTTTTGCAACTTTATGTGAGACGAGAGTACCCTAATTTCCACGGGCACTCTGTCTGGGTCTGCAGGCAATTGAAATTGTAGAAACAGATGCTACCGACAAACCTCTCAAGCCAGTTTACTTGAAGAGTATTACAATTATTGAGGAGCTGCCCAAATGAGCCGTTGTGTTTGTCATTGCCATGATTGGCAGCTGAAGTAGCTTCAACTGCACATGCTCTGTTGGTTGTGATTCAAGCACGGGGTTGCAGATAGTGAGTTTTTTTATCTTCCAGGCTATTCTTATTATGGATCTGTTCATAAGTTGTCTGTTACTAGTCTCAAGACAATGAGGTGAGTGTATCAGGGTCTTCAATCCTAGGATGAGGTCTTCGTGACTAGAGCTTTGGATTATTCTATTGGCATTAGTGTAGAAGGGAGTAACGAGTTGGTGTTGCAGTGATTCTCGAATCTGCAGCATTGGTGGAATAGTAGCATGCTCGAGAAGTTAGTATGCTGCTTTATAATAGGTTTGTTGTATAAGTACGCACAAGGTATGAAGATGAGCACGCAGGGTTATGCAAGAGTATGGTTGCTGCCACTTGGATTCGCCAAATTTGATATAAATTTATTTGCTCTGTAGCTTACTTCCACATTAATTTTTTTTCTGTATACCAATATCTGTCGTATTGGCTTGAATGTATGCTCTGATAGGTATGCACATCTCCAGGCACTTGTGCTGTGATTTCTTTCCAAGCTTTGGACTGACAAAAGTTTTGCTTACTCTGTGCCTTGGTCAGCGGTAATATTTGGTTTTCTTTCTGTAAATGCTCGTAAGAGTTTGGTGGAGGATTGTTACGATGTGCGAGTGATTTTGACGATGACTCAAGTAGCTTTGACTATGGGGCAAACGAAAGGCCCCAAAGAGGAAATTTGATTCGGCATGTTGCAGTGCCACTCATGTGGATAGCCGTGTCTGCAGTACTGTCCAAGCGGCCGGCTCATGCAACCTGCCTGATGTGCGCATACCCTCGTGAGCTCTTGGGCTGGGTAGCACTGAGGGCTGACCAATAACTTGATCAGAGGGCTACAACCCTTGCGAGCTCGTTTCATTTTGAAGGCTCATGAATCCCAATGCAAGGTCCCTACCCCCGAGTGATCAGATTGTCGTCCAAACTTGAAGGCAACAAGTACCGGCCAATAAGGTATGTGCACCGATAATCGCCATTAATTGCAACTGAGCTTACTTACTATTCAGTATTCATAGGCAGTCAATTTCTACGTACAGTACGCTAACTAAAATTTGTAATTGATTCCCCATGTTGCTTGCTGTGGTGCCTGGCCTCTAAGTATATAGGGTAGTACTGTTCAAGTTGCCGGCTCACACAACTTGGGCACATATATAGTCGCACGCTCTTGGAAATTATATGGTTTGGGTAGCCCTATTGCAGCCCAATTGGTCATGAGGTTGCCACCCTCGCAAGTTATTTCATCATGGAGGAACTTGATCGAATCAGAATGCAAGTTTCGATCTTGATACTTCAAACAACAGAGATCATATTGTCATTGCATTCAGAGTTGAGGGCAACAACGAAGCAGCCAACAAGTAGAGATACTACAGGAAGAATTCGCCGGCTGAATTGGGCATGACGAGTCCTCTTCGTCTTCGGGAACATCAGTAACCGGATTTGCGCCTTCAGAGGTGCGAATATCGAGGGCAACCTGCCATGGGGAATGGGTTGGGAATGTTGTGCGTGTACTTGCCGCTCTCGCGACGTACGTTAGGCCGTTCTGCAGGGGGAAGCGTTAAGGACTGCGAACTCCCGTGCATGTGTTCTGACTTGAATTCCCTACGGGAATAACAGAAGTTTCCAGATTCTAGCATTGGTTCTCGGAAGGTGGGGAAGGGGGGATCTGGGAAAAAAATTTAGCTGCAGAGAGAGAATCAGTGACACAAATTTTCCTGTTGGTAAGACTAAACCTGTATTTGATGGCAATCCAAGAACCAGAAATAATCAATTTACTGTGGTAAGAGTGGAGGCTTGGGGGTGTCGTGGGAGCAACATCGAGATAATTCATTACAATTGCAAATAGTGACTGATTCAGTGTTGTCCACGACGACTGTTCTACGTCTCATCGTCTTGTTCGTGTTCCATCTCCCGATTGCAACTGTAGACTGACACGCAAATCACCTTCCCCAACTTCTCGCCTCATGACGACTTCACATTTGGAGATGTTGCGTATGATCCTGGCAATCGTTCCTACCTCATCTACGCAGGGTGCCAGGACGAATGCCTCCCGAGGGTCTTGTGCAGTGCTGTTTGATGGGAAAACAATCCGCAGTCAGAATTATTGGAGCAACTGGGAGAGTGGCTTCCTTCTGCACCTCTTTCACCTGCAGGTTCACCACGCACAGCTTGCCTTGGATAACAGTAACAAGCGGATCGTCTTTGCCCTTGTCAGTAACTTACCCATGGCAACCCTTGCACGACATTGTCTCCCTATCGGGAAAGTTCGGTGCATGCAGGACGTATTGAACTCTCACTGACTTACGGACTTCTACAAGCTCTACAGTCTATACTGACACAGATTATAATCTGAATCTCAACAAGGAGTGCAGCAATAACTTCATAATCTCAGTGTGTGAGAGTTTTGATTGTAGCATGTTTCGATTGGTTAAGGATTGGCAAATTAAGAGTAAAATGCTTAGACACTATTTGCTTGTGCAAATTTTCAATAGGGTGGGTATGAAGTAGAAATTTCATTGGTTTGTAAGTGAGAGAAATCTCTACTATTATCAATTGGTATTAACTTAGTGAGTGCAAATCTTCCTAACATAACCTAAATGTAAGAGAGTATTACCTTTGTGGCATGTTTTGATTGCAAATGGAATTTAGAATTGCAAATGGATCAAATTCCAAGCTCATCTTGCTTCTATTGCTTAATTCCAAATATGAATTTTCCAAAGTTGTTCGAAGATGGTATATTCTTCTTTGATGCCAATCATATTCAAGAGCATAAGCTCTTGTCTTTAAACTTCTTAAATACTGGGATATCAAAGTCTAAGCTCCAAATGATGTTTCACTACTTGAAGTCAAAAATGAGGTTGATATAACTAACTACTAGAGGAGTTTTATATGGAACGGTGATTGCTTTGATGATTCTCTTATTCTCTAGTTCATCTTTTCGTTTGCAAGACCATCACTACAAGGGAAAAATTGGTTAAAATGACAAGAAATTGACATGAATTTGTCAACCCTTTTGTCAATTTGGAGGGGCTAATTCAAATGGTAAGTTGACATGATTCTATTCATGTGACAGTTGATGTGACAGAGTTATGTCAATTTGTAATGTCACTTTGACATAAATCCCAGTCATATCTGTCATTATTGAGTGCATCTAATTAGTCATGTCGATTGTCAAAAAGATGGACTTTTGTCAAATCATTTGTCATTTGTAAATAAACCTTGTTGTTTTTGCTTTCTAAATGAAGATTTTGCAAAGCCAATTTCTTGATTGTAATCCGAAATTTATAAGTGCAATTTGTTAAGTTTTCTCAAAGCATGAATCTAGAATGTACTCATTGACTTCACATGATTAACTATCTCATTTTCTTGGGATTGCTTGCCCTTGCCAATGATGAAGTTCAGTTAAAAGTTTTTGCTCTAGGTACACAATTAATTTTTGATTCACGTTTAGTTGACATTGTAGAAATTTTTTTGGTTCCCAAGATAACTAGGTAGCAGGTTGAAGTGTATAGCACACTACACTAATTCATGAGTTTCAAACATTTTATAAAAAAACAAAGTTAATTGGTACTTCGTAGTCATGTTACATGTATATTTCCTAGTCTAAAGCAATTGGTGCTTATTCAATGCGAACATTTGTCCCCATACGTCACTCGTAGCTTTCCAAAACTTCACTATAAAGACTAATGTACCTATTTTCGTATGCAATACATGAAACCTCCCTTAGATAATGAGTCATTTAGCTATAGTTGTTGCATATAAACCTGTACCATATAGTTGACTTTCTTGTCAACCATATGTTCACTTTATTTCTATAAGAGAAAAACTTGGTACTTATGTAGATGTCAACCCTATATGGCTATATGTACATAAACCAAAAATTAGAAAGTCATGCATTATGAAAAAAACATTAATTTTCTAGAATGGAGGAACCTATACCCTAACTGGCAAGTTCCAGCTAAGTATGTTTATGTGCAAGTACATACATATCTTTAAACGTCTACCAGGGTTGACAAATCAGTACGTCCGCCCCAAAATAGCGTCCGTAACCCGGACGTCCGTCCTCACGGACACTAGCGGACGCAGCGTCCCTCCCGTCGTCAGAAGGCGGACGGGCGGGGCGGACGGATGGGGCGGCTTAGAAAACCCGTTTTGGGTTTTTTGTTTTGATTGTTTTCACCAATGAGAGATTGAGAGTGAAGTCATTTTGATTTTGATTTTTCTTATATTGCAATTGCGACTCAATAGAGTTGTATATCACTATTTATGTTTAAGGATTAAGGGAGTGACCGTGGGGCAGTTTGGGTAGGGCAGTCGGGGGAAATAGGGCAGTTGAAGCGGACGCTACGGACACAGCGTCCGCGTCCGGACGTCTTGGACGTCCGACCGTCCTATCAACCCTGACGTCTATGGATGTTTTCATTGCCCATTTCAATTTATGTGTTTTATTCAGCCCTTTACTAACATTGTCCTCATGAACTACCTATACAGAAGAAGTTTACAATTGTCATTCATTTTGTCATTGTTGTAATATATGTCAATGAATTTACTTATGTTAGAAAGCAATTGAAGTTTTGCTAATGGGCTTAGCAAATGCACTAACATTCCTTACAGGATTGTAATGTACTGTTTATAGTCATAGTGGCGTACCTACACTATATTAGCTTTCTCCGAAGTTTGTATTGGGCGGACTTCTTCTTCAACGTTGAACGCACTAACTGTATTAGTCGTGGCAAAACTAGTGTTCCCAACGACAAATTGTGTCCCCTCTTCCAAAACTTCTAGTCACTACATCAATTGCATGACTAATGGATGTTGATCGATGTGCACATGTAAAAGAAGTACATCACTTCTTCTCTACATTTCTTCGCCCATGCCTTCATCAAAACAATTTCTAACAAGATGTTGCCACTTGCTACCTCTAATTGGTCATCATTGTCATAGTATTTGTTGTCGTTGTATTTAGAATTCGTAGATTGCCTGCTACATGGCTAGAACTCCAATGCTAATTGTTGATTCCCTTCCTTTCCTTTCAGTGCAATCATATATTTTTTTTTTCAATTTCTATTGAGTGCTATAGCCTTTGTTGCATGCCATCTCAAATCGTATCTCGTCTAGATCTGGAGAGTGGCAAAATTTCTTTTTTAGTCTTTGATGCACACCCACCTCACTTGAGGGCCTAATTCTACCAAAATATATCCTATTGGTATTTGCTCTACTGTAAGATTCAGACTTCCTCATTGTTGCTAGACTTTGCATTTGCTTCTTGAGTGTGCGCCATGATTTATCTAAAAGATCCTTGGGTTTGTCTTCGTGATTTTGAATTTTTTTTCCAAATGTTTGTGTGCCTCAGAGTAACACCACGAGCAACAACTTCTTTCATGTATGAGAACTTAATAAGTGAACTATACTCCTACATATATTGAATCCAGTTTGCAATCTTTGCCACTACCCCTCCGATTGTTGATTGATATTACCAATTGCTGGATCTAAGTTGTTTGATGATAAGCATGACCTCCTTTTTCCAATCTCCAATTCCCACCCCATATGATTTCTTTGTATATTCATCCACCAACAAAACGTTCATTGGCAGTCCTTCTCTCCTATACCTTCTATGGTCTCTTTCCCGAAGTGCTTGAGCTTGTCTCTACTCCCTCCTTTTTGTCTACTAATGTCATGTCCTACAACTCCATTGCCTTCTTCACGTCATATATGCCTTCTTCAACCACAACATAGTTGTTTGCTTCTTCGTCAATGCTATTTTGGAAAAGGAAGTCTTTGCCTTTGTTGGTGTAGGAAGTAGTAGGCTTCCACCCTTACTATTGTGGTCAGTGGACACTTAGCAATGCAGCCTCATCCCTAGCATTGGCATCTTTGCTTGATACTTGCAAATGATTTGGAGGAAGTACGTACACAGATTACTACAATGCACATGAACACAACAATTACGTGTAGTGGCATCAAAAATGCTTGAATTTCCATTTTTACTTATAGGCAAGGTATGAATGAAGTCACTCACTCCTACAAAGTGCACAAACAATTCATTTAAGAAGACTTCCCACATTCCCTTGTGGCATACTAAGACACTCACATTCTTTTCTTCTTCTGTCCTTGCAGACGTCTTCATTTTGTTTTGGCTTTGACAACCATGATAGAAACAATCTCTTTCAAATGCAATCTTCCTTTCCTGTACTAGAGAGCTGACATCCAAAGGAAGCCTTTTGCTATTTCTTTTGGCAAAAGTCCTCTAACGGCACTTGCCATCCAAATATACTCATCTATTTCTAAGTGACATATTTGTTGCTGCAAGGGACTTTGCTATATTGGTGGAGAGACTTCTAAGGAGAGAGTTTTCCCATGAGGAAAGTAGATGTCCTCCATCAACAAATGTCTTTTCGCACTAGGTTCTTTTCTGCACTTTTGCATCCTTGTTTGACAAGAGGTTTGGTATTGTATGCATAGAAGGTTTCATTTACGTTTATATACACTTATGGTGGGTATTCTGTTTCGACATTCTAAGATCATTTCAACGTGTAGGAAGCTTGTGAGTGTTTTGGTGAACAATATTACACAGGTTCTATATTATACAAATCAAACACCTTTTCATAGAAAAATTTCCCCTTAGTCTTTGAAATTTACAATATTGCTACCCATAGCATTGGATAGCAATTATGTTTGAATGAGTTCTCTTCATACTAAGAGGAATTGAAAAGTGTACATGACATTACTAGTAGCCTTGCTATCTTATTTGGATTTTTTCCTTTTCATGCAAGTAGAACCATGTTCTCTTTGGTGGAAGAAAGATGAAGATGCCGTGACTATTGACCTTCTTCCTTTGAACACCTTCTCTTCAAACGCAAGTCCTCAATTGATAGAATTCCAAATGACAGCATAAAAAGAACGCTAGACATTAAGGTAGTAGTTGAAGGCGTTGGGCGGTTGTCCATTCACCCTATCGATGTTGACTTTTTAAGCACAACACTGGCAACTCTTCTTCTTGCCTTTGTACAAGCATCTCTTTCAACAAAACAAATGATTTGGCAAACTTTTGCTTCAGTTTGTCCTTGTGGCCTCCTTGACAATGTATGTAGTAATTTAGCAACATATCCAAAATGCACACCTAAAGAAACATGGCTTTGTAAAATTTGTGAAGTGAAAATTGTCTGCAATAAATACTATACACCCTTTATCTTCTAAACCTATGCAAACTGCCTTACATACCTTTGCAACATCCATTGACATTATTATTCCATGCCTCTACAATATGGAATTCATATTTGTTAAGGATAAAAGTTTTATATACATTCATTACAAAAGTTTTGAGGCCTCCAAAGGAATGCTAGTTTTTTATTTTTGGCACCCCTCGCGGTGTAGTTATAGAAAAATAAAAAATATAGATTTTTTAAATAGTAAAATAATAGTCAATTTGATGTGGTGTTGACATGGCACTACTAGTGCCACTTAAAATTTCAAATTTTAAAAAATAAAAAATAATTTTTTATTTATATTTATTTTCCTAATTGCACCGCAGCCCTATGGGTTGGCAGTCCTTTTAAGGCCTTAGAATTTTTGTAATGACTATTCAAGCTAAAGTATAAAAGAAATATGAATAGAAATAAAAAAAGACTCCACCAAAACAAGCTCCTGAGACATTACTTCCACTGAAGATCCCCCTAACCAATTTTTGCACATCATCATTGCTCAACTTGAACTTCATCATACAATAGTTACTACTTTCATTATAATATAAGGACTAACACTCAACATCACGAAAAATGATTTCACATAGACTTGGTCGTTCACAACTTTATGCTCCAATTCATGAGCGACATTATTTTGCACAGCCATTGAAGTGTATTTCCAAAATGTAGCTCAATAAGCATTTATGAAGCTATGCCTTCCATTGAAGGAAGAAAGTAGAATTGTCTTCATCTCACATCCTGAACTGTACATGAATGCTTTAATTTCAATTTTCGGTGCATGTCTATTTTAATGAAGTACACAATACATATGCCTTCTTGTTTTGCCCATAGTCCTTTCAAACAACTTCTATTGTCCTATTTGACACCTAATTTGTTTTGAAACTTGTAAACATGCATGTCATACAAGATACTAATCTACCCCTTCCATAGTGCCTGTTCTTTTCTCAATTATCATTGAAGCCATTTTGTAATGTGCAGTAGTTAATGAACATATCAGAAGACATCTACAACTGCACATGGTCAATGCTTGTATCACAATTCTAATATTTCCCATCTTGCATGTCGACTTTGAAATTGAAAAGAAAAGAAAACTTAGCATCTACATCATTGTCAAGTATCAAAAAGACAATTAGGTCCATTTACTTGCTCCACTGAACTTCCTTATTTTCAACACTCCAGCGGCATACAATATAGGATGCAATATCTTTTCTCAAAACTCTAACAATTCTTGTATTTATATATGTATGTTTCTTTGATCAGTGTTGCCCAAATTGCACTTGCAGAGAGCATGTCCACAAGCAAAAGTAGTTAGTAGTAAACCTCTAAGCTTGTTCTCTATGGACAAATAAGATAATTCAATTTTAGAATTTTCATTTTCCAAAGAGTATAAGCTATCAAGGTGCTTTAGTGATGCTTGCCTTGTTGAACACTTTTTAATCCTGTACACCAATTAAAAAACAAACTCTAAGAGTTGATTTACACATGTGTGCTTTTGAGAGACGAACAGTTATGAATCCACTACTACTTCATTTTCAAGGAGGACAAAGTGCTTCACATTTGATCATGCAAAAGATTTCGAGAAGAAAATCCAAAGCAAGTTTATACCTTATTTACTTCACTTTTAACCCAATGTCTTGCAAACACTATACATGCACTTGTATGACTTCATTTGATTTTTGCCAGTCCCTTCTTGATTGAAAAGCTCCTTCTACACTATGCATAGACTCTTTCTTGTTAGCACTTGCTAATTTTCCTAGAGAAGCATTGTACCTACTACTTACGACACTATTAAATGAGTACATGGTGTCCAAAGTCCTCAGTTAACTGCATAGAAAAGAAATGAGTAGCAACTACAATGCTACATACCCCTTATACCTACAATTGCCAAGTCTTTTCTATTCCCTGGGCAAATATGAAGTGCAGACAAGGTCATTGAATGTTCTGTAGCTTATTTTGGACATATATTTCCACATGTCGTACCCTTACAATGGATTCATACTTTATTATGCATAGTTATGATTCTATGCAATGTTCAATGTCAATGGCTCTTTCATGTGTAAAAACATTTGTAGAGACAGTATTCTCCATCCCCATAGACAATCGGCCATGTCTTCATTAGAGTTACATACTCCTTATGCACTACATTGCACATTGGTATGAGTGCAAGTAACATCAAACATTGGTTTAGACAAGAATATTGGCTTGCACAATAATGTTTAGCCCACTTGCAATATACAAAAAAGAGTACACACGTTTTGTAGTGCTTATATAAATATTTGAACACAAGCACTTTGTCAGGGCACTCTCTATTAGAAGAAAGGTAGCACCACTTACAATGAACATTCCTTTCATCGAAGAAGGTACATGCAATAAGCCCTTGAAGTTCTTGTCATCTAGATTTACAAACTGCTTGTCCGTAAGGCTTCAATACATGACTCCTCCGACATTCACTAGAAGTCTTTCTTTGTAAGTATTGTACCATGTATATGCGGTTATCATACTCCTCTACTCTAGTCATGGAAGTCCCTGTTCAAGGTTGCAAAAGAATATGCGTGTCGTTCTTGAGGACACGTTCTCTCTTCTACAAGCTTCACGCTACATATGTAGACTTTTGATTACTAGAGCTACCATCATCTAAATCACTCTTGTTTACTTGAAAACTTTTTTGTTCATTCAATGGAACCTCTAATGAAGTTGTATTGTTGCATGTCTATGAAAATATGATGTCACTTTCAATTTTAGAATTATGAGAAGGCTCATATCCCCCAAAAGATGTCTACCATACAACCACATCTACAATTGATCATCTATTTTTGACCTAATTAAATGCAACCTCCAAGATTTTGTCAAAAATTTGTAAACATTTTGTGCCTACTCCTGCCGTCACGTACATATTTTTAGATATCTATAGCTTTCAAAATAGCAAGACGCATGAAATTAGCTTTAATCTTTGCAAGCATGGCTTGCAATTGGTAGTACAACAATAAATGCTAGCATCGAGTAAAAAACTGAATATAGCTACAAGGTCTACATTTGACACTATAGATAGCTTCCACCATAGAAGCTAGTACTCACACCTCCTAGGAAGAAAAAATAGGGAATTACCACCAAGCCGCTTCCTTGGCAAGTGCCATTGGATGGACCACCATCTTCATTTGCATTGTCTTCCTATGACACCTTACGAAAGGGCCGGGCCTTCATTGACAAACATCACATTATGATTACACATGTAAAGGCACACGTCAGTTGCAAATACTTAAAGGCTATATTGTCCTGCATTATCACATTCCTTGATTGCAACAACATTGTCAAATAGAATTGCAAGGATGACAATCTCATGAGCAGGTTCTCCATTGCTTCTACTTTAGTAGCCTTACTTATATTTCGCGCTATTGTCATCATCAAAATCCAAATACTTTATTCAACCAATGTCCATGTGAGTAGTGCACAATACCATTTGTACTATCCTCTGATTTTCATGTAAGAAAAATTTGAAATTCTATGTTGCTCGCCATTTTCCTTTCTGTAAATTATGTATTGTGGAACAATGTCCAAGAGTGCATTCCTCTTTTTTGTGCACAAACATCATTACATCAATGACTAGAAAGATCTTCTATTATCAAGTACATTGGCATGTCATTCTTCATGTGTAGATCTCAATATATTAGAAACATAAGGATAAGAATTTGTTAAACAAAGTACCTCAGCATCTAAACTAATTGATTGTTTTTGTGCAAGTGCATTTGTTTCACTCTATCTCAGTGACCGCCAAACATTTGTCTTACTGGCAAGACTAAAGAGCTCTTCACTTGTGATATGCTCTTTGGTTTTGGGAACGGAGTAGAGCAAACATTGCTAGGGTTGACAAATCAGTATGTCCGCCTCAAAATAGTGTGCGTAACCCGGACATCTGGACGTCCGGACGTCCGTCCTCACGGACGCCAGCGGACGCAGCGTCCCTCCCGCCGTCGGAAGGCGGACGGACGGGGCAGACGAACGGGGTGGCTTAGAAAACCCATTTTGGGTTTTTTGTTTTGATTGTTTTCACCAATGAGAGATTGAGAGTGAAGTCATTTGAATTTTGATTTTTCTTATATTGCAATTGCGATTCAATAGAGTTGTATATCACTATTTATGTTTAAGGATTAAGGGAGTGACCGCGGGGCAGTTTGGGTAGGGCGGTCGGGGGAAACAGGGCAGACGGGGGGACAGGCGAACGGGGCAGACGAGGGGACAGGCGGATGGGACGGTCCCGGCGGATGTTGTGGACACAGCGTCCGCGTCTGGACGTCCCGGACGTCCGACCGTCCTGTCAACCCTGAACATTGCCAACATAGCATGCTTATATATTTTTGTACAATATAACGAAATATGGTTAAAAGAAAACACAACAATATCAATTATGGATTGAAAAATTATAATACTTCATCATAAGGCTATTAATACTATAAAAATATTTTAGCTCACTAACACAAATCAAATCTAAAAATCTTATCACCAAAAAAATATGAAATTAAAGGACTTAATATACATAACCCCAATCAATTTGTGGCTTCTTAAAATCTTCTATACAATTAGTTGAAAAGAATTTTTAGTATGACTTTCTCTCTAAGATCTAGTGTATTTTAGCTCATTTCCAAGAGCCCTCAACATTGTAGGAAGTGAGGATCAAGATTGCAATAGGTACCCTTACACAAAATCTTGAATAGAAAAATCGAAATCATTTATTTTCAAAATCAGATTTTTCATACTAAAATTAGATTTCAAAAAAATTCTTCCAAAATATAAACTACTACGAATAGGTATTTGGTAAGATTTTATTTAAGTTTGGTACTTTGGGCAATTATGGGTTAAAGCAGCCATGTTCAAGGGTGAGGTACAGTAGGACAATTACAAAATAGAGTTATATTTTTTAAAGATTTTTTATGGAAGAAAAAGGCTACATAATTATATGGTTCCATTTATTTTTCTAACTATCTTCACCCATTGCATCTCAAAATCAGCATGTATGATACTAATAATTTAACCAGTGAGTGCCTAACTCTTTCTAAAGGTGGTTTTTGTTGGGAAAAAAACATGGGCTTATATTATCTCCAACAAAGCAATTTCTTTTTCAAAATCTGACTGTATTTATAGATGTTAGAATACCTTGCTTATTAGTATGCATACCAATTTTTTAAATGTGAAATTGCAAAGAAGTTATAATATTATAAGAGGAGAAATGTATGCATTCTCATTTTAGTATTCTACCCCTTCCCACTATGTGTTAAAAATTGCATACATATGTTTTTTGGAATGATAGATAATGTGACAAACTATAACTATTATTAGTGCATTAAAATGCACTTTGAAAAAACATAATTTAATTTTAAAAACTATCAAATTAATTATAAAATCCGCCTTACAAATGTTGACATGCTATTTTTTATAATGCTCATACTACAATCAAAAACAATTTGTCAAGAATACACAATATAAATAATAACAAATTGGTTAAGTTTTATGTACCTTCAAACGTTTTTCCAACGCAAAATTATATGCTTTTCTTATTTATAGGTTCACAATTACGTATACATCGCTTGTTTTTTTGAGCCAATATGATGTGATTCCCTTACTATCCTTGGAAAAAATTAATGGAACTCAATGACACTTTCTAAGGTATGTGAAGGGAAAAAAAATTAAATGAAACAAGGAATTGATTCAAAATTTTAGAGAAAAAGAAACTAGATAAAACAATTCCTTTTGTACTCATTCCAACATTGTAAATGAAAAGCATCTTTGGAAGTGAAGGGAAAACTAAATCATTCATATTTTTCAGATGAAATCAAAATATAACAATTCTAAAGATGACATTCTTCTACCAAGAGCTGTCAATTAATTTTGTCTAAAATAATTCTTAAAAAACAGAGAATTTATAATTGTTTTTACAAATGAGAGGTACTAGTTATTTTTCCTAAATAACATTACAACTACATAAAAAAACTTAGTTCACAATCTCGTCATCCCCACTCTAATTACAATGAATGAAAACTTTTAATATAGACAAATAAACAAATATTAATTGTAGTATAGTAGTAAATAACATAGAATAGATAAATTAAAATACAAATGTAGAGAAAATGAATGAAATTTGTTACATCTTCCAATTATACATGTTCGAAAATAAACCTAAGAATAATATAGTAATGATATAGTAATTGGCAGTCCACTAAAATGTTCAATTCAAAAACATAAAGTTAGACCTTGAAAAGGTCGAAGCCTTCTTTGAATTTCTACAAATGTCTTTCAATGAAATTTGGATCATATAAAGCCAACATTTTGATAAGTTTGATCTCTTTCTTTTTTTATGAATTTTAACCATTTGAATTGAAACTAGATCATATACAAAATTAAAACCCACTTCAATATCAAGAATGCATTCAAATACTATGATACTTGATCATGAGAGCTAAAATTGTGAAGTTCATTTGAAGTCTTTGAATCCTCTTTCTCCATGTCAAAGTTAAAAAGTTGGTAACCCACCATTTGCAATTTTATTTGAAGTAGAATTTTATACTTCATTTAGGCATAGTAGAATTACTTTTTTCAACAAATACTAAATATACTAGTTGAATGTGGAAAATGAAACTAACTTTCATGTCCAATTTTTTTTTAAATTTCCATCTTCTAGTAAAAATTTGTAGACAAAATTTAGAGAGGAAGTAGAAGAGATTTCATTTTCACATTTGCAAACTTCTTTTCTAAGTTTTGTTTGTAACTTTTGATTGAAGGCTTGAAATCTTAAACGGATTTTTGGAAATGAAAATTATTTGTACTACCCAATTTCTTTTAGTTTTAAGTTTTTTACAAAAAGTTATGTTACTATGCTAAAATGAGGTCTGAAAAATACCTTTAAGAACAATTTAAACTTTTCTTTTAACAATGAATGGTCAAACTTTTGAACTCCTCTTAATATGAATTCAAATATTTCACATGAGTTGTTCTAACTTCTACCATTCCATATATATATATATATATATATATATATATATATATATATATAAGAATCTTTTCATCTCATACTAAAACTCAAAATTTGACAAATGCTTCTCATATCATGTAAGATGGTTTTTGTAAAATTGAATGAATGAAAAGTTAAATTCTTGATATTTATTTTTCAAGCTTCAAAATTTTTCATATTGAAAATTTTGTTTGTGTGTTTGCTATAAGAAAAAGGAGAATGTTGAGGATGTGTTTTTCCTACCAACAAACTACAATTAACTTGAGCTTGTAATCAACAAACTAGGTGTGAAAATGATCACTTATTTTTTTAAGGATTTCGGAATATCAAATTTTTTAATTTTGTCTCCATTTTCTTCATTGTAATTTTAATTGTCGTAATTCTTCTAGGTCCAATTTTTTCTTTCTTGGAGATGTTAACTAGTTCTAAAATTTCAAATAGTGAATGCTTTGCATGGTCTTGGATGGATATCATTCATTCCCACCAGAAGTGGGAGAAGCCATGTTGTCCAAGAGAAATGCCTAATAACAAAATTTTTAAGGAAAAATAGAAGAATTTGATGTTCAATAGTAATAGTGTTTCTTTGCATTCTCTTGAATGGATATTGTTATCTCCCATCAAAAGTAAGAGCAAGCATGCTATCTAAAAAAAATGCCTAGCAACACATATCAAGTGAATGAGACAAACACAAAATTGACCCTATTCCATGTACAATGCATTTTATTAACATTGCTACCATAAAAAATGTAGAAAAGTTCTACACAATCAACAAAATTTGAGTCCATGAAATTTTTAGATTATGATTAAAAAAATAGAAATCTTCACGTAAATTAAAAAAAAATGAAAACTATGAATTCTTGTTCAAGCCTTAAAATTCGAAGACTAATCAAATTTGTGAGTGATTATATATGTTATTGTATATAGGATCTTTTTAAAAGCTTTTGTTGAACTTGTTTACATTTTTGTGAATATGAATTAATTAAACTAATTGTATAGGAGATCATTATGGCAAAGAAAAAGAAGGGTGAAGCCTTATAGTTATATTCATGTGACATTTGTCATTGCGATATTGTTGCTCCCAATGCATCCAAGATTGCACGTCACAAGGGAGGGGAGAAGCATCAATGATTGGGAGAAATAGCAAATTCTCAAACCACTTTGGAGAGTTGGGATATAATTTCTGTTAAAGACCCCAAAATCCAGTATGTATGCACATATTATGATGTAGAGATGGATCTATATTTAGCTTCTATAAAGTAACATTTTGAATTGCGCCACAAGCTTTCTTTAAAAATTTCAACCATTCAAACACTCAAAGTTTCAAAGGTTCTTTGTACAACCTTGATTTATTTTTTATCATTAAAATCCATTTCATTTCATGTTTTATTCATTGGAATGAATCAAAATTATAGTTGGTTGTTGCATGGAAGATGACATATATTCAACACACTTTCATACAAATTAAGTCTAAAGATTCTACAATTTTAGGAGTAAAACACATAGTTCTTCAAATTTTTTAATCTTTGCTAAAGAAAGGACAATTTCAAAATGTTTTTTTGGCAGAAGAGAATCCTTTGACCTTAAGGGGTTAGTGAAAGTATTTTAAAATGATTAGATATTATTTTGTATCTTTTTTATGACATTGAAAGTTCACTGTGAACAGGTATACAAGCAAAAAAAAAATTATGAAAAAGATTATAACTTCGACAAGAATTTGGTGATGGTGCATGCATTTGGTATAGAAAACTAGAAGTGCGATTGAACATTGTTTGGAGCGGCTGTCTATTGCATTGCTAGAGACATTGAAGATCAAGGCAAATAGTATATGCATGCTATTGAGTGCAGTCAATTCCTTCTCTTGTCACTTCAGTTGTCATTTACAAAAAATGCAAAAGAAAGTGATGTATTGATTTTTGTACTATCACGACACCATCATGAAACATGTCTATACATTTGAAGTTGCCCTCTTTAAAATGGAGAGGATGGAAAAAATTACGATTTCAGTAACAAATGTTTTGATCTTGTAGGTTTTAATAAAGACTCTTGGACAAATCACACTATCCAATTTAAGATTTCCATTTGTCGTACGCCATTTTCACTTCAAAAGCAGTTCAAGTTTTTCAAATTTAATGTCATGCTTACTTGCAACTTTTTTTGTTTCTACTTGAATGTAGGCTTCACCAAAAAACTTCGGAAGAAAGCGAAGAAGTTTGATTTGCACTTGATATTTTTGAACACGTCCTTGAAGGTTGATGACTCTGAGTACTATCGATACTACTGTAATTACTTATGCTTCACATTTCAAGCAATCCATATTTCAAAGGTCATAAAGCCATATACAAGTTCATGTACTATACAAGTGCAAGACTTGATGCCAGTAGCATGGCAAGGCCTCTATTTGGCATTTTGTCCTACTACATTCACAAAATACTTCCATACCTCTATAATGTTTGACAACAGAAGCATGATAAGTCTCCCTTCTACTAACATCCCATGTTTAATTCCATGAAGCATTGTGATTTCTTAGAGTTTGCCCATGTGACCGTACATTCCAAATCAATGTAAGGAACGTACCAATCTCAATGTTCTGCATGCTCAGGGTTGTTGTTGTAACAAAAGAGCTCTACAATGCAACATGTTAAAGGCAATGAATAACACTTGCCCTCTATATTGATTCATACTTTAAGGAGCCATCCATAAAATTATGTATTTTGTACAATGCAGTTGTTAAAAGATAAGTTGTTCAATGATAGCAATTGAATAAAGATTTTGATGTTCTTCATATTTTGAACAAAATAGTTTGCGCCCATGTTCATGAATTAGATGAAATTCTTCATGTTCTAAAAATTATAGGACCACTTTTCATAGTGAAGTATACTTTGACAAATGCATCAATGACAATTGTGGAAAACTATTTAGCAAAGCCTAGTACACATTGAAAATGATTTAGTGAGCCTATGAATGTCTTTATTGAAATAATTAAACAAAAACTAAGAAATTTGAACTTTTCATAATCAGAACCACAATAGACTAATATTGAGGATACGACGTTCATATATATGGTGACAAAAAGTAACTGACACATAATTGACATAAAATTGACAAAAACATTACAACTAGTCAAATAGACAAAACACACTTCAAAAATGCAAGTTCTATCACCTTGAACAATTCTTTCTCAACTTCTCTTCATTTTGGACATCTTTTTCTTGTAGTGCATTCACCCTAAACAAAGCATTAAAGTATTTCAAAAGATCATATATGTTTTCATATAATTAATGAAGTCCACAAAGCAACCAAGATATTGTTTTAAAAACTTTCTCACATGTGGCAAATTAAGTGTTTCTTACAAAAGCTTTTTGGAAGGTGAGAATAATAGTTTTAGTGAAATTAGACTTGCTATTGACTTTTGGACAACAACCTTAACAAGATATATTGTAGGATGGAAACACTAATGGCCATTTAATAGTGAATCATACAAATAGATACTCTTATTCATCTATCTCAATGAAAATGCTGAAAGAAAAAATTTATTTTTGAGATGGAAGCTCCTTACAAATAGGTTAAAGTATGTTTTTTAATGAATTACATTTTATATAGATATCATACCATAATTTCAATGTAGAAGAATTATCATCATAGCATATTTTGATTGATTATAGAGATTAAAGCATATTAAAATTGATAATGCTTATACTACTAGAGAATGGTGTCCGAATTGATAAATATTTGATACAAATTTGTCCAAAATGACTAGAGTTGTCAATTTTGCCAACAATGCTGTCAATTTGTACTTCTATCATATTTTTTATCAATTGTTTTATCATATTTTGTTTTTCCTTGTAATTTTTTTGTTAATTTTTTTAGTACAACATTCAAATCATTAAAAAAATTTATACTTTTTTATTCATTTTGAAATCCAAAAGTTTCAATTAAATTTTCAAAAGATTCATGCAATATATAAGAATCATTGGTAGATTGTGTATTTACAAATAAAAATCTAGTAGCTTGTTTTAAGTCTATAATATTTTGATTCAAATTCTTTTTGAATCATATTTTCGTTTTTATTAAAAAAATATAATCAACTATACCATTCAAAAAAAATGTGAACTATAATATTACATGTCAATTATTAAATATGATTTTCTTGAATGTTGTATTTCGCATATTTTTCTTGAAGGGTGTTGTTGTTTTCACTATAAATGATATCAACCATGCCATTGAAAAAAATGTCAATTACAGTGTTAAATATCAATTGACAAATAGGATTTCTTTTAATATTGTGCTTTGCATTTTTTTCTTGAAGTACATTGTTGTTTTTATCAGAAATGGAATTAACCAAGCCATTGGAAAAAAATTTTAATTACAATATCACATGTCAATTAGCAAATAAAATTTCTTCGAAATTTTTTGTACAAATCTTTTATATATATATTATTGTAATTGAAATTATATTGTTAAATAAAATTTTGGGTATTATTCTGGTAGAGAAAAAGAAAGTTGAAGGTTACATTGGAGATTGTAGGGAATATTAAATTAATAATAAACAACATCTAAAAGCAATCATCCTATAGACAAATAATTATTACTTAAACCCTTGTCTTTATGCATCCCTTGTTGATTTTTGTGATCATAGTCATCATGAAGAAATTCAATTGCTTTGAAGGGTTACAAGTTTCCTTAGGGTTTTTGACTTTAGAAATTGGTTGCACCAATTACCCGATGTGGTATAACAATTGTCACGTCATTAAGAAAAATTTAAATTAAAAAAATAATTCAATTCTTTTTTTCGTTTTAAATTTTTTTTTTTAAATAAAAAAAATAAAAATTTGTCAATGGTCATTCTTTGGCTCCCTAGGGAATAGCCTTGAAATGGTCCTTTCATCCCTTGAAAATCCTTTAATGTGTTTTTAAAATATAATGAAGGGTTAAAAATGCATTTTCCACTTTGTCAATTTATTTTTTCTTAAATTTGTTTTGTAATCTTATTCATATTGAAATGAAATTTTAATTTTTCACTAATGTATTTTTAAATTTCTTGGCAATTTATATTTGTGATAAATAGCCATTGAAGAGAATAAAGTACTTTTAAAAAATTCATGGGGATATTTCCTTAATATTTGATTTTCAAAAATCAGATTTCATATTTTTATAATATGACATCATCACTTGAGGAATAAAATAATCTTTTTTTCATACGTTTAAAAAATTGAGCTCTCTTTATACACACATGTTAAAAATTATGAATCTTTTCTTTTTGATTTATTTTTGTTGTAAAAGTATAGTTGTTAAGGTAGAAGCAAGATGTGGTTGTTATTGTATCAAAAGCCAAAAAAATTGATAAAAGACCCTACCCAAGGCCAACCTATGTTTATATTTTTTACGAATTTTTGACTGCCGGAATATACCTACATTTTGCTACTATACTAGCCTTGATAGAGAACACAAGCAAAAAATCCAAGCTCCCAAACTTGCTTCCTAGAGTGTGGAATTGTGCTTTGTACACAAAGTAGCCTCAAACTACGGTTGAAATGGTGTCTATTCTTAGGATCAACTTCCTTTAGGGGTTAATCACAACCTCACTCTAAAGCTTTTTTTAGGCTTCTGGATTCCATTGTTGCATTTGGAATGGAGGTTGGTTGTCTTCAATATTGTATAAGATGATGTGGTTGAGGTCCAACCTCGCAATGATTGAAGGAAATGCCTAATCGAGGGTGGCTTTGTTTGTGACAAATCATGTTGAAAATGACTGAGCACTATAATAAGCCGTGTTTTTATGTCAACAATTATGTCCGCCATACCATGAAGATATTATGGCGGATATAATTGTTAACATAAAAACATGGCTTATTATATTAGATGTCTAGAAAAATCTATCAACTTAAACATGCAAAAATCTAAAAAAGCACATGCTCCTTCTAGTGAAGTTGCACAAGCACCCACAAATTGGTAGAGGTTGGAATGAGTCCATGATCCCTCAATTAATTTAAGATGCCTTATTTTTTGAAGAATGTTGGGGTTTCCTATCTCTTTGAGAAATTCTGATACTTGTCTTTTAAGCTTGTAGGATTTCTTCCTTCAAAGGCATCCAAATTTGCAGGGTTGATGAATCTCTATGTCCGCCCAAAAAAGGCGTCCGTAACCCGGACGTCCGTCCGCACGGACGCTAGCAGATGCAGCGTCCCTCCCGCCGTCAGAAGGCGGACAGGCGGGGCGGACGGGTGGACAGACGGGCGGGTAGGGCGGACGGGGCGGATGGCATTCGCGAATGTCAGCGGACGCTGCAGACACAGCGTCCGCGTCCGGACGTCCCAAACGTCCGACCGTCTTGTCAACCCTGCAAATTTGATCGCAAAAATTTGAGCCCAACTATTGCCGTATCTATTTTGCGCTTCCAACAAAGCCACTACTTGGTAATCCTCTTATTTATGATACGCCCTTGTATGTTTCTCATCATTGTTGTAAAGGTTGCAACTTCCTAATACTTCACCCAAATCTATAGTGTCTGATGGAGAATTACTCATCCCCAATTCCCCATGTCCATCTTAGATCAAGAAATTGTTGAATCTATACTACCTAATGGTACAATTGGTAATTGCATTGTAGAATTTGTACAAGAACTAGGAAATGGACCCTTCCACATGTCCATCTCAGAACAAGAAATTTGGCATGAATGTCAATAAAAGGCAATTTGGTATTGCTCTTTATCAAAAAGCATCATTTTTAGATGGTATTCTATTTGAAAAACTCAATGTTTGGTGATATTTATGATAAACTCACTTTCAACTAAATTAATAACTATAATGAAGAATATTAGGTACGGGTGGATAGGAATTTTTCTTATTAAACTTTAAAAATTTATTATTGTACTGTCAAATAAGTAAAAATTCAATTCATAGCTAAAGTATTAAGTTATAAGTTAAAACAATTCTCAAATAACACAATATATGTATGTGTTCATAATTATTTATATAAATCATGTTATAAAATATTTTATATCTTAGTAAAGAATCTAATACAAAGTATTCAATGTAATCAATTGTTACATCATCAAAATTCTAGAGATTTAATTACATATTATAAATTACACACATTCATATAAACTAAAAATTATGAACTAAGTGCACCATAGTAATAAATTGGCTTGGAAAGAACCATTTAGAGAATTATCCATCAAGGCTATAGACCTCACTTGTTCCCATGAGGCACACTCTACAAAAACGAAGTATTAGTTGTAAACAAAGTATCTTTAGTCACATAGCAACTTATTATCATTGTTTACAATCAATAAAAAACAGAGAAGTTCATCATACAAGCATAAGACAAAAAACTATTATTTCACTGTCATCTGTTTTATTAATCAGTGACATGTGTAGTCACCATTTTTCATATGTACCTAACAAGTAAATCACTTTTTTTGAATAAACACTCTCTCATTACAAACTAACAAATAAAGTGTTTATTTGTATTCCAATGGCCTTTGTGTAAGTCATGTTCAATTAAGTAACTCAACATGTGGTCCTATATATTAGCACATTAATTAGTTGACATTGCCAAATTAAAATCTAAGTTGGCAATTTTTAGAATGGGTGAAGAGTTAAACCTCAAAGATCTAGTCAAGTACTTGAATGTAACTCAATCAGTCATAATGATGTTTCATTAACCACTAAAATAAACTTAAGTAGTAACTAGCTTCCTTATTGGCACTTATTTATCTTGCTAACCTCTCTATTATTGTATATGACATGTATTAGTTGGGGAGATGGGATAATTAACTAATAAAGTTATGCTAAACTATTTAGTAGTTAATGAAAAAAATATAAAGAAGAAATATTAATGCAAATAAGTACATAAAGTAATAGAATTAATTATATAAAAAGAGATTTATTAATAAATTTAGAACATTAAAAGTACTAATTTTATATAAATATAGAAAATCAACACATAATTATTGTACTAAATTTGTAATTGTAAATTATTATAAAAGGCTCAAGCCACATTCATATACTATTTTTTTTAATACTAATCCATGACAACCAAAGAAATTAATATTCATCACAAATAGAGTCATTTTGCAAAACAGGATTTAGGGTTTGGGATTGAATGTTTAAATTATAGTATTGCTACCTTGATTTATTTTGAAATTATGTAAAAATTCTCTTATTATATTTTATTATTGTATATTTTATTTTTACATCCTACAATAATTTCTAATGGCATTTATTTTATATAAAATTAATGAAAGCTATGTGTAGAACTCAATTGAAATTATATCATATTTTTTCTTTTGAATGTTTACTACAAATGTCATTTTTTACAATGATTGTCTTTTGTACATTTCTTTTACAATAGCTTGACCTTTGAAGAACAATTTTTTTTTTGTGCTTAATTAAATATTTGTTAGTTAGGTCTTTAATAATTTTATTTAAAAAATGTGTACCCCTATGGCTTATAAGCTCATACTGGCACCCAAGTTGAGAAATAATATTTTTTAATAAAAACTGAAAAATAATTTTTACATCATTATATTTAGTTGCAAGCTTGCAGTGACCTCTATGCATTTGGTAGCATAGTTCATTGCAACTTAAATATAATGATTTTTGCTTGGATGGGTGACTTGAAAAATTGGCTCAACGAAGTCAATTTCTCATATGACAAACTGGGTTAAAACAATTAATGAGACAAGTGGTAGAGGATGTAGGCTTATCCATCTATTGGCGACAATTATATCTACAAGTGAACGTTTGTTCATTCTTAAAAAGTGAGAGCTACTAGTAATCAATCAATAGGATTTTTATTGCGGTGGTATTACCTTGAAAATACCCGCGACACGCATCGGAATGACATCCCTCAAGAATTGCCAAAACTTTGCTCTTATTAATACAACATCGCAATTTACAAATTTGCAATATTTTCTTTTGTCTAATTTATACAATTTCTTTTCTATTACGATATAAGGGATATATTTTTTTTATTAAAGCAATCTATTGATTTGAATTAAATTCAATTTAAAATCTACTGCACATATACCAAATAGGTTAGCATGCTTTGAATGTATGACATCCACGTGAAAAAATTAAGCATCTAGTACATTGTTTTCAAGAAGATTGTCATGTAAATTGGATAATTCTTTCAACTTGAAAAGATAATTAGCATTAGTATATTGTTTGCCAAGTCTAACAATCACCTCAAATTAAAATTCTTGTAATAAAACAATTTTCATTATGCTAAAGAGCTACTTAATTGTGAACTTGAGATTTATTTATTACATATTTTAGGTATGAAGATCCATATAAAAAAAATAAATGTATAACCTAATAGGTAATAATAGGTAATGTTTAAATTTTTGGACAATATATACCATTGTGAACATAAATTTTCAAATTTTGCATTGAGAATATGGATTTGGTTTGGAATGGGTTGTATTTTTATTTTATTTTTGAAAATCCATGTGGTGTGAATGTAAATGTCAAGAGATTTCAACAGCTGACCATTGACGGTTGAAATGTACAAATCACAAGAAGGCTAAGGACAATTACAAATGAAGAGGTACCATGAAGAAACACCATGAATGATTATTTGTAATTTACAAGTGAATGGTGTTTTCATTTTATTTACAGATGTATAGTGTGATATTATTATTGAATCTAAATTGACTATTGCCATAACCAATGTAAAATGGCTAAATGTTTGATACCTAAAGTGATGTAGTTGAGTGAAGATTATGAATGAAAGAGTAATATGTTTTAGGAGAAAATAATTGTAAAAGATTCTAAACTTTAATATGATAATGAATATCATATGGTAGTGATTTGTTCTATTTTATGAATTAAGATGGTGCAAATAAGAATCAATAAGAAATAATACTTATTGAAAATTATTAAGTTTTGTGAATCAATATTTAATGAAAATGAAATTAATTCAGAGGAGATAATTGTAATAGAATTAATGGAAGAATTTATATAAAATAAAAAAGCTATAAATATTGATTATGAAATTAAGACTATGGCTTGATTATGAATTTAAAAACAATTATATAGAAATTGATTATGATTATGAGTGATGCATATTGAGAAAACTTAGATTTTATATTTTGTGAGTTGTTTTTTAATTTATCTATAGTTTCATTTATAGATCACCTTTATGAGAAATATATAAATTTATATATATATACACACACACATACACATATATGAACATTTTTAATGTTGACATACCTTTATGAGCCAAACTAGCATATTATTTCTAAAATAAAATGTCATGACATGTATGAGTGACCTTAGTTACACAAAACTCTAGCTAACTTGAATCTTCCCCCCAAAAGAACTCATTCTCTTATATTTTTGTTCAATTGTTATTTTCTGTACTACAACCATATCTAAAGCTTCCCTTTTGATGGTAGCATAATTTTTTTTTGGTGGGATTAATTACTTACTAGCATAGTAAATTGAACAAGATGATCCCTATTGGAATCATTCTTTTGAATAAGTACACAACTTATTGCCACATTATTGCCACCTACATACAAATAGAAAGGCTTATTTTAGTTTAAAAAAATTAAAATATGTATTGTTACCAATTTTTTTTTCAATTGTATGAAGTTTTTATTACATTCAACTGTCTAAATTGAATTAGCACCACAAAGAAAGGACAATTTGGGCATAATTAGAAATAAATCTTTGATAATAACTAATGTATCCCCCCAAGTCCCTATTTCGAGTAATTGTAGTGGGGATCGGTAGATTAAAAATATTAAACACTTTATTTGGATTTGTATATATCCCCTTTTTTCTTACTATATGACCTAACAATTTCTCATAGAACACCACAAACTAGCATAAACAACATTTAGAGATGTACTAAGCTTGGAACATTGGTCAAAACATTTTTTTAGTTGTTGCAAATGTTTCAACTTGGTATCAAATACAAAAAAATTGTTCAAAAATATGTCCATAAGATCTTCAATTGTTTAGAGAAAATCTTCAAATGCCAAGGTTGCAACCGTCTACCATGTCTAAGATACTATTGGTGAAAGGTGAAGGAAATTCATTATTTTTTGTCATCGCATTAAGCTTTCTAAAATCTTAACAAATTTGGATATGTCCATCTTTTTTTAGGCATGATTATTATAGGGCTTATCCGCTTACTATTTGGAGTTGAGTAAATAAAACCTATATTAATTAATTTCTCTATTGCCTTCTTTACCAAAAGGAAAAACTTCAGATTTAGCCAATGGAATCTTTGTCTAATTGGTTTTGTTGCATCTTCTAAATATATGTAGTGTTCACAAATTTTGGATGAAACACCCTTTAGATTCTTATAGGACTATGCAAATGCTTTACTACTTTTCTAAAAATTTTAATCCATAAAGCTAATTCTTCAAGCTTTAAATTTTTATATTAAAATTTCTTTTTCTTCATTTCTTGTATGAAAGTTAATATTTTGGCAATGTATTTTGGACACATACAAGTATACAATCTAATTAGTATAATTTTTGCTAAATCAAAAAGAAGTTCTTCATTCTCTTCACCAACTTCTTAGTTGGATTCAATATTATAAACTATTGGACCAATTTGCCAAGACATAATTGCCCTATTAGAATCATCATGATCATTCCCAATTCTTCACATGATATAACATATTCACTTGGAGGAATTTCTTTATACTTTCCAATAGGTACCAAAGTGTGGTCTTTAGACTTGACTTCAAAATTAACTCAATTGGTAGATAATTCCTTACCATCTAAATCATATTCAAATTCTTCAGTATTTTTTGAAGATTCTCATTGATTTTTGTTATAATATTTACTAGGATAGATAGCAATATCTACCTTATGGATTTTTATTTTAATTTTAAAATTTTCTTGAATCCAATCATCATTGGATTTTGCTTGGTATAACCAAAGATGACCTAATAAGAATATAAGATGGGGTACAGGGTTGACAAGACGGTCGGACGTCCGGGACGTCCGGATGCGGACGCTGTGTCCACAGCGTCCGCTGACATTCGTGGACGCTGTCTGCCCCGTCCACCTCGTCTGTCCGCCCCACCCATCCGCCTTCCGATGGCGGGAGGGACGCTACGTCTGCTGGCGTCCGTGAGGACGGACGTCCGGGTTACAGATGCTATTTTGGGGCGGACGTACTGATTTGTCAACCCTGATGGGGTATGATACATTTAAGGTATTTGGCTAAAAAATTATATAATTAATGAACAATACTAAACTTGCTATCCTTGTCTTAATTTTAAGCAAAATACTTAGGGGCTTAATTCTACTTTGATCAACCATACGTAAGACTAATTTGGTTTCTTGCAAGCCAGTTAATTGGTGACCAAACATAGTGTCTTGGTTTATAGGATTCATAACGGAATCCCCATCAATCTCGACACTGGTTGCAATTATATTCAGAGTTGACAAGACGGTCGGACGTCTGGGACGTCCGACCGCGGATGTCCGGACGCGGATGCTGTGTCTGCAGTGTCCACTGACGTTCACAAGTCTAGCAGATGCAGTGTCTGCCTGGACCGTCCGCCGCACTCAACGTCGCAGTCCGCCTCGACCGCTTGACTGCTCCTACTGTTGACCATCTCCCCCGTCCGCTTCCCCGACCGTCCTATTCCAACTGTCCTGCAGTCGCCCGTCTGCCCCGCCCATCCGCCCATCCCATCCGCCCCGCCCGTCCGCCGCAGCTGAGGCGTCCGCTTTTCGATGGCGGAAAGGATGTTGCGTCCGTGCGGACGGACATCCGGGTTACGGATGCCTTTTTCGGGCGGACGTAGAGATTCGTCAACCCTGATTATATCATCTATCTCTACATCAAAAATTGGTGCACTTGAATTGGGACTCAAAGTAACCTCATTTATGATCAACAATGCTAAAGTATAAGTTGGAAGCAATGGACAATGAGCATTGAGCAATGAGCATTTAGGCTTGAATGCTCACTAAGATTATTTTTATTAAAAATAGACATGTCAAAGTCATAAATAGTGGTATTTGAACAAAAAATAGTAATGTTAAAATTACCAAAATAAAAATTATTACAAATAAATTTTTCAAAAAATCAATTTATTGCTTAAAGAAGTTTAATTTAAGGTAGTTATTTAGCACTCAAATGTTGTAGGTAGGGCCATTGGGCCAAGAATGATAGCCTAGCCACTTGCACAACATAAAAGGTACTACCATTAAAGTGATGAGTAGATGAATTCCATCCATGTCAAACATTTTTTTTTGATAATTGAAAAATACTTCCAAATACTACAAAAATGAATGAATAGAAAAAATATATTCTTTTATATAGCAAACGGCTCATTAAATTTGAAGAGACATTTTTGTTACTAAAAGATCCTCTTTCTATTAATTTGGAGGGCTATTTGAATTGTAATTTTAAGAAAAAAATTTCACAAGAACTTTTTTAATAATTTTTTTTAATAATTTTTTTCAATTAATTTTTCTATTAAATTAAAAAAAAATTTAATCAGCAAATGTCTCCTTGGATTTGAGGACCAATTTCTTGTTGCTAGAGGCACCTATCCTCTATTAATTAAAAAAAATATTTGAACTGTAATTTTTTTTTTTAATTTCAGAAAAATTATATAAAAGAAACAAAACTATTTAGCTCAAGGCTCCTTGGAATCCAAAGAGTCTTCCTTGGGCTTAAAAGCCTTCCATTGGCACAAAAGGACATTTACAAAAAACTTCAGACCTTTAACTAATTCGCAAACAACTTCTTAAAGTACCAAAAAAGGATTCTTTGAAATCAAATAGGCTTCTCTTGGTAGTTGACACTAATAAAAAAAAGGGCTCATTAGATTAAATTTGAGGCCTCCTATAGCCCATTTTTGGCTTGATCCCGTCATTGTTTCCCCACATCAAAGGAGACAACTAGTTGTTCTAACAAAAAAAATTGAAAATAATTAATTAATTAATTAATTCTCAGAATGCAAAAAAAAATTGAAGTTTTTTATAAAAAAGAATTTTGGATCAATGACGTGGCACTCTCTTGGCTCCATCAGACTACACCACTAGTTGCGTTCAAATTATATTCACTGCATTTTGAGAGCCAAATTATTCGAAGTCTCTTAGAGGCCTCAAATTTCATCTAATGCCTTGGATTCCTACTAGCCCTAATTAAAAAATATATATTAATTTTTTTGAAGAAAATAATTTTGAAATTTTGAAATTTCAATTGTAATTTCAATAAACTCCCAAATTAATAAAGGGAAGGTACTTAAACAATTTCTTTATTTTAATTCAAGGTACTTGGATATCAATACATATTTTAAACAACTGAATTTTTAATTCCATTCAATAAACATTCACCATCTAATTCAAAGACCAACAAATGTATTTCATCCAACAAAGCCAACTACAAAAAATTCATCTAAATCTATTTATTGAAAATATGTTAATTAGACTCTAAGAGTATTGTATATTGGAGAGAATGCAAAGTTGCCTTTGAAAAAATAGAATTAATTTTTTTGTATTGTTTTTGGTTCAAGGAATGGTGGAAGGTTCTTATAGGAAGAGATGTAAGGCGAGTCTTCTATTTTCTAATAAAAAATAGTTAATAGAGAAAGCAAAGATGGTTAGATGCTTGGAGAAGGGTCATGGTGCCAAGATTAATAGCACAATGTAGACTTTGTCTTATAAAGATCATTGAACTGAAGTTTGGAATGTTCAATATGAGGATAGTTTGATACAAAATAGTGAAGGAAAAAATATTTCTAAGCTTGGTAGTATAGATGAAGCCGGAAAGGACTTATGCTAATTAAGTCTAACTGAGAATAATATGTCACTAAAAAGTGCAGAGTTGGTAAGTTCATATATTTATTGCTACAATCAAAGCCATTAGATAGTGAGGATATGAATTTACATATACTTGCTTTTTTTTGTTAAGGGTAAATTTGAAATTGAATCTCATATTGTGTAATTTGAAAAGACAAATCCAATAGTATAAAGTGTGCAAAAAACAAAGAGTTTTTGAGTATTTTACAACTTAATAACAAATTCATCATATTTGAATCTTCTCTAAAATTTTCAAAGTCAAAAGGTTTTTTGGCCAAATCTTGCTTGCATATTTATATGGGATTTTGGCAAATTTTGTAAAATTTTTTGTTAGTTCAAAAAATCTTACGAAAATTGAGGTGAGTATTAAGTAGTGAGGTTATAATTTCTATTTATAAAAAAATTGGACCCCAAATCTTCAAAATTTAAAAATTTATTCAAAAGATTTTTTTGTCTTATATCTACAAATCTCTTTGTTTTTTTTAAGACTAAAATCAACTTGTTGGCTAGACTTGAATTCACTTTTGGGTAGTATTCTTCTATTTGCATTGTCGTGTTTTGGCTTAAGATTGCTTGTTGGTGCTTCTAGTACTATGAACTTACAAAGTGGCTTATTGCAAAGGGATGGAAAGATGCACAGTGAAGGTGGGGAGGGTGTCCTCGAATGCATTGAACAAGTCGACGCTTTAGAAATTTGAGCTACCAAAACTTCCAAACAAGTTCTATTTTTGTCTTTTACATTATTTTCTTAGATTATAGAATATTGCCTCAATAATGAAGTGACAATCTTTGAATGTTTTGGATTTCATTGGAATGATAGAAGTTTAGATTGTTGATTCCAAATTTTTTTTTCAACTGCTTATTCGAGTCGTAGTAGGTGGTTTCATTAACGAGGTTTTTGTTTCTAGTTGTTTTGTCTTATTGTAATGGTATAAAATTTAGATTGTAGATTTCAATTTTTTTTCAAGTGCTCATTCAAGCTATAGAAGATGACCTCAATAACAAGGTCTTTATTTCTAGCTATTTTATACTTCACTCCAAAGGTACAAACTTTTGAGTGTAGGTTCCAATTTTTTTTTTCCAGTTGTTCATTTGAATTGTCCAATATGGCTTCATTGACAAGGTCTTCATTTCTAGTTGTATTGTGTCCCATTTTAATGATATATACTTAGGGAGTTAGAGTGTAGCTTTCTAATTTTTTTTTTTAATTACTGGTTTGGCCTTCAGAACATGACCTCATTAATAAAATTTAATTTGCAAGCATTTTAGGTCTCATTCAAGTGGTACATACTTACAGGGTAGTTTTCCAATTTTTTTTAATTGTTGGTTTGACCTTTAGAACATGATAGTAATAGTTGTGAAGCTAGATATCATTTTTCTTCCATGTGTAGTATTGGGTCAAATTAATTTTGTTCTAAATACTATAATTGTTACTTGGTTTTTAAATGTCAAATGTCAAAATTAAAATATCATCACACGATGAAGAAAAAAACATTTTAAAAAGCTTGCCCTAAGATATATGGCATAGGTTTAAAATGGAGCAACTTATTGTTGCATTGAAGAGGTTGATTCTTGCAAATAATTAACAATTTAAAAGCCTTGAAATAGTAATAGTTGAGGTTGAAATCTAATGTTTTCAATTTTTTATTAAACAAAACGATTGTGAAGACAAAAAATAACATTGTTAAGTAGGAAGCGGTTGCTTTGGAAAATCACAGAAATCTTAGCTGCGACAAAGATTGACTTAGGAACACAAGCAAATGTAGTCATATAAAATCTTGTATTTTGTAAGTTGAATTTTCTACAATATCATAAATTTTTTTGGTCAAATTTCTGCCTATTGGCTTATTCTATAATATTTTTATAATGGTTCAAAGGTTAAAATAAGTAATATGAAACTATAAACTTCCAATGAATAAAATGGAATGGCCAAATTACAAGTCAAATAGCTCGAGAGGCTGACTCATAAACTTTAAACTGACGAACCAGGATGACTAGCAATCATATCTTATTAATGGGAATGACAAAAAAATACAACCATATGAATAAAGAACTCCACTTTGTTGCTATGAAACAAGAAGGCTAAACAATGGTTTAATCTATGTTGCCTACAATAACAAAGTTTACAAAAAAAGACAAACCAAAAGCCACAATACACAAGTCTTCAAAGCCTCTTTCAACTTTTAAAGTTCCAAATTCAACTTTTATTCCTTTGTCAATCTTCGATTTAGTGTTGTTGTTTTGTCCAAAGTCCAAATGAAATAAATGGTATCTTTTTTAAAAGTTAAAACAATTTTCTATTTTTTCTTCAAATTTGAATTCATTCTAATATTCTATTTAATTTCTATGACCATTCAAATTTTTAGCCTTGGAAAAAGAAGACAACAAATTCTTTTTTACTTTGTCACTCACAACTCATTCATATAAATTCTCAATAAATTGAATGAAGCTTTTAAAAAGCCAAAATAATTTTCCACAATTTCTTTAAATTTTATTGCAAACAAAAGATTTGTCTATTTTTGGCTTATTAAAACCTTTGACTATTTATATAAAAGGCAATAGGACCTCCATTCACTCAAATTAACACAACTTTTGATTGACAATATCAACACAAGCAAGTAAGATTAATTTAAAACAAAACACTATAATACATGACTTTTATAATTTTCATTCCAAAATTTTTTAAATACAACATACTATGGCCCTTAGACAATTGGGCTTCATAAACAACAACAAAAGAGACAATAAATAGTAACCTATTTTTCCTCCACCTATTTTTTTATTCAAATTATATCCTTCAAATAGACTTCAGTCGATATCTTGACTATGTGACTCTTTATACCTGTTGGTTATAAAATTTGACCATAAGACTAATTTCATATCCTTAACTAAAAAATTCATCACTTCATATGCACAAAATTATTTTAGAAAAATACTCTGAATATGGAATAAAAAATTAAAAACTAACATATGTCTAATAAAAGTAAATAAAATAAAATTTCAATCAAAATATCACTTCATTTACAAGAACTTAAGGATGTGTTTGATGGTAACAATGACATAATCTGCATGATTTGCCTAAATTAAAAGATTGATTGGTCCCTTTAATTATTGTTCATGACTTAAACTTCCTTTAATAGGCGTAACTAAACAATAATATAATCATTGTATAAACCTTCAAAGTAATTTTTAAATATCACTTTATGACTACCAAAGTTAATACATCCAACTTGCAATAAGATCATCAATGTTCAACTATTATACACAAGATTTATGTGCCATTGTTGTTCCATACAAAGTTATTTCAATAGTCAAAATGACCTAAGTTCATCTCGTAGTTGTTTATGCAACAATGAAAAATTGAGAGGTAGTTGAGGTTGATTCAATTGTTGCAATAAAAAAATTCAAACTCACACTTTGATTAAGATTCTTTATCTTAAGATTTAGAAAAAACTCACCAATTTGACATAGTATAATTTAAATGAAAAACAAAAAAATAACATCAAATATAATGAATCTCTCAAGTAAGCCCTTCTCTTTATAATTGTTTATTTCAGCAATAAAAAAGTGTCACTTTGAAGCTACTTCAAATGATGTCATCTCTTTTATTATTTTATAAATATCAAAACTCATTTAAATAATGTAAATATAGATATTTTTACATAATTCTTGCATTTGTAGTATAATAATGTGAATGCTAAGCACAACTTGTTGTATATGTTAAATTTCAATTGTTATCTCAATGTTGATGATTTTTGCGATGTTGAAGAGAAGTAGATAAGATTTTTGACTTTTATGGTAAGAAAAAGGAAGTATTTGTTCAAGTCTTGGTTTGTTGCAAGTTTTAATAAATTTTTAAATATTTTGATTCAATTCTTTTTCTATATCTTTACTCTTAAAATTTTTCCAATTGATAGCTTCAAGTAGCATATGGATTGTGTTATAGGTTAGATTTGGTTTTATTTTGTTTAATGCAATTCTCTTATTGAATGATTATTTGTACATTCTTGAAAGTGTTTTTACTATTGTTTCAGTTTTTGTTTTGTTGTTGTGCACAAACACAGAGTTGGAAATTAATTTTAGATGGTAGGTAGGCTTTATATTTTTGAGAGACAAAGTTATTCTAAAATGAAAAAATAAAGTTTTTAAAGTAAAAAGAGAAGAAGAAATGGATCTTATATTTCTGGATGGTACTATGAAATAAAGAACAGTAAAGGCACGAAGGTTCAAAAGGTGTGTAAGGGACTTGTAGCAAATGTTTAAGGCACTATGCATAAGTTCATACTTACGTGAGAGGCTTCACACAACTTTGTACTCTTGTCAAGATACCTTGATTTTTGAAGCTTTGATTCTTCAATTTGCTAAAAAAGCACATATTCTCTTTATGTATATAGATATTAATAGAGTTGATCATTATAATTGAAATGTAAGAATGTTAAAGAGCCTTGGTATGTTGGAAATTACACTTACTATGAAAAAATATTTTTTATTAAAAAATTGAGAGAAAGTATCAATACATTGAGTTTTGTTACCTAATACTCCAATTAGAGGCCATTTTTCATTTCTATATCTTAATTGTAGTTAATTGTATTGAATATATAAATGAAAAAAATGAATTGCTTTCCTATTAACAATAATTTGTATGCATGACAAAATAGGAAAAAAAAGGGGGATTGTTAATAGGTAAAAAAAAAGTTTAAATTTGAAGATGATGATGAGATTTTTGAAAGCAATTTGATTTGAAAATTGATAAAAATATCATAAGAAAGTTTTTCAAGATCAAATGTCTATTTATATTGCAAAATAGAGGTGCCAATCTATCCTAAGAAGCTTTTGAAACATTATAAATCTAATAAATATAAAAACAATCATACGATTCAATATTTATTATCCTTGTTTACTTCACATGAGATTACTTGCATACCTACAGAGAAGAAGTTTTATTGTGAGGAGCATCGGTGTATTTTAGAATCTAAAATATAGATTTAATTGAATACATCAAGAACCATGATACAATTATTAAGGCTTTTAGTAGAAGTGAAGATGAAGACTTTGAAGATCATGTTTTAAAGGTTTCTAGCACAAATTGTAGGTAACTGATTTCAAATCAATTAATTCTAAATATAAAATCCAAATGCTTAGTTATTTGTCAAAAAGTTTTTTGTCATATAACATTGAAGAAAAATTCTCATTCTAATTTTTTATTGCTACTTTAATAAAGAATGAAATTCTTAGCAAGGAAAAATTGGCTTTGATGGTAAAAGTAATATCATATTTTGAAAAAAAAGGAGATTATATGAACCAATTGAAAAAATTCAAGAAAGTAAAATGAAAGATTATAGGATGCGATGGAATATGGGTAGTACGAAATGGTATGTATTCAAACTTACTTTCTAGTTTATTTTGTATTTTCATTGTCTTACAGTTTTTATTGTTTTTATGAAGTTAATTTATAGAATTATTTTAATATTTTAACTTTATGTGATGTATATCTTTCAATTGAGATATAGTCACAAACACAAAAATGTTTACAAGGTTGTTTTGGAATTAACTGAGTTTGTCTTTGATAGATTGAAGGTTCACTATCCATGTGTTTTTCAATACTTTGGGAAGATTTTATAAGTTGAAGACTTCACCAGTGGTAAAGCCTTACTTGAAAAATCTCTTTTTACTACATTTGTTGTGACAAGAGATTACAAGTATTATCTCCATTTGGATCAAGATGACTATGATTTAGAATATATTCTATAGTTATAGGAAGGTATGTTTTTTCATTTATTTTAAGTTTTGCAATTAATTTATATGTATTTAGACTTTTGAGAATAAATTTATTAAAAATATGTTGTTTTATATTGTAGATTATATGGAGGAAGATGAGGAAGTAGCATTGGTTGCATTTTTAGAGTTTAAAATTAGTTTTGTTCCAAAGGATGGGGATGTACTTTTGTTTTAGGGATAATAGTTTTCATCATTATACTAGAAATTTGAAAAAAACAACAACAACTTGATTTAGTATTTTTTTCAAAAGGCTTTTTTATTTTGACATTTAAAGAATTGTTGGATCTTCCTTTAGAAAGAATCTTTGAAGTCACCATATCAAAGAAAGAGAAAGTTCTTGCCAAAACAATCATTGAAAATAAAGCAAACTTTGAAGTGAAGAATACTACTTCTGAAAAATGATTAGGTGGAGGGAAATTTTCTTTAGGAGACTTTTAGGATTTATGATAATATACTATAGTGTATTTGTTATAGTGGCAAGTGCCTTATATCAATCCTAGATTATTCTGTATGTTTTTTAAAATTTTCTTTTGACTTCTTCATTTATGTTTTATTTAGAACAATATCATTGTATAGCATCAATTATTATGGCTAAACGTACAATACATAATTGAAAAAAGTAATTAAACTATTGTTTGAAGTTAGATAAATGTTTCTTTTACATTATAAAATATCAATCATGAATGTGTTAGTTATGTTTGAATATGAAATAAATTCTTTAATTGAATTTCAAGGCTTTAGTACTATCATAAGGTTATCAATGTTATAAGTTCATATCCGCAACAATATATATACATACATATATATATATATAAAATAATTATAATTATAATTATAATTATTTTATAAATAATAAATACACTTAAAAATAATTTCAATATTTAAAAATAATTTGTGCATTTATTAAGGAAATAATCTCCGAGAATGCATTTATTAAAGCAATATTATTCTTAAATCATACAAATTACACATGCATTTTTTAAATAAATGTTCATTTTCTAAAATACTTACAAGTATAACAAACAACCTACCACATTCCTAAGCCATTTACAGAGACTAAACTTCTAAATGTTTATGCATTGACAATTCATTCTAAGACCATTAGATTCTAAATCACTTTTCTCGTATATACAATGGTTGAAAAAAATCTATGATTGTTGCTATTTTCTTATAAATCAATTTTTAAAGCTTGATCTTTTATTGAATCTTGGAAAATTTTTTATTCAAGCATTCTTATATTTGGAATTGCAAATCCTTTGTCTTGTTCTATTGCCCCCCTTTTTTTTAAGATGGCCTTAATTCCAATTTGATGCTAGCACATTGTATTTTATTTCCATGAATGATATGAATACTTCACAAAGCCATCTCTGAAGGTTGTATGACCACAAGATTAGATACTATGGCTTAAATATGTACAATGTCAATTATCTATACTAAACAAAATGTTGAGGTAAAGGGAATCATATGAGTGGAATAAAATTAGTAAAGGATGTCTTTTGTCACATGTGCTATTTACCATAAATGCCATGTCCTTCACAAACAATTGGACAATGTAATAAACCAATTATTATTCACAATTATAAAATCTACAAATTTCCATAACTATCCTTATGCACTGTAGAAGTCCATAATCTATACAACCTTTCATTTCTCTAATACAAAGACGAAAAAAAAACTAGCATTTCATTGCAACGGATTTCTTACATTTCACCATGTTGTCTACCACAAGGTTCTATATCAATAAACTAACTATAAACAATTCTAGCACATCAAGCAATTGAACTTTATTAACATCCTTTTTGTAATGCATTCTCTCCCATTAATAAGTCTACATCAAATTCAAATAGCAAAATTGTATAAAAAAAAGTGTAGGATAATGAACTTGTACAATGTTTAAGTTAAAACCAACAAAGTTAATTAACCTCCAATAATAACATCACTAACATGATACCTTGCCTAATAGCATCAGATATAGGATACACCATTTCATTTTTACTAATATGATGGTCCTTAAGTGGCATTAAGAACTTAACAATCTACACCAAATGTGAATGCATGAACACTAATTTAGAGTTTTTAAAAAGACATACAAATTATTGTCCCTTCCATATTTTGGATAGTAATATCTGCATACCATTAATATCAAATTATATAAATCATGTACACTTAAAAGCCTTTTTTACAATATAAATAGGCTTGATGCAATAAATGAGCTAAAAATCAACGTTTTCAGAGTTACCTTGAACTAAGTTCATAGCAAAATTGTCACCCACATCCAAGGTATGTGCAAGAAAGTCTCCATCTATTGCATAGCTTCGGAGTCCATCCCAATCTAACATCTCATTCTTTACAAATTTAGTGTTTTGTGGATGTAGAATTTTCATTGTTTATACATCAGTCTATCATTGTTTTGTACAATTGGTGCAATTTTTGTCTATACAAAATTCAAAAAAGCATGTTAATTCCTTTACTATAAAAAATACAAGGTTGTTGGCATTAGTAGCCATTATAGAGTGTATTTTTTAGTGTCACTTACAGAATTATAAGCATGGCTATTTCAAAGTGGTTGTTGAATCATCTTTTAGCACAAGCCAAAAGAAGTGCTTCATAGGTTTTTTGTTGTCATTGTAAGAGGTGTCAATCCTTTGGGACATGGTTGTCTTGTTGAATATTTTTTCAAATTTCAATGATGTGTTGGATATCTAACGTCAAGTGTCATACTAGACAAATGTCGAGTATGAATGATAACCCCATTCAATAAAGTCATTTTCAGTAAATGAAACAATGTCAAATTTCACTACAATTATAAATTTAAATTTAAAATATAATAAGTTATCATGAATTTGAGTCACTTCATTACAATGTGACTTTAATATGTCAAAATTGTAAACAAAGGATAAGTTGAATTTTTGTCAAATTAAAATTTACTCTATTAGATGTCGCAAAGGATCTACTAGACATCGTATAACAGCTGTTTGGCATTGTTGTCGTAGTGTTTGGAAAGACAATGCAACTTTGAGATAGGTTAGCCTTTGAGAAATCCACAACATCAACTGCATACTTCAATGGCATAGCATTTGGCCATTTTAATTTTTCTCTACAAATAAATAACTTGACAATTGCACCAATATTGTCATGTGGACCCTTCCCATAACTAGTTCCAAAAAAACTCCAAGGCATGCTATACCCTCAAATTATATTAAGATATCTACTAAAAAAATACAACGGGCTAAATGACTTGAATTGTGCAGCGTAATTGTCACTCCAAACCCACTATTATTTGGATTTAAACCCATTGCTAGTCATATGATCTCAATGCAAGCCAAAACAATTATACTATATTATAAACTCAGAATTATGTTGTTGATTATTTAAAATGTAAAAATGGTATTCCATTACAATCCATGTATCCTCATCAAGTGGATCATGGTTAGGATTATGACAAAACGTGATGTGAACATGAATACTTACTTGATAAGAATACTAGTGCATACTCTAAACCTTATTTTGAATATCAAACTTATAATTCTCTGCAAAATCCACAATGGATACAACAATATCTTTTAGAAAAAAACTATATTGTCTTTTTAATTCTTTGTTTTGCCAATCAAAATTGAATTTCTTATTCAATTATTTACACATGAAATCTTCATACAATATGTTTTTTACTCCTTTCCAAACATTAATAGGGCTAGGATTGACAAAATGGTATGTCTAAGGAAAATTTACATTAAAAATTTGAACGTTTGGATGTAGTAAACACAACGTCCAAAAAGTCGTCAAAAAGTGAATAGATGGACGAGGTAGATACTCAATTATCTATCACATTTAGGCTATCTGATCAAGTAGATATAGTCCAATCATTGGTATTAAAATGATAATCCCTTTTAAAAGCCAAATTGTATTAATTCATCACTCGTTAACATGACATCATATTGACATTAATTAGTAAACGAGTTTTCAACCCTCTAGAGGGTTGTAAGTTTGTGGTAGTTCCCAAACTATGAGAACTACCTTGCAAAGGGCCTTAGTAGCTTGTTGATGTAGCACAATAACTGCCACATTTGAAAAAAAAAATTTAATTTAAAAAAAAAAAATGAAACTTTTTTCTTCATTTTAAGAATGAACTTTTGGAGGGGGGAACAACTATTTGCTAGAATTGCAAGGGGAAAGTGTGTAGAGCACCAGCTTGAAATGGCCCTTTCGACCCCTCAAAAATCTTCTAATGTCCCATATTAACTTAATGATACATGATTTTGATATCAATATGCTACTATGAGTGTTTTGATCTCCACCCTTGAGACCAAACATGCACAACCAAGCTCTATTGATCTAATTCTATGGATGATTTGGTTTGTAACAATAAGTTGCCTTCCAAGCAATGAAATTTTGTTTTTCCTTATTTTTCTTTAATTCACTTGTAAATCACTTAAATGCAAAGTAAAACTACGGACTAGTAAATTTGGCTAGTGTTAATAATAAGAGTCAAACTAAGTTCCAAATATCGTCAATCAAGAGAAAAATTTGGATGTACTAAGCTATAGGGTTGCATTTCTTCTTTCCAAAATGATAAAGAATTCTCACTTTGACTTAATTCCCAAGGAAATATTTGCAAATGAAGTTTGATATTAAAACTACCTCCTAAAACTTTATTCGTTGATTTTTGACAATCTAACTATTGAAATTCACTTCTAATTTTTTGGTTGTTTTCTATTTTTTATTTTCTAGCTAAGCTCTAAATTTGGCTTGATTTGATCAACTTTGGTTGACTTTCATCTAATCCTATAGTAATTTAACTGAAAATTTCATTCAACTTTAACTTCTACCTTTTTTATTCAATTTGTGAGGTTAAAATGGTTTTAGAATCTTGAAATTTTTTTTTTTTGAGATTCTTCTTTTAATTTATTCCTTAAGTGTCTTTTGACTTAATTGTTAAATTCTCTAGTAGTTTTTACTACTTTGGAAGATTTTTGGGTTTTTATTCTAGTTTTTACCTAAGTAATTATGTCTCAAAGGTTTTAATTTTATCTTTCTTTCAAGGTAAAATGATCTATCTTTACCTTCCAATAAAAGTAATTTTATAGTCATTTAACCATTAATTGGTTATCAAAATTTACCTTTCAATCTTTTCACCTTTGCATTGAAAGAATCACTTTTACCTTCTTCTTTTACTTTTGACATTTTACTCTAGATGCTAAAATTTCTTCAAAGATTTGTTTAGTAATTCCTTTATTTTTACCTCTACTATTCTAAAGATAAATTGGAATAAATTATTCTAACTATGATGGTAAAACGCCTTAAAATTTACTATGGTAATTTTTAAACTACTATCAACCTACTTGTTGATTTTCTAACCTACTATGATTGAATTATAGTTTTAACTTTAATTTCAAAGATTAGCTTCCAATTCAATGGTTTGAAGAAATTGCAACAAGTTTTGGTTCCTTCCTTTTGTTTTTTTCTTCTTGTCCTAAAAGAAAATTCCAACCTTGTTTAATGGATAATATTCCTAAGGAATTGTCAAATGCAAATTGAAGTTCCCCTTCTCTTGATTCTCCCACTTAGGCACTTGGTGGCTTCCTTTGTGCTTTGTTTCATGAACTTGGAGGTTATTTAAGTTGTGGCTTCTTCTCCAACCTAAGTCCTATCAATTTTGGAATGCAATTGATGAGCAATAGATGGAATTTTCAACACATCCAGTATGAATTAGCAATCCAACTTGACTCTATAAGGCATCACACTCTTAAACTGAACTTGAATTTGTTTTGATTACAAGCTTAAATCTCTCTTATCACTTCCTAAGCTTCCTTGGTTTCCTCTTTGAGCTTCCTTAACTCTCTTCTGGCCTCTCTAGACCTCCAGTCTTTTGAATCAACTCAGGTTGGCTTTGATAACTTGAATTTTTTGGACCTTCACTCATTGGTTTTATAAACTGAATTTCAAGCTCCTCATTTCTCTGGTCTTCTTACACTCTTTAGTTTTCTTGGCTCTATCTAGCTTCTCTAGACCTATAACCTTTGGTCAACTCAAGTTGACTTTTAATGATCTGAATTTTTGGTCTCTTTACTCACTCAACTTCATAAATTGAAATTTTAAAGACCCTCACTTTCTTTAGCTTCTTCAGTTCTGTTTGGCTTTTTTGTCTCTCTCTTTAGATTTTTTTAGCTCTTTCTGGCTCTTTGGTCCTCTAAATTTTTGGTCAGCTTAGGTTGGCTTTGATAATCTGAATATTTTGGCTTTTCTACTCACCTAGCCCTCATAAACTAAAAATTTTAACTTTTACACTCCCTAGCTTCCCTGGACCTCTCTTTCTAAACCTCCTTAGCTCTCTTTGGCTTCTCTAGACCTTTAAACTTCTAGTCAACTTTAGGTCGACTTGATAATCTAAATTTTTTGGACTCTCTACCCACTCTTTTCATAAATTGAATTTTTTAAAACTCCTTACCCCCTCTAGCTTCTTTGGCTCTTTGGACCTCTATGACTTCTTTGGACCTCTAAACCTTCAAATCAACTCAAGTTGACTTTGATAATCTAAATTTCTTGGGACTCTCTACTCACTATTTCTTTTTTGGTAAACTGAATTTTTGAAGCTTCTCACTCCTTTTGGCTTCTTTGGCCCTCTATGGGCTTTTCTAGACCTCTAACCTTCGGGTCAACTCAATTTGACATATGTTAATTTGATTTTTTGGACTTTCTATTCACTTGCTTTCATAAACTAAAATTTTAAAATTACTTATCCTACTCTGACTTCTTTCGCTCTCTGTCTCTAGACCTCTATGGCTTCCCTAGACCTCTAATCTTTGGATCAATTCAAGTTGACTTTGATAATCTAAATTTTTTGACCCTCACAACTAGGATTTTTTCCAAAAGCCTTACACTCTAAAATTTTTAATAATCATGCAAGGATTTAATAATTCAATTTTTAAATTTAAAACTCTAAAATAGGACCCTCGAGCATCATCCTAGTAATTTGAGTTTTTGACAATCCAGATGTATGTTAACACAATCACTAACAACCAATCAAGCAACCTAGCAACATTGTACCAACTTGGTGGCTCAATCTCATGACTTGTTGGTTGGAATCCCTTCAACATGCTTGCTAGAGGTGATTGCTGGTTGCTTGGTTCAAATCTTTAATCTTTTTATTTGGACCTCCAAATTACTTGGTTGTTGCTCGCCAATTGTTGGCTCTTTAATTCCAAATTTTAGAATTAAAACCAACACTTAGTCTCCTAATAGGAACCCTTTTCAACAAAACAAAAACAGAAGTTTTTTCCAAGAACAAAGCTTTGCCATCTGAGGGATTAGGCCCGAATTTTAAAACTTAAAGGAATATGAAAAATTCTATCTAAAGTGATAGCTCCATCAAACTTGAGGAATTAACCTCAAATTCTTTAAAGGAAAATGATAAATGACCACAACGGGAACTTTGAGAACCTTGAATCCCACTTAAGGTTTCTCTAAAGACAGTAAGACTTCACTTGGACCACGTATTCTTCTACGCATAGTTCCCGAGGGATTTTCTACAATAAAGTTGTGAAATCCCACACAAAGAACTTGGTAGAGAATTATTAGTGTATAAGCTCCATTCAAACCACCAACAAGCAAGCTCCAAGGTATTCAAACTAACAGCATCACCAAAATTCAGCTTGAGTATCTTTAGGATTAGTACCAAGATTCAAAAACCAACAAAGACTTCAATAATGGCTTAAAAACACAAAAGTTAGCAAGTATTTCAAAGGAACCCCCACATCTTTTGAAATAAGTTCAAAGACAAATATCCAGACAACAATTGAAAGCAGAACTTCTATGCATGAATTAAAATAAGAACTTTGGGCAAAATGGCCAAAATTCCAACATGTAGCCATGAGTTGGCTAAATACAAAGTGGTTTGATTTTGAACAACCAAGTACACAACATGAAGAAAGGGGTGCAAAAAGATTCGGTGGAAGCCCCTTTTATATGTTTTCAAGGCCCCTCACTTACCCCAATTTACTCTAAAACTAACTAAGTAAATCCAAAACTACTAATTCTAACTTTTACTCCACCTAATTCTATACTATTGTTGATTGTCCTATAACTTTTACATGAAAATTTCAATTGAAAAATGAATTGCATCATTGGCTTTAAAAGACCCAAATTAGTCTCAAGACCTCCTAAACTCCAATTTTTAGTCAAAATTCCTTACAAAAGACAACATATTTCATCCTAGTAAAAAAGGTGGAAAACCTAAGTTTTAGAGTTTGTGATTTTTGCTAATTTTGACTAGCTAGGTTTGTCCAAAAGGTTTAAGAATGTATGAAAAGAGTCCAAGATGACTCAATTTGGACTTTGTATACTCATGGTTTAATGGTCAATTTGTAGAATGTTTTAAAATTCTATTAAAATTTGTTGATGCCGGCGGTTCATGTAGTCGCAATTGTTGAAATGTTACAAAACTTGATTAGGCACTTATTTAGACTTAAATATACTATCCTCATTTTTAGTGGGATTTTACCATCACCAAATGAATTCCTATGAATTTTCTATCCTTGGTAATATTGGTTGATTTCTCATGGAGTCATATTCTGTAATTTGAAAAATTACGAAACTTTTTGGACAACTTTTAGAAAGTCTCTAAATCCTCTGTGCAAAGTTTCAAATACAACTTGCATTTTTCAACAGAGAAATGAATTTACTCTTCTTGATTTTAATTCCTTTAGGGAGGAATCATTCTTGTACGAGGAAATTTTGGTAGCCTAGCTTCACCATAATGCTCTTGGCATGTTTTTATGTTCAAGATACCTTTCTTCTTATAGTGATTGCCTACTTACAACATTCGTGGATTTTGCCTCAAAAGTTATACGTAATGGCAAATTTACAACTTTTGCCACTAAATTGCAATCTTCCTTTTAGTCTTTTGCTGTGAGTTTCTATAGCACTAGGGAAGTTCAATTGATTACAACTTTGTCAATTTTGCCAATGTCGCCACTTGCACTATGTTTGGCCAAATCCTACCAAGAATTTAATGAAGTGTCTCTACTATATTTGATCTTAGGGCTAGGATTACTTCCAAATTCTTGAATCAACACTCAAACATCTAATTAGATTCTAAAGTTAATAGTATAAAGTTTTTATAGAACTTCAAAGATCTTTGAAACATTAACCCATAGGCATAGGATTTCTTCTAACTATTCTCTAATTTCATTTTTCTAGTTCTTTTGACCATAATTACCCATAAAAAATCCCAAAAACCAAAAAAAAAATATCCCAAAATCCAAGTGACATTCACGAGGCTCATAGGTACCCTCTTCACATGCCCTAAAGTTCCTAATGTTCAATTAACTTGACAACTTGTTAGGTTTGTCAAAAATTTCTTAATGCCTTTCAACAAAATTAACAATTTATTTTTCTATAGAAAGTCATTTTGTGATTTGTAATATGAACTTTATGTATTCAAAGCATGTCATGTATGATCAATCAATTGATGATATGATATGAATTGCCTTAATTTGATCACTTGAGTTCTATAAATTTGGAATTTTATTTAGTGTCAAGTCAGGATGTATGCTTTTAGAATGGGAGGAGTTATAGTGGTAAGTCGAGGTTTACAACAATGGTCAAATGGACACCCCAACATTGCAAATTTCTAGCCAACCAATAATTCTTTGCACATTAATTTAAATTCACCCCAAGGCCTAAGGATCCAATATGGGATAGTCTCCGAAGGGGAATGATTTATGTTGGTTGATCCCTAAATCCCTAATGGACCATGAGGCAAACATGTGACTTTTGCAACTACATTTGTAGAAAATTCAAAATGTGAATCTCATTAACATTTTTTGAACAACAAAGAGACCCTAAAATATTTTTATCACTAAATCCATTAGTGTAACCTAATAAAGGTATGATCAAATGTGCATTTTTTGGTGATTTTTTTGAGAATGGACTATTAGTTCACTTTGTCATATCTTTTTTTTCACATCTAAAAAAAATTGATAAAAATTACACATTATTATCCTTCTATTAAATTAGGTTGTTTGTTTGTTTGTTTTTCATGTTGAAATCTCCTGAACTGTGTATCCTCCGTTTACGTGTTGGATATTGTCAAGAGGCCTTTGGTGAGGGGAGAGGGGGTGCACGGACTTGGTTTTGTAGCATTTTGACCTACGACATGAAAGTTATTGAATTTTGAAGTTTTTATGAATTAAAAAAAATTTAGAAAATTATTATTTTTCTTTTATTTGACCGTGGCAACGGCACATGGCATACTAGTCAAGATGATTTGTAAGTGTGATAAAAACCAAAGTTTTTGGATAACTTTTGAGCATTTTAATTCCAACATTTTGATTTCATACTGTATACATATTGTCAACAAATCAACAATGGCATTTTTTCAAAAATTGTACAATTTTGATGATCTTTTTTTCATCTAGGAAAACTAAATAAGTCTTCTTTTGTTTCAACAGTGGCAATCATCCAAATCTATTCCACATAAATGAGGAATTATGCTTGTTACAAAAGCTAGTCATGAAAACAAGAGCTATGCACAAACACCCCTTGTCCTTTGGAAGTTATCAATGTTATATCTCAACTTCAAAGTCAAAACAAAATTATCAACCATTCAACCTGATGAATTGAAAACACACAAACGAGTAATAGTCTATAATTTCTTGGACTAAGAAGAAGAGATTTGCATTGACAAAATTTACATTTACAAAATTACAATGAATGTAAAGAAGCTTGAGCAAAATCTAACGTAAGAAGCGAGCTATTGACAAAGCCTCTTATAACATAGGTGCTTATTTCTTCATTAATTATTGTAATTTTGACACTGAATGAGAATTATTGATTTTTGTGTGTGTAATTTGGAATAGCAAGTTCATTGTTGAAGAAATTTTTTCCCTTACAAGATTAGTTTTAGAACTTATTATTTATAACTAATGATTAAGTTGGAAAATTCAAAATTCACATTTTAATTAAGCTATGAGAGGTCTAGTAATGCAATTCTAACAATTGCAAAATATTAGACAAATTTTAGCATTTATCCACGTAAAGACTATTGGAGGAATTTAGTCCACATGAAGCTCGTTGATCCTATATACAAGAGCGCTTCTATTAATATAACAATTGTAGAGACACTATGTTTTTGAGATTAAAAAGTGTGCATTAAATGTGAAGACTTGCCAAATGATTCCCTTTGGCTTAGGAAAAATTGCATATTTTCCAACCTTAGGCAACTTTAGCAGTACTATTTTTCTTCTAAAATGGCTCATTGGACAACAAAGGGTTAAAAGATTTCTTTTTGTTTATACACACTCTAAGAGCCTTGCAATTATTTGGAAGTTAATATAGTAAGTTGCACAAGTAGAACAAACATATAATCCACTCTTTTGTAAAAGTGACCCTATGTTTCAACAAAATGAACTTTTACAAGACAAAATCAAGGAGTTACTTTATAGCAACACTTTTTGGGGAGGTAGTATAGTCGTATAAAGCTTTGTCCTCCACCACATTTTGGTTTGTTCAAGAAAGTTCCTTTAAATATTAAGTTAGGGAGACTCATTTCCATCCCCTCTCTTATCTCAAGCCCTACTTTTGGACCTATTTCCACTTGTTCATAATCCAATTACAAGAAAGTCCACTCATCTTTTGAGATATAGATGGACCTTCATTCCTTCAATTCTTACTTTTTGAAGAATAATTTTAGACAAGTCAAGAGACACTTGTAGGTGCCTACAATTGTTTAGAAATGTCCACAATATCTCTTGAACGCAATTTTTTCCACACAGTTTTTCTCCAAAAGATTAATCAACACACATTAATCAATTATGGCTTTTGAATCTTGTACAAAGATGCTCCAAACCAAATTGGTCAAATGATTGACAAAGAATCCTTCTATATAAAACAAAAGTGCATATGTTCATCTTTGGAATTTTGTGCAAGAAAGTAAAGTCTGACTTATTAGTTTGACCTCTAATGGGTGCTTTTAGTTTTTCCAAGTAGATGATTCACATTGTATAGTACAAAAAAGACAATTTCTATAGTGATTTGTCTTTACACGGTGAAAGGTTTGAAAATGGTCGGGAAATAGTTTAGAGCTTCTCCAATGTAATCCAAAAGTTGGTTTGCCAAGTACAAATCTAACTTTTTACTTTTTTGGAACTTGAAGTTGAAATTCCTATCATTGAAAGAGTGGTTTGAGGTAGCAACATCCATAACCATTACTATACCCATAACTAGTTAGTAAAGTGCCCTTAAATTATCTCCAAGAGTACATTGAAACCATCACCCATTCTTAATTGTGATTGGTAGGCTTTGAATTTTTTAGATTTTGTTGTGAGAATCAAGGTAGAGTTACTGGAGTGTATTTTAGGGTGTTCTAGTGAGTTCCACTTTGAAAATTCACAGAAATTAGATGCCTTGTCCAAAAATTCTAATTTAAAAAAAATTCATGATTTCCAGTTGTTAATACTGCAAAAATATTTTTCCAAAAAAAGATGCCTTCAACTCTATTGAATTTCTTCTTTTGATGGTTATGGGTGTTGCTACCTTATGTCTAAATTTGGGTTTCCTTGTACCCATGCAAAGTACTTTTGAATGCATTTCCAATGAAAAAAAATGCAATTATAAACCAATCAAAAGTTAGAAGTTCATTTGGAGGGACCTATTCTGGTCTATACTAGAGTTGCTTTTATAGCCAACTGTGAGGACACTTAGAGAGTTATTACTGTTCAAATAAAAGCGCTGCTCCATAGTATAAGTTCCACATGTCCTGATGTCCCCAATGATTTCAGCGCAGACGGAGCATTTTTGGTACTTAGCTTGTTTACACTCCCTGCGCCTGCTGGCAGGGAGTCCCAAATTCGACTTGAGTTAAAATGCTTGAACATTCAGCACACAAGCAGGAAGGAGTTTTTTGACAGCCACTTTCAAGTGGCAGGGGACCTACGGTTTGGTAGGGAACCTACCATGAATTGTTATGAAGGCTACAAATTGTGTAGGCCAAAGGATAATTATTTGTAAAAGTCCCTGTTGTGGGGAAACTACATTTGTAATTTTGTATGAAGGGGTGAAACTTTGAAGAGCCACAACTCCTTCATGCGGACTCCGTTTTTGACGAAATTACCTGGGTTGGGTTTCAAATTAAGTCTAGTTTATGTGGTTAAATTATTCAACATATAAGATGAAGTATGAATTAGTGGCATTTATTTTAGTGAAGACAACTTTTGATTTTGGGTTTTCAAACATAAGGGAGAATTCTCTAAAGTAGAGTAGTACCAATAATGGAGCCCTATGCTTCTTCACCCAAAGGTACATTATGGATTTGCAATTCAACAATACCATGTACTCATTGGATACATTATAGGTTTTGGGGTACTTTTTAGAAACACCTAGAAGTGTACCTTCAAGAATTCTTATCAAATTGTAGGATACTAGAGAAATGATAAATCGACTTGGACTATCCTTCTACTTACTTTCCTTGTTTACAAAAATTACTTACACTCTCAACTTCACTATAGATTTCTCATGCTGAAATTATAGCCATTATTGAGCAGTCTTGTTGAAGGTGTCATTTACCATTGGGTGTGAATTATGTGAAATCAAAAATAGTTGTACATAAATTTATTTAAGAAAAGAAAAACATTGTGATGAATCCAAACAACTTTTTAGTTGCAAGCTTTAGATCCTATTACTTTGGTATTAGATTTGTAATAATGTTTCTTCAATGAGAAAAAAGGAATAATGGAGGATTATAGAGGACTATACACTCCTTCATTGACCGTTACATTTTAATATTATTTTTTAGGAGGGGTTCCAATTATAGTATTGTATTAGTAATGGAGACCTTGGCTCAATCAAAGATGTTTTGATGATAAGGCGTATATTCAGTGTAAAGGGTTTAGTTATGGACTATTTTTCCCTTCTAAATTTTTTTGGCAGTTTTCAATATTGCCAGGATATAATTAGAGCCATGAAAAATTTTAATTCAAGAGTTTGAGATTTTATTAAAAAAAAAGTCATACCAAATATTACATGGTTAAATTAATATGCAGTGAAAATTTTATTTAAATTCAAAAGATTGAATCTCAACATAAATATTATCTAGAAACAAAATGTTCTTTTGTCCAATGTTGAAATAATGCCTCTCTATGCCTTTTTTCCATCTTTTTTTATTGTTCCTCTGTTGGTGTTGCGACAACTTCATCGGCTTTTAAACTATTAGGTAAATCATCAATTTCGTTATCCTTTCCTATGTCTCCAATACTAATACAAAAATTATGCAATATACAACAAGCTATAATGATAGTAGGAGCATATTTTAAACCACAATTCAAATTTTTTAGGATCGACCATTTGTTTTTAAGAACACCAAATGCATTTTTGATCCTTGCTCTTCTTGATCTCCAATTGGAATCAAAATTATTCCGTTGTTTATTGCTGGTACCTCTTGCTGTATAAGTCTTTAATAATCCTACACGAATGGGATATGCGGAGTCACCAAGTAGATAGGGTCGCACAATAGTTTTGTGTTCATCATCAAGTTGAAATTGAAGTTTGTTTGGTAGTTCTTCATTTTGCATCTTCTGCCAAATGGAAGACATCCTGAGATGTCTTGCATCATGACAACCGCTAGGGGCACGAACACATACATCTAGAAACCGCCTTTCATGATCACAGACTCCTTACAAAAGCACATAATGCAAATGGTGCTGATTATAGTAATCATCGGGAACTTGTTTTAATGATGTTTTTTTTCTCAATACAATATGAGAACCATCAATTGCACCCCACATAAATGGTATCTTTGTCATTCGTTCAAAACCATCCATAATATTTTGTAACTCCTATTTTTCCAGGATTTTAATATAATTGTCATAAAATTTATCTACTAATACCTCACAAATCAAATGAGTGTACTTAGAAGTAGTAGCTGCACCAACTCTGAGAAAGGATCCTGTTTTGCGAACAACTCCACCAAAAGCAAGTTTATGAATTGCTACAGCAAGTGCTTTTCGTGCTAGGATTGCAGATCTCCAATGTGTATCCTTTTTCTAAATAAAAGGTTCTAACATATTTAGTAGCTGCTCGAATTGAAAGTGCGACAATTTGAAGTGTTCTCTATATCGTTTTTGCAGCATTTCAGGTTGACTACGTAAGTATCGACTTTGATACACTTCTTCCATTGAGTTTGGAATCAATACTCCATCCACATGCGCCTCCTTGGGTTTGAATAACGTTGCAGTGCAGTAATGGTTGTTATGGCTGATAATATATGCAATATTATACAAAAAAATTGTATTTTAACACTACTACTCTCTAACATCATCACAAGTAGTAGTACCAAAAGGTTTCTTTGATGTCTCTTTTTTGTGGGTGACCTAGCCATAATTTAAATTTAAGAAGAGCTAATAGCTTTGTATACAGAGACTTACTTTCTATTAACAAAACAAACTGCTCTATAATAAACAACAATAAATATATACCAAAATTGACATTTATTTGTCCTAGACATTTTTACTTTGTATACCACTTTTACTTTGTATGCCACTTTTAAAAAAAAAACTGAATTAAACACTATCTTCAACTATAAACTAAATATATAATTAAAGAGTGAAGTAATACGTGATGATCTTACTTTTAAAAATGTAGTAGTTTATTTTTAACTTAATTTCTAAGATGTATTTTTTATTTTTGGAAGGAATTGTAGTAGTTTTATTTAAAATTAACTTCCGGAATGTACCTTTTAATTTTAAAATGGTAAACCTAGACTATTTTTTCATCCATGTGGATATATTTTTAATTTATTGTTCTTTTTCTGCAATATTTGTGCTTTTCAAGGTTCAGTCCACTGAAAGTAATATAATTCATCATTTATTTCACATATTTTAATTATATTTGCAAAATGGCATCCAATAATGTAGAAAATGAAGGAGTGAGAACCCATACTCAGACACAGAACCTTGGGGTGCAAACTAGAAGTAAATCATCTATAAAAGGCGGTTCCGAACTAAATAAAGAAGATAACCTTCAACAAAATATATCGTCCCACGGTGCAAAATGGACGACTGGAGAAGTAGAAGCTTTATTGGATGCGTATGAGTACAACTATATGAAGGTTGAGAGACCAAATATTGGTAGGTTACAATGGCAAAATTGTGCCGATGAGGTCAATAATCGACCTGGAAGGCCCAAGAATGCACATCTCTGAGATTGGAAACAATGCAAAACCAAGATTGATACACTACGAGAGAAATACAGGGATATGAAGATGAAAGAGGACAAGAGTGGTTCAGGTTCTATACAATGGCCTAGTGATTTGTTGCGATTAGATGGAATATTGGGGACGAACCTTTAACCCTAAGACAGCAGGTCTTATGGGAGCTCGAGATGCAGGAAAAACAACTTCACGATTGGTTCAAGATTTGAATGATGATCCTCCCGAAATGGTGAACGAAAAGAAAAAAGAAGAGAAGCCAAAGTATAGAGTTACTGGTCAACAAATTGATTCATTGAAAGTAGACACTCACGATAATAAGTTTAGAGAGGACGAGAAATCTCTTTTGAGAGAGCTTATTGATCATACTGAAAGTTTGGTAAGACTGGAATATGCTAAATTTGATCAAATTAAAATTGTGGTGGATCAATTAGATTTGAGAAATAGAGCTATAGATGAAGACAGTACTGGAATTAGAAAACGCAAGAAACTAGAAAGTGACGACACTTATGAAAGTAGGGGCCGATACCCAAATGAATTTGATGCAACCTGGTGGATACGAAAGTATCAGTTAAGATGGAAACATAGGGACGAATTGAAACACCCTACGGATTGGTTAGGAGATGAACATTTAAACGCAGCCATGGACATTCTATGGTACTCAAAATTGATGCAGAGAGGGTTTCAATGTGTAGTTTATTCTACGGAGCAGAATAAAATTGTGACACAACCATGTTTACAACAACTGCATTTGAGAGGGAATCATTGGGTGCTTGCTTATATAAACCCTCACTAGAATTGTTGTACCTTATATGATTCAGCAAAATACTTGTCACTTAATGGAACGAGAGACCATGAAATGTTACTTGGAACGGCCATTGATGTAACAAACTATCGTATGGAATGGGGTGATGTACAACAACAATCTGACAGTTCATCTTGTGGTTTATATGTTATTGCGTATGCTGTTGATATTGCCAATGGTGTAGACCCCAAAGACGTTCAATATGTTGAAAAAGAAATGAGGTCACATTTTTTCTATTGTTTGGATAGAGACATGTTAAAACCATTTTTAAGATTTACTTAGACATTTTGTATATTGTTTATTGTATTTCGGATTGTAAACAATAAAATTTAAATAAAATTTTGATTATTCATAATTGGCTTGCAATGGTAAGACATTGAAAATCCAAAAACCAAAGCTCCTTTCACTATATTGCATGCCATTAATTAATACTACATTAGATGGGTTTGCAAATTCTACTACACAAACTAGACTTGATGTGGGACTTAACCTAAGTGATTTCGTCAAAAAGCAAGTTGAGATGAAGAAGTTATAGCTTAGCAAAGTTTCACCTTGTCATCCAAAAGATTGATTAGGGTAATTCCTTGGGATTAAATACCATTTAGTGTAAAGGATTTGGGGCTAAAGGAGGGTTACTTTTTCCTCCTGCCTACAGGATGTGGGAACCACTTCTACTCCCTATTGGCAGGAAGAAAAAGTAACCCTCCTTTAGCCCCAAATCCTTTACACTAAATGGTATTTAATCCCAAGGAATTACCCTAATCAATCTTTTGGATGACAAGGTGAAACTTTGCTAAGCTATAACTTCTTCATCTCAACTTGCTTTTTGACGAAATCACTTAGGTTAAGTCCCACATCAAGTCTAGTTTGTGTAGTAGAATTTGCAAACCCATCTAATGTAGTATTAATTAATGGCATGCAATATAGTGAAAGGAGCTTTGGTTTTTGGATTTTCAATGTCTTACCATTGCAAGCCAATTATGAATAATCAAAATTTTATTTAAATTTTATTGTTTACAATCCGAAATACAATAAACAATATACAAAATGTCTAAGTAAATCTTAAAAATGGTTTTAACATGTCTCTATCCAAACAATAGAAAAAATGTGACCTCATTTCTTTTTCAACATATTGAACGTCTTTGGGGTCTACACCATTGGCAATATCAACAGCATACGCAATAACATATAAACCACAAGATGAACTGTCAGATTGTTGTTGTACATCACCCCATTCCATACGATAGTTTGTTACATCAATGGCCGTTCCAAGTAACATTTCATGGTCTCTCGTTCCATTAAGTGACAAGTATTTTGCTGAATCATATAAGGTACAACAATTCTAGTGAGGGTTTATATAAGCAAGCACCCAATGATTCCCTCTCAAATGCAGTTGTTGTAAACATGGTTGTGTCACAATTTTATTCTGCTCCGTAGAATAAACTACACATTGAAACCCTCTCTGCATCAATTTTGAGTACCATAGAATGTCCATGGCTGCGTTTAAATGTTCATCTCCTAACCAATCCGTAGGGTGTTTCAATTCGTCCCTATGTTTCCATCTTAACTGATACTTTCGTATCCACCAGGTTGCATCAAATTCATTTGGGTATCGGCCCCTACTTTCATAAGTGTCGTCACTTTCTAGTTTCTTGCGTTTTCTAATTCCAGTACTGTCTTCATCTATAGCTCTATTTCTCAAATCTAATTGATCCACCACAATTTTAATTTGATCAAATTTAGCATATTCCAGTCTTACCAAACTTTCAGTATGATCAATAAGCTCTCTCAAAAGAGATTTCTCGTCCTCTCTAAACTTATTATCGTGAGTGTCTACTTTCAATGAATCAATTTGTTGACCAGTAACTCTATACTTTGGCTTCTCTTCTTTTTTCTTTTCGTTCACCATTTCGGGAGGATCATCATTCAAATCTTGAACCAATCGTGAAGTTGTTTTTCCTGCATCTCGAGCTCCCATAAGACCTGCTGTCTTAGGGTTAAAGGTTCGTCCCCAATATTCCATCTAATCGCAACAAATCACTAGGCCATTGTATAGAACCTGAACCACTCTTGTCCTCTTTCATCTTCATATCCCTGTATTTCTCTCGTAGTGTATCAATCTTGGTTTTGCATTGTTTCCAATCTCAGAGATGTGCATTCTTGGGCCTTCCAGGTCGATTATTGACCTCATCGGCACAATTTTGCCATTGTAACCTACCAATATTTGGTCTCTCAACCTTCATATAGTTGTACTCATACGCATCCAATAAAGCTTCTACTTCTCCAGTCGTCCATTTTGCACCGTGGGACGATATATTTTGTTGAAGGTTATCTTCTTTATTTAGTTCGGAACCGCCTTTTATAGATGATTTACTTCTAGTTTGCACCCCAAGGTTCTGTGTCTGAGTATGGGTTCTCACTCCTTCATTTTCTACATTATTGGATGCCATTTTGCAAATATAATTAAAATATGTGAAATAAATGATGAATTATATTACTTTCAGTGGACTGAACCTTGAAAAGCACAAATATTGCAGAAAAAGAACAATAAATTAAAAATATATCCACATGGATGAAAAAATAGTCTAGGTTTACCATTTTAAAATTAAAAGGTACATTCCGGAAGTTAATTTTAAATAAAACTACTACAATTCCTTCCAAAAATAAAAAATACATCTTAGAAATTAAGTTAAAAATAAACTACTACATTTTTAAAAGTAAGATCATCACGTATTACTTCACTCTTTAATTATATATTTAGTTTATAGTTGAAGATAGTGTTTAATTCAGTTTTTTTTTTAAAAGTGGCATACAAAGTAAAAGTGGTCCGGACTCCGGAGCAGCAGTCTGGTACTGACGGTTACAGTAAGTTGCGGGAGCACCAACTAGCTTATCAGCTTACCGTCTCTCACGGCATGAACAGTGTCGTGATAAGCAGAGTGAGTCAACCGATTTCCAGATAGTTCCTTCAGATACTCTCCTCACGGGAATGTGCGGCCAATGCCGATGCCACCCCGCAAGCAAGCCAGGAAGATAAGCTCCTTCTGTCCAACGTAAAATACTCCTCACCGTCACTCACAGACGGAACATGCGAATGAACTACTTAAATTCAGTGGCAGTATCGATCCGACATCAGAAGCGACAATTGGCCTGCCTGCATTGGCACAGACGGGTGAATTCCAGCACTTGGTCACTCACACTTATCTTGTTTGGATCTTCAACTGATGCCATGAAGGTACTCCTGGAATGGTTATCCGGCCACATGGGGGCGCAATTTACACTGACGGAACTGGACTGCCAATCGGGTGCTCGTCGACTACAAGACTGTTCAAACACCTACTCGAATCTTCGTGCATTGAAGGTTTTTAGTGTAGAGAATAATGGAGGGCAACCTGATGGCATTCAGTTAGTGCTGAAGAAGAAATGTTGTTACTTTGGAGGTAAGCAGGTAAGCTTAATACCGGATGGTATTGGACTGTCGTAAAACCAAGTGTGGTTGGATGGGTTTTAATGATTGAATAAGACACAGCAAATTATGTAAGGAGTAAAATTTTTGCTTTTGTGAACAACTCAGTACAGATGATGTGGGTTGTTTTTTCAAAAGGTGAGCCTAATGGAATGTTCCCAAATTCCTGGACACCCAACTCCTCAACGTAATTGGTTTGCCTGTTAATCTGATGTGTCATATGCACGTTTTGCAATTGGGCCCACGGCGTGACATGGCTTGCAGATAAAAAGGTAATGGGTATAAAAATAAATAAAAACAGCGCAAATGTCTTCACTCGATCTCCTATTTGCAGCAAAATAACAAAACTGACGTTCTTAAAACCATGTACTCATCAGCTGACAAGAGGAAGTTTCTATCTTTTGTCCAGATCTCCATTAATCTGCAAGTGCATCATTTCTTGATGAAGTTGCATGAGGATCATGTAATCTTGGACCTTGAAATTTCAAGAATGGAGGGTGCAAACTTGAAAATCTTGATAGGGTCAAGATAGTTACGGGAAATTGATGAGCATCATAACCCCTCAGATCAACCAAAAATTACTCATTCGGAACACATGGTTAACGAAATGGACAATTTTAATCATAAAACAGTATGAATGAAGAATTTTTTCATAAAACAGTATGAAAGATTGAAGAATTTGTTGGAGGTAGTCCTACAAGCTACGTCACATGGACACCGATGCGATGCATAGCCACGGCTACCCTTAATTAGTGCCTCTTTTCAGAAGTCAACTTTACGACACAAACAATTGATCAAGACAGTTTACAATCTGGCCCTGAGTCTTCATGCCTGGTCATCTTATCGTGAACAGGTTGCAACAGGAGCACCATGATTGCAGGGGAACAGATTGCTGACAGAATGGAACTGTGAAGATAAGGCTATTGTACCAATTCTCACTCAGAGCAGCCAACTGGTGTTCTGCGTTTCTATCCACAGCGAGAGCTCCTGTCGACATTGTGCACGTCGGTCGTGTGTACATATGTACAGGGCAAGGTGACTCATAGCGTAGGACTGATGAACGAGCAACCCCCCCTGCAATCCTTAACTTAATTCATGACAGTCACGTTGTATCATTTCAATGTTTTGTATTTTATTTTGTCACAGACAAGACTGGAGACAACTGAAGACTAGAGCGTTGAATTGAATAGGTTGGGCTTTGTGACATTGGAAGCGACTGAGGCGAGCGGTGACGCATCTGGAAGGCCGATGATTGGTTCCAAGGAGAATGGACTTATCAATCCAAGTGGCAAGGACCTCGTCTCTCTGGTCAGTCTGGTGTGGCAAGGAGCTTTTTGCGCCGCGGGAACCTGATTGGTTGAAGGACATTGGAAAGAATCTTTGGCTGTTGGGATGAGGCGCCTCGGTGGCGGATGAGTGAGCACACTTTCCGTGCTCCCCTCCCCAGATACCAAGTTATCCAGTTTCAACAACTCCAATTTCCCTTTGCAATGCCAACGCAGCATGGCCAACTTTCACTTTCAGTTATTTGTACTCGCGGTTTGTGAACTTCAGGTTGGTGTGGGGACTTGAACAAGGACGGTAAAAATCAGTTGGTTCTGTCCTTCGGACAGAAATTAGCTTATGGCATCCGGACACTCATAGATGTGTAAGTTAATTTTGTAACTTGCACTAACAAGACAAATTCGTGTAGTGAGTTGTTGTGGGAAACTAGGAGGAAAGAAATGTAGTGATCCATCTTCTTGCAATATGAATTGAGGTTTCTATAGGAAGAGGACTCTCACAAAGTTTAAATTATTGAATAGTCTCTACTTTTATAAGACAAGAGCCAAGAAATAGACTTCAAGATAGATTCTCAAATTAAGCCAAGAATATTTTAGGTCTCTTAGAATTTTAGGCATTAAGTATTATGACAATTATAATATAATAGGTGCAAATTATACCTTCAAGAGTTGAAGGTATTATATAACACACTCTCCATGTCATGTGTTACGGTATGTACACCTAATTGCAACCAATTTCTTGAACAAATTCTAGCCCCAAATGTAGAATTTTTATTGTGAGAGACTCTTACAACATTGAAATGGTTGGGTAGTCTTTAATCTTGTAAGACAAAACCAACAAATGGACTCTCAAGTTATGCTAAGAACATTTTAGGTCTCTTGGAATTTTAAGATTAAGTATTTTGAAGATTAGAATCCTATAGATGCAAATTATAATTGTCCAAAATTGAAGGTATATATAAATCACCCTCCATGTCATGTGCTAAGATAACTATATGTAATTGAGACCAATTTTTTGAACAAATTCTAGTCTAAATAAAATGTAAAACATCTATTGAAAGTCTAGGGTAAATATGAGATAAACCTACAATTCATTTTTTTGTAAATTCATAGAGTATTTATATAGTGTCCAAATTTTTCATTCTAAGAAATTAAAATCTAGATTCCCCTTTTGACTACCAATAAGAATATAATCAAACCTTATTTCATTAATTTCAGATATTATGGTTGTACATTAATTCCTCAAAGTCCATGGCCTTTATGGATTTAGAAACATCATTACTTTTGAAGTATTATAGTCCAAAATATCACTAAGGTATAAAAATTGCAATTGTACAATGTTGTAGTGTATAATTGTTGATGACATGAATCAAATTTGGAGTCATTTGGCTACATAGATTGCAAGAATATATTGTTTTAGTGTAGATGTTGAAATTTTCGTAGCAATACATTTGGAGGTGAAATTCAATTTCCAAATCTACTCAAATGAAAAAACTTTAAAATATGAAGTCCTTCAAAACCAACATACAAACACATTGGTGACAAAAAAAAATATCATTCAATTCACTTATTGTGTCTATAAGATGACTTTGAAATGTCAAATAATAGCAAGAAAAGTTGCAAAAAATACATCCAAGGATGAGCTACTTTTACTAAATTGTTTTTTAATCACTCATAACTTCTTGGATTGAAATGAAATTTTAAACAAACAAATTTGACTACTATGCACAACTTTCCTCCCAAAATGTATTGGAAACGAACATTGTATGGAGAACAAACAAGCCACCAAAGTTCACCATAATCCAAAACTATACAGATTTTGAACTTTGAATTGCTCCCAAATAGTCAAAACACCTTGGATTGGCATGAAAATTCTACCCCAATAACTAGACTTGAAGGGAAACATAACCCATCAAATTTGATTAAAAACAAACATTGGATGAAGGAGATACAAGCCCCCAAAATTGGTGCCATCAAAATGCGGTTTGGTGAACTCAAATTGAATCTTTGAACTTTGAATGGCTTTCAAAAAATCAGTAAATCTTGAATTGATTTGGAAATTTGACCACCCAAACTAGAAGAGAGAGCGCAGATTTCCCAACAAGTTTTATTGAATTCAAACTTTGGATGCAAAAGTTCCATCGGTAGGTAGAGTGGGCAGGTGCTCATTCTTATCATCAGAATCATTCGTTAAATGTTCTGTGCGCTTGACTATGTCTGCAATTTCCAGAATGTTAGAAATGGGAAGCGCAGGTGGGTTGGTTCCTATGGAATTGATGAGCCTGAATTCTCTCCCCCAATTTGAGAACCATATCTGAAATTTCGGTGGCATAATGTACTTTAAGAAATTAATTTCCTTTATATTTTGGCATCTAATTTTAGAATTATAGAGTTTGCCAAACTTGCCCTACAACTATTGTGTTCCTTTTAACATGACCTTGCTGGCAATTGCTTTCCTGTTTAGAAGTTGTCATTTGTCATTTTGTCCACGCTACAAGTCATTTGTTTATAACTTGTGCTTATAACACACAAACTTATGGGGTAGGAGAGTCTTCATCTTCAAATGTCCAAATAACTTTTTCAACATTTGCATATTTATCTTTATATCTTTGTACAATTATAATATTTTTCTTGGTTTCATTGAAATGGATTTTACTAGAAGATTGTTTTTCAAAAAATCAAAGGTTATTGCTATCAATTAGAAAAAAAAATTAAAACATAAAAACTCATTTATAATTGAAAACACACAATTCAATTACTTGAAAATTACATAAATAGGTGAAAACCTACAGAGTTGGTTTACAAAAAGGTTGAAATTGGGTGTAATTTTCTTACAAGAGGCTTATCCCTAAGAAAATTGCAACTAAAAATTGTTCAAATGAGAATTTAAGCACAGTTATAATTCTTGGACTAACCAAATTTTATTGTTGGATATTGTTCTAAGTAGAGTTTTTTATTTGTACAAAATTTTGTTGAAATTAATAGATTCTCTAGCTTCATCCCTCCCAGAATTGGCCTATGCATTGAAGCCATCAAGCATAAACATAGGTTCAAAATAAACATTTTGGTTCCAAGTCTATATGACATATAAGATTCTCTTTGCATACATTTTTGGAATGATGTATTAATAAATAATAAATCTTTAAAATGCTAAAATAAGTTTATATAAAATTGATCCTAGACTCTCATACTTATAAGACTCACACTTTAGGAGGATTGCTATTATGTGAGCATAGGTTCATGAACCCATGAGCCTCAAGGAGTCTAAACACCTATATTATAGTTGTCTATATTATACACTTTTTATGATTATAGTCTAAGCAACTATGTTATAAATACATATATTCACGATGTTTATGTTATTGGTACTTTCAATGGTCGTAGGATTTCTACTTAAACTTAGGTCCAAGGTTTATAATTATGCTCACATTTTTATGCTTACACACTAGCATTGTTGACATTTTAAGCAAGAATTTAGATGAGACAAATTGCAAATGTGTGACATTTAAGCTCACTATCCTTTTTATTTTTGATAATTTGAATTTGATTTGTTTTCACTTATTAATGTATTAATCAAGGGCCTCGCATTTAACCAAATTGATACACTAAAAACTGTATCTAGTGTCACCTATACTAATTGATTTCAATTTTTTTTTCATATCACCTATACTAATTGATTTTTTTAAATGCTATAAATTTTTACTTGGATGACTATTTTACAAACTACATTTGTAAAGATCCTCTTTGTTGAATAGTATTGATATTTATGCTCTTCATAAAAATATTCTTCTTTTATAAAAAATTATAGCCTTGATTAAGTAGCTAATATGGATGATGTCTACAATATACAAATTTTAGTGTACCCCACACCAAAGATAGATTTGTTAAAAATTAATTCAAAATGTAAATAAATATGGCATCTAATGAAATTTTCAGAAATTATAACGTGGCATAATTAAATAGTAGAAAATATATTAATTCTCAAAAAATCCATGAAGTTAAAGCCACGAGTATTGATAAAGTCATGAGTATTGATAAACGGTCCTAAGTATCTATAAAACTATGAAATTACTAAAGGTCATAAAATATTCTCAATTGTGATGAAGGTCATGAAATACTCCAAATCCTATAAAATGAAATTATAGAAATTCTAAATCGAATTAATCAAAGAAAAATTAATAGAAAAATAAATGATTTCGTATGGGGTCTAATGAATCTGACCCCAACGTATGGTAGTTGATACAACAGAACCTTTTTCCATTGATTCCACGTCATCCCACGTCACCAACTCTGTCCACTTATCAACTTCCCGAAATATTGACAACCTTTGATTCCCGCCTCCCCAGAACGGATTACGACAGGAACGGTCGCCCGGTTTGCAGAACGGGTACCCGTGGATTCAGAACAGGCACCCGCACCCGGCTTCCCAGTGAACCTTTGTATAGCAGCCTTTGGGTCCGGGCCTGGAGCATTCTCAGCATTGACCTTCATCGTGTTTCGTTGCATTGTGGCTTGTTTGGATGGCGATGGCGATGTCCATGCGCGCTGTGCACTTGAGGAGCTCGTTTGATGCTGTTGCGGTGGATCAGGGCGCTTCAAGCTCCAGTGTCTTCGGTGAAGCTGTGCAGCAGCGATGTGGCAACAGCGTTGGGACGTTGCGATCGCAGAAGAGAGCGGTCTTGTCGCAGCCGGTGAGCGTGGTAACTCAATTGGCCATCGTTCTTTATTGATTCGAGTGGACGCCAGGGCTACCGTTGGAATTGTGGCCTTTTCTTGAATTATTTTTTCCTACGCTTAGAGTTTTTGGTGAGGGATACTTTCTCGCCTCCGAGTTTATAGAATGAGAATTTATTTTTCTTCCCGAATTGTTAGAGTTTCTTTCTCTCAGTCTGGACAAAAATATTTTGCTTTTAGTTTTCTCTTTCGGAATAATGAGTGAATAATGATATATTAAGCTCACTAGAAGAGTTTGTCTGATCAGGCTTGTAACGCTTGATGATTTGGTTGATGCACAGTAGTTGTATTGGAATTTGACCTTGCTGAACTCGTCTCTTGCTCTATATGAACAAAGGTCTACTCTTCACTCTGTTTGCAATGATTTCAGATGAGAAATGGTGCAAGTGGTGACTAGCTTGGTGTTGCTCATTTGTTAAAATGGAATTTTTTTCTTAAAGCTACAAACAGAGCGATTGGTATTTTGTTAAGCAATTGATCTGTCAAATGCTAGTTTCAAAATGGTCGTCCAACAGTTGTCAAGTTTATATGACTTTTGGGTGACTCGTGAAGGTCTTCAAAAGTGCGCCTGATTCAATTCTTTCGTTTTCTACCAATGCCTCCTTATCGACGGTCTCTTTTTTTCTGTGTTTCTAAGCATCTTCAGTCCGGAGGAAATTTGAATCGGACACTTATTTCCTTCAGGACGGAGGAAGGGAAATTTTCCTAGAGTTTAGCATTTTCTCCGAGTTAGAAACTTTGCACAGCTGCCCTGCCCGGTTGGTGTTATCCATGAATTTTATTGCCGTTTGGCTTTCGGTAGTGCCTTGGTTCACAGTCGGCAGTTGTCAGGACGATGGCGGACGCAGGTTAGCTTACGGCTGCGACGCCTCGGCATTGTTGACAGGAAACGCTGGATAGCGTGATTGCTTGCATAATGATGTGTGATCGGGTGGCGAGCGCTGTTGTTATTGTGAGAAGAGTTACTTGGAAGGAGTGTATTTATTGGGCTGTAGTAGGAAGGTTTTCGAAGAGCTTGGCTGCGATTTGTTAGAAATACGTCAGTCTGAGGGCAATTCGGACTCGAATTTTATTTTCCCTGGAAACTTTGAATAATTGTTCCAAAGTGCAGGTGCATTTTTATATGAAAGATTTCCGACTATAGAGAGATATCGTGTAAGTTGAAATGAAATCCTCTAGTTTCAAATAGTTATTGGAAAAGCATGTGTTGAACCTTTCCTGGGAATGCATTGGCAGCAAAGCTGTTGACTCTGACTCCCAGCGGAATTGGACATGTGTTTTCTGTCTGTTGTGTTTAGTATGCGTTCCGTGAGTAGGTCATCGGTGTCGTTTTGGGTGCTTGCCTTATTCTGTTCCAGTTACGCGGTGCTAGAGCCATACCGGCTCTTGTTAATATTCTTTTGACCTTGATTTTTGGATCGATGTCTGTCTTGTGCCTTATTTGGTATTCTTCTGATTGTCTTACTTTGGCAGTGTGCTCACAATTGCGAATCCCTGACTTGGAAGAGTTTTTCCTTGATTTCGACTCGGACTGATTATGTTTGTCATGTCTATCGTTACAGAAGTGCATCATAGCGGATTCATCGACAAATTCGTCTGTTTCTTCGCCTGGACGGGTAATAATCCCTCCAATGCATCAGAACAACTGGAGCAACATGTCGTTTGGATCCAGGACTTTGACTGACCTGGGAGGGCGTGACCTGCGGAACGACTGCACGCGGCTAAAGATATTTTCTGGCTCCGCTAACCCTCAGCTTGCTCAGGTACAGGATCTGTTGGCGGAGAATTTTAGCTTTTTCTTTACTCTTTGAGGCGTTCTGACGACTGGACTGGTTGAGTTCTGGTAATCATTTCAAGCGTTTCCCACACCGTTTTTCTGGAGTCATCCTTGATTCCAGGCGCCACCAAAGTAGCTTACCAGACGGTCGTTGCAATTTTCGGGCTCAGCAGTGTACCTCGGGACCCTACCTGGAAGCTTTTGAGGGAATAGTTAGCCAGTGGTCAACACTAGATCCAAAGCTCATTAATGATGCTCCTAACTTATCCATCAGTAGGTACACTAAGTAATGCTGTTCAAATTAGCATGAAACCTATGATGAAATAGTGGATCATACACTTAAAGAGAATAAGCGGTGTAGTTTCACGGCACCTGGTGGGAACCGAGACCTACCAAGCTCTTGCATCCGCAGTTCGGTACAGAACGTGTGTAGATTGTGTCAGGTTTTGTGTCGGCACTAGCATCTTCTCTGTTTCTTTGCAAATTAAGAATGTCTGTTCACTATCTCATAGTTCCTCATCGAGCAAAGTTCATCCCTGTTTCGCCGTAAAAAACTCCATCTTAACCTACCAACTTGCATCTGCAGGAAATTGCTTGTTACATGGGACTTGACTTGGGTAAGATTAAGATCAAGCGGTTTGCGGACGGGGAGATCTATGTGCAGCTCGAAGAGAGCGTGCGTGGATGCGATGTCTTCTTGGTGCAACCAACCTGCCCACCTGCCAATGAAAACCTCATGGAGCTTTTGATCATGATAGATGCATGCCGAAGAGCATCTGCAAAGACCATCACCGCTGTGATACCCTACTTCGGTTATGCTAGGGCCGATCGCAAGGTGAGGAGACTGCTTGTGTGAATCTGTTTTGTAGTAGTTGCTGCCCCCTGAAGCACCCCATTTAGTCCGACGGTGAGTCATCGGTAGTGGTCTTCCTAAATTGTGTTTGGCTTTAATCTTTTTCAGACGCAAGGCCGAGAATCGATTGCTGCCAAGCTTGCTGCCAATCTGATCACCGAAGCCGGAGCCAACCGTGTGCTTGCTTGTGATCTGCACTCTGGCCAGTCGATGGGCTACTTTGATATTCCCGTCGATCATGTTTATGGCCAACCCGTGATTCTCGACTATTTGGCGAGCAAGATGATCTCGTCGGAGGACCTGGTCGTGGTGTCCCCTGATGTGGGAGGAGTAGCTCGGGCTCGGGCTTTTGCTAAGAAATTGTCAGATGCTCCTTTGGCTATAGTGGACAAGAGGCGACAGGGCCATAACATCTCCGAGGTATGCTTTTGTGTGCTTCACATTCATCATTCAGCTTATTTCTAATCGCAATTTTTATTCCTCTTATTTTGGGGTGGTGATCTGTTGCTCATTTTTATTTTTATTTTTCTATCTCTCCTATATTTTGCCTTTACGTACAAAGATTTTTCCTTTCATTACATAATGTGCTTGAAATATGTGAATGGACATTGCAGTGGATTTAATTTGCATCAGAAAGTTGGTATGGATGGTTGATATTTATGAATCTGAGAGTGGATGATTACAGGTTATGAATCTGATCGGGGACGTTAAAGGGAAAGTGGCTGTCATGGTAGACGACATGATAGATACTGCTGGTATGGACTCTTCTTGCAAACCGGGTAATGTAGGCGTGAAAAAATAATACAACCACAGCTGGTTTTATAGAAATCTTGTTGCATGCACTGGTTAATGCTTTCTTTTTGTGCTTCGCACAGGTACCATTACCAACAGTGCAGCCCTTCTACACGCAGAAGGAGCCCGGGAGGTCTATGCTTGCTGCACACATGCAGTTTTCAGGTGGGTTCTTCGAAGGAAAACTCAATTTAAGCTGTGGATTCTGTTTGCTGGAATTTCTGTGCGATGGGTCTTCCAAACGGAACTGGCTATGAATTCACCTTGAATGCAATTTTAATGGAATGAAGTTTTGTAGAATAAGGACTGCATTTAGTTAGGAATCACTGCCCGCATTGAACTTTATGGACCTCAGCTACACAGAAATTAATCTTTTTAACCATAGCCATGCTTGTGAGCTCCTGGAAATCTTATTAGAATGCTGTGTTTCTTGACAGCCCTCCTGCAATCGAGCGGTTGTCTGGCGGTCTGTTCCAAGAGGTGATTATTACAAATACCATCCCTGTGAAGCAGAAGAATTACTTTCCCCAGCTGACGGTGTTGTCAGTAGCGAATCTTCTGGGCGAAACAATTTGGCGTGTCTACGATGACTCATCTGTGCAGAGCATGTTCCATTGACCATCGCTTCAATCTTCAGAACGTTTCGACTCCAATGAATCGGTTTTAGTTTTGTGGCTGCTTTCGAACGGAAGCTCCCTTTCGGTTCGTTCCGTCTGGCTCTGGAATGATGGGCCAGGTTTCTCAATTTTGTAGAATACTCATTTCCTTATTTATCAGCAGAAACATCCGATGCGCGCCCATTTACTACAGTGGATTCAGTATATCGATTATATACGACGCTGACATGCTGCGAGTTTTTTGGTGGCCGCCAAAATGACATGAAGGTCTTATTAGAGGTTTAGATGAAGGTATGTACACCAAAAAGCTTCGCAAGAAGCATCTGATAATGGTACCTTAGAGTACCTTAAGTTTTGTTGGTAAATGACTGAATAGTCTTAACATGTATGTTAGTCTTAACATGTATGTTTTGGATACTCTACAAATAAAATTTGAATTTTCAATGTGTTAAATTACTACAGATATATCTTAACCCCTTAAATGCCTTGGATTTTGCACATTTTTGCTTATATCCTTGCTTAAAATATCATTTACCACAATTTCATGAAATTGGTCATTAACCCTAGAAGGCCCAAGGTCGTTTTGGGTTCAAAAACATCATTGCTTTTGAAGTGCTATAAATGTAAATGTTACTAAGTTATAGAAATCTCAACCGTATAGTATTGTAATGAACATGTTCTAGATAACATAAGTCAAATTTGGAGTCATTTGACCACATGGATTGCAAGACTATAATGTTTTAATGTTGAAACAAGATGCTGAAATTTTCCTAGCAATACATTTGAAGGTGAATTCGATTTCTAAACCTACTCAAATGAAAAAATTTGAAAATATGAGTGATTCAAAACCAATATACAAAGACATTGGTGAAAAAAAATATCATTCAATTGATTCAACTTCTTATATTAATGTGAAATTTTAGCCACACAAACTAGACTAGTATCTGCAACTTTACCAAAAAAATCATTGGAAACGGACACTGTATGGAGATGAAACAAGCCGTTGAAGTTTACAGTGATCCAAAAATGTCTGAACTTTGAACTTCGAATTGCTCCCCAACATTCAAATAAGTTTGGATTTGCATGAAAATTTTATCACAATAACTAGACTAAAAGGGGAATATAATCCAATAAATTTTTATTTAAAACAAACATTTGACAAAGTAGATACAAGCCCTCAAAGTTGCATCTGTCGAATGCAGTTTGGTGAACTCAAAGTGAACCTATGAACTTCGATTGGCTTCCAGAAACGTGATTCATCTTGGATTGATCTGAAAATTTTACCACACAAATTACAAGACAAAGCACAACTTTCGCACCAAGTTTTTATTGAATTTGGATATTAGATGCAAAAGTTACAGCACTTTCAATTGGACTTAAAACTATGTGAGGATACTTTTTGTCTTCTTAGGCAGTCTAGGGTTAAGGAAGGTTGTCTTTTCAAGATTAAAGTATTACATTGAATGAATGAGAAGTTTGTTGGACTAAATAATGTCTACTAGCCTTCCCTCTATTCATCATCCAAAGTATAGATGTTGGAGTGCTTAAGGATTAAATTGATACTAACTCATCATTGACCAAATAGAGTGGGCATGCTCAAAAACAAATTAATTTTGAAACTACAAATTGCATTGGAATTGCACTTCAACCTCATAACAAGTAAAAAATGAATAATTTAAAATCTTATAACCATTTGGATTTCTTTTGTACACTATCTATAATTTCATAGAGAAAAATGAATACACTTCAACCTTATAACAAGTAAAAAATGAATAATTTAAAATCTCACAACCATTTGGATTTCTTTTGTAGACTATGTAACATTTCATTAAAATGCAATGAATAATTTAAAATCATACAACCATTTGGATTTCTTTTGTACACTATCTTTAATTTATAGAGAACCTTTGGAAGAAAGTCAAAGATTTTTTGCAATAAGGTGAAGAACAAGCAAAAAATCACACAAGCTTTTCAATTGGTATGGGATCAAGTATCTCCAAAGTAGTTGTGAAGATCATTAGTACTATGTACCATTAAATACAAGTTGTAATTTCACAAATCAATGGTGGCAACACTAGATGGTAGATGGTGTATACAAAATCTCAAACTCTTTGTATGAGTTTCAATTACATATGTGTTTTATTAATATTGAAGTAGACTTTAGTGTGATTCCAATATAATCCACAATTCGAAATTCTATTTATTTTTAAGCATACACATGTCTTTTGAAGTTCTTGTAATCTCAATACAATCCAAAAATTTGTAAGTTTACTAAACCTCATTATACATTATAGGAAATAATATATTTAAGTCCCTTTTGTGAGAAGGGTTGCAATTACAATAGGTGTACATTAGGAAAAATTACTAGGGAGGTTCAATTTGTCTATTTGGCATGAAATTTAGAATAAAGGTACATGTAATAGTTTCAAACATTGAGTATATTATTCAATTTAAAAAAAATTAGTGTACTATTTTAAACCTGCCTCCAATTGGGTGTCTACCTTGGCCGTTGGATGGAGGAGTATACTAACATTGCAAGGATTGACAATGAATTTTTATGAAAATAGTATCATGTCAATAGCGCACATAGGGTCAAAGCAACATTACTTTGTCCAAAGCCTACGAAGAGGGAAAAAAAATTCTACAAGAATGCTTTAGTGCAATGTAAGCGCAATCTTGTCTAACAAAATGACCTTTTATGGAAAATTTTGAATTTTTTAATATACTAAAACTGAAGTGTCTTCAAATTCTTTTTTTTCTATTTTTTTCTCCCAATAGCTTGTGTAGTATCCATCAGTAGTCTACAATATTCTATAGTACTGCATAGTACTGAATCAAAAGTGTAGATATATAAGCACCCTGAAGCAACAATTTAGATTTGTTTGTGCTTTGTTGACACATTGTAAAAGTAGTATAGCATAGTATTGCTAGTCCTATGGCGACAAACTACATTTTTGGCCTAAAACAACGAAGTGTTTCTTACAGCTACCCTAGAATTCTTGTTTTATGAAATGAAAATATAATCTGTAATTGATTTGGCTTTGACAAGCTTTTCAATTATATAATTACATAATAGTTAGCTTTGTAGAAGGTTTATGTCCATTTAAGAATTTTTTTTAAATAACTTTTGTTCCTAAAACTACTTAGAGTGAATTCAATTGATATTTCTTATAAAAGGTCTCATATCATTGTTAATTGTAGAAACAAGCCTATTGGTCTATGAATTGGAATATTTTGGTGACTACCTTGATTATGGAGGGCCATGTCCTTCTAAAGTTAAATCTAAATATTTCATGTTTTTTAGACAAAATTTAGATGTGCTCTAATGTATGAATTAAAAGTGGAGATGATAGAATGATATGAATTTCAAATTCCATCTATATCATCAAATATAAAAATATCTTTGTAGATTTATTTTTACAAAACAATTTAGAACATTTTATTTCAAATATTCACACTTTATTCATATGTTAACCATATAATGCATGGTTGTCATAGTGGACGGACGTCCGGTTTGCCCGTCCATTAGAGGTCCCGCCCGTCCAATACAGTCAACACATAGTTGACTTTCTGATAACGGAAAAATAGGCCACGTGGATGCCATGTGGATTAAGGAACATGCTGGGCACGGACGAGATCGTCAGGGTGCCATGACCTAAACCCTAAAGGCGTCTGCGCCCTGGATTTCACATTCCGAGGTGACGTGTCATTCCGCAAAATTGCACAAGTTACAAAATTAAAGCCGTCTGGACCGTCCGTCCTTCCGGTCCGGTTTGTCCATCTGTTTGTCCTATCTGATGACCCTAACTCGCCCATTATGACAACCATAATATAATGTCCAAAGAAATACTCTCTTAAAGAATCTATAATCCTCTTTCCATTGCCTACAAATCTCACCATCTCACACACATTGAGAATTTGAGATGCAAAGAAAATGAATTTTTCTAGTGATATAGATACTACAAGAAAATGGCCAAAAATGTGACTTTGAAGTCACGTACACCCCTCTGAGGCCAATTGCCAAATGACTCTCCCTTTATAATTGCATAGGATAATTTTTTTTTATATTGATGCAATCGCAGCATAGTCACGTCTGCAACTGTAAGATGAACAATGGATGAAAAATGGAGAGTATTTGCAATCATATGTCCAAGGTCCATTTGGTTTAGGCACTACAAGAGAATAGGGTGTCTTAAGTGAGTTTTTAAGTATAAACCTAGACATAAGATTTTAAATAATGACCTTTAAGAAGATTTTCAGTAAAAATTTACTAGAAATATATGTGTTTTTAGTAAAATTTTCTAGAAATCTCCTTAAAATTCATTACTTAAAATCTTTTTTCTAGGTTTATACTTTAAAATTCACTTAAAACACCCCTTTTTCTTATAGTGAGGCTTGGAAAACTGCAATGATATTATGCGACTCAGCATCACTTTAAGGTTACTTGGAAATGACTCATTGGTCATTGCAGTCAACTATGAGGAACTCCCGGACTTTTTGAATGAATTTTTCGATGATTTTAAGCTCCACAGTTTAGAAAGTCTTTTGTAATAGACTTCAGTGGCCATGGAAGATATAAAAGGCAATCATTTACGAGTCCCGATGATGTGCACTGCGACTGTTCACTTCACTGGAAGGTGACTTCAGCATGGCTCCTCTAGGACTAGGATGCAACTTACAACTAAATTACTGATTACTTGTCCTTGCCAGTAGTCATTTTCATTTGAAGATGACAAATTCATGACCCAGATGTCCATAGAAACAATTACATTTTAATTCTTTTAAAGAGCAAATAGAAGTGAAGGGGGAGGTTCACTTGGACAACTGACATGGCACATTGTAAAATGGAATCTTAGTTTTCAATTCAAGTCTTTGAAAAAATAGCACTCCCACATATTGAGTCATTGAGAGGTCCGTGAGGTACTACTTTTTGCAACCATGTACGGTCTTTTAAGACTCCCACATAGTTCACTGACACGTTGCGTGCATCCATGCTTGGCACTTCAAAATTGAAGCTACCCCACTATTGTATGTTTGGAAACGGTCAATTTCTCTATCATCTACTCTAAAATGGCTCCCAAAGGACTTCATCCTTGTGTAGTACATTGCCTTTTGAGAAGGTTTAGTTGTCAACAATAGGCAATCTAGTTCTTTTAGCTTTGTCATATCCAAAAGTGAATTTTGCACTATGTTTGGTAACTAATCGTCAAATGTTAGAATATTGGCATTCCGCGAGCTTCCGATCTTCCAATTCCTACCAGGACTTCTTCAATGAGAAGTTTTGCCTAAAGGAATTATGAATATAAACAAATTCACGCAGAACATTATTGAATTACCCTTAGCCCACGTCCTTTGTCACTTGTAGCTCAGAATGACTCTATTGCAACTTGAAACAGTCATTCTGTAGTTGACTATTAGTTCTATTGAACTACACTGACTATGAAATGACTATGGTATGATTGTCACTTGACTACTATTGATACAATGACTTTGATTGTGCTATGCCTACCCATCTATATTCTCAACTTCTTCCTTTATTGTAATACAACAGTCAACAATCAAATACAAAGATACTTCTCTACATTTCAAGCATGGGAGTCAAAGAAGTGTGACACATGACTTCTAAATAATATTGTTCCAAACAAGAGGCATTGGACAAAACGTACTAATGCGCCAAATCCCATAATGCAAAAGTCATCACGTATGTTTTATAAAACAAGAAAAAGGTGTTCGCCACAACCAATAGAATTATGACTTATTGTCCTAAATGATTACAAAACACTATAGCAGAGTTCTGCTGTATAATTGGACTAGCTTTATGATGTGTATAATATTGCAGTCATTGTTTAGTTGTGAAAATGATTGCAAGATGAAGAGTTTATAAAAATTGAGCAAATACTATGTACATCTGCAACTTCTTATTCAAGAAGTAGTTGAACTTCTGACATGGAAATTTATTAATCTCAATTGGAATGGATGTAGTCATAGATCAATTATAGAATAGTTGTAGATTAGTCATAAAACAATTGTAAGTCAATCATAGAGTAGTCATACTAACACTAAGTTAAGGTTTCCATGTGGCATCATGTGGTTCAATTTGATCCTTATATGATGAATGGCTTAGATTTCACTGCTCTCTTTGGCATGAACAAAACCCTATATTTCTTCTCAGCCGCCACTATATTTTTATGCTTGTTGCATCTCACCATTGCTCCATCTTTACAAAGAGGTGAGTTGATCCATCTTAGGTATTACAACTCTTTCTAAGCTTGGTTCTCTAGGTTAGGATTTGTGTAAATTCATTGTTCAAGCAAATGGGCTGATTTCCCTTGGGTATCACAATTCTTTCCAAGTTTAGTTCTTTTAGGGTTTGTATAGTTCATTGTTCAAGCAAATGGACTGATTTCTCTCGGATATCACAATTCTTTCTAAGTTTGGTTCTCTTAGGACTTGTGAAGTTCATTGCTCAACCAAATGGATTGATTTCTCTTAGATATCACAACTCTTCTAAGTTTGGTTTTCTTAGGGTTTGTGTAACTTCATTGTTCAAGCAAATGGTCTAATTTTTCTTGGATATCACTATAGTGGAACAGAAAAGAAGCGGGACTCGTGGGCAAAGAAGGTGCCACTCTAAACAATGATGGTGCATAATAGCTATTTTTGTATTGTTTTTTTTGGCTATTCTGGAGAACTAGAGCCATCTGTATAGTAGGAGTGACATAGAAGTTGGCTTGCAGTAGTACACAAGTGCATTTTGAGTTATATATGAACAGAAGTCGTAGGGGAGTCATATGTCAGTCACATCTTAGTTCTGAAGGGCAGTGGAGGAACTACAAGTAAAGGGAGATGGCTATTAGCATTATATAAAGTTGAGTAGTTGAAATGGCATTTTTGATTTCAAAAAATGAGCTTGCGAGAGGAACTAATATAGTATATATAGTTGGCAAAGATGAAAAGGACATGGTTGTAAGTGTGAAGACCTTCTGGATTTCTTCTGGATTTGCAAATGCAAAATTTTATTTTTGGTGTTATTGCTATTTTGAGAAATGGTTTTTGTCATGACTGAGCCCTAATAAACCTCCCTTGTGTGTGTGTGTTTAAAATGCAATGTCAAAGTTCAATTGTAGTGTTTGGTGACTGCGGTCATTATAAGTGCAGACGTTGCTTGACTGGCTCTTTCATGATTTTCACATGCATGTATGTGCCTAAAATTGTAGCACCTGTAGTCACTATAGAGTAGTAGGCCAACTACAAAATGACTGCATGACCTACACCACTCTATAAAGAAGCCCAATAATCAACCAAAACTGTAATGCCAGAGGACTACAGATTCATTAATCTAAAACCAATGCCCTCCCCAAATGTAATTTGTGCACTCTGTCATTATTAGAAGATGACTTCAAAATGACTACTCAATGACCACTTGTGACTAAGACTGAACTATGGCACGACTATGTCACAACTTGCACAAATAGACAACCATGCAGATGACGTGGCAATCCATGTCAAATTTGAAAAGGGTATGAACTAGCCAATTTGGAAAAGACTTGTGGTTGTCCACATCAGATTTTTCATGGATCCTATACAACTTCGAGATGACTACCGAATGACTAGCCATGTAGACTCAGTTAAATACTTCCTGAACCTAAGATTCCTTCATCCATCTTTAACCTTCTTTGTCGCTTAGAAAGAAAAAGATGGTGATACTATATATTTTGTTCATGTAGATTTTAGCTCAATGAAAATGTTTTTTACACGACTCTACTAGGGCCAATCATTTAGTTGTCAAAAATTGAAAATGTGACTTCTGGCAGTCGTCAAAAAGTCATTTTTTGCAATCATATTTTTGGCCATTTTTTTGTAGTGAGAAAATTGTGTACAACCATGTAACAATGATAATGACAATGACAAATGAGCTAGAAAGAGTCAAACATGCCATTTCCTCCAATTTCCTCCCCTTCCCCTCAATGAAAATTTAAAATCGTTGATTTAAAATTTTAAAAAATACTCCTCCCTCCTCGTATGTCATTGATTTGGATATGGATGTAGATGTGGATACAATATATGATATGATACCCATACGGAATATGGATACATGTATGTGTAAAAATACAAATATGATATGAAATACAAATATTGTATGGAGATATATATCTTATATGGAGGGATACATATGATACGGGAATACATATATTGTATAAGGATATGGATACAATATGGAATTTAGCCCATATCAAATGCCATCCGCCCCTCCCTTGAAATTTACAAATTAGTGGATGGAGGAGTTACTTAAAAAAATAATTTAAAATACATTGTACTTGGAAGGGTACATGGGGATTAATAAAAAAAAATGAATTTGACTTGATTTGAGCTCATTGTGACAGTTTTGTCACAATGACAATGAGCACAAAAGAAGCAATTATTGCCTCTAGTTTAATGTAATAGTGAACAAGTAAGGGCAAGCATGTTGGGCATTGTGTATGTAGTGCTTCTTTTACTTTGGATTCTCACATTGTCTTTGAAAAAGTTGTACACAATTCTCTCAACAATGCAAAAATCTCACGAGGAAGATTTGAATGTTTTTCTTCATGTATTGACATAAATGATGCAAAAGAGTCAATTCTCTTCTAATATAGCATATAGGGTAGACAAATCTAAGTTACGACTTGATTTGCAATCAAAATATTTTGGAGCCAACTCCAAGAAGGCTACATAATTTTTTCAAAGTGTGCACTTGTTACAAAAATCACACCCAAGTGGAATTATAATTTTTTGACTAAAATTGTAAATTTTTGAAGAGGTCTACCTTGAAATTACAAAATTGTCCATAGAATGGAGTCGGAATCGTTCCATAAATAATCTATAACCGCCTTAAGTATTCACCAATATTGGATTGACATATTATCTTTTATAGGAATTAATGCATTGATTTTATCTAAAGCAAGGAATTAGAATTTTTTTGTCTAATACACTACAATGTGGTCTATGGTAGATATATTTAAATTCATATCAAAACATACAAGGTTCTCATGATGATATACTTTAGAACATGACATCAAAAAGAACAAGTAGATTATTAGAAAAATTGCATGAAGACTTATTGTTTTACATCTTGTTGCAAGCTAACCTTTAACTTTTATTCAAATTTATAATATGCTTTTCCAATCTAATTATTGTATTTTACTAGAAGCTTTGACACTCAACTACTTAATAGTTATTTAAAGTTGGAAAACATGATTCAAGAAGACCATATGAATCTAATAATTTATAGGCATTTTTTTGGATTAGCATAGATATGCAGGCCTAAGTAGATTACTACAAACTCAAATTATAGGCCTATTGCTATTATTAAACATTCAAATTGTAGATGTATTCCTTGAAGCATTACAATTTCTACAATATAGGGTAGTTATGAAGAGACAAATGTTGAGTTAAAAAGCTTGATAAACTATTGTTTGATTGATAAATAGACATAAAAATACTTCATATTTGATCCTTTCTATAAGAAGAAGACTAAAAGGAAATTTAAATTGTAAACTCATTCATTTGGTGTATATTTGACTAATTTATCAAAAGATCATGATACAAAATATTTTGTAACTCTAGCAAAAGTCATAGTTTACAGATTTGTAGCCATTTTGACAAAGCCTTATTACATTGAAACTTATTTATTTAGCCTTGAATGTTGATAACATTAAAAAAAATGTTGTTTTGGTTATACATGGATCAAGCACACAAGATCTAGCATAGATATCAATATTGGTACTTTAATTATCATTTGTAATTATAATTAGGTTTTTGCATTTTAATTTTAATTTTATGGCAATGATGTTTAAAGTGTGTGCTTCTATACCACTATATTAAAAAATTACAAAGAAAACTATTTGTAATTATTGTGATCATTTGGTTGATTTATTAAACATTCTAATTATTTATTAGGTATATCAATTGAACAATGGATAATGTTTTTTTTTATCAAAATAAAGAGGACAATTGAAGACCCTATCAATGAAATGCATAAAAAATAAAAATCATCATAAATTAAGGTCAAGGATGATTACATTATGAGTTTGTTAAAAAATGTAGCAACTGATGTTGTACAATCAATAGAAGGTACAAAAGTTGTCAAAGAAGATGTGTTGAGAAGACGAGAATCCAACACTATCAATCAAAAGTACCAAAATGAACTTGAAGTGGCAAAAAGAGTACAAGAGATTGAAGTTAGAGAAAATACTTCAGACCAAATGGAACAAAACTTATCAAAAATTAAAAACTATGTAAAAAAACAAAAAAGAATGAAGAATAGCATGGAAAGGAGGGAATGGTTACTCAAGACATGGAAATATTAATAATGCTTTGACAATTTTCAAACTTACTAATATAAACTTAATTTTTTGGCAGAATTATATATAATTAAACAAATATTCAATATTAATTAGTATGGAACTTGCAGTAATTACACACCCAAGATTAGGTTCTGCTATGGACCCAACTATTAATATAAATAAACTAAGGCAACCAAACTCTCCAAATGATGACCAAGATTCTAATACAATTCCAATTAAACCTCTTGTAATAGTAGGAAAACTATCGCCATTGTCAACCCCTTTAATGGGTGCTATTCGAATTCGAATGCCTGGAGGTCCTGAAGTACTAGAGTATAAGAGTGTGACAACTCCCAAACCAAAAAGGGGTGAAGTTTTGATACAAGTCACCGCAGCCTCGATCAATAAATACGATACAATGTTACACAAAGGTTCATATTCTCCATTACCAGGAGATGATATTTATCCAGGAGTAGATTGTGCCGGAATTATTGAAAGCATTGGTCTAGGAGTGACCAAATGGAAAGTAGGAGATGAAGTAAGTATATGTTTTGTTGTTTTTGGTAGTAATGGAGATCAAATTTTGAATTTTTTTTTATTTGTCGAAGAAAAATATTACCTAAGTGGATTGAGAAGTTATATTTGTATCATATTTGTCAATAATTTATTGAGGTACAAGAATATAGAATAAAATTTTATCATAAATGTTTAGATTTGAACAAACCTTAGTTGCTAAAAGATTAGGGTCATTTTAGGCAAAAATTGTCAAAAATTGCCATTTTCAAGTACATTGAGAAAAAATGGTTTAAGAATTAAACTATACAAAAAAATTGTAATAGAATACTATAAGAATGTATGGAAAAATATTGGAAATTTTGAACCTCTATTAAATGACATTGGCAAGATTATTTCATTTCAAGTTAGAAGAAAAATACCCTTTTTATACTATGTCCAAGTGTCTTAGACTAACAAATGACTATAACTTCTCTAAGTAGAGTTGGATTATCACTACAATTAAGTCATTTTTGTGCCATTGCATACTATATAATGTTAGTTATATGCTTGTCAAATCTCAAAAATAGAAGAAGAAATTATCACATGTTGTTGAAAACTATAAGGCTAGCCCATATTTTTAGTGGCCTAAAAGCTTTTTAATTTGACACTAAATCCGAGAATAACTTATATTCCAATAAAAAAGGAAGATGTCCACACCTTATGACTAAATTTCAAAGTTGACTTTGATCCATTCCAATCCATGATTAACTTTGTAGAAATCTATTCAAATTTCTAACTGGACATTTTAAGAAGCCGCATTGTCTATTAGGCGATAATAGAGAAGAAAATCTCCACTAACCTATATTTACAAAAAAAATTCATTATGAATTTCATATTTTTATTAATGCATGCAACCATAATTTAATAAATCTTTCATGTCAATTGGTTTTTTAGCTATAAAATTACCTTAGGTAGCTGCTATACTAAGTGGAGGAGGATATGCTACTAAAGTGGTAACTCATGAAGATCTCTGTTTACCCATACCAAGAAATATTACAACAAGTGATGCTGCTTCTTTTCCTGAAGTTGCATGTAACATTATTTTAAGCATTTTTACATATCCAGGGATAGCAAATAATACTCCTCAAAAAGAGCCATTGAGAGTATTAGTAAGTTCAAATTGCATTCAAGTTTCTTTCATTCACACTTATTATATCCTTTTGTCAAATTAAAGATGATATAATTTTATTCATCTTTCCATTTTTATTTCTAAAATAAATCTTCTTTGAAATGATATATTTCAAAAAAATTTTATGCCATATGATACTAATATAATCCATCATGATTTTTATTTACAAAAAATTAATAGATAATTACTATTTTCAAATTTAAAATATAAATTTTTACATGCATAAATCAGTAAAGTAAGATTTAAGATCATATTGAATTTTTATTTTTATTTTTAATAATTTAATAACAAAACAATTACAAATATATTTCTATATATTAGAAAATATCATTCATATATGCAATAGTTCAATATTATTGATACTCGAGGTAAAAAATATGTCCAATTGACAACAAATTTTTCATTATATTTATTATTTTGTAGATAACTGGTGGTGGTAGTGGTGTTGGCACTATTGCAATTCAATTTGCAAAAGCTAAAGGCTGCAAAGTATATTGCACTACTTGTATGTACACAAAAATACATGTATGCTTGCAATCTAATCATTTCTCTTTCCTAAACCATGACAAAATCTAAAAATGAAATGTCATCATCAAATTGTTTAACCCCTAAAGTTTCATGATTATGTTTTCATCCAAAATATTCAAAAACCACCTTTTTAGTACAAGAACCAAATTTTTGAAAGAAATTTTTTTTGACATATGTAACCATAAAATCTTGTAGTGTAGTATAAAAAACATGAGGTAAGAATTTCAAACATTTCCACTATGTGCATTGTAAGATATAAGCATCCAAATGCACTAAAATCATTTTTTCTTGCCTTGCAAAAAGAAGAGCAGCTGCATTTCACAAGTTCACTTTCCTATGAAAAATGACCAAAATGGTGGTGCTTCTCTGGATTTTTTTTTATAGACAAGTCAGCCACATGCTTGAAAATTTTCAAATCATTTGAAATTGTACAACATATAGGGGAAAGATAGTAAGTAGGTAGTAGTAGAGAATGATTCAAAATTCAAAATTATTATGAATTGAAATATGGAATTGAAAAATGTCAATTCTAATCGTTAAAGTTCTGTAATAAAAAATCTACATCCTATGATATATTTTCTTCCAAAAATATTGGAAATTGAATAAGATAAAGAATTTCAAAGTTTATTTTAGAGTAGGCAATCCATAAGACCATAACTGCCCGCAAACAAAAAAAATCCTCATAACTTTTGACTCATTGATGAAAATGGAATGATTCAAAGCCTTCCATGAATACATGTATATATAATTCTAAAAAATCAATTTAAAATTTTTATTTACGAAAAAAGTGATTTTTTTAATGAGCCCAAATTGCCCAATTACTTTTGACTCCTATTTCCAAATGTCATGAAATTTAGTGCTTGTGAAAGATATTCCTTGTTCCTAACTTTTATTAAAATTTGGGCCAAAAATATGAAAATCCCTAATCACACGCACCTACCCAAAAATTTTATGTATCCAAAAAATGTAGCTTAGTCCTTTGGAGGTTAAGCCAACAATGTAAAAATATTACTTTACCAAAACTTTGTTATAATTAAAATCTCAATGAGTTGTCTATGAATGTTTTACAATATTTTCATTTTTTAATTGTGATATCATAATTATATGATAATGTACAAAAATTAAACATTAAATTTAATTTGAAGCTTCAAGTTATCAAACTCATTTCAATTGTCATTTCTTTCATTGGGTAGCTATTACGGACAAAGCTATAAAGTGTGAACAACTTGGAGCACATATGGCAATCAATTATAATAAAGAAAATTTTGTAGACAAAATATGGAGGGATACTATGACATTAAATGAGCCAGGTTGGATAATGTTTTTTTGGATATTTAAAATTTGTCTTTTATTCATCATTAAATAAATTGTATATAAGCACCTTATAGATATAACTCACCCATACAAATGAATAGGTATATGGGACAACATGAACAAAAAAAATTTAATATGATTAAAATGTACTTTGATGACAAGGAGAGAATTAGGCATCATACAACTTTTGTTTTCTTCCTAATCACTTATTTATATTGCACTTAAGGAAGTCTTCATTATAAAAGAAAAAAAATAAACCTTTGTGGCAATAGTTTTTAAACATAGGTATACATGGCTAGATTCAATATTTAATTGATATTTTGAAAAAAATTGCTAAATTTTGCATAATCTCAATAAAGACATTGAAAAATCCACCATTTCCAAAAAATAAACAAATTTGTGTCTAACCAACTAAGTACTAAGATATCTAGCTTTGATACAAATTACTTGCATTTAAAAAATAATAATAAAATAAAATAAAATAAAAACAACATACAATGTAAAACATCCATATAAAGATCTATTTTCTAATAATTGTAACACAATGTTTTGTGCCAGGAGTAGACATGGTCCTTGATGTTGTTGGAGCATCGTGGACAAGTCAAAACCTTAGAATATTAAAAAGAGAGGGAATACTTTTTATTGTTGGTATGAGGAAAGGACAATTTTCAAACATTTTGATTGGTCCCGTGTATACAAAACAATGTTCTATTCGACGTAAGTTTATAACAAAATTCTTATTTGATAAGTAGATTTTCATACACATATATACATCAAATTTTAAAACTATTAAATTATATAAGATTGTTTTGATTGATATAATGATTTATTGCAGCTGCCTCTTTGCGAGGCCAAAGTATAGAGATGAAAGCTGAAGTAATAAAAAAAGTTCAAGAATATATATGGCCTCTAATAGAAACAAAGAAAATCAAACCAATTATAGAGCATACCTTTCCTTTGGAAAAGGTTGTTTGGGCTCATCGACTTATGGAATCTAATATCCATTTTGGAAAAATCCTTCTCATTGTTGATCCAGAAAAAGTAGCAATAGATGATGCTGCAAGGCCAATAGAAAATCCAAGTACATGTGATTAGCTAAACATACTACAAAAATCTTTTTAAATGATTTGAATAGAATCTGCAATTAACTAAAATTTTTATTGTATAATAAGTTGTAATAATTTTTTACTATAAGGTAGCTTCAAATGAATAGATAAAAAGCTAATAAGCTATTCTATGCTAAGACATTGGAGACATAAAAAATGAAATTTGAGCTAGGAAATAAATTTGATAGGCATGTTTTAATTATTTTTTTAACTTATCTTTAATTTAAATTATCATTGATTCATTGGTGAAACAAATAAATTATCTTTTATTTGATTTTTTATCTTATTTCTTGGCAAAAATCTTATCATGTAGCAAAATTATAAATGATTTAATAAAAATTTAGATATACTAAAAAAATATTGAATGTTAGAAACATTAGTTTATTAGAAAAATAAAGATTTTTGTATCTCATTCATTTGGGCATAATGTAGTCATTTTTGTTTATAATTCTTTACATATATTTCAAAGATATATTTAAGTTTTTTAGTTTAATATTTTATTAGTGACATGACAATAAGAGATAAATACTCTAATGTTTAATGTAGAAATTGTCTACTAATTTTCATGCAAATTTAAATATAAATGCTAAAATAATGATTTTTATAATTTCTTTGAGTATCGTTTTTAGATTTGATGTTAAGCATATATATTAGAATTACTTATAAACTTTATGTTTAAGAAAATTTTCATAGATCTTTATCAAATCAATTCAAATAGATTTAACTTTGCATATCTATCATAAAAATTAATTTGATTGAAATTTCACATACGAATCAACATAATATATAAACTATAAAAAGATTATTTGCTACATGCTTTGAGACTTTAAATATTAAATAATTTCACACTTTTGAGGAATTTCTAATATCATTTAGGAAGAGCATTCAAAATTTTCTTTATATTTTTAATATTACAATCAATTATACATTTCAAGAAAGAATATACAATCGTGCAAATGAAAGTTTATTTTCAGTCTATAATATACAAGGTCTTATCATGCACTCAAGGTGTATACAAATGTTTATTTTGTGTACTAGTCTTGTACATTTTTTTGATACTGCACCAAAATTTAAAATAAATTATCTACCTTGTTTGACTAAAGCTAATTCCCAATCTTTATTTTCAAATTTAAAAAAATTCTAAATTGTAATTGGTATAAAATGCACATTTAAAACAACAAAAAGTGAAAATTGTAATTTTTGTAAATCTTTAAAAACTAATCTTAGTCTTTGAATATAAAAAGTTAAGGAAGTCCAAATATAAAAATTAAAAAAAATAATATGAATATGAATATAAAATATGAAATTTCTTTAATATTAAATATCTATATTAAAAAAATTATCTCACTTGTTATCAATGATATCTCTAAATTTAATGTGCATATTGTGATAAAAGTTCTCTTTGGTATAAATATCTTTATTTTGAGCACTTGAAATTTTTTATTTTTATGTTTGGTATATTCATTTGGCTTGAATAATCTTGGTCTCTCAAATGCCTACACCAAAACATTAAAATAAAAATTGAACTTAAGTTCAATGTACATTTATCATGGAAATTTTATAAATTTATCAAAATACCACTTCATAGTATGTACATCGTAACAAATAAAACTTGTATATTTTAGCTTATAAATATCACAAAATTCTACAACATCTATTATATTTCTACAATTTTTCATATTTGTTTATTGTCACATTAACATATAACCTAAACTATTGATTGTTTCAACATTATTGAAATCCTATAAATATAAGCATTATAAGAATACAAGCTATGATTGATGAAAATCTAAATGTAGATTTCAACTTTTTGTAATAATTTTGTCTTGAAGAAATGAATGGATTATATTCTAAATGTACCAGATATGAAAGTATTGTCCAATAAGGGGAACACCCATTTTGGCACATTCTAGCAATAAAAAACTGTGGTTTTATACAATCTTAAAATTGGTAAATTTAAAAATAAAAATTCATTTCAGATTTAACAAAATCTCTAAAACCAACCCCAAAAATTTCATTAGGGGATGACATCACCACGTTAAAGATTGAATACATGATAATTGATCCACAATCTTTATAATTATGGATGTATTATCATCATTCTAGTCAATATACAAGTTACACTACCTTGAAATCCTAAAACCTAAATTCCTACAAGGAATAGTTGTATATTGCAATGTTATTTAGTATTGGTGGATGTTCTTTTCTGCCAAGTCTAAATCTTCAATATACAAAATATTATATCACTATTAATTCACTAGGTGAAAATTCAACTAATCATCAAGCATGTGGGACAAATCAACATTGGTAAGTTTAATATAACTAAGAAGAAAAAATAAATAATTGGCCCGAGAGAGAATCTCAAGATTTTGTTTTATAATCATTTTTGAACTAATAGATGTATTAGGCAACTCCAAATTTTCCACTTTAGGGAACTAATTTAAAAAATACCTATATTTTTTATTAGTCAATTTAGCTTTTTTGAATTCAATCATTTGGTGGCAAATAAGATGATCTTGTTTTGGTCTTCAAGATAAATAATTTAGAGCTGGGAACTCTATGTTCAAAAATGGTATGATTGAGCACCTTCCTTGAGGACCAAATATTCATAAATATTCTTTCCTAAGAGGATAAAAAAAACATTGAAAACAACTTGTAGCCCTTCCTATTTATACACGTAAATAGGAAATTTGATTGAGTTCAAAATAACTATATCTAACTTTTATAAGTGAGTTGAATTTCAACAAGTTGTAGTTGAGTTCAAAACTCATTTAAATAAGACAACCATTCAGAACAACCTTAAGGTATTATTCTACTTCAAAATCTAATTCATTGCATGTGGCACTATTAGAAACATTGACCACATATACTTGAGAAGTATACCCCAAAAGTTAAACCCACACCTATTCAAATTTGTCATGTGGGGTCTTCTTGTGGATTTGTGCTTTAGTCTATAGGACCCATGTTTTAATATTCGTGTCGTCTTAATGTGTTGTTCAACCTCAATTTAAGATAAGACACCCAATAAATGTAATGAAAAACAAAAAAAACTCAATTCAAGAGGATTTGACTACAACAAAGTTTAGATTCAACTCCACTATCTATTTGTAGCTTGATTATAAATGTCTAATAAATAAAAAGGTCCAAGTGGATTCTTTATTGAGTTCAATTATATGCATGTATTGGAAGGTCTATAACTATTAGACAAAATTAGAATATAATGACATTATTTTCTTTTAAATTATAATATCATCCTTCTTTTACAAGGATAGACATAAATACATGATCCTTTGCCTCCGTTGTTGAAGAAACTATACTACAATAAACTTGATCATTGTAAGACTAGCATATAGTCACATCCTATTCACAATTAGCTTTTACTCATGCAAAAACATCTTTTCTTTGGTTTAAAGATAAAATTACAATACAATATATCACTAGAAACAATATATTTCTAAATTAGCATAAAATACAACCACATCAACACAACTTTGTTAATTCATTCTTGAATCAAGACACTCAAATCAACAAAATTTATTGATTTGAACATCTACTATTGGTAGTGGTAACTACACTAAATTGACCTATTTAGGGTTGACAGGACAGTCGGATGTCCGGGACATCTGGACGCGGATGCTGTGTCCGCAGCGTCCATTGACATTCGCGGTCTCGGCGGACGCAGCGTCTGCCGGGACCGCCCCGTCCACCTGTCCGCCTGTCCGCCCCGCTCGTTCACCTTTCGACGGTGGAAGGGACGCTGCGTCCGTGAGGACGGACGTCCGGACGTCCGGATTATGGACGCTATTTTGGATCAGACATACTGATTTGTCAACCCTGGACCTATTTGCAATAGTACCATTTTATCTTGATTCTAGTCTAAAATGTAAGCCGTTTGATTGTGAGAGTCTAAGATTGATTTTAGATTTATTTAGCAATTATTCAATTGTAGTAGTTGAGAATTCATGATTTATTCAAATGATGTTCAAAAATTTAATTCAATAAGAATCTCAAATCCTTTTTTAACTCCCAATAAAATCCTTCAAAAATTTAGATAGTTTAACTCTTCAAGGCCCAACAACTTTTTGACAATGGAGGTTTTCAATGAATTCTCCTACTTTGATATTTTTTTGCACATGAATGTGCTTGAAATTTTTAATTTTAACTATACAAAAAGTAAAGACTACTTTTTCTAGTATGCATAGAATCAATTATGGAAAATATCAACCCTTGGATTTTTAGGTTATAAAATTTTTGGATGAATCAATTTATAGGCATTTGAAAAACAAATTTTGGAAAAAAAAACATAAAAGATGAATAACACTTTGAACCCCCATTTAAAAAATTATATTAGAATATAAGAAAAATTTAATATTATGCATTTAAAAAAATAAAAATAAAAATCTCTTTCAAATTTGTACACATTTTCAAACACAAAAAATAGAAAGCTAAAATTGACCAAATTGGATACTACAAAAATCTTGAAAATTTATATACACATCAATTTTTGAAATCCAAAAATTGATATTATTAGCATATTTTGGGAAATATCTTCAAAATAATTAAAATCATTCTACTTTTGTATTTTTAATTACACTAAATTAGACCTAAGACCTTGTATATTTGAAATAGCTAAAAATTAATTTTTTTCCTCTAGGATCAATTTTTTTTGTGTAGATTAAAGACTAGAATTGTCCAAAAAAAATGTTTTTTTCCATCCCCAATATTCCTTTCACTCCAAACAAGTTATGTTTGTTTCTTTTTCTATTAGCCTACATTTCCTAAGTAAATTTTTAAACACTTCCTACATTGAAATTTTGAAAATAAAACAAATAAAACAAATATATAAATTGGTTACTATACAAATGTCCACTTTACAAAATATTGAGGTTTGTTTCCTCTATGGAGAATTTGCCATTGTTAATTTGAAGAAGACACATTGTGTTCTGTTGGTCTCTAAGGTGTTGGTAGTATGGACTATGTTTATATACTTATGTAGATGATTATTGGGCTTGTATAAGATAACTATACCTATTTTCATTTTAACCTCTAAAGTCCCAAATGTCCTGTCAGAAGACACTTGAAGGTTCCTATCATCTCAAATTTTGATACAATTAATTAATTTTTTTTTCTAAGATAGAAATTAAATTAGATTTTTATAATTTCAATTTTCATTTTAATTAGTGACGGGAGCACAAGTAATGCTTAGAAAAGCATAAAATGCTAAAGCCCTAAGAACAACAATAATAACAACTTGAAATTAAAATAAAATAAAAATTCTCAAAAATTATATATATTTCTTTTAATATGGAAACCTTTGAGCCATTTAAATTGAATTACTGATGTGAAAATTATGGAGCATGTAATTTGAGGTCAATTATAATAACTTATAGGGAAAATAATACATAAGATTCATTTTTTAATTCAATTTTCATAATCCCCTCCCCCCAAAGAGTTTGACAAGGTTCAATTTGCTTGCTAAAACAATTAGAGTGTTTCAATTCCATCTTAAAGCTATTAATGATCTAGTTTTTTCCTCTACCCCATACCTACTTCTATGCAACAATTTATCAAAGAATGAAAATCAAGTTCTTATTTTGATTTTTTTTTTCTAGACTTTCAATTCAATTATTTAGCGTAATCTTTTATAATTTCAAAATGTAGGTGTAGTTAAGACAATTTACTTCTTAGTTAAATTTTGTTGTTTTGAATGTGAAACCGGTTAAATTTTCAAGGTTTTTTTTGGAATTAAGTGTGAATGTGGTGATAAATGAAGTTAAAGTGTAAAAGGACTTTTTGACTTGAGCAGTTGTGAGTTTGACGAGTTTTTATCAAGAGATTAGAAGGGGTGTTTGAGGAGGGATTGTGATATATATAGTCTTCTCTTCTCTCATTATTTTCTCTCCTTAATTTTTATTGCATTCGGGACGTGAGGTTGTGTTTTTTGTTGTTGTATTAATTTATAAATTCATAAATGTTATTCATAGTTATTTTATTCACGTAAGTGATAGTGATTATTGCTTAAGCATGAAGTTGAATTTTGATGATATTTTACTTTGAGTATTTTATGAATGCCAAATCAATTAAATTGAATAATTTAATATTCACTTAAGTGATAAATAAGTATTCTTTGCCTTGAGCATTTTATAAAGGAGAATCTCTTTAAGAGAATTTGATATATTTTAAGTAGAGTTTGTCTATCGGTTATATTTTATCTCTTAAGAGAATTTTTGTGTCAATGCTTAAAGGAAGATTTGAAGTAACGAAGAGCAAAATATTAAGTTAAAAATTAACTTAATAATTAATAATTCTAGTGTTTGGAATTGAGTGATCCAAAGATTGGATTTTATTTTGAAACTTAATAATTCCAGTGAATGGTAATTATTTTTATTTAAAAGATTGGAATATTTTTGTGTCACAAGTGGATATATATGTTGGAAATAAAATTAGGGATTGAGATTTATTTAGAGTTGGGAAATGAGTTTAGAATTCTAATAAATAGAAATTATTGAACAATTGTAAATAATTGATGTACATTTTAATTATGGAATGATTATCCATATGATTAAGAAATGGTATTCCAATTGAAGTTATGTGTACATGGATTAATGCTTGAATGTGTATTTAAATTCTTATGTGATATTGGTGTGTGAAATTGTTTATCTAAAGTGCAAGTTGAGAGAATTTCTATATTGTAGCAATATTTTATTGAGAGAAATTAATTGCTTGACTATAGAATTAATATGATTGGAATACAAATGATGTAAAATGGATAGAGAGCCTGTTAAATTAAAATTGAAGCAATGTAAATTTTGTAACCAATTGAATTATGCAAAAGTAGAACGTGAGACTAAAAAGGAAAACATTAAGATAGAGCATAAGAGCAAAGATTCAATAGAAGACAAGTTGGAAAAGATTTGCAACAAAGAAAGATCAATTGGAGATACTGAATGATGAAAGAATATTTTCAAATAAAGACCGGAGCCTTGATAAGGGAAGAATTCAAAATACTTTAAAATAATTTAACAAAGCATATTATAGATTCCTTAAGGAAAATTTCAGAATCGCTTAAGTAGTGTCCTTGGTTGTTTTCAATTCTTAGAAAGGATATATGGTACATTTACTTTAAGTAATTAAGATATGAGCTCTTAAAGCAATTTCAAAGCAAAATGATATTTGTGCAAAACGATTCATGAGTTCTCGGTTAAACCGAATTTTCAAAGTTCAAATATGTATTGTGTGATGCAAGTTGCAAATGAATATATTTGTAATATATTTCAATGAACTCAAAGTATGAGATTTGTGGATGCAGATGCCCTTAACTCACATTTTTTAAATTTATATTTTATCTTAAGATAAGACCGAGACGGATTTAGTGGTTAGAAATTTGTATTTATAATTGGACGGAAACTAGAGAGAGAATTCCTTTCCATTCCTAAATAGGATATGAAAGATACAAAATACCCTAATATATTAAGATTAAAGATATAATTTACCTATTAAATGACATTAGCTAATTAAAACACTAAGCTAACTTAAGTTTTCTCTGAACGAACCTAATTGGAATTGCCTTGGTTTTGTCTTATAAAAAATTATACTACAGTAGGGTACAAAAAATTTTAACTAAAAAGATTCAAAGTTTTATAGTCTATTCTTGCAAAGTACCAAAAAAATAACTTTTTTAACTTAAAGCACAAATATCTTGCAATCTATGTGGTCAAAATTTTTGAAATTTCTTCCACATATTATTATATTAATTTAGTGCAAGTCCTATGGTTAGTTATGCAAAATATAAAATTAATTTTTTTTTTTCCAATTGAAAGGAAAATTTTGGATTATATTGGAAGTGTGAAGGTTATATAATTAGATTATTCCACTTATACATTTTTTTGACAGTGGGCAAATGAAGCGTTTATTCTCAAAAGTGTTGAAAATAAATGTATCCCAAAAGACTTCAGTCTCATGAATAAAAAAAAAACATTGTAAGCAAAAATTAGAATGGATGAAATTTAGAAAGGGTTCACAATTAGGTACAATTATCTTACCATAAGGAAGTTTGAGTAGTTAGTTTAATTGAAAACCAAGTCAATGCTACAAAAATAGAAACTCTCGTAGTGTTGTTCCTTCCTACCACATGTAGAAAATAGTGTCACAATTAACAAAAACCAACTCACATTTTTTGGAAGTTGTGTTGCAACCAACGCAAAACACAAGAAAATGTTAACTGGTTTTATTGATTGTGACATTGTTTTCTACAATGTAAATGAGCAAATGAGCCATCCAGTCACAATTGTCCAAGTAAGACCATATGGTAGAGACAAAGGTGGATTTATTGTACAATCAATGAAAAGCAAAAAAGGGGAATAGTGAATTCCATTAAGGCCAAGCATATTATATTGTACAAAAAAATGTAGGCCATTTTGGGCTTATGTGAGCATCTAAGGATTAAGAGCTGAAATTGATTTTGGAGGAGGTGAAACTTCTTGAAATATTGTTTAGTAAATTTTTCTTGAGAGAAAAATAGAATTGGCATTAATTCCAAGTTGATTCATATTTTTTGGAGCTTTGTAAAATTAGTTATCAATTTTTGAAGCTGAAATGGCATAGGGCTCTAATAGTGTCCACTTCCTAAAATGTACATTGTTTGTACATGGTTGAAGGCTATAAAGAGGCACATTTAAAGAGGTGGACACTTTTAAAGTCTGTGCTTTTATAACCTCCTACCTTATGAGGTCGCAAGGGCTTTCAAACTGCCAACCAATGGGGCCCAATTACCAAGCGGGTCCATTTCCACCTTCCCTGGTGGAAATGTTTTCAACATAATAAGAAACAATTCTCTTCATTTGTTGATTGATTTAACATTCATTTTGAGTTCTGAATGTCAACTGTCCTCACTCCTTGCAATTTTGGTTGACATGGTTTTAAGATGCAAATGAAAATTTGATACCTTCACAACTCTATATAAGGTAAAACAACTCATTGCGGTTAGAATTAGGAATTTGCCCAAGTGCCATCACCAAATTTTTTTTTTAAATCCCACATAAAGACAAGTGTGAGAAAGAGTGAGAGCAATTGAAATTATATTTTTTTGACAAGTATGAATTTAGTATTAATTTTTGAAGTGTTTTTTCCATCTTAGCCCCAAAATAGTCTTTAGATTTCCCCAAAATCAACAAAATCTATATTCATAATTCTCATCTTACTCACCTAAAGTAGTCACAATATTTTCTACTTTAAAAGGCTTAATAAAGTCACTTCCTACAATGAATTAACATTGAAAAGGTGAAAGCTCCTAGTGAGATCACTAACCACTTCATTACAATTAGCTAAGACATTGATTGTGGTCCAAATCTCATTTATTGAAAAAAATTGTAATGGTTTGCTTTATCTTAGAGTGCACACCAATTTACTAAATCCCTCTTTCTCATTGTTTGGCATTGTTGAAATGGAGATCAATTTGATGGTCATGAGCCATGGCAGCATTGTAGTAAATCCAATTGAATATTGTTTCAAGTTCAAGAGTTATCTCACAAATTGTGAACTTGAAATAGAAACAAGACTTAGTTGATCTTCTCTATAGTCATTCATTCAAAAGTGAGGTTATGTTTTTAGACTAGAGATGGACATCAAAAGTTTTGGACAAATTTCAAAGAGGGGTTGGAAGGGGGATATTTTCTTTGACATTTTCAAACATCCTTACCGAATATTGTTCATAAATTTTTTTTGGAGACTCAAAATTTCAAATGGAATTTTGGAGATTAAATTTAATTGAAATTTTCACATTAATTAAATTCAATTTTTGTTGAAAAAATTATTTGCTATGCCTAAATGGGGTTTGAAATTCTATTTTGAATGCAATTCCTACTTTTGACTTAATTATGAGTGGTTGAACTCCTATTAATTATAAATACTTTACATATATCAAATAGATTGTTTTATCTCCTACCACCCCTTTTGTATAAAGAACTTGTCTTCTTGTCTCTTTATACATAAAATGAGTGACTTCTAATAAAAGTTGTAGTAGATAGTTGCCAAATATTTTGATTTCTTTGAATTTAATGTCAAATATTCCAAAATTATAACTCATGGAGCAATTGTCTCCCTAACCCCACCCCTCTCTTTGTACCTTGTCTAGAATTTTGGGATTCCCAATAAATATTAGGAGCAACATATTTTTGATGTAGGTTGAAAATTTGTCCAAGGCCTTGCCCTCGCTCCTTCGGGCATAGTGATGAATATTTTGCTTTAATGTACATAATCTTGCCTATCCTACTCCATATCCATCAAAAATGCCATTTCTTCTCAAACTTATGGGCAAATCCAATTGTAAATTTTTTTGGTTGAGAGGCAAGTTACTCCTCTTCCCCACATCTAAAAATTTTCAAAAAATATAGGAAGTATTTTCTCTCTTTATAAAATTTCCCAAATTTGCTATGTTGCTAAAAAAAAAAGTTGTTTGGTCCTTTAGAAATTAATTCAACTATGTAGATATGTAGAATACGTCCATATGCACATCTTTCATGTTAAAAAAACATCCCATTAACCTCTAAAGGACCAAGCCTCATTTTTTGGCATCATAGCAATTTTTCGCTACTCACAACTAATGAAGTTTTTTTAGTTTTTTTTTTTCTTTAAAACTTTCACACAACATGGGAACCAATTTTTTCTTTAACCCCTAAAAGACCAAACTGCATTTTTTTGGCAACATAGCGATTTTAAGTAGCTCTTTGCAAATAGAATTTTTATTTTTTTGCTTTGAAATTTTAACACAACATGTGCCCTAGGAATAGCTTTAAGGCCCAAAAATTTTTATAATTTTTTATTACATAATTAAAAGTTATTGCATGATGTGTAATTTTCATTGATCTTCAAGCAATCAAAAATTTCTCAAAAAATCATTTTCTTAAGAAATAAAAATTTGAAATTAATTTCCTAGATTTATATATATATATATGGAAAGCTTTGAATAATTCCGTTTTGATTAATGAGATGAAAGTTATGAGGAGTTTTAGTTTGCAGGTAGTTTAGAATTCTTTACTCTAAACTAAACTTTGAAGTCCTTTATTTAATTTCATTTTCTATATTTTTGAACTAAAATAAAAACATTGGATGTAGATTGTTTACTACAATATTACAACCATTGGAATTTGCATTTTTCAATTCCATAATTTAATTCTTAATAATAAAATTTTGATTCATTCCCTACTTTTTTTTACTTGCTATTTTTTCTAAAATTTGGTATTTGAATTAGGAATGGCATTTAAGAGGGTTTTGGATGAAAACATAGTTAAAACCTTTAGGGATTAAGGCCCAATAATTTTCATAACTTTTGACTACATGGTTAAAAAATTATAGTATAATATGTAATTTTTATCCTTAGCTAGGCATTCTTGTTAGGTAAAAAAAATCACTTTTTTCAAAAAAAAAATTTTAAATTGGTTTTTAAGTTTTATATGTATGTGGAAAGCTTTGAATCATTCCATCTTGATCAATGAAATAAAAGTCATGAGGAGTTTTAGTTTGCAAGTGGTTATGGAATCTGTACTCTAAAATAAACTTTGAAGTCCTTTATAGAACTCAATTTTCAACATTTAAAAATAAATAAATAAATAAATAGGATGTAGATTGTTTATTGCAACATACAAACATTGGGATTGGCATTTTTCAATTCCATAACTAATAACAATTTAGTATTTAAATCATTCTCTATTTTTTTTACTTACTTTTTTTTTCCTCTATCTTGTACAATTCCAAATGATCTGAATTTTTTTCAAGCATGTAGCCAACTTGCCTTGAAAATTGAATTTAAAGAAGCACCACTATTTTGGACATTTTTTCATACAAATGTGACCTTTGGAAGTGCAACTGCCTAGTGTTTTTGCAAGGCCAAGAAAACAATTTTTTTCAATTCAAACACTAATATCTTGCAATCCATACGGTGGAAATTTAAAAAAAAATTCCACATCTTTTCAAACCAGCATACTCTTAGAACTAACAGTCACATGTGTAAAAATGTTTTTTTGTTTAAAATTTGGTACTTGTATCAAAAATGGCAATTTTGAAGCGTTTTGGGGGAAAACATAGTCAAAGAATTTAAGGGATTAAATAACAAAAATATGATCTTTGGAGAGTTGAATGTGAGATGTTGTATGACCAAACTTTGTGAAGTATATATCTCTATATTTTAACTATATTATTGTTGCAATTGTAAGTCTAAGTGTCTAAGGTTGGTTGCTAGAAAGTGGCAAATTGAATCACTCTACCTTGGTGTTTATGAAGGTAATGGCACCTAAAAGTGCACAAATAAGTAATTCAACATGATTCCTAGTATTATATTGAAAACCTTTTTGTTGGTAGTCAAAAGGAGATTCTAGATTTTTCTTAGAATGCATATTTTGAACACCACATGAATAAATTATGAATTTCCAAATTGCTCAAAACAGGGATTTAATAAATCAACTATAGACTCTCATGAATAGTGGTTGTACATCTTAGAGAAGAATCTTTAGTGGGCGGTTTAAAAAAGCGATTCAAATTAGAGTGTACATGTGGGGCTACACTGTACCATGTCATGATGTTTATGTGCTTTGACGGACCAGTAAAGAACAGTCCCAGAATTACGGTAAAATAGAGGTACTGTACCATGTCATGATGTTTATGTGCTTTGACGGACCAAGTAAAGAACAGTCCCAGAATTACGGTAAAATAGAGGTACTGTACCATGCCATGATGTTTATGTGCTTTGACGGACCAAGTAAAGAACAGTCCCAGAATTACGGTAAAATAGAGGTACTGTAGTCCGAGAGCAAATTGCAAAGCTTTATTTTTTCTTAAAACCTTTTTTTTCTGCCTGAAAAGGAGCACGAGGAATGCATGAGGGTAAAGGTGGTCAGTGGAGTACGTGAGTAATATATACAGATCAGAGTTTGCTTGTGTTCCATCGTCTTAGCAACAATCTCACCCTGCTGGTTTTCAATTCGGGGACATTGTAGCCTCAAAAATCAGAGACCCGCTTCATTGTTCCTGTGTTTCGATGAGCCAGACTGTTGTTGAGTTAGCAGGAGAGCACGCATTCAAGGCTTTGTCAAATTCCCCGTGAGCTAGGTCCTCTCCAGAATGATGATTTCCACGCAGCTGATTGTTGGTACCTGTTCCCCTCGGATCCCACAGCTGGGAACTTCCACAGTCCCCGGGCTCACTTCCGGCCTGGAGGAGACGAGCGGATCTCCAATGGTCCAGCGGCTTCCAAAAGGGTCGAGGCAGTCCCAGCACCTCGGCCGTCAAGCAAGGGGCGAACTTCCCCTCCAGCGCTGAAGATGCATCTGATGATGAAGTCCCTGTGAAGGATGCTGGTGTGCGCACTTTTACTGGTAAGCCTCCAACCTTTCAGCGAGCCCTTGATTTTCAGGCAAAGTTTTGGCCAGAGTTCTACAGAGGATTGGCTGGAAAGAATGATCCAAAGTACACCTTCGCAGTTCATCCTGCGGTTGAACTCTCAGTGTGCAGTTTGTGCATGTTGCTGAGCCTCGGCAGGCTGAACAGTGCCCTCCCAGACCAAGTAAGAGCATGCCCACCCGTCTGGGATAATGGATGGTTGGGGCTGTCGGGGCTTGCAAAAGTGATGAGGTTTGACAAGGGCTGCTTCAGAATCAGCCTGTGGCTGGCAAATGTGGTCTGATTTGCAAGCCAAAGTCAAGCTTGCAAACTGGCTTAGTTGGAAACATAGTAAGACAAAGAATCCCCAATCTTGAGCACATTAAAGTAGCAAATCTGTGAGAAACTTGGAGAATATTCCCATGCGGCGCTTGCTAAGATTGTAATACGAATAGGACCACTGATCTTGCATGAAGTTCGGGAACCACAGCCTGCAAACAGGCTTCCGGGTGGGACAGTCCACTTTAATTCCCTCAGCTTGGAAACTGGATGGCTTCCGCATTTTGCCAGCTGCATCACCACCTGTTTTGCCAGGCGGGTGGTGATGCTCTTAGATTGCTACCTCTTCACTCTTTGAGAAGGGTACGTGAGAAGGGAAGCAATCTCTCAGTTTGGGAGCGCATTGTACTAAACGGTAGAGGGAGTTTCCCTACTGCGACTTTTTACCTATTTCCGACCTGCATGTATTGCTTCCACCTGGGAGCCCATGATCGGGAAGAACTGGTAGTGAGTGTATTGTGAACTCATAGTTAGTGTACTGTTAACTAGTGAAAATGGAGAAAAGAATTTGGTTGAGTTTCGAAACCATTGATATGATAAATAATATGTAAAATTTCAAGAAAATTTCTAATTCTAGTAAATGGAAGCAAGCACTAAAGTAGGTATGTGAAAAACAACTAAACTTGGAAATTAAAAGATGATGAATAGTGAAGTTCATAAGTATTACTAAGAGCAATAAAATGTATCATGTTTATGTTACATTTAAATTTCACCCTAAATTAATGTAAAAAGTGATGTCAATTAAATTAACACAATTTTAGTTGAAAAGTCAAATCCATGTCAAGCATCAAGTTTTGAACAAAAATATGTCCTATGTATACAACATTTAAAATTTTTATCCATACAATGATTTGTAGATTCATGTGATTGTCACTTATGAAACATTTGTAATGTATAATTTTCAAGGCTTGTTGTGTGAATACTCTATATTTCAAAGGATATAAATATGGTTCATCTCAAAAGTAATTCACTTTTTAAGTTAAAAAAATGACCCACTAAACACAACTTAAATAAACAAATGAAATACAAATTTTGAAAAATGAGAATAAAAATGAACATCAAATTTGAACTTAAGAGGGATAAACATCTTGTGGAAATTATTATTATTCAATCTCTGCAATTAAGTTCAAACAAAATTCTTAATTTTCAATTTGGTTTAGAATCTTAGTACTAAACATTCATAAATGCAATAGTAAATCCAAATGTATAGATTTGTTCTTTAAATTATACTTTGCAAGTATAAAAAAAAATCATCATTTGGATATTTTTCCAAATTGCAAATGTTTTATAATCCATCTTTACAATTCTAAATATATAGATTACCTCTTGGTCCTAAAGGAGTTATGCAATTATGACCAACTCTAAACATTGGTGTACATAGCCATCTTTCTTTTACTTTTGAAATAGTGCCAACTAAAGATAGAAATCATTTACATTTAGATGAAGCAATATATTTCTACATTCATCAAACTTTAAAATTGTAAATCAATTTTTATTCATCTTCTAAAAGCCCTTTCTCATCCAAAATTTGTCCAATTTTCTTTCTAGATATAAAGAAAAATTGGCAAAAAAAGACTACTTTTTTGTTACCAAAGTACACCATTATTTTGCAATGGTACAATTTGGCACCTATGGTGTTTACTTGGTTGCATGTTATAAATTTTATTATCTTTTCAAGAATCTTTCATAATACAAATAAAAGATGATAAAATATTGAAACATCCATCCTTCACTAAAGAACATGAAATTAATCATTCTTCTTGTTTTAAATCAATTTTGAAGACCAAATTTTTTTGCCTTGTTTAGGGATCAAGAATGTGGAGCTTATAGATTCAATCAAACTTGCCAAACTTGCCATCATAGTTGAAGATCAGCTTCCGCCCTTGCTTTCAATGGTCATTGATGGCCTTCCGCCTTTGCAACAGTCCAAGTATATATATGAGGCCAAAGAATGCTTGCACCAATATGCCGAGCATTATCAGAATGTCATTTCCTTGGAATCCTATTGTCGTGTAGGTCTTTCTATAGCAAGCTACATGTACCCTGGAGTAATCAACCTTGATCGTCTTGTAGCAATTTCCATTCATTATGCATTATTGTTCTTGTTAGATGATCTTTTTTTCGACACCCCAGATGAGTTTCTTCACGATCAATATGGCATTAGTCAAGATGTGTGTAGGAGTCCCGAAAAAATTCAAAATTATCTTGACCACTTGAATGCGGTTTTTAGTCAACAAGTGCAACCAAACAATCCAACTCCTTTGATTGAGACCATGGTATGGGAGTCAGGACGGGACATGCTACAGTTGTCCAACCATGAATGGTTCACTAATTATGTTGTGGGCATTGCGGAACACCATCATGCAAGTGCTACTAGTCATGCAAATATTGTCCAAGGCAATAACTTATGCTTCCAAGACTTAGAGTCTTATACTATTATGCGTGCTGGAAATATTGGTGGGAATTTGACTCAATTGGCAATAGAGTTTGCCAACGATTCCTACATTCCAAATATATTGCGGGAGACACCATATTTGAAAAACGTAACCACGACAACTTCCATCCATCTTGGATTTGCAAACGATGTCTTTTCATACCACAAGGAGAGTTCACTGGAACAAAACCCTCGCAATTTGATCACTGTATTGATGAAATGTGAAGGGAAGCCTTTTGTCGAGACAATGCATATGGTGATAGGCTTGGTGAATGCCTATGCTCATGCATTGATGGATTTGGAGGTTGAAGCTTGGAACTCCACTTTGCAAAATCATTTACAGGATATCAAAGCTCTGATTGTTGGAAATATTTACTATGGTGTGATGGACAAGCGCTATCGACATCTTGATTCAATTTTTTCTGAACAAAGAGACACCATCAATAGTTGAAAAAACCCTTCTTCATACCAAAGGTGTAGGGCACGAATTATTTTATCTTGGCATGTTGTTGTTGGTGCAATTTCTTCTACTAATGTAAACTTTATTATCTTTTTATTAGTTCCATAGAGATAGGCTATTGGTTAAAAAAATAGAGATTGAATGATGAACTCATCTAAATAATTGATATTTGGATTATGCTTTGATTTGTTTTTTCCAATAATACTTGAATTTGTGAGCATTATGATCTTCTTTATTATCATTGATTGTAGATAAGATAAATTTAGAATTGTTTTTTACTACATTCTATATCCCAAGTTCCACCAACTTTTCAAAATCCAATTAATGGATAGCTGATTGGAATATGTTTACTCATTTTGGGACATTTGATTGAGATTTAATATTGTATGTATGAAAAAACTCAAGATTGATAGGTGAAAATTTGACTTTCACTACATAACTTCAAACCCCACATATAATATACTTTTTGTTCACCTTCTACAACCCCAAAAATTGAAATTTGGCTTTGAAGTGGGCCTTAGAGAAATAGGACATAGAAAACAACCCTCAAAATACTTCAATCTATTTACATAAATGTATGTAAAACTTGTTTTAGGTTGCCTGAAATGACAATTTTTTGTTCAACAAACAATTCAATGTTTGCATAGGTTCATATGAAGTCAATTTTAAATGGATGTTTTGGAAATTTTGATACAAGGTGGACACTAACCAACTTGGAGGGAATATTTTGATTAAATGTCTAGATGAAAAGTTAACATGTTGTCCTAAACAATTTGGGCAATGGGGACAATTTCTGTTTGCTAAACTCTTCATTTACTTGTGAAATTTAGCATGTATGGAATTAATATGATTTATTACACAATTTAAAAATACATTTTAGCTCAAAATTCACACTCAAGAGGAGTCAAATTTTGTTAGCTATGTGTAGCAATTTTACAAAAACACACGATACCATAGCTTGAGGTTACCTTTGGCAAATTTTTGCTGAATAATTATTTATAGTAGAACCACCTATTGTCAACTACTTTAGGGATTCAACATATGTTCTAGAGTAGTAGAAGGCAATGTAAATTTCCATGACTTGATTAATCCCAACTTTGAAAAGGAAGAAAAATACATTCTATACTTTGGTTGAAAATTTATTCCAGCCTTGGTTGCAACTATTTTTAGCCCTGCAGGTTGGAAATGGGTCTTTGATCTACGATGTGTAGTTCTACCATAAAATTAAAAGGGACGGTTTTTTATTGATAAGTTATTTGGCAATTATTAAATATTTTTTATTAACTTTTTGCAACCCTTCAAATAATCTTAGAAGTTGAATGGTTTTCTTCATTGCATAGGAAAGTGATATTCAAGACTTTCAATGAACTCATATTTTTCATAGTGCCCGTGATATGGTGTAAAGTGAAAGGAATGAATTTAAATTCTACATTATTTAGTAGACATGGGACTAAGATGTACATGTATCATTTCCAACATTTGACTTTTTTAAGTTTAATTTCATTGAATTTAGCAAAGTGGTTTCTTAATTTCTAAAACCATGTAGCTTAAAATATTTTATTTATTTTTTACCAAAGGTGATCCCAAGCTACAACACATTAACTTTAAATGCTATAATCTTGCAATTTGTATGCTCAAAAAATCTGAATTTTTTTTACATATTCTATATATCTGGCTCTAATATTAGGCCATTCAATTGTTATTAATTATTCTTCAATGCAAAAGAAATCATCAAAATTGGCTAGTGTATTGCAAATTTACTTAACGTTCTTGTATTGCAAGGTGATTAGAGGAAGGTAGAACTCTTATTTATTTATAATATTTTGTATATGCACACCTAACAAGATGTATTACACAATGGTAAGGAAGCTCAATTGTGAGTAGAATGAAAAAACTCAATCTAAGAGGGCTCAACATGTGTTGACCTTGTTTTTTAGGAAAGAAAATAATTTTTTTCTCAAACTTCGAATATTATAATCTTGAAATCTATACATTCAAACACTTTGAATTTTTTTCACACATTTTTTGAATAGTCTAGGACATAGTGTAAGGATTGTAGAGCAATTACTGCCTCTTTTAAGGTGATGGTGATAGTATCAAATCATGTCAAACATGATTAAAACCATAATGATTTACAAAAAGGATTGACATTTCAATTTTCCATTGGTTGTAAAATATTTATGCAAATTCTACAAAGAGTGCACACTATCCATTGCTCCATTGAATGTAATTTTTTATTATAAAATCCTAAACCCTAATCTCTTCAACAACCTCGTCTTTAATCTCATGTCTCTTCCTTCTTTCCTACAACATTTGAACATAATCATTATACAACTATTATAAAATTTCAACATGCAAATTTCAAATACACTCTAATATATAATCTCTATTTCATTCTACCTTTGTAATTATGATTCAAGTATCTCTACAAATAGGCAATTTCTTTCCACCAAACTTGTACCATTCAAATCTGCCATTGTGACTAATTATGAGCTTGCAAAGGCTCTTATAAGAAATGTTTGTATACAAATCTTCATTCAAACCTTGTAAATATGCAATTTCTTTCTTACATAACTTCAAAAATTAAGGCACAAGTACAAACCACCTACAAGTTGGAAAAACACATTCATTTGGGAGGTTGAATCATGCAAACTACTCTTGCAAGATCAAAACTTGACAGCTTACCTCAAATATATACACTTGCAAACTCTAAAATTAATAAAAGAATTCTTGAAAATTCGAGAAGTACTTTAATCCTAATAATTTCTACACGATGTATTGCCAACCTTCAAAGCTATTGTGTTGTAGTACATCCAATTGCATTCCTATAGCCTCCAAATAACAACAATATCAACAAGGCAATTTTAGTTTCTCTCTTACAATGGCTATGCTAAGATTATTTCCAAAATCAACTGATTAATGACATCTTCTTGTTAACCTTAAAATTTACAAATGATTTGGTGAATTCCAAGAGCACTTGCAAATTTATGAACTCTATGGATTAAATTGCTAGGCATTACTAAATGAAGTACTCATAACCTTTGCTGACCTCCAATATCTATATATAAGAATTTTCAAGTATTAAAAAAAGATCAAAGATGTTCTAGCACCCAACCCAAAAGAAGCATATAAATTATAAATTATTGAAAAAGAAAGAAATCAATAAAGAATTTGTATTTGATGGAGACTCAAAGAGGGCTCTAAATTAGAAACATACCTTCAAGATCTCACTAGAGGTCAAAGAATGGCTTGATTTCTTGCTTGATCTCTCTTTTTCTTGTTTCCTTTGCTACATTGAAAAAATTGATTGAAGTAGTGTCAAAAGATAACTAACAACAATGAATACTAGATAGAAAACAACTTGCAATCACAAATTTAAAGAGTATACATGTACAAATCTATCTATCTCTCTATATATGAGAGAGCACATAATGTGTAGATAGTGTTTCTTCAACGACATTTTTTTTCAATTCACATTACACTACAACAGAGGGTGGTCTTAGGTTTTTTAATCTCATTGGATGGTTGCTTTTTTTTTATTAGGGGGGGTAGGGTGCTTGACAATTCTCAAGAGATAGTCTAGTATATATTTGAATGGTTAAAGTTTATAGGGAAAAGAAATTCAATTTTGGTCAATGCCTCTCCAAATGATATTTTTTATGACTATGATTATGGCCTTGATATGAAGATGTTGTAGTTCATAGCTCCCAAGATTATTAGAGAGTGTCAAGAAAAAATGACATTGTGAAGTCATTTATGTCTACCCTTTCATCTTTGTTTTGGATTTGAATAGTCACCTACACCACCCAAAATTGGCACAAGTTTCTAAGATCAAATAATGAAAGTTGAAGAATTTAAATTAATATATAAATTTATCAAAACTTTATCATACAAAGTATTACAAATCATTAACTAGTTTAAATTTATTTTTTTCCAAATCTAAAATCTATTTATAAATAACTTTATTTTAATTAAAAAGTTTCAAATTATTAAAATTTAAAAAAATAAAGATCTACAAGGTGAGTTTGCAAAATTTAAGTTAAATTTTTTTAAAGACTAAGAATAAGAGTACATGCTATATCATTAAAAGAAAACTAAGTGTCCTTAGAGACCTCAAGAAATCATAAATTGATCAAAAAAATTAGGCTTACAAAGACATAAATGCTGATAAACTCCAATGTCATAGTGAATTGTTGAAGAATGGAGTTCAATTCTTGTATTTAAAAAAATAGAATTGGTTTTTGAAGTTTGAAGTACAATAGAAGCAACCTTCAATCCTTTTTAAATTAAAAAATGTTCAACAAGTATCTATTTACCTAAAATAAATGCTTGACATAACATTCACTTTAATTATATGCCACAAAAGTTATGAATCAATAATCAATTCATTCACTAGAAGAAAAGCATGTTAGCTCCAACAAAAAACGTCACTTGAAATTTGTTGAAAACCCTATTTCCAATGCTTGGAACATGTTAAAAACAAGGTTTTCAACAAATTTTAGATGAGGTTTTCTATTGGAGTTGATATGCTTTTCTCCTAGTGATTACTTACTCACTTGTTTTTATTATATACTTTGTACACTTGTTAAAAGAACAACTTCATATAATAAGCACATTCAATCTAGTTACAATCCCATACCTTAATTTATGAACAAAAATCACATCTAAATAAGTCACTTTGTGATGAGAATATAAATCAAATTATATTAGAAATAAATCACCTTTATTCATAATGTCATGTTTTCAATCAATATCAATTCAAATAATACCATATGCATCCATATGAACTAAACTACATTAAAATAACAAACCCAATAGAGGTAGTAGTTTGTACATTGTATAGGTAATAGTAATAGTATACAACCATGCACAAATCCAATTGAAAGGTAGTACTTGGGGAATAATTTTTGCACATGTGGCATGTAGTCATTGGTTGAAAATCATTTGCATTTTCCTACATTGCATCATAGTTCTTTATTCATACTACAAAAAACACGACAAATGTTTCAATGGTCATAACTATCTAGACTAAAAAACTATTGAATATATTAATACCATTTTATATTCACTAGAAAATATGAATACCATTCATTGACAAAATTATACGAAACTTATGGAAATCTATTCAATAGATTCTAAATCATTGCCAAAATATTTGAACATCCACAACCACAACATCCTTGAATATTTACTCATTGGAATTCAAATTAAGACATATATTACCATGTACTCACCTAGCAAGTCTAAAGTTAATTTCAAATGGCCTACATGCATGTATTATATCTGCTATAGAATGAAGTCAAGCAATGCTATTACTGAACTTATCACTTCAAAAATCCCATTAAGTTATATCCTTTTTGTTTCATCTACCAAAATCAAGGATTCATTTAAAATAAAATAGGATAAATAAATGAAGTGCTTTACAATTCAAAACCTATAACAATTCAAAATTGTAGAAAGAATTGAATTTGAATTTGCTTTAAGGTAGGAGAGCACATCTAAAAAAGCCAATAACAAATGGAACTCTCATTGAATTTGAAATCAATGCACATGAAGTTTAAAATCTCTCTACCTAGATGTTTAATCAATCTCTCTTTGTTGATGACAAAGTAGAATACAATTGGTCAAACAAATATACATTGGTACAATGAATTTTCAAATTTGGAGTGGCTTCCAACCAATTCTTGCAACAACAAAAAAACAAGGGCAACATTTATGAAAATATAGCATGCGCTAATAGAGAAGAAAGATGCCCAAACATATTTGAATGGTTCAAGTCGTGTTCACAAGAGAGTTTGATTACATCATGTAATCCTTTCAACTTGCAAAACTTTTAAGTATACGTGCAATGGGCCAACGGTTCCGACAACATTTTTTTAATTTGCATTGCACGGCAACAAGAGTATTTTTTCAAATCTCATTGCATAGCTATATTTTACACTTGGAGGGAGGTCTGGGGTAGGGTTACCTGGCTTTTTTGAGGAGATAGTCACACATATAAAAAAACTGTTTTGAATTTATGTTTTCTAAAAGTCTTTAAAGTCTAAGACCTTTTGTTAGTTGTCACATGCAGTGCAAAGAGCAATAGAGCCTTAGTTTTAAATTTTTCAATAATTAATAAATAATACTAAATATATTTAGAAATTTCTAATTATAAATCTAATAAAAAATAGTGTATAATCAAAATATTACAAGTATAATTAGTTATAGAAAGAATTTTCAATTTTAGGTACCAAATTTTATTTCTAAATATTAGTAATAGAAATAAAAAATATCAAACCATAGAAATGTGATGCAAAATTCAAAATTTGCCACTTTTGCTTATAAACAAAAGGCAATATTAAGCTACTGTATTCTACTATTTTGACAAATTGTTTGTGCACTCTGGTGCATTCAATGAACACTCTTGACTATATTCACAAAATTTTGTTTTTCAACTTATCTAAAGAAAATTTAGCATTGAATTATTAAATTTTTTTTCAAATCATTTAAAAGAATGTTTAGCATTAATTTATTACAAAATTTGAAGGACCAATTCTTAAAATTTATGTATACATGAAGTGTATATCAAAATTCTTATTTTTTAAACAAATTATCTTAAAAATATATAATTTTGAAACCTCTCATTTATTTCTCATATTTTGATTTTTATCATCAAATTGACTTACATATTTGCATTGAAAAAATTTTAATATAAAAAATTTTAATATAAAAAAATTTAACATAAAAAAATTTAACATAGAAAAACAATGAACCATCTACAAAATATAATAAATAAAATAAAAATATATAAAATATAATAAAAATACTTTATGATTTTTTTCACATATTTTTTTGTAGAAAATTTTTAGAGCTAATAATTTTTCTTGTCTTGAAGTTTTTTGAATTTGGGAGAGGGTTGAGGTTGTGTGGCATTGCTTTGGTCTTTAAATAAATCCTTCAGTTAAAGTATCAAATTTTTTCAATAAATAATATCATGATCTATCGATTTATCTATATTTTTCAAATTAGTAAGCTACAATTTAATAGATCATGATTTGAATATTTAAAAATCTTAAAAGAAAATGAAATACTAGAAAAAATTTGAGGGCAATAACAATCCATTTTGTTTTTGTTCCCGTCATTATTCTCCCGTAGTAAAGTTTACAACCGGCTTTCAAAAAAATTAATTAAAAAAATAATAATTCTTAAAATGCAAAAAAAAGTTGAATTATTTTTATGAAAATGATGTGGCACTCTCTTGACTAAGTTGGACTATACTGTTGGCTACAATTACAACATTATCGGGGCTGGAGAATTCACAATCTTTTTTTTGCTTCAAATTTTCTTTAATGAAGAGTGCATTGTATAGGTTGTCTTTTGAGAGGATAATGATAAACCATGTCAAAAACAAGAAAAAAAATACATGATTTACAAGAAGGGTATATGTGTCAATTTTCTAGTGGTTGTAAAAATTTATTCACATTATGAAAGGGATATACTATCCATTTTTTCATTGAATGTAAAAATTTTACATTCAATTCTAAATCCTAATCTCTTCAACACCTTTGTCTTCAATCTCACTTCTCTTTCTCTTTCTTTATTCCCCTTTGGCTCATTAATATGTTTGCAAGTCAAGAAAAGCATTCAAAAATGCAAAATAGGTGAATTAGAAAGCATTAGCAATAAACATAAGAAGACAAAAAAATAATAATTATATAGCTATTATAAAATTTTAAACATTCAAAATTTCAAATACACTTTAATACTAAACTCCTTACTCAAAATTCATGAGCATCCCATTCCACCACAATCCAAAGCATCAACACCCTCACATATCAAGATACAAATTGCCAAACCCTAATTATCCCAATGCACCTCCAAATACTACACACAATGGTGCAAATTGACTAAATAGACATTGCATCACAATATCCTCTTGTTTATGCATCAAGTCAGTTGACTACCTTAACTTTGAAAATAATATCAAAATGACTTGAATTTCAAACAGAATACAAGTAGTTGAGGAGTTGTAAGAATCCTTCAGGCATTCTATTTGAGGTGGCTGATGAATGGTCAAGTCATGTTAAGAAGAGAATCTCATTGAAACCTTTCAAGTTGCAAATTTTTTTGAACACAAGTACCATACACATTCAATGACATTTATATTTTTAATTTACATTGTAAGGCAATAAAGGGTGGTTTTGGATTTTTAATCTCATCATACAATTGTTGATTTATGCTTGGAGAAGGTTTGGCAAGGTGGGGTTACCTACCTCGTTTGAGGAGATAGTAATATGAAAATTAATAGAACATACCATGCAATTGCCTTCAATACCAAATTCTTTCTCTAAATTGCACTTTACAATGCATCTTTACCAACTTCAAATGAAGTTACACATCAATGAGTTTAGGAGTGAACTTTGGTTTCAATCTCACTCTTAATCATTTGAATGTTCTTAGTTTTTTTCTATGACAACATCAAAGAATCTTAGCATGTGCCCAATGCTTAGTCATCTTAGATGCAAGTGCCAAACCAATAGAGTACATCAAGTTTAAGAATATCTCAATTAAATAATATTGAATGTACCAATAATAGATATAATCACAAGGTTGCTAAAATACGAGCAAGGAGCAATAAGCGTTGAGTATTGAGTAATGAGCATTGAAGGCGAGGAATGAGTCTTGGGCAATGAGTGATGACTATTGAGCAGTGACCATTTTTAGAAAATCTTGTGAAAAATTTAAAACTTTCACTATACGATGCCTAAATTTGTAGTTTAGGATAAATATTTATGGCTATAAATGAATTTAAAGAGGATGAATGGAAATAAATGAATTTGAATGAATCTTTTGTAGTTGATTTTGTTGGATGAGATATATCTGTTATTCATTGCATTGGATGATGAATGTCTATTAAATGGGATTAAAATCTTAGCTATGTAAGATAGAGATTGATGTCCAAGTACCTTGAAGATAAAGAAGTTGCCAAAGGACCCTTCCTTTATCAATTTGGGAGTTTATTTGAATTGCAATTGAAAGTTCAAATTTTTTTTTTAAATTCTTCAAAATAAAGTTTGTATTTTCAAAAATAATAATTAAAAAAATTATTAATAATAATTTAATTTAATAAATGGATCTTTCTATTTAATGAGCAATTTTTTGTTGCAAGAAGCACCCTCTCTATATTAATTTGGAGAAAATTTAAACTACTATTTTTTTTTAAATTCAATTTTTTTTTCAAATTTTTTTTTATATATTTTTAATTAGGTCTCCTCTGATTCCAAAGAGCCCTTGTTTGCTAGTGCCAACTACCAAAAGAAGGCTTTTTGATTTCAAGGAGCCCTTTTTTGGTGCCAACAAAAGTTGTTTGGGGTTATTTAAAGGTCTTAAGTTCTTTACAAAGGTCCCTTTGCACCAATGAAAGGCTCCTTAGAATCTAAGGAGTCTTGATATGAATAATTTTATTTTCCTCAAAATATTTATTTTTGAAAAAATAATTTGAAAAATTAAATTTCAGTTCAAATATTCTTTAAATTAATAGAAAAAGGTGCGTATGGCAACAAAAAATTGCTCCTCATAACCAAGAAGCCATTTCCGGATTAAATTTTTTTGAATGAAGAAATAATAAATAAAAATATATATTTTTAATTTATCAAAAAAATTATTTTTAAATTATTATTTTTTAAATCACGATTCATATAACCCCCCAAATTAATAGAGAAGAGGGTCCTTTGGCAACAAGAAATATCTCTACGGGTTGAATGAGATGCCTTACCTATTTACTATATAAAAGAATATTTTTTCTCTATTCATTGATTCTTATAGTATTTGGAATTATTTTTCAATTGTTCCCAAAAATGAATTTTATTTTTATTAATTTTTATTTTGGTGATTTTGACATTACTATTTTTGGATTTGACATCACTATTTATGACTTTGACATTTTTTTTAATTAAAAAAAGTCTTTATGAGCGTTCAAATCTAAATGCTCATTGTTCATCATTGCTCATTGTTCATCATTCATCACTCCTTGCTCACACTCTAGCATCGTTGGATATAATCATGCTTTTTATATATAATGCTTAATTGCCACCTCTTCAAAAATGGGCTTTAGCTAGAGAAAAGTAGACCTTTTTGTTCATGTTCAATAAGCCACTTTCAAATAGATGAGGCAAGGTAGAGAAGTAAAGTGTGAATTTGACCCTTGAATAAGTGTTGGATATTGGAATTTGGATGAAGCCTTTGACATTGGACCACCAAAAAATGAACACTAAGAAATTTATTGACATGGAATGTTTATCTTGTGGAAAAAATATGGAATAAACAACCCAAAATTTTTCATTAATCAAAGATATGTACTATTGAACATGTAGACTTCAATCTATAAATTAGCATGACTTAGAAGAGTAGTTATCATGGCATTGTGACTCTAATCCAAAGGGCTTTGCTTTAACACCTTAAACTTTAAAGGACTATAAGGCTACCAAGTATCTTCTACACTACATTTGTAAGAAATTTGAAATGTGAACCTCACTAATAGTCTGTGAATAACAAAAAGACCATGGATGATTTTTTTTTATTGAATCTTTGATTGGTGGAATTTGATTAAGAAATGATCAACTGAACAATTTTTTGTAAATTTTTAGATAATGGAGAAGGTGCTCTAGGCCATCACTTTGGATCTTCATACCTTTTTTCCACACCTCAAAATGATTTGAAAAATTAAACATCAATATCATGATGATATTTACAAGTAGAAAAAATAAGAGTTTTTGGAGCAATTTTGAGCATTCCGATTCTAGCATTCCAACTTTAGCTTCTGTATAAAGTACCACCTAACCAAACATCTTTCATTAATCTTGTTGATTGTGGCATTTTCTCAAAAATTGTGCAATTTTGTCAATCTTTTTTTTTCAAGGAAAGCTATATAAGTCTTCTTTCATTTCAATGGTGGAAATCACCAAAATTATTCCATATGAATGAGGAATTATACTTGTTATAAGAGCTAGTCAAGAAAACAAGAGCTGTACTCAAATCCCTCTAGTCCTTTAGGATCTAAGGTCTATGTATCCCCAAAATGAATGGACTTTCTTCAAACTTGAATGTAATTAACTTTCAAAATATCCATTTTTGGTTTTGATTTAGACCTAGGAACTGAAGTCTGAGAAGTTGGGACTGAACTTCATTTCAAAACTTTAATTGCTCCCTTTTTCCCCCAAATCAAGAAGTTATTGCAATTGGAAGCAATTTTTTTTTTCATTTTTAAAGAAGTTCCAAAATGGCAATATAAAATGTTAGAGTGGTGCTCCAAATTTCAACATTCATCCACATATTGGATAAAGATATCACATTAGTACATATTATATATCTATAATTATGTTTTCGTCCACAATTTGGCGATTTCAACCAAGATTTTTTCTTAATTTGAAGCTTTTTGGCAAAAACTACATAAACTTTCATCACTTTTTAGCCAAATTATTTTTTTTAGTGCAATTTGGCACTCTAAAGCCCAATAAAAAGCCCTGATTGGAAGTTTTGCATATGTTAGTTAGAATCCAAATAACCTAAACTTGTATGTATTTCATAAATGTTTTCTTCTTTAGAGATGTTCATAATATTTAAATATTAAATATATATTTGAAATTCTAACCTTCATTTTGGTCAAAATTCCAAATTATCTTGATATCAATTCTAATTGACATAATTTTATGTACATATTACACCTAAAAAATTACAAATATTTGTTTTTTTAAACCAAAAATTCTAAGAAAATCAAAATCTATACAAATTTTTAATTAAAATATGGAGATTATGAAAATTTAATCAATCAATTATTCAAAATCTAAATTTAGGTTGAGTAGTGGCCATTGATATAAATGTCATTGCCAAGGGAATTTTGGGTGAAAAAAATAATTACTCAAAAAGTTTTCCCACTATTTTCTCAAACTATTCTTCATTTCTACTTTTATTTTTTGGTGAAATTCCGAAGTAAGTGAATTATTTTTTTAATATTTACCAATTTATTTTCACTTATTTTAGTTTAAAATTAATAAAAATTATAGTTCTTTACAAAATTTATAGAGATTTTTCATATAGAACATTTTCTTTGACATTGTCAAACATCTCCTTTGAATTTTGTCCATAATTTTTGTTTGTAGGCTTATAATCACAAAAGAATTTTTGAAGATGAAAGTTAGAATGATTTATCTTTCAACTTTGAAAAAAAAAAAAAGTTTAAAAAAAAATGTTATTTTACTATGCCTAAATGAGGTCTAAAATTATAATTCAAACATAGTTACTACTAACTTTTTGACAATGAGAGGTCAAACTCTCATCTTCAAATTATTCCAATTCCTTTGAGGGTTCATGAGAGACAATGGATTTCATTATAAAAACAACCTCTCCAACCTCCATTCTCATAAAATTTCAATGAAGAAATTCCTTCATGTTCTCATAAGAAAATTTCTTGATTGTAGATGATAGATATCTTTGGACTTTACATTGAGCCTTCTTATTAACATTATATATATGTATTTTTTAAAAGAGCTAGGTCATTTAATTCTTCATAAATTTAGTAGGATCCTTAACCAAAAAACTCACATATTTCCATTGATTTCAGCAATTGGTGTTGTCAATTTTCAAGGTTTTTAACAATTATCTTTATAATTTCCTGAAATTACGATATTTTTAGAAAACAATTAATTTTTTTGTTGAAATTGAAAAGGGACTATGGTATGCTTGGTTTATTTTGATTCACTGTTTTATTTGTTCTAATGAGATCTTTGGGACTATGAGTCTATCATGTTCTTGGTACCATTGAAAAGCTCTTTGCAAGAAGGGGTGCATGGGCTTGTTTCATGGCATTCCAACCTATGGCATGCAAGTTATTGAATTTTGAATTTTTTTAAAATTTAAAAACAAGAAAATTACTTTTACTTCTATTTTGACCATGGCAACTGCACGAGGCACATTGAAACTCAAATATGATTTCAAAAGCTAAATTGAACTCACGAATGAACTTGTTGACAATTTCACTTGAAAATCACTGACCCTCAGTTAGTCCTTCAGGTTTATATTACAGACAGTTCTGGGGCCGAGTTCGCTTACTAGCATCAACGTCGAGCTGGGATCCTTGGCTGCGATTTTCTCAACACCGAACCCGCGCATCAACAATCTGTGTCTGCGGTTGCCGGGGTAGCTCAGATCCAAGTGTGCGTGCAAATTTGACGGAATCCGGTGAAGCTTGGTGTCGGTGGAAGCTCCACCAGCTGCCTCTGGTCAGTTCCTAGGGTTTGCTTGCTTGGAGAAGGCGTGGTATTCTTTCTTTTGCGTGATTCATCGAGGTTTTGGTCTGCATTTTGTCTTTGTTATTGGATCGGAATTTTGATTGCGCAAGTTAGGGTTTTGCACTATGGTGGCATTTGGATCTCTTCCGATTATCGTTCTGATTCAAATTTAGGGTGAGCTTGTTGGTGTGGGAATTTATTTGGTAGAATATTGAGCCGATCAGAGACCGTTAGAAGTGTTTTTTCTTAAGAATTGGAAAATTCATAGGAGGTTGAGAGAACTGCCTTGTGTATTATGTTTAGGGTGGGCGAGTACTGAAAGACTCTAAGGTGACCTAATTGTTTCTTAAGCCGAAACTTCAATCGGGTGTTAAGTTCTCAATTTCGGAAATTTGGAAGTCGGTAGAGGCTCTTGAGATTGAGGTTGAGACTCTTTGCGAGATCTTTAAATTTGATATGTGAAGCGAGAGAGAGAAAACCCGTCATTCAATGGTGGAGTGAGAAATCGCTCAAAATCTCAGGATCGCATCATTCTGACTTTTGGTATGCTGCACGTTTTGGTGATATTTTTCGAAGCTTAAGTCGTGGCGTCGCTCGTTTCTTTGAAGCGGGAAAATTTTAGTTTCTGACCATTTTTTAATGAATTTTGTAGGATCGTTGGTCTTTCAGTGAGCTATGGCCTGGCAACCGAGCCCTGGCTTCGATCAATATGGCACGCAACCAGGAATGCAATCGGGGATGCAACCGGGAATGCCGCAAGCTCCAAGTAATCCATTGAATGACGTGTTTTATGGTGCCGGTCCAGGATTATTGGGAACTTACTTGGGGAACAGCAAAGATTATGTGCAGAGCAACGTAAGTCGTCTCTCGATTCTCCTGCTCCGAGTGTTTGAATGTTGCTGTTGTTCGTTTGAAACTTTTAAAAACTGATTTCTGAGTGGTTAGAAGATCTTCTAACGTCATTTTCACGTGATGACATGCATATATGTGGTGAACAGGTTAGCAGGTATTTGGCAACTCACGACATTCAGTATTATTTTCAAGTGACTGATCAATACATAAAGAACAAGCTCAAAGTGGTTCTCTGCCCTTTCCTGCACAAGGTTTTCATCCTCTCGTTATAAAGCCTCCTCTCCATCACGACTATCTTCCTAAAAGGAAGCCCTTGAAAGATTGATCAGAGTAAGTTTTGGTACTTTTTTGTGAATCCAAGCTGACTAGATTGTCAATTCGTCTTCTACAGGGCCATTGGACCAGAATAGCAGAGCAAGTGGCAGGAGGTTTGAAATACAAGCCTCCTCGTCATGACATTAATGCTCCAGACCTCTACCTTCCTCTCATGGCTTTTGCAACGTACATCATGCTGTGTGGCTTTACGCTCGGGCAGGCGGGCAAGTATGTCTCTTCGTATCTTTTCCACGTTGCCTTGATTTCTTGATGGAAACATTATAAAGGTCCTTCCCCAGAAAACATGAATTGTTTCAGTGCTACTTCAATTGATCGATCGATTGGTACTGAATTGACACTGTTTTAGTGCCATAATTACAAAAGATGAAATAATGTTGCTCATATTTAGGTCTCAGGGGCATGTGTCTTTGCTCCGTCACCTATAGACTTGTCCAGGCTTTACTTTGATGACATTTAGCCTTTTATCCACTTCCTTGATATTAATGCACATCTTCTCTTGCAGGTTCAAACCAGACGTCATGAGTGGACTAGTTACGAAAGCAACGGTGGGCTGGGCGGTGGAAACGATAATGTTGAAGTCACTCGGATGGGCTTTAGGAAGCAAAGATGCTCCAACGTTAGATATTTTAGCTTACGGGGGTTACTCTTTCATTGGAGTATCTTTGGCTGTGTTTTCCAACTTGTTTTCGACTTATGCTTACTACTTGACATGGGTCTATACAAGTCTCTGCATGGCGAGCTTTCTGGTGAGGACGATGAAACGTTTGCTGTTTGCCGAGGCAAGGAGGTATGATAGAGATTCAACTCGGCACCATTACCTGCTTTTGCTAATGGCTTTGGCCCAGTTCCCTTTGTTTTACTGGCTAGTACATGTGAGATAGGGACCTTTTCATACCAATACAATTCTTCAAAGAGATTAGGTAAAGTACAATTTTGTTCGAGAGAAGACAGGATTACTACAGAAAATAGTGTTCCACCCAATTTAGATCTCAGTTTCGCCGTTGCCTCTCTTGGTTACTTGTGGCGACTCCTTCATGCTTTTACCTACTTCAGGGTTCTTGTAGAGTTTCCATTCACAGACGTACAGTATGTATGTGGTCACTTCTGTAACCCTGTCAGTAATCTTGACTCGGATTTGCTCAAGTTCATCTCTTGTTTTTATAAAGGATGTATTCTTTGTTTACATGCTTACAACCTTCAACGATGCTTGAAAGCTACTGAAGATATGCAATTTAATTTGGTAAAGGAAACGTACAATAATAATTTACTTGCACGAGATTATGAGAAAAATCTGCGTATTGGATGTCATGTCCAGTCTGTCTGAAATGCAGTAAAAGTTCCCACCACCGGCCTTGGAGACGGCAGGGTTTTTGACCTGGATATTAAACAGATCCCGGTGTTTACTTCCAGGTATTTTTGCCGCATGCTTATTTGGTGGTTGATTAGATTTTGGATTCATTAGATGGATTTTGCTGCATGCTATTTTGGATTTCCAGTTATTTTTGCTGCAGTCTATTAGCACCCTTCTCAAACTTTGGAAACTAAGAGAGGCTTACAACATCTCTCGAGTAAGCTTACTGCATTATTGAATTGTAGTTTTCTCGTCTTCACAAAGATGCCCCAAGCAACGTCTTCTGTTGTGTTTAGACAGGAATACACCTAAAATTGACGTAGTAAGCTTTGTGGCACACTTGACATGCAAGAATTTTGGCATATTGGCAAATGTGTACAAAGTGAAATGCAAATGGTTGTGTAAAATTTTGGAGGGACAAAGAATTAGTAATAGGTTTTAAAGGTGAAGGTTAAAGTTAGAGGCTATAAATGAAACACAAGTGGACCCAAGATCCATCTAATGAACACTTAGAAAAGATATTCATAATATCAAAATATTGCCAAAGTAAGAAAATATACTAGAACCCTATTGACAAAGTCACCACCTCTACAATATTGTATGTGGATGGGGGCTATAATTGTTAGTATACTTTAAGCAATTGCACAAAGCATATGCTATCTTATACCTTAGAGTTGAATAGGTTGACTAATTCCATTGGTCAATCACAACTAGCCTACAAATTCAATGCATCTCACAAAGCACTTTTATAAAAGATAACTTCTAAGTAGAGTCATCTATACCCAAAAATGATTATCAATCCTACAACATTATTGCCCTTCTATTATTCACCAATCAAAGTACTCTACTTGTTCAATTTCCACTCAAAAGTGCATATCTAAATTGTTCAATTTCCATTTTAGATATTGGGATTCAAATTTTGAGTCAATTTAAATGGTGATTTAGGTGAAAGCACCTAAAACCAACATTTTCATTGCCTCTATTAGGTGCATAGTTCATCATGAATTTCTTTGAAAAGAATGTCAACCTACTCAAATGAAAACCATCCCAAGTCATTTTATAATATTTTAATACTCACAATAATCTATAAATTCTCAAAGTTGAAAGCATATAGGGTACCTATTCATACCCCTAGACTTCTTTAAACAAACAATATTGAAGCATGAAATGCACAACTCCCATTGGGTTGCTCTTGAAACCATGTGTGGGTTTTGGGTGAAGGTGGTCAATTGAGGTCAAAATATAGATGGTGGAATTAGAAAAAGGTCAGGGCGGAGCCTCCTACCTTACGTTACTATGTTAAATGCCCGGAGCACTCGCCACCAGAGGCATGCTTGCAACAATTGCGATCTCTAGCATTGACTCAAACATCGGTTGGACTTCAAAGCAATCTGGAACAAAACAGGGAAGCTCATGAAATAGCTTCATGAGTGCCAGAAGTGATACAATGTAACAATGATAAAATGTTCCAAGTGCCGCAAGCAGTATCCTCTACCTCTCTATACCTCTCAAAGCAATCCAAGTACCCTCTTGTTAAACATGAAACAAGCAAACAACTAGAAATAAAAAGAACCTGTCATTTACGTTCTTCTCAAACAAAAAGTAGTCCAGGTTCAAATTAACGCTCAGCTCGACGTTACAACAGAGACGGCCGGGACCTCATCCAAGCAGTATTGTTTCTGGTTCTATGGGCTCTCTTTTCGTCCATGAGCATTCTCAACCCTACTCTAAGCTCATCAACTCCTTCCTCCAAAACTGCACAGACTGGGAAAACAGGCATCTCGTCACCCACTCTCCTTCGAAGCTCCTCCAGTGCTAATTCCGTTCCAGGTTCGTCGATCTTGTTGGCCACAACGAGGGCTGGGCGAGTGGACAGGCCAGCGTCGTACTTATCCAATTCAAACTTGAGCTCCTCCAATTGGTCCCACGGCAAAGGGCCTTTCTGGTCTCCTATACCGGCTGACAAGTCCACAACGTATGCAAGCGCTTTCGTTCGCTCAATGTGGCGTAAAAATGCATGGCCTAACCCACGGTTTTGGTGTGCCCCCTTGATCAGTCCAGGGATATCTGCCACCGTCAGGGCAAAATGATCGTCAAATTCTAACTTCCCAATGTTTGGTCTTAGAGTTGTGAACGCATAATGCCCGACTACGGGCTTTGCACGCGACATTGCACCCAACAAAGTACTCTTCCCAGCGTTTGGAGCGCCTACTAACCCAACATCAGCTATCGTTTTTAACTCCAGTACTAAGATAGCTTCCGATCCAGGTGAGCCATCCTCATGTTCCAGGCTGGGAAGTGATTTTGTTTTACCCACTCCTCTTGCAATGGATGCGTTCCCTCGGCCCCCTTCACCTCCGGTTCCCATTACTAGACTCTGTCCAGGCTTTACAAATTCAGTAACTGCATACTTAGTAATTGTGTTTCTGCTGCTAGGAATCACTTCAGTCACTTGATCGGCCTCCTCTAAACCATCCTCGTCTTCCTCGTCTTCATCTTCTTCCTCACTGTCTTCATCATCTGCCAACCATGTTATTTTAGCTTCAAATGTGGCATTGACAGACATACGAGCAATCTTCAAATTCTCATCAGGAGCATGGAAATACTGAAAAGAGGATACAAAGCCAAAAATTCAATATTAACCTCGACGTCCACTTTCATCGCGTATGAAAAACAGGAGGGACTGAAGTCATAATCCCTGTTTTCTCGGAGAGCTCTAGATCTCCAAGATCCGACAGCCCTGATTTAGTCTATAGGGGAGGGTTGCGTTCAAAAACAGTCACGGGCCTCTCGAACCTCCCGGCCCTCAACCGGTTACGTAGTGCATGATAAAACAGGTGCATTGCTGACAACGACTGCAAGAAGTTGCAAGGAAAGTTCATGTGATGGTCTTTCACCTTCTCTAGAGCAATGTAGCAGTTGATCCTCCTCACCAACTCTACTTTCATCGGTAACCAAGTGCTCGTCATCATCGGCAGGACTACTCAGGGGTGCTTCAGCAACTGGCACCTTCCCTTGTCCACCGAGAGCTCCCATTCCATCACCGTGATCGTCCTGTTGATCTTTAAAATCCGACACCAATTGACTGGAATTCTTTGCCAGAAGTCTTGCTTTGGCGTTGTCCAGAAATAAGTTGTCTAACCATGCAGCTGATATTTCTGATGACTCTTCGTCGTTGGCTATGGCACCAGCAGCACCCTCTGCATGATCATGGATTTTGGAGTGCTCCCACGCTGTATGATCGGGAGTAACAGGGGACTGCTCAAGCGACGGAACCGAACCAGACACCAAGTGCACCACTGTACCAACGGGGACTTGCACTATCTGTGGTAAACAAGAAATATTCAATAACAGACAGCATTCTTGAGTTTCAGTGGCAAGGCAACTTTTGATAACACTGCAACAAAGAGTAAACTATTTAGAAGAAGTCATGCCAAAATTAGAGAAAGTCAAAAGGAAATAAAGCTTTGACATAATCTCACATGTGAGGCCAATGGCTCATTGGTTTGAAAAGACGAGCTCTCACATGTTCAAATTGAGCTTAACATTGAAAACCACACGTCAAGGATTCCTTTTACGAGGGTGCTCCAGGACGGTTCTCCACAATGTTCTAATAATTAATCAGCAAAACATTAACCCTGCGGTCAAGTACCTTGTCCAAACCTCTGCTGCCAACTCGACGCTTCGACGAACCTTGGCAACCTTTCTTGCCGTTCTGCACATATCAGCAAATAATAATGATCAATGTAGAGCCCCATGTGCCATATCCTAGAAATGAAAATAATTTACTTTTTCAGCTCAAAAATGAATGAGGAAAGCTAAAATCCTCGAAATCATTAACTGTAGGTAGGAGGCATACAAGGTGATGCTGCAGGTTGCTGAAGTCCCATTCGGCGGCAGAACTGACAAGGATGACATCACCACCCCGTCCTCCATTCCCCCCTGCATTGGTAAACAATTAAAGCACGAGAATCCCATTCTCATTCCAAAACCTTAAAAATCTTTGAATGATGAGTACATATTGAATATGAGAATGTACATCACCTTAGAGAATATCACTTCAGGTCTTGTATTGGTTTTAGGATATCTACCCGAAAGGCTTTGAACCCTATTAACTTTCGCATACAGTATCCAAATACATTCTTCAGTGCGTTGACATCCACTTTCAATCGCAACCAACCGATCAATAATAGACCAGACACAATGCTCAATGCAAAATGTGTGCTCAATGCACAATGCAAAAATCTAGGTTCTCAACGCATGAAAAAGAACGACAAGGAAGGAAATTCCATTGATGGTCCAGGGTACAGTAAATTCACCGTCTGCAATGCCATGGCGTGAATGGCGACTCTTGCGGAAGCTGGTGCAACCTGAGCCGCCAGGGCCACCCCGGACGCTTAGCCGGAAGCGATCCACCAGTTTGCGCTCCTGCAAAGGAGCACGTTTGGCAGAAGTAGCGAACAGGCGAGCGGCAACAAGCGAGGAGGTCGAGCGGAAGAAAGCGCCCAAAGCCATGATTAATCTTCTCTACGAGATCCCGATCTCAAGTTCTCCATCTGCAAATTCTTCATCATCTCGCATTCCTCACACTTTAGGTCTGAGTGTCGAACAAATTCTCACAACCGTATACTAACGTAATAACTTCCCCAAATTTTGTGGAACGAAGAAATAATAGACAATTCAAAAGCTTTGCAAAAAGCTTCCACCTAATAAGAGCGCAATCACTTACATTTGATCAGTAGTTGGAATCTAACGTAAGGTGGTGAGTTCTCACCAGATCTGTCTTCGATAACTGAGAGTGTTAAGCCCTAATTATACTCGACAGAAGGCAGATTTCTTTCCACACCGCAATTCGTCGACTGAGCACAGGAATCCAAAATTTGTGCGAGGTTCAGCATTGCTATTACATTAGAATTGGACGGTGTTCTGTATGAATATTGCCCGTTGCCGGATGCTCCTCACAAACTCGCCATGTACTCAAATCACTTAGCAGCAATCGAAAATTCATAAGTTCCGTCTTCTCCTGAAACCCTAAGGCCAAATTCAAACCAAGCAGACTATTCCTCAACAATCCTCCACTGATCAATCAAACCTCACCCGCTCTCTTCACAGTTCCACCCCCGACATGCTCCATACTCTAAACTCGTCCTCCAACCCTAGGGTTTAAAGGTTTTTAGGGTTCAAGGTTTACTGGTTTGAATGTTATAGTTTGTGAACATTCAATTGATCCCAATGCCTGTTCTCACCTGCTGTTTGGTAACAGCGGTTATAAAATCATAACCGGTTGTTGTTTTTTAAATGCTAACGTGGCACCGTTCCATTAGCAATCCATCATCATCACAAGTTGCAACTCATAACCTTCTTTCCTTTCAACTTGTTTCCTACACTTTTGGATTATAAAGATCAAAGGTTGTGATTGAAAAGTGCACAACTCGTTATGTCCAATAACCTACTTGCTGCTATCACGGCTTGTGGGTTATCTAGTATATAATTCCTCTACTCAAGATAGAAAGGTGTAGATTTTATGGAAACATTTGTTTCGAGTTGGTTTGGTATAATTAGGGTCATCTTTAGTTATCAATTGTTGTGTGAATTACAATAATTTTGGCATTGAGTGCTTCTATACTTCCCAAAATTAACAAATTAATCTTGCAATTCATTGATTCCTATCATTGAAACCTTCCTCAAAAAAATGATCTATTATCAATCACATGTTGGAGGCGCTTGCAATGTTAAGAAGTTGCCCACATTTCTTCGCATTATGAAATTTAGTGTTGTCAATGCTCAAGAATCTACAAAATCAAAAGATTGAAACTTAAATAACAATAGCTTGCAACTTTGGAGAGCTATAAATAATCCTGAACTTTTCTTTTGTAAATATTGCTTGTAACCCTTGCAAGCTTTGTAGTCACCTATGTTTGGTAGTTGTGAAGGAACAATGGTTTAACACCTATCGGAAAGTCATATACCATTGTAGCAAAGAATGCTTATTATAACTAGGTGTGAATGTATCTCAAGGCAAACATAGAGGTCTCCTAGAATATACCCTCATAAATCGTCCAAAAATAGTTTTTCTAACTTTTGATTGACGAGGAATTAGAAACTAAGAATATTGTATCATTAGATGCACATCAACCATTACTTAGACAAGACACAAGAAAAGCCAAATTTGGAAATTGGACAATCAAAATGAACCTTTTTACAAGTAAGTCAAGATACAATAATTATTGAGACCACAACCACATTATGCCATTTCCATGAATTTCCTTTGTTGATCATGATTTGTCTTGGCCTCTATAATTTTTGTCTTTAATCCTACTTTTCATGATTTTTATTTTGATCATCTCAAATCAAAATATTCTTGTGCCTATTGTAAGTGAGTTTTAGTGCACTTTCAATGTTAGTATTCTCAAGTTCTAGTTCCATACTAGTCAAAAGTTAGTAATGATTTTGCCAAGCCAATATGTTGGGTGCATTGAGGATGTACTTACACAATAAGGTAGGTTCATATTACTCTATTTTTGAAGAGTCAGGGAATAGTGATGCAAGATTGTACATGTATTATCCTTTCGTTTGTTTGATTTCCAATATCCCATATCCTAGTTTTTATGGACCTTTCACATAGGATGTTTGCAAACATAAGTGTCTTTTAAAAGATATAATTTTGCTAAAGTTGCAAAAAACTATAGATTTAAGCTAATTGAATAGTAAAGAATGGTGAGATGTTAAATTTAGTAGGATATTTTTGGTCAAGTATTCATGTAGAAAATTGTCATATACTCATGAATTGAATGTGAGTTGAAAATAAATTGCTTGTAAATCAAATTCAACCTTTAGTCTTCTATTAAGATCATTAAATATGGGTATCCAAGTGATAAATTGAATTGGTTTGAACTCTCGCTTAAATTTTGAAGCCTTAAATTTATGTAATAAATTATTTCTTTATTTTTTGACAAATGAAAAATTTATTACATTATAAAATAAACAAACTAAGCACCAAAAGAAGGGGAAGACCTTAGTATAATAAAATAGATAAACAACCAAGCTATTCAAAAAAGCCAATGGGAAGATAGTTCATTGACAACAATTTTCATACCTAATTCTCTTGCCTAATGCTAAATCTAATTTAAATCCAATCTATTGTCGATGAAGGCTTCCCAAAGCATTTGATTTATTTTTTGCCTTGGGAAGTCTTCATTGTTGAAAGTGAAGCATTCTTCTCTTATCAACAAATTTATATGATGAAACCACTAGAAGTGTTTAGAGCATGATTGACACTATCTTTGATTAGCAGTGTTGTCACAATGGACATCATATTACCGTTCACGGACAAATCTGTCTAATTAGGGCTGACCGACTACCAACTTTGAAGCCCTGTAAGTTTTGCAAAATTTATCCAAATCAGGCATATGAGATGTTTTTTGGCATTCTGCTCGATTTAGATAATTTTTGTAAAACTTACAAGGTTCCTAAAGTGGCAATTGGTCAGCCCTAATTGGACAAATTTGTCCATGAACAATAATATGTTGTCTGTTATGACAATGTTGTTGAATTGTTGGAATTTTTTCTTCTTTGCTTGTTAGAATTTGATTAAGCAAATAATAATTTGATCACTTCTTGTAATTTAATGTATACACTTGAATTAAGAAGGTATTTAAAGTGGGGCTATTTATCTAAATTTTTGTATTTAAAATGACTACATGTTTACATAAAAAGCTACAAGGGGCATATTTCCAATACTGTATTGTTTTTATAACATTAGAGGAATTCTAGGCCCTTGGAAGGATTGTGAGTTTTCAAATTGCAGGAACAGCCTTGTAGAGGGCCATAGCAACTCGCTAATGTGGCACAGCAATTGCCACGTCAAAAAAATAATAATTTTTTTTCCAATTTTTTTCTTCATTTCAAGATTAATTTTTAATTTTTAAAATTTTTTTTGTCGGGAATAGTTGTTCCTCAAAAACTACAAGGGAGGAAGTTTGCAATGCACTTGCTTGAAACTGCCCTCCTGAGGGCCCAAAAATCCTCTAATGATTCATTTGAGAGGGTTTTTAGTAGAGCTATCTTGCATATAAAATTTAAATGTCCAATTTTTGAATTCTTTGCACCTACATTTATTAACAAATTTTTCTTTCTCTTTAATACATACATGTATAGAGTTTATACTATGAAACCAACAACAATCAATTCAAGTGCCAAGTGGTAGTTTTCAACTTGTAAAGGCCAATTGTTCATTGAATGAACAATTGAAAATTTGGGTAGATTCATATAAAGTCAATTTTAGTCATATGTTCATGGAATTTTGACAAAAGGTGTGAACATGTATCCCCTTAGTGGTCTAAATATAATTTTTTTCTAATTGGGTTCACAAATCAAAAGTTATGCTCCAAAACTTTTAAGGTAGCCTAGGCAAAATTTGGGACATCTTTTGAAAATCTTTTGCAAAAATGCTCATCAACTTTTGAAATTTGGCATGTATGTAACTAATCAAATATGGAATACAATTGTCTAAAAGTATTTAATTCTCAAATCACATTTCAAGAAGAGTCAAACTTTGTTAGCTATAATGTAGCAACTTCAAGAAAAAACATTTTCTTCTAACTTCAAGCCCTATTATCTTGCAATATGTGATGACAAAGTTCTTGAATTTTTTTCACATATTCCAAATGTTTTCTTCTAATATTTTTCCATTATTATTTCAAATAAAATATTTCCTCATTGCATAAAAAACCATCCAAAAATGACTAACATATTGCCAATGTACTTTACCTCCTTTCATTGCCAATTGATTTAAAGTAAGCTAGACTCCATATTTGCTTTAAAATTTTTTTCATGAGTGAGTCTAACAACATATAATTAGAAATAGTTAAAATCATCATTATGTATAAAACAAAAATTATACTCTAAGAGGGCTCAAGATTTGCTCACCCTATTTTGCAAGATTGAAAAAAAAAAAAATATTCTCACTTCAAAAGTTATAATTTTTCAACCCACACAATCAAATAGGCTGAAATTTTTTCCACACATTGCCTTTCTTGTTTAATACATCCTTATAAAGTTGAAATATAAAAGAAAATTATTTTTTTATTTTAAACAATGCATCAAAAATTGGCAATTTTGGACTTTTTGTCTTTTAAAACAACCTCATTCTTTTAGGGGGTTACTAATAAGTTTACCATTGAATACTTCAAAATTCTCATTGAAGCTATTCCATGGATATTTCATTCAATATGAGAGTGTTCAACACACATGGCTTTAAAGATTGAAGTTAAATAGATTATAAATTCTATTCTTGTATTGTATACTTTTTAGTTTGTTGAATCCATTCGAGTAAACCTCCCTACTCATACAATGTGACAATTTTTGTCACTTGTGGTCAATACCTTACAATTACACTTAATTTTCTTGATATAAACACTATTGGTACCATGGAATAATCTCAATCAACTATCTTTTATTATAGATTCCTTCAATTGTGTCTAGTTTTAACATCTATGTGAAATTATCTATCCTAATCTGTATTAATTGTATTATTAAAAATTTGTAAAGCCTCCATTTGTCAAGGCTAACTTACAAATAAATATTCCTACTACATGATGTTTTTCAATAGCCTTATTTATATATAATAGAGTATGTAGCATTTCATGGACCCTATAGTAGCTCTACATATTATATAAAAAATTTCTCTTTTGAATTAAATGAACCCTATCTTTAAACTCACGTAGTTTTCTAAAAATCAATAGTAATCTCTCTTGGAGTCCAAATGATGATATTTTTGTAAGAACATTAGCCTACTCAAGTGAAAAACACCTCAACTATTTCTTAATTATTTGATATTCCACATTATTCTATGAATTTTCAAAATCAAAAGTATAGGATATCTATCTATGTCCAAATTCCCTCTAAATATACACCTTTGAAGAAAGAAATGCTTAATGTCAATTGATTGCTTCAAAAAATCCTTTAACTTCCATTAGTTGCTCTTGGAATCTTATGGTGGTTTTGGGTGAAGATAGGTGGCTATTCAACGCCATGTCTTGCACATACACATTGTGAGCTAGGATTACTCTTAAAAATAGCTAGTAATGATAAATTAGTTGGATGGCCCATGTGCCTCAAAAAGGTAATATGATCCTAAACTAGGCTTGTCACAATGATTGTTAGGTGCCTCTTTTGGTACATGAAAACATATAGTAATGTCTTAGCTTGAGGCGTGCATTAGATCATGACTTGCATTCCAAAATAGAGCATGTACATACATTTACACATCCATCAAAAATTAAAAAAATAAGGGTAAGTTCAAGTAGACAAAGATATCTATAAAATAAGAGCCAAATTAGTCTTTGTTAACCCCTAAAGGACCAATGTACATGTTTTTCTTGGCTACATAGCAATTTTAGGCAAGTATGTGTAACTAGAGATTTCTATATTTTTAGCCCAAATTTTAATAGAAGGTGGGGATGAGGAATATCTTTTATATGCACTAAATTTGAAGACATTTGCAAATATGAATAAAACATTATAGCTTAAGAAGTTATTTTTTTTCTTTTGTAAATGGGTAGTTCAGGCACATAAAAAAATCGTTTTTTTAGAAATAGAAATTTGAAATTGATTTTCTAGAGTTATATATACACAAAAAGCTTTAAATTATTCTATTTTGATCTATGAGTCAATAGTTACAAGGATTCTTTTGTTTATGGGCAATAGTATAGATTTTCTACTCTAAAATAATCTTTGGAGTCTTTGATCTTATTCAATTTTTAATATTTTTGGGAAAAAATAAAATCATAGGATAAAGATTTTTTATTATAAAATTTCAACCATTGAAATTGCATTTTTCAATTCCAAAATTAAATTCTTTACAATTTAGTAATTTGAATCATTCTCTATAGTTACTATTTTTTTTTGTATGTTGTACAATTCCAAATGATTTGAAATTTTTAGGTAATTATGTGGCCAACTTGCTTAAGAAAAAAGATCCAAAGCACCACTATTTTGGACATTTTTTCATAGAAAAGTGAGCTTGTGAAGTGCAGCTACCTTATTTTTCATATGGTCCAAAAAATGATTTTAGTGAATTTGAATGCTCATACTTTGCAATCTATATAGTGGAATTTTTTTGAGTTTTTTACCACATTTTCTCAAGTTTATAGAAGGTCTATAAAGTGCTTGGGTTCTAAAAGCATCCACATCCTCAAATATGTACTATTTGAATATGTAACTTTCTCAGTGTACAAAAAATGTACAAATAGAGTACATTTCAGGAAGTAAATGCTTTTAGTGATTGCAAATTTCAACTTCAAAAATTCATAATTAATTCCATAAATCTCCGAAAAATATGAAACTACTTGGGTTAAATGCCAATTCCACTTGTCTTTCAAGGAAAATTACTGAAAAATATTTGAAGTAGTTTTAACCTCCACAAATTTCAGCTCCTCCGGAGCTTCTCCTTTAGATATTTGGAGGGACGTCAGAATAGCGGTCGCTTTATGTGGGATGTGGCGAAATTCGTCAGGAAAAAAACACTGAAAACGCGTACTGAACCTGCCGGCCTGGACTACTGTCCAACGTTTGTGCCCCAAGGAATAAAAAATTATAAAATTGACGAATTATAGTGTGACACGGATGCATATCACGTAACCCATCCATCCAAAAATAATTTTTCATGCCAATAGTAAGGTCCCTAGTGTCAGTGTGTCAGTCAACACTGGATCAGAAGTGCGAGAGAAGCTAAGTTAGGGTTAGGGCTTCGAGCTCTCACTCTGAGTGCGCGAGGTCGGTTTCGATTGCGGAAACGTGTTCGTTTTGGGTCACAGAGAATCGAATTCCGAACTTGACGATGGAGATTTTGCGATTTAGAGCGATTCAGCGTCAGCTGAGTTCGTGAAATGGTCCGAAAATTGGCGTTTTGAACGGTTCCTTCATTTGTGGGTTAGAGTCTGAAAATTTGGATTGGTTCGCAATCGGAGGATGCGATTGAGAGCTTGCTTTCAAGCTCGAATGTCGAGATACTTGAACACTGTATTTGTGGTGGATCTGGTGCGAAATTCTGGATTTGTAGTGGAAGTTTGATTGAGAGCGATCAAGGACAGTTTTCATAGAGTTCTCCGAATTGAATCCGTGCAGGTGTGATCGAGGAATTGAGTATGTGATAGCTCATTTGCTGAGATGGTTCTAAATGAAGCAGTGAACCGATGTTCGAGTGGAATAGAATTACTCAAACTCTGTTTTTAGAATAAGATTGTTTTATTTTATTAATAAGTTTATTCGGATGCAACGTGTTATTGCCGTTGCAAATTATTCTACAAGCCTGCCGTCAGGCGGAGCGTATATTGTCGCTTCTGATTTTTTAGGGCTTTGAAGGGGTTTCATTCCAGCGAGCCAATTGTGGAAGGTTTCCACTGACGAATTATGTTATTAAAGTGGGATATTTACGAGATTCGGGCGAGAGCAATTGGTTAAGTAAGAGAATGAAGAGCTATTGCGACGAGAAAGAAGCGATGTATGGCGATGGTCGTGGTTCGGAATCAGGCATCTCAACTGTAGTTTTTGGCTTTGTGGAGTTGGAAGCGTTTGGTTGATTAGGACAGTACCAATTGGAGCAAAATTTTGTGAGATGATTCGACTGCGTACAAATGCAATACTTAGAGCAGATCAACTGTCGAGGGTAGTGGAGAAATTAATCCTCCGTTGACGGAAGCGGAGGCGTTGGAGCCACGATAAGATTACTTTGAGAATAATTGTGAAGAAGCAATGGCGGTCCAGGATGGGGGAGGGGAGGATCCAGGAGATGCAATTAGAGCTCGCTATTTAGCAAAATGTGTGCAGAAGAGCAGCGTGGTATTGCATGCTGTTTATGGGCACATTCGATGCTCTTCCACATTTGATGTTGTACTTGGCAAGGTAAGACAAATTGTTTATTATTTTTTTCGTAAATTTAAAATTTCGAATTCTGTCCTTCTCTCGCTTTTCGATTATTTTGATTATTCGCTTATTCAGCACCAGGAGCGAGTAATCTAGAGGATTTTATTATGGGTTAGATTTTTCTGCGGGGCTTAATTAAAGGTCTTGCATGCTTGTTGTAAAACAAAAGCATTCTGAGTATGTTTTTTTTTTGTCTCACTCCGTTTACGGTAGAATACTCTTCGTATATTAACGAAATTGGTTTCCTTGTAATGCTTGATTCAGAGAAAGTGACTAGGAGCAACTCTACAAATTAATATGAGTCGCTTTGGCTTCGTAAATTGTAAATTGTATTTCTTGGCAATCTCCTTCGTGGATGAGGCTGCCGCATGCAACGAAACAGCTCAGATTTGACGTTTATACCTCAAACTGAGATAGCACGTGAAGGACATCACGTCCAGGGTATTTCAGACTGTTTTTGTAGTAGAAGAGCGGGGTTGTTTTGCTGTAGCATTCTTTAAATATAGATAATGCTGAATCCTTTGTCGCTTAATTTTTCCCCGACAGGAAACATCATTGGAGCTTGTGGTCGTGAGCGAGGATGGAATTGTGCAGTCAGTTTGCGAGCAGCCAGTGTTCGGGACTATCAAAGATCTTCGGGTTCTGCCCTGGAATGAATCTCGTCGGAGTCCACTTCCACAGGTTTTTGAATCTCTGAATATCCACTTATTTTCATTAGCCATTGTCGTCATCTGAGTTTCCATCTACTGTTTCCGAGTGTAACGAGCAAGCAATGGCGCATCTACTCATACAGTATATTGTCAATATTAGCAGTCTACAGATGTAGCCTCCCTAGCATTACATGTGTGGATTGCGCATGTAGCTTAATCTGAACAGAGGCAGTTTGTATGTCAGAGTACCCTTTGCCTGATCTCTATGAAAACACTTGATGTCATTTTCATTTCCGTGGCTGTTCTTGTTCGAGAAATGTAATGCAAATGTCTAAGATTAGCATCCTCGAATGGGTTCATGCAGACATACGAGAAGGACTTGCTGGTACTCCTTTCGGATTCGGGGAAGCTCTCTTTTTTAACTTTCAACATTGAGCTCCATAGGTATTTCTTTCTTTCTTTTTCTTTTTCTAGTCTGAAGCAGCACAATAGTCAGTTTAGGTGCCTTAGCGGTGTTCCTGTTTTTTGATATGCAGCGACATTAGTAGATGACTAATCGACCTTGGATTATACAGAATATTACATGAACCTATATCATGCCTAAGTCTTCATTTGTTGCTGCTTACGGTGCAGAACATTAGTTGTGACTTTGCTACGTATCTCTATCACCTGTTAGCTTCAAACTAGAGAATTGCTATCATTTCTTAGAAGACTGAAGATCGACTGTGTCGCTGTGGTCTTGTCAGATTTTTGGCTGTTGCCCATGTCCAGATTGCAGATTATGGAAACTTACGGCGAGAATTGGGAAGACTGCTGGCGATTGAGCCCAGGTGATTAACTTGACGGAAGTCATGTTTATCACGTAAATACTGTTCAAGAATCAGATAATGCTCACATTTTTAGCGTACAGTTTTTATGTTCACGGGCATGATATTCCTTCAACTATCGAAAGTAGCTTAAATTGTATGATTTTTTGCAACGTGCAGGGGTCGTGCAGTCGCTGTCGCTGCTTTTGAAGATAGAATTGCAATTTTTCCCACCTCCATAGCCGCTGGAAATAACATTGTTGATAAGGTTCCTTCGCTTGCCTTCCCTTTTCCCTTCCATGAGAAAAGGTAGAATGTTTTACTTATAGCTGCAATGTTCTTAAATATTTTCACTTTCTACTATCAGGCTGAAGTGGTTCCTTGAGTGATATGGTTTCAGATCTGGCCTCTTATATACCGGTACTGCTGATGTGGTTCACAGAGAATGATTTATCCAAAAGAGCTGCTGAGCTCGACAGGATTATCGGAAGCAAGCACTAGCGGAGTTGAAGAGAAATTTACAGGCTGGGGAACGGTTTGGAGTATGACGTTTGTTGGCATGCCAGACGAGCACTTAACATTAACAGCCAAGCCAGAGTCGCTTCTACTTCTTGTAGTTCTTGTTCACAGGAAAGGTGCTGCAAGCAATGAAATTTTTATCCTTACGTGCGACACCAAAGAGCGGGTCATTCAGGCGAAGGCCCGGTACGACCCGTCTACAATAAGACCCTTCATATCATCCCTTGGGATAAGTATTTTGGATGTTCCTGCAGCTCCTGGTTTTTTGCTACTTTCTCGGCCAGGGGAATTACTTTTACTTGATCTAAGGCTTCCCAGTAGTCCTTCAATAGCCGGTTCCTTTAGTTTTCAAAAAAATTTGGATGAAGAAGAAGGTAGCTTAAATAGCGTAGCAGCATCTGCGCTGCTTGAGCTTTTATCAAGTGGTCAAGATGGCAATTGTAAGAAAAGTCTAGCTCCCAAATGTGAACCTGCAGAAGTTATGGACTTGAATTTTGACCCTTCTTCTTTACCAACTATCACGGCGTGGAATTGGGAACCTTACGCTGAGGATGAATCCAGACTTGCGCTTGCTATGGATACAGGGGAGATACACTTGGCACGCTTGAGCTTCAAAAGTTCCGATGATGTACCTCGGATGGAAGTTCAACAGCGGCAGTATAAATGTTCTCCTTGCAATTTAGTTCTGTGGACGAAGGGAGATTTTCTTGCCGTATTTGTTGAAATGGGGGATGGACAGGTCCTCCAATGGAAAAGTGGAAAAGTGACTTGCAAAAGCCTTATTCAAAATCTGGCTCCTATTCTTGATTTTGCACTTGCCGACTACCACAATGAGAAACAAGATCAAATGTTTGCATGCTCAGGGGCTGGTATTGAGGGCTCATTACGAGTGATACGAAACGGAATTAGTGTTGAGAAACTGCACACAACATCTCCAATATACCAAGTGAGTATCTGCGCTTTTGTGTGGTTTTCATGATTTTTGGTCAAGTTAGTATTTTATACCACTTGGACAAAACTCTGACCTAGGTCCTTGATATGAAACTGATGTCAGCTTCACTCTATAGTTATATACTCAAAGGAACTGTTTAGCTCCTGTTCTGTTATTGCCATTAGATGACCTGTTAAACTTATGTTTTGGTCACAAGTTCTTGAATGCGCATTTGTGACATGGTGAGCTCTCAGGGTGTGACAGGAACATATACAATGCGGATGTGCCGCAGGGACCCATACCACGCTTTCTTTGTGATGTCCTTTGTTCAGGAAACTCGAGTCCTTTCGGTTGGGCTCAACTTCGTTGACATCACAGAAGCTGTGGGATTTCGGCCGTGTGCGTCTACACTTGCTTGTGGGACAATTGAGGATTATCATGTGGTTCAAGTCTGCAGCAAAGAGGTTACTGTTTGTGTTCCCACTAAAGCTGCTCATCCAGCGGGCATAGATTCACTTCTCCCTCTTTGTTCATCGTGGAAACCTCCACAGGGTCTTGTTGTAAGTTTGGGAGCAGTAGCTAATAAGACCATCATTCTGGCCTTATCCAAACCAGGGCTTATCGTGATGTTGGGCTCTCAGCAAGGTGAAAATGGAGCTCTGGAACTGTGCATACTACAGCAATGCGAATTAAAGGCAGAGTTATCTTGCATATCAGTCCCCGACGACGAGGATTGGACCTCCTCGCCTCTGCCGCCGGCTATTGTTGGGCTCGCGGAAGGCACTCCCCAAAGTAGGAATCCATCAGGAGTAGAGGTGGGCAGGATCTGTGTCGTAGGGACTCATGAGCCATCAGTGGAAGTTCTTTCTATAGTTCCTGGTGATTGCTTGGCTCCTCTGGCCGTGGGTCACATTTCTCTTGTGAGCTGTGTAGGGACAACACTGAGCGGGTGTGTTCCTGAAAGTGTTAGACTTGCGCAGTTTGATGGGCTTTTTATACTTGCTGGGCTAAGGAATGGAATGCTTTTGCGTTACGAGTGGCCAGCTAGCTCTACTGCTGTACTGCCAAGTTCCAAGTATCTGCTCCCGACTTTGGGTTCTGAAAGTGTGGGCATCACACAACTGGGTTTGAGTGCAGACAAAGATGTGGGGGAGGATTCACCACCAGTCTCATTAAATCTGGTTGCAGTGCGGAGAATAGGTGTTTCTCCTGTTTCTTTAATCTCTCTGCAAGCTTCGTTGAGTTCTGATATCGTAGCCCTCAGTGATCGACCTTGGTTACTGCAAACGGCAAGGCACAGCCAGCGCATCGCATATACCTCCATCTCTTTTCCACCGTCTACGCATGCCACGCCTGTGAACTCCGTTGACTGCCCCAATGGGATACTTTTTGTGTCGGATTGCAGTTTACACTTGGTTAGTCCTCTACCCTTTCGCATCCGATGAAGCTTCGTTTTGAACATCTACTGGTTTGATATGTGTACGGATATCTAGTACATTTAATCTGCTCAACTGTCCTATCAAGGCTGCATGTGACTAGTGTTACTCATTTTTCGTGGCCATGACTAGGGCTGTAGTGACTTTTGGTCAAGCATGTTTCAGGTGGAGATGGAGCACTTGAAGCGGCTGAACGTCCAGAAGTTACCCTTGGGTCGAACCCCACGCCGGGTCCTGTATCACTCAGTGTCCAAGACGTTGATTGTAATGCGAACAGACCCTGGACCCGATGGTATCTTGGTTTCTGATTTATGTTGTGTGGATCCGCTCAGTGGCGCCAGTCACTCTTGCTACACTCTCGATGCTGGAGAAGTCGCTCGTTCTATCCAGTTATGGAAATATAGACAGGAACTACTTTTGCTGGTTGGAACCAGTTTCACCAGAGGTGTGGTTATGTCTAGTGGTGAAGCAGTGAGGTATTTGCTCTGATTCCCAATTCCGCTTCTTTGATCTTGTTTAATCGAACTTCATTTTTAGAAGCAGCTTGTTTGTGGATCCTGTTTATGAATATTATTTTCTTGATTGATGCAGATCAGAATCTAATCGTTGTTCTATGCTGCCATGTAGTTCAAAGGGTCGGTTGCTGGTATTTCAGCTGGAATCAAAGAACTCAAGGGCACACTCTCAGGTTGTTACAAGCTCTACGAATACGCCCACCTCATCCAACCAAACAACTCCAGGTTCTTCGGCAGCTGATCCTATGATGCTCTCTGATTCGTCCGTTTCAACCGACGAGAGTGATTTAGCTGATGGCGAAGTCTGGGAGTTGCGACTCAAAACTCATGTTCTTCTTCCCGGTGCTGTCCTAGCGTTGTGCTCATACTTAGGACAGTATGTACTTGCGTCTGCTGGCAATTGTGTAAGTGACATGATCCTACACAACCTCTGCCAATGGTTAGACTTGAATCGAGTGACATCATTTTGGCTGTTCGGGTGCCCTGCTTATGGTTGTACATTTTGCTCCGAGTGTAGAGAGGGAGAAGTAGTTGAAAACATTTATTTTGTGTCTTCGATTGTATATCTTTTTCTTTTGCTAACTCATTGCTGAAATGCATGGTATTCTAAGTTTTGTTTTGTGGGTCATCAGCTGTTTTGCTTAGGATTTCCATCTGACTCACCAAATCGGCCTCGGAAATTTGCGATGGTGAAGACACGCTTCTTGATTACCAGTATTGCAGTTCATCTCTCAAGGATTGCCGTTGGTGATTGCCGCGATGGGATTTTATTTTATTCATATCAAGAGGTACTTTTCGCTTGTACAGAAGTATAGTGCAAATGCATAGTCAAGAAAACAGCTAAAAAAACTTGGATTGCTTTACTTGGATGTATGTTAAGACTGGGGTGCGCATGGTTCATGTGTTCCTGGCTGAGTTCTAATTCCCTGTCATGAATTTGATTCTTTGTGTTCCATTCACTGCCTTTAGGTCTCTCAGCAGCTGGAGCAGTTGTACTGTGATCCCATTCAACAGCTAGTCGCGGATTGTGTGCTCATGGATGTGGACACTGCTGCAGTTACAGACCGCCGTGGGAACTTTTGCACATTGTCCAGCGTCAGTACTCCCGAAGGTGCTTCTTAATTTCTCCTTTGATGGAATTGTTGGTTATTCCAAATTTTGTGATGAGTTCTGCCACTGATTATAGATTTCGGTTTCTGCAATGCTTCCTACAGTTTTGTTTACATTTTCCTCTGGCTGGCTGCTGTGTTTGTAGAAAGCGTGAGTCCAGAACGCAACCTATCTCTGACCTGCTGGTACCATGTTGGCGAGACATTGATGAGGATCCACAAGGTAAGACTAGTTGAACTCCCAGTTGATATGTGACTTCAGAAATATATAATTGTATTTATACTCATCATCATCTACCGACTAGCTCATAGTGCTATACATGTCTCAGTTCTTTGCTGGTGGATTGATGCAAGTCAATCAACTGGTGTTCGTATTCTACGTTCGGTCCTATTTTTTGCCCTTCTTGAGTAACTTCCAATGATATTGTCTTTGCTCCTATATGCTGGCCACTTGTTGGAAGTATGGTTTTGCGAGTTGCTAAGGATTTAGATTGACACCCGTTGTTGCGGCAGGCCTCTTTTGCATATGAAAGTCCCACACAGGAGAGTTTGAAAAACTGTGGCAGCAATGATGCTGTTACTCACTCTACCCATTCCTCTGTGGTCGCCAGTTCGCTTCTGGGCAGTGTGTTCATATTCATCAAAGTCACTAGGTAAAGAATAATTCTTAGAGCCTCACTCCCGGAACAATTTTTTGCACTAGAGGTCTTTCTTTTGTTCCACTTGTTTGAGCCAGTCAAGTTCCAACGCCTTGAAGCTCAAATCAGAGTGTGAGGATATCTGTTCTCTATATTAATCCTTCGTAAGTTGTATGCACAGGGAGGAGTACGATCTGTTGAAAGCTGTGCAATCACGGCTTGCATTCTATCCTCTAACTGCTCCGCTTTTGGGAAACAATCACGACGATTACCGCAGCCAAGGCTGCCCTGTAAGTTTCCCCTGACCATTCAAATTTCAGAGGTGCCTTTGATAACTTGTCTTTGAAGCTGCTTCCCAGTTTCTGATTGTCGCGTATACATGTTGACATGCATTTGGCTTGCATTCTTCTGTTGCTGTATTTTAAACATTACTTTCAGTTAGTTTATGATACATTCCAGTCCTGTTTCATCCGGTTAGAGAACTATCACTTTCACGGTACTTGATTAGTTGCTTCACCAGAAAAGTGAAGCTTCCTAACTTTGTGATTTACTGACGTGCCTGACATCTTGACTTGAATTGTAGGCTGGAGTCTGCGAAGTCCTGGATGGTGATATGCTGTGCCAGTTCCTTGAATTAACAAGCACTCAACAGGAGAATGTATTAACAGAACCTCAGGGTGTCGTTTCCCTTAGCGTTCCAAACCCAGGATCTTCTTTCCTTGAACGAAGCCTCCCTGTTGACCGTGTGTTGCGCTTGCTAGAGCGGGTGCACAACTCACTCGCCTGAGTTTCAAGCACCTCGTGGGATAGGAACACCGGCAGTATATGACGAAAACTGTAATGAAACAACGTAGTCTGTGTGCTCTGCAAGTAGTCAAATGTAAATCAGTTCACTGGGTTCTGAACCCAATCACAGTAAAAAAATTGTATATGTCTAGAACTCGGAATTTAATCATGCTCCAGTTTTAATGCCTTCATACTTTTAAAGACGGCAGAGTTGGAGTCTCTTAGTCGAAAACTGCGATACGTGTGTAGATCACATAATGCATGTGACCAAGCTGTTTTCCAATTACATCAAGTTAAAAGACAACCTACAGTATGCCTCTAGGTGGAGACTACATTCATGTGCGCTCATCAACCTCTGCATTTCATCTACATTTAGTTGAATCCAACAGGGTTTGAGTACGTCTGTAATAATTTTCGTGGTCTTTCTCTTTGGCAGAATCTCATGTCGAGTAATTTCCTTGAGGTGATGTCCGTTGTGGTCCTTGCACTCCCTCCAATTGATCATCCTGTTGGACAAAATGTTTTGGAGTAAGGGTTAAAATAACATTTTAAAGACCTATTTCATGATGTAGGTAGAGTTTGATGCACTTTTAGAGTCTTAGAAACTTTGAGTTTTGGAGTCCTTTTCAAAGTGTAGTTTTGGAAAATTGAAAAGTGGAATTTTTGGGGTGGAATATGCAAAATCTAAGTGGAGACAAACCTACTTGAGATTATAATCTTTTGTTAGAAATTGTATTCTATATGAATTTCTCAAGTAGTATTTTTAGATACCAAATTGTTCATGGGTAGGGGTAAGAGTGTTCAATTTCAATTTTTGTGGTAGTCATAAGCCTCCTTTTGTCAATCTGGAGCTATAAACCTCCTTACATCTATAGACATGAATGAAATGTGCATGTTGTGAATGATACTTCATTTATTCATTCAAATATTTATTATTGTCTTAAGGGTATCCAATAATTCAATAATCCAATAATTTTCAAAGATTTTGGAGTAATTTAGTGATTTCATCTTGCATTATGAGAGGGGGAAGTTTTTTTATCAAATTTTTCTTTAAGAAAAAAATTACATCACTCGAAAACCACATTTGATTAGGGTTATGAACATCCCAAAATAAATCCATAATCAAACATTATTTGATCTATGGCCTATAAGTGGGTGTCCTTGGCTCACCCATACATCTTTAAGATTTAAAATTCTAATCTTGAATTCTAGATTCCCAAGAAAAGAATAAAAAAATAAAACAAAAATAATCAAAAATCTAACAAAAATTCTAAAAGTAAAATCATTCATTATCTAAAATAGAGAAAATAAAAACCTTTGCCTTCACTCTTGATGATTCTATTTAGATTTCCTTTTCTAATAGTGGTACTCCTAAAAACATGGAGACATACTAAATACAAGTTTTATCACGAATTATTGTAGATTATATTCCATTTTATATATTGCAAATACTATAAATGACAAAGACCACACTGCATATGTAAGACCACACTATACAAAAGTAAAAAGTAAAATTCAATCATTGAATAGTATGGATTCCTTAAAGCAAGGGTTTAGCAATAAATAAAATTGTTTCAAATATCGTAAGCATATTTATTTAGTGTGGACCAAACTACAGTAAAACAATCCATTATGGCTTGAAGACCCATTGTAAATTCCTAGAAATGACTCCAATAAGGTTTTTTTCTAGCTAATGAAAATTTGAGCCACAATCAATGTCTTAGCTAATTGAAATGGAGTGATTAATGACCATAATAGGAATTTTCAACTTTTCAATGTTAATTTATTATAGGAAGTGACCCCTTTAGGGTTTCCATGTTAGAAATTATTAGGACTACATTAGATGAGTTTGATGAGCATTATGGATACAATTTTTGTTGGTTTGGGGGAAGTCTAGAGACCATGATGGGTAGAACACTTTAAAAATTTATAAAAAATTCATACTTTGTTAAAAAAATATAATTTCAATTGCTCTTGCCATTTTTGACAATTGTCTGTATGTATGAAAAAAATTAGAAAATTTCACCAATAACACGAGGGTAAACTCCTCATTCAGTCCGTAATGGGCTGTTTTACCTTAAACAGAATGAAGAGTGTAGTTAGCACTCGCCACCTCGGTATGAAACGTAACCCACTTTCGAAGAATCGGTTCTCAAGACTCCTTTTCAAGACTCCTCCCCAGGACTCCTTTTCTAGACTCCTCCCCAGGACTCGTCCTCAAGACTCCTTTTCAAGACTCCTCCCCAGGACTCCTCCCCAAGACTCGTCCTCAAGACTCCTTTTCAAGACTCCTCCCCAGGACTCGTCCTCAAGACTCCCTCTCAACACTTCAGAAGCCGTGATGAGCTCTCGCTTGCCACGCACTCTTCACAAGCTCTCTCCCAGATTTCCCATCCTTCTGCGAATTCGAAAAACATCCCCCAAACCACAAACAATCCTTGCGCGAGCTCCTTGAAAATTCTCTTTCCACTATTTCTGACTCGCCCCACTCCTCAGGTGCATGCTCATCAATTCCCCCCTTCCGTTTCTCAATCCCCTTTCTCCTCAATTTCTCTCTCCTCAGTTCAATTCAATCCCAATTCCTCATTCCCCAATTTCCGAGGAAACATTCGGTGCAATTGAATTCTGTGGTAGCTCCCTGTTTGGGGGCTGTATGAGGTTGCATTTGAGCTGAATTCGAGAAGTTTTCATATGCAGTGATGGCGGCACACGCATCTGTCGGAGTGGCCATTGCGGTCACTGCGATCTCGGTCTCGAGTTCGAGACGTGTGATTCCAGGGCATGTGAACTGTGGGCTTGCAGTGGGCAATGGCCGCACGGGGGGTTTGCGCACAAGCGCAGATGTGCCGATGTATGGAAGGCGTGGAAGGAGTCCGGGGAAGAGGCGTCACAGAATGCTGCAAGCAAGGGCGGATCTTAACGATAATCAGAAGGAGAGTTTGCAGCTCTATGGCAAGATTGAGAGGTCAGGCAGTTGCATTTCCGAGAATGTTTAAGAAAGTCGCATTCCTTTTGTGTACAGCTTTGGTCTTTTAGGTTAAGAGCAAGAATTCAGACGTTTGTCCGGGTAATGTGTCTATTCAAATAATTCATAACATTTTAGGGCAGGGTTGATCGACCACCGTAGCTGCACTATGTTGTGCTATTTGTATTCCTTCGGTGTAACTAGAAAACTTCTAGCTTCTTGCTTTGGTGTCGTTATAATTGTGGTAACGTTTGGTTAAATGGGATCTGGTGGGGAATTAGGGTGATCGCTGATACAGCCCAGCGGACCACCGGTGGTGACATGGACCCTGGAAGGTGGAAAGATATTCAGGTGTGTAATGAATCTTTGTATTCCAGTTGAAGCGTGTTAACATTGTTTCGTTGTTCCCGTTCTAGTTGGGAAGGAGCGCATTTTTCAAATTTGCTGGAGCCTCAGTTTTAGTAATGCTGGACCATGAAATTTTGTGTCCAGGTCTGCTATTAAACTCTTGAAGGGGTCCGAATCATAAGATCTCTAAGTATGTTCTCTTTCAATGAAATCCACCCTATTGTACTTCTCGACCAGGTCGCTTTACACTCAAGCATCTCTAATATGACCGTCTATAAATTGAAATTCTAGTATATCCTGCACACTTGCCACTGTCATTGTGTCTAGCACACTTGCCACACACACAATCTATGTCATAGTGAAAAAATCCGGACTGAGCGGTAAAATTAAAGAGGCTTGAGTGTATGTCTACTCAGTTGTTTTATGCTAAAGAGTTTGGGGTATGAGTTTAGGGCTCATGGGTGCTTACACCGAGTAAGAAGGAAGCTGTGGCCGTGGTGCACTTCATAGGCGGAGTCTTTGTTGGAGCAACACCGCAGTTGACTTACCGTTTGTTTTTGGAACGTCTTTGTGAAAGGTAACCAATTGTTTTTATTCCTTTATTTCATTATCTCTTCTGCATTTTGTTCAATCTGTCAACGTTGGATCTCATCATGTGCTGTCTCTTGTTGGCAGGGGCTATGTTATTATTGCAACACCGTACGCTAGTGGATTTGATCACCTAAGAATTGCGGATGAGGCTCAGTTCAAGTTCGACCGTTGTCTACGTGCTTTACTGGATGACTACAAATATCGACCTCTGGTGCAGTAATTCAGTCTTCTCTCTGTTCTATCATGCTTACCATAATCCTTTTATTTACAATGCTCTTGCCCTCTGCGTCAACCTCCATAGAGGTACTAATATTTTGGTGGTGTTGCTTATGATAGGTGGATGATATGCCTGTTTTTGGAGTGGGGCACTCACTTGGAGCATTGACCCATCTTCTCATAGGTGAGGTGCTTTGTTGTCTAGTCTTCGCTTGTATCTATTCGCATGTGAGTTTTTCTGTGTCGCTTCACATTAATTATGCCCCAGTCTTCTGACTTTCATGGTATTATTAATTAACTGAAGTCTTATTGTGTAGAAGCCATGAATTACTTCTGCACTGGGCTTCACCTCTTCGAAAAAGTTCAACCAACTAGTCCGGTGGCCTTCTTTGTTATTTTTTGTCATTTCTCTTGTTTGTTGTTATACTGACAACAGGATTGTTGGTCGACGAGTACGTGTAAACTCGTGACCGTGCTAATCAGCTTCTTTGTTTAGAATAGTTTCAAGGACAACTTTTTGTTTTTAAAACTGTGTCTTTGTCTTCGCAGGGGCTAGGTACGCGGTTCAACGGAAGGGCAATGTAATTATATCTTTCAACAATAGGGTGAGCAACACTTCTTTTTTTTAGTTTTTTTAGTTTCTTATTAGAAACGTCGTGTGATGAAATCAGCATGTATTCGTTCAATATTTTAAGATGTTTCGACTGGAAGGTGAGAAAGTTTACTCTAGGCAAGTCCTCTCTATACGAGATCCTTATGCTTTTTTCTCAAGAATTCTTGTGAGGAAAAAAGTAGACCACAAACATCAGTGGTCTTCTGCACACGACACACAGCATACAAGGAGGAATTTTTGAAGGATGAAAAGTCCGGAGAACAACGGGTTTATCTTCTGGTTTGGGAACATAGTGCACTTGCAGTTGAACATCGAACACTTGCGAAGGTGGTCATTAGCCCTTAACCAGACTGTGTTATTCTTTCCGTGCAGTCAGCAAGCGATGCAATACCCTTTTTATCGCCGATGGTAGCACCCATGACACAAAACATCGGCCCACTTTTGTCGCAGTTAACGTCTTCACCAGCAGTTCGCCTTGGGGTATGTAAATTCCTTGAAGTTTCCTTTCGAATATCGTTTTCTTATCCTGTAATTGAAGGATGCAAGAAGTTTGGCTGTAGTTGGCTTTTCGATTTTAGAGGCTTAATAATCTACCTCCAACAGATTCCTCATTCTCGTGGGCCTATGTCACTCTCACTTTTCTGTTATAGGCTTATGTCACCCTAATTTCCTCTAATGATGTTCTTTGGTCTATTGGGTGAGGTTTGCAGGCTGAAGTTGCGTTGAAAAGGCTGAAGGAGTTTGGAAACATAAGCCCGCCCATGTTCAAGCAGGTCATGCCATTCTTGGATCAGCTACTCCCTCTCTACGAGGACTTCGCAAATGGGAAAGACCAATTTACTCCTGCTCCTCCGGAGACCGACCGTCTGGTGAGTGCATAATGCCATGTCCAAGTTTTGAGGCAACCGTGTCACTCTTGTTGGCTGGTCAGACGAAGGTTATCACCCATAAACCTCCAGGCCTTTCATCTGCTTGTCAGTTGTATAGATCTGGAAATTTGAGATTCGATGAAACAGCTTAACTTTATGTCCTATACCTTTCTTGAGGCTCCCGGCTCTCTAAGCTAATCTAGTCCATAGGCTTTTCTGGTTTTACTTGACTTCCCCGTATGTTCCGTGTTGCATGTGCCACACCTATTTGGAATTTTGAACGTGAGCCTTAGTTTGCAGATTAAGGCATATTATGGCGTGAAGCGAAATCTACTGATCAAGTTCAAGGACGATACTATCGACGAGACGCCTCGCTTAGCACAGGTCTTAGTCCAAAAATCAGCAGTGAGCACTTTTCTTGACCTCACATTGCGAGCTTTACCTGGAGACCATTCTCGCCCGTGTCTACAGGTGAGACGAATTCAGTCCAAATGCACCCTTTCTAAGTGTCGGAAGCTTATCTCCAATGCGTTACTTTCTTTTGGAGCCCTCTGTGGCTCCCAAGGACCGAAATCATCATTCTGATTCTTCCAAATGTTTTATATAAGGTTTGCATGGTGGCTTGCTATCTTGGCATCTAGAACGTGCCAAAGATCCAATAAAGCTATATGAGAGAAGGCTTGATAAAATTCAAGTTCAGATAGACGGTCAATCTTGGAACAATTATGTTAGAATGCGATGGTGATTCTGATTCTCGAAGTAAAAGGGTGTAGACTGACAACAGTTCATGAATGTTATGTAACGTAGGTGATTTAAGGAGTTTCTGATGAGTTAAAGCTGGAAAATGTTGTGATATGTGTATTCGCAGATCTCCAACTTAATCATAGGGCTAAGGTTTTGCGAGATATATTTGCAAAGCAAGAGTTTGACCCCAAAGGGGTGTGATATATTGCTTTTGTGCAGGTTTTCCCTGAACTACCTGAAGAATTCACGAGTACTCTCAATCGAGGCACTGAGATGTTTTCAAGCATGGCAGCTGGAACTCCGTGGGTCGACCTTGCAAAAGGATTTGGTATGAATCCTGTAGCGCAGCGGCGTCGAGCGGAAACCATTGCAAACATTGAGAGTCTAGTGGATGAAATCTCAGCTTGGATTTCTGCTTCACCCAAGGACACCGACCGAGCATTGCTGAAGGAGGATTACACGAGCTGAGGACACCGTAAAGGGAACGAGTAATCAAGGAGGCCAAGCACTCTTTCTGATCACTCGTCCAGCACTTCCTACGGTAGAACACGTTTAATTTCTTCTGATGCCATTTAGATTGTGAATGAGGTAAGGTTTGTATACCAGGCATTCAAGTCGCCAATTCCAGGTGTATTGTAATCTGAAGTGTACATTTTTGTAGAAAGATTCCTTCTTCAATTTCATGCTTTGTTGAGAACTTTCATATATGATGTGGTGAGTTTAGCACTATTGGTCATAGGAATAGAATTTGAGAAAGTTAAACACTACATTTAAATGGAGATACGTATTTCAGTGTGATTCATCACTAAGCCAAGAGCAACAAGCTAATGGTGCTTGTGTGGCATGATTCTAAAGGGAATTTTTTTTTTTAATTATTAAAGGATTGGGAGTCAAAGTCAGTACACTAGATATTGGTTAAGCTGTCTAGGGGGCTATAAATTCATCACACCCATATAATTCCATTGTAAAAAATTAGGTTTTCATTATTAGAATTGAAACTCTAACCAAAACAACTAGTTTTCATTGGTAGAATTGATTTTTTTCGTTCAATTGATTTGTTGGGGTTTTTGTCCCCATCATGAGAGGATTTAATATACTCAATTATATATAGTTTGAATTCAAGTTGAATTGTTGAGATTTGAAGTAGAAGGGTCCCAACCTTGGCCTAAACTATCCTCAAACCATGAATATTGTATCTAACTTATATCATATTTCAAAAAATTCATACTTCAAGAAACATCTTTGATTGTGATAAAAAGTGATAAAAAATAAAGAAATTTCCTAAGAGTCATATATTTGGATGACACTTAGTATGATTGGTTGCATGTGGAGTATGATGAATTGTAAGTTGTAGTTCTATGATTTATGATATCGTGAAGGAGGTCCACACGACACCATCAATTTTCATGTACTCTATTAATGAAAAAAAAAGCCAAAACCATATCTTTGGAGCCCAATATATGCTCTGAATCAAACTTCCATGTAACACCTAGCAACAATTGATTTGTCTCTTATGTGTTTTTAATTTTTCTCGCTCCATAATAATCCATTCTTATAGTCTTACCACATCGAAAAAGATTCCCTTCGGAAAAGCTCTCCGTTGACTTGAGAAATCCTAAGGGCTATAACTGCCGTCCAACGCAAGCAACACAGAAACTATGCGTGTGTGAGCAAGAGGACTCCATCTGGAGAATTCTGTGCCAATCCCTGGTCGAGCTTTAACATGAACCGCAAGATAACCTTTCTCAATCTATCAGCAATGAACGCTACGAGTTCGAATCAATATGAATTTGGAGCCTAAAATTTCAAGCCCTGGTTTCAGAAGCGCAAATCTGTGCACATTGACAACCTCCACACTGAACTCAAAAATTATGCCATTCGCAACAGTAGCTACGCTGTGGAGAACATGCAAGTTGCTCGCAAGCTGCATCTTTGGAAACAATTCTCATTTCCAGAGAATAATGTGCATGTGAAAATATTGGCTAAAATAACTTCTCAAGAGCTCCATTTGGGTTACCTTAATTCTTTCAAAATCTTTTGGTAGATTAGGTTGTACAGTCCGTGGTCCCACTAAGGTGTCCCTGGTGCGAGAAGTCTGGCCCTGTGGGCAAGACGTAAGTTAGAGGGGAAGTTTTGTTGAAGAAGGGGTTTTGGGCTTTGTCTACAATGGCAGGAAATGGAAGTTGTTTTCCCAATGGGCGAGGGTACAGCACCCTGGCTATGGATCAACCGTCGCCTTTGTTCTCCGCTGCTGAAGATGTATCGGATGTGGACGTAGCAACCAAAGACGCGGGGGCACTCTTTGTTCTCGAATCCAAAGGTAAGGCTCGGTTTCATTCACTTGCGAGCTTTCAGTTTCCGTCACACTTGAAGAGTTTGCGCAGGAAAGTGGTACCCGCAGTTTCTGTAAACGTACAAGATCTTGGGTGTCCGCAATAGAGAAGCGAGGAAAATCCGTTTGGGAGTTTATGGTTTGACTCATCTTCGTAGCTTCTTTCTGGGGGTTTGAATTGACTGTGGAATGTGGGTAGTGTACTTTTGTAGAGGTGTGTGTGAAGAGTACCAGTTTTACTAAAACTACAGACATGGGGACGCGTTCAGTGTTTCAAGTTTAGGGCTAAGGTAGTGGACAGGATTTGCGTCACTTAAGCAATTTTTAAGGATTGTGAGATTTTGGAGATTACTGGAGAGCTCTGGAGAGATCACTGTGGGTACTAGAGGCAAACCTTTTTAGATCAAGATTTAGTTAGTTAGAGTGAATTTCTTGTGCAAATTCAGGATGAGAAGTTATAGACCACTACTAGAAGCAATAGATAACCCCATTTCCATTCAAAGATGAGTGGGGATTTACATTTAGCAAATTCGTGTTGCTAATAAGTCCAGCTATCAAGTGTATCAGTAGATCAGTTGCCATCGGTAACAGGGGTGAGTTTAGGAGATGGAATCTGGTCCCACAAGTGGCAGATACATTTCAGTAATGTGCGTTGAGGACGTACGGTAGTTTTTGATGAAGGAAATGTTCGCATGAACCCTAAACCCTAATGTTGGGTTTGCATCAATCTTCGGGGACATCACAAGGGGACACTCTCTGTATTGAAGAAGCTTGATTTTTGAGTTGCAGGGACATGGATGCACGCGGGATACCATCTGACGACAGCCATAGCCGGGCCATCTTTGCTCACCTTGCCATATGCAATTCATTTCTTGGGATGGGGTCCTGGGTTGCTGGCGCTCACGATCGGTGGGGCAGTCTCCAGTTACGCTTACTGCTTGTTGTCTAGAGTGTTGGAGCATTTTGCTTCCCAAGGCCAGCGATGCCTCCGGTTTCGAGACCTTTCCGAAGTTGTCATAGGTACGTGACGGGTGCATATAATTATGCAATTTATTATAACTTGCAAAAGATCTAAAGTAGAGGATACTCCTTGCGTCACTTTAAGCATCTTAACATGTGTTGGAGTGTGATTTTTGGAATATATAATTATGTTTGTGTATGTATGTATGTATGGTACAAGAGCCGAATGTGTTGAGATTCAAGGTCTTATTACTGTGTAAGAATTTCGTACTTAATCAATCAAAGTGGGAGGTTGTAGGCCGTTGTAAGTGACGGTAGACCACCCCATGTCAGTTTGAGAATCAATGGCTATTAGCATTTACCCAAGTTGAGCTTACACGTCTTGCTAATTGAAGGCCAACCAAGTGTATGAAAAGATGAGATGCTGTTGATAACAGGGATCAGTATAGACCACAGAATCAGGTCCCGAACAGTATTAGTATCCTCTATCTTACGAAGCGAAGAGAGATCCGGTATTGTATGGGCTGTTGGAATCTGGTTAATGGGACTTATGTTTGGAGCTTTGGCTGGCAGGAAAAGCATGGACAATGTATTTTGTGACACCGGTGCAGTTTGGAGTCTGTTTTGTGACCCTAATTGGAGTGATCCTGACTGGAGGTTATGGCTGCAAAGTGAGAATCTTAAACTCAATTTCATTGCTGTAGTAACTGGGCTCAGATTATGGGAAAATTGCCCACTGTTTTTCCTGTCCTTGCCTCCATGCTTTCTTTTAAGAGTTTGAAGATATTTTCGAGTGCTAAGGTCAACGATACTATTTGTGTCAGTCTACGTATTTTAACATGTGTAGGAGTGTGATTCTTGGGAGATCATTATAGTGTTAGTGTTGTTGAGAGATCTTTGCGTACAAGTCCCAAAGCGTTTGAGATTAATTTTTTAACACTCTGCATGTGATCTTTTTTGGAATTTCAAAGTGGGAGGTTTTGAACCATTATAAGTGACAGTAGGCAAGACCGTTTCCATTCAAGAATCAGCGGCTTTACACATTTTGCCAAGTCATGCTAAGAATTCCGAAGAGCTGTATGGATATTTTCTAATAGAGGCCAGCAGAGGAGTCAAGATCTGACCCCTATCAGATTTAGTATCCTTTTACCGTGCAGACACCAGAAACCGAGATTTTGATGCCGTTGTTTACTTGTGAATGCAGCTCATATATCAGGGTCTGGTTCCAGATGGCCCAATTCAGCTGTGGGTATTTGTTGCCGGTTTTGGTGCTGTGATGATGATTCTAGCGCAATTGCCGTCCTTTCATTCACTGCGATACATAAGTCTCGTTTCCCTCGTCTTGTGCTTGACATACAGTACTTGCGCGGTGGCCGGGTCCATTATTGCAGGTCTGGAACTTCTCAAAGCAACCCCACTGCATTTGGAATTTGGCCCAAGTTATGAACTTTATTTTCAACGGATTTTTAGTGTGCTCCTGTGTTCAATCAATTTCTCGTTTTATGCATAGTGTACGTTCGTGAACTGACAATGTCTATGCTCCTCTACAGGCTTTAACCCAAACGTTCCCCCCAAGCACTACAGTGTTGAAGGCAGCCCTATTCACAAAACTTTTGGAGTCTTCACAGCTCTATCAGTTATGGCTGGTGTATATGGTGTGGCTCTCATTCCTGAAATACAGGTATATTTTCCTTGAGTGACAGAATGAGTGCTTAAATGGCAGAAGTGGTCACTTCCATACCTAATGGAGTTGAAATAAATCATTTCAAAGTTATTAATTAGCTTTTAAAAGTATTTTGAATCTCATTTTGGACTTCCGCGACAGGCAACGGTGGCGCCACCTGTAACAGGGAAGATGGAGAAGGGGATTGCGTTGTGCTACTCTGTTGTGTTTGTCACCTTCTATCCTGTGGCCATCTCTGGCTACTGGGCATTTGGTAATGAAGCTCAAGGCAACATTTTCGACAACCTAGTTCCTGATGACGGGCCAGACCTCCTTCCACAATGGCTGGTGGGCATTGCAAGTATCGCCATCGTCGTACAACTCCTTGCCATTGGTTTGGTAAGTAACTGCAATGCCCTTGTGTCAACACATGCTAGAATCTAACAAGATAGTGACCTTTCTCACGAGAGACCCTTTGTCCTGGGTAGCCTTTGTTTTGGCCATAAGTGGAGTAATTGTTTCTAATAAGTACATATTTAGAATGTACCGAATATGAAAATTTACATCTGAAAGAGTTAGAGACTACCTACGCTATTACTCACTCATATGAGTAAAACTTTTCAACTTTTCAACTTATCCTTACGAGATCCAAGTGATGTGTATTTTACCGTGTTAGAATCCAAACTGCGGATAAGAATCATACTGACGTAAATATATTCTATTCTAATACGAGAAACCACTCAAAACAGCTGAAATTGACAGGAATGGGTTTCCTACCTTAGAAACTGTATGTTAAGTACATGGATTAGGGTTTAGGGTTTAGGGTTTAGGGTGAAATTTTGTTGTCTAACTCACCCAATGGATGGTTGCAGGTGTATGTCCAACCCATATATGAAGTTCTGGAGAGCAAAACCGCAGATGTCCGAGAAGGCAGATACAGTTTCCGAAACGTGGCCCCTCGTCTGGTGGTCCGATCTCTTTACTTGGCCATTGCCACGGTGCTGGGAGCCATGCTTCCCTTCTTTGGAGACATTGTTTCGCTGATAGGGGCGTTTGGGTATACGCCTCTGGACTTCGTTCTGCCCATGCTGTTCTACCAGCTGGTGTTCAAACCTTCCAGACGAACCAAGATTTTCTGGTTAAACTGGACCATCATTGTGGTGTTTTCCATCGTTGGGGTGATGGGCTGCATAGCTTCGATTCGGAGCATCGTCATGAACGCAAATACTTATCATCTATTTGCAAACGTCTGAGATCGGCATGCAAGGACGATGCATTCATCCGCTGAAGCGCAGAAAGGAAAAACCTAGAGCCAAACTAACTGCAAAGATATTGCATAAAAAAATATGCAGCAACGGCCTTGATTTCATTGGGTTAATGGAAGAAGATGAGGCTTCTAACCAAGGATGGTCTTCAACCAATTAGTCACCAAAGGTAACAGCTCTGCGCTACGATTTTTGAACTGGCACTAAAAGGAAAAATTTCGTCATTATTGGGGTTCAGACCTTTGCAATGAAGTGCATCTTTAACTACAATATCTGCTCCTAATATTTCAGAAACTCTCGACTGGGCTAGATGTCCTTATTGTTGATTCACTTCAATGCAAAGGTCTGAATTCTCCATCTCTTGGCAAGGTCCACGATTCAACGTGGGGATAAAGTTGGAAGGATGTAAATTGTTTGTTTGCAGTAACTCTTCTGATTCGTTCTAGTCGGTTCTCATTTTGTTTTAAGCAATAGCTTCATGGTATTTAGGAACCCATGTTTAATAGAATTCAAGCTGCGGCTTATGTCGAACATCAGCGTGTAAAATGCAATGTTTTCTCATCTCTGGAGCTCTGTACTTGTATAACCAGGCTCTTCGTATGCGATTTGTGGATTTCTTTGGGTTAGTGCTGACGTGAAAGTTGATCTCCTTTACAAGATGATTCCTCATGCAATTGTGTGGACAGCAAAAGAGGACCTCTCCTTATACGAGTACACTGAGAACTCTATATCATCAATACCTTAAGTTAGGTTGTTTGTTGGGTTGGTTTTTGTTGGTTTGTTTTCTGGTTTTTTTGTTACTCAGAGATCTTCTAGACTATGAGTCCTCCAGTCACATTCTTGGTATTGTCAGAAACCCCTCAACAAGGAGGGGTGTGAGGGCTTTGAGTTTTGTGGCATTCAGACCTACAGCGTGAAAGTTATTGAATTTCAAAGTTGTTATGAATTTTTTTTTAAATTAAAATTACTATCTCTTTTTTTTAATTGTGGCAATGGCACAAGGCATACTAGTCATGTCTTAAGTGACCAAAATGCATCTAAATACAAAGGAGTTTTGTAGTGGGTGTTAACTTTGACAAGCCTATAACCACTTACAATCTTTCACTCTGTTTATTACCAATTTTCAATATGTAAATTTTTTATATTTGTTTTTCAAAGATAGAATTACATGTCTTTCATAAGTTATAAAAATTTTAAATCTTTTTGTGAAAATTGAAGTTTTTGTGAAGAAAAAATGAAGAAAATTCAAATCAAATACAAAATATGCTCAAAAAATCTGAAATTTTCACCATTGTCTATACTATAGTGTATAACATGGTAGTAGAAACCAAGGTTACCATACCATTCTAAAATTATAAAGTCAAAAAACTATGATTGTGAGCCCAAAGTTCAAATTGTAGTAATATATTGGATTTTAAGAATTTTAAGAATTTCAAATTGGAGTAGAAACTAAGCTTGGTAAATTTCATTCAAAATCCAGAAAAGGTCATTTTTATGGATAAAATTCAAGTCTAGAGAAAAAAATAAGAAATAGCTAAAATATATTGTAAGAGTGATCCATAGATTAAATATCTTCTTTTGAAAAGTCAATAATACCATATTGAGGAAATATACATTTCTAGTATGTGAAAATGTATATCATCTAAAAAAACTTGGATGAAAAAAAGATTTTTCCACTCTATAACCCATATGATAGTTTTCATAAATAAAATATTTCTTACAAAATCCAAAATATTGCTTTGTATTATTAATTTCATAATATATTATGGTAGTTGTTTTGTAATATGTTAGTTGCCAATTTGCATATGTGAAATAAAATGGTAGAGTAGTTAAAGAACATTGGATCCTTATTGATGAGGTTGAAGTGTACTAAACTCACATATAAAGATAATCCTATCCAACTTCTCAACTAATGGCAAATCTTCAGATAAAATAGTTGCAAAAATACTAAAAACCTCAAATACTACACAGTGACAAACCCAAATACCAATGGTAGCTTTTTCTTATGTGACTTAGAAAGGCAAGCTAGTTAGTTACAACAAAGCTTTCTTTGATGTCCTTTAGTTGCCCTTTATTCCAATATTTGTTATACCTCTCTTACAAACTTCAAATTACTCTACATGCCACTCCATTTTTGAAGTTACACATATGACAATTGCTTCTATACCAAATCTATACAAGGAATTAAAGAGATAATTTTTAATCTCATTTCAAACTTAAGCTACTTTTATCAATTAGAACAAATATTTTTGAGAACTATACAAAGATAATATTTGGTCTTTTAAACTTGTTAAATATTTCACTTCCTTAATCACATTGTGAAGAACTTATAAATCTTGATAATATTATACACCCAATGTTTCTATGTGGTACTAGTGATTAAAAAAATAAGAGTAAATTATTTAAATTTCCAGTCATTTAATAAAAGAATAATTAAGATCAACATTTGATTTTTTATCTGTATTTTTTATTTTTGTTTTATAATGCATTCAAATCCACGCATGAATTTTGTTTATTAGAATATTAAAAATTGGACATTACTTTGTAGCTATTAATCCAAATTCTATGAAATCTATCTTGTTTTTAAGATACTCCTTGTGTGCATATATGTAAAAATTTCAAGTGTAACTTACATAAAAAAAATTGAGATCATAGGTGCTTGGCCAAAATTAATAAAAGCCCATAAAATATACCTCAATTTAGAGGTTAAAATGTTAAATTGCCTTGTTTTTTGTTGGATGTCATGGGAAGTTCAGAAAAGATCTTAGATTCTTTTTTATACAATTTTTGGATATCATATGAATTAATTATGAATTTTAATATTGTGCTAAAAATAATTATATCTAAAAGCAACCCTTGAATGTCATGAATAAAAGTTTTAGATAAGAATCTATAGGGATCAACTTTTGAAAGAAATCACGATTAGGTCCAACCACCTTACTCCTAATCAAATTTATAGAACAACTAAAATACAATTAACGAAGATTTATAAAGACTATAAAATTACAAAGAGTATTATTTGAGTGTCATTTTTATTTTTAACTTACCTACATCATCCTCCAAATCTTTACAATTTCACCTCTACTTCTAATAGTGAAGTAGAAGAATTTGTAGATTAGAAATCTTTCAATTAAAATAAAGATTGTTTTTCCAATGGTCTCCATCCCTCACTAAATTTTTTTAAAAAAGAACTTGCATAACAAGAAATCATTGATATCATGAAATGTGATATGCATTAAGTATGTGAAAGCTTTGAGTAAACTAAGAGCAATTGGTTAGAGTTTTATTAACCCTTAAGTCCTAAAGTCTTTTTGGAGGAAAGGTGGGATATTGAATAGGATCTTGTGACCTCAAATTTTAACATGATTTGTGAAACTTTTCTTAAAGATAGAGTAACACATTCACTTTGGAAGAATATAATTTTCATTTTAATTGGTGCCATAGAGCAAAAGCTATGCCATACTAAGTTCTGAAACCAATTTGCCAAGTAGTATAAAAAACTACAAAAGATTGAAATTTAATTTTTAAAATTTTTTTCTTATAGATTATATTTTTATCTAGAAGATGAAAAGTTTTAATTCATTTTATTTGGATTAGTGATGTCAAAGTTATGTAGCTTTTTTTTGTGGAATAACTTTTGCTCTTTTGAAAAAATAATAACAATCATATTGAATTTGTTTTTGAACTCTATTGTCATAATTTTATTAAAAAAAAAGGTTCCACAAGATTCAATTCACTTGCTAGAAAAGTCTCACTATTGGTATTAGTCTCTTCAATTCTACCTCAAATCAATTAATGATTTTATTTTTTCATCTATTTCATATCTAATTCTACTTAATAATTTTTTAAAGAATGAAAATCAAGTTGATTTTGAGAATTTTCTTAAATTTTTAATTCAATTTTCTACTGTAAAGATTTTTTACCTCCAAACTTTATAGTGCAATATTCAAAATTAAAAGGATTCTAAGTCTTATATTATAGTATGCAAGGTGAAAAAAATATTTATTTTTCTTAATTTTAAATGCAAATATCTTGCAATTTATGTAATTAAGGCTCTTGGAATTTCTTCCACATTTCTAAATTATTTAAAAGCAAGATTCTATTGGTGCTAGATATATAAGAAAAAAATTTCAAAGTTATTTTAATCTTAGTTTGCAATAGAAATGGCATTTTGAGTACTTGTTGATGAAAAAGCAATCTTATGACTTTAGGGACTATACAAATCTTTTATTAATAAATCGCTTTTTATTAACTTTGAAAAAAATCATGTTTATTTTATTTGATTGCAACTTTGCCTATTTCTTTTATTTAAAAATAGATGTACATAAATAAAACCATTTTTATATTGTATTTACATATGAAGTAGAAAGAGAGTGAGGTTAGTAGAGAATAGGATAAGAATTTTTTTCTTTTAGATCTAATTTAGGATTATATAAAGGATTTGGCACCTAGATTAATTGAACATATTTCATGTTTTTTCCATTTTCTTTGCTTTAAATTCTAAAGGTTTTTAGCAATATTTTCACCAAAAATGCTCCAAAATTGCCATTTCTAGTACAAGTATCAAATTTTAGGGAAAAAACATTTTTAGACACATGGAATCATAAAATCTTGTAATGCATTGTTTTGAAAAGATGTACATAAAATCTTAAAATTTCCCATAATTTAGATTGCAAGATTTTAGCATTGAACTGACAAAAATCATTTTTTAAACCTTGCAAAAAATTGAACAATTGCACTTTACAACTCACAAGGTCACATATGTATGGAAAATTTTCCAAAATGGTAGTGCTCTTTGGGTTCATTCTTCTAGTCAATTTGACTACATGTTTGAAAAAAATCAAATCATTTGGAATTGTACAACATATAGAAAAAAAATATTAAGTAAAAAGAAGAAGATAATGGTTCATCCAAAATATTAAATTGTTAAGAATTAAGTTATGGAACTGAAAAATGTCAATCTTTATATTTGTAATGTTCTAATAAACAATCTACATCCTATGATTTTATTTTTTTCAAAAAGTAATGAAAATTGAGTAAAATAAAAGACTTCAAAGTTTATTTTAGAGTAGAAAATCCATAACTGCTTGCAAACAAAAAAATTTCATAACTTTTGACTCATTGATCAAAATGGAATGATTCAAAGCTTTCTATACAAAGTAGTGGGCTCATGAAGCAATACTTTATGGACTATCAAACCTATAAATTACTTTAAAATGTACCTTTGAGTTCTACCATATTTTTCACGTGAAGAAAAGGTGCTATAGAATGAAATACAAGTAGTGTCATATTTTTCAAAGCCCTTCTAAATTATCCTTGCAATTTTGAAAGAACCTATAAGAGACCCTAGGCCTTGCATGAATAACATACAATGCATTTAGAAAAAGATATGCCTTGATAGAGAAAAAATTGTTCAACATGCCAAAAATAAATATAAAAAGTTTCAAAAATCAACCGTAGTGGAACTCAAACAGATCCTATGCAAGGAATATAGGAGCGGACCCATTTCTGATCACCCCCCCATTTCCAACCTATAGGATGTTCCATTTCTGTGAAGTTGTGGTGCGGTTCCTTAAGTAGTTGTGGCGCATGATAATTCGTTGTGAGGCTCTCAATATTGCAATCAACCCTTGGTTGATTTGCAACCAACCTATGGTTGGAAATAGAAAAGTCTATATGACTAGTATAGGTCGTATAGTACAGTTCAACGAAAAAATTCTAGAAAATTATGTAATCCTTCCAAATTCTATTTCTATATAAGGGAAAAATTTTGCACTCAGGAAATCTGCCCCTCTACATGTCCATAATTGCTTAAGTGGTTGGAAATGGGTCGGCTCCCCTAATAGAGCTTCGTGTGACTAATTTTGTGACCAGTTGTAACAATCTACAAAATCCAAGTATCCATAATTGCACCCAGAGAGAGTGTTGCCTCAAGCAGCTAGCAGCATCAAAAAAATGTTCTGCCCATAATTACATGGAAGTAACTAGTAGTGGCTCTGAAAGTGCTCTGATTGAATGTTTATTTATTTATTTTATATGCGCTCTGATAGAGGAATGCTAGATCATGGGGCCAAACAATTGGACTGAATGTATATCCCCATTGATCAATGGATGACTGATTTTGACATTGTTGTCCAGCATTCATCAGAGACCATTCCGCACCTCGCCAAGCTTAAAGAGCAACTTTGGAGAACCAATCTCCCATCTTCACACTTAGATGCTCCTTGAGTATTGTGGGCGCTTTATTCCCACCCTTAGAATAAAGTGTACACAACCAGGTTCTAGTTGTTTTTGTCATAGTGAAATCCTACTAGGTGTCTAACAATGTGTAATCCAATTGTGCCTTCCAAGCAACGGATCTTTTGTTGTTTGTTCTACCTACACATTCCCTACATGATTCCTAACCAAATTTGAAGAGTTAGTAGAAAAGGGCCAGTTTTGGCTACAATGACCAAAACTAGGGCCAATGAGGGATAGTTGAGTGGAAAGTTTAGATAGCCTAATTTGTAGGGCTGAATTTGCCCTTTCCAAAATGATATAGAAGTCTGAAATTGGTCTAATTCTCTAAGAGATATGCACGGATGGAGTTTAATACTAAACTAACTCTCATAACTTCATCCATCAATATTTAGCAATCTAACTATCAAAATTGAATGCGGATTTTTGGGTTATTTTCTATTCTAAAACTTCTAATTGAAATGTGAATTTGACTTGGTTTGGTCAACTCTAGTTGACTTTCATCTAATTGGACTCTACTTTTGTTGAAAACTTCATTCTACTTTATTTCATTCAATATTCTTCCAACTTTCGAGGTTAATTTGGTTTTGGAACCTTGGAAATATTCTCTAGAAGATTCCACCTTTAATTTACCCCTTTGATTATTTTTAACCTAGTTGGTGACTTTTTTAATTGATTTTATTACTTTTGGTGAAATTGAATTGCTGTTTCACTTCTAAAGTTAATCTTTCAAATTCTACTTTTACTTTTTTTTGAATGGTAAAAACTCTTAATTTTGACTTCCTTGGCAAATTTTATTCATGGATGAATTTTAATCATTAGCCAGTTCACCAAAATTTTCCATAATTCTTTTTTACCTTGGAATTTCAAAATTACTTTTATTTTTATCTTTTGATTCCTATCTTATCTCTAGATTCTAAGATTCCTAAAGATTTTCTAAAAGTTTTTTTTGGATGAATTACTAACTTTTCATCCACTTTCCACTAGTTTTTACTTTAAGGATAAACCTTGGTAACTTTTCTTTAACTACTATAGTAAATCCTCTAAAAGTACTATGGTAAATCCTACCTACTCTAAGCCATTCTACTTCTAATTGGAAATTGAAACGTTAATTCTTAATCTAATGGTTTTTTTGGGAAAAACATAAAGAGTGTGGTAAAGAATCAATTACTTACTTCCATATTGGTTCCATCTTCTCCAAACGCCATTGTTATGTTGTCCATCGTACACTCCAACTCCATTAATGATTTTTGGTAAGGTAATATTGGTTTATTGTAGACTTTTGTTGGTTTAGGGAACGTCCTACGCTTGTCTTTCGGTTGACTCCTCCTTCCTTTTCTTCCCACTTCTTTAAGATATTCTCTTTTTCTTTTCTAGATATTTCCTTGGGAACAAAATCCTATCAAATCTAATGCTAAATGATTTACTAATTTGGTTTTGAGAATCAAACAAAGCCTTAAACAACTCCACTAACTTCTTCTTCCTAATAAGCAATGTTTAGCATCTTCTAAAGTCAACTATCCTTCTTCTTATTTTTTCCTATTCGCCTTGTAAGCAAAATCCAACTTGTTTAATATTCCCTAATGGATATGTGTGCAAATTAGAACCCTTCTTCCTTCCAAGTGTTTGATACAAATCCTCACTTGATGTCTACTACGCAACTCCAAGTCTATATGTGTAATAAAATTCCACACTCAATATCATGAATTGGTTGATGTTGATTAAGCCTTGGATATTCTTGAATTGATAGCTGGTAAGGTCCCTGTAATGCTTTGGCTTTGATTTGGTGAGTTGTAGATGCCCTGAATTAATCTTGGAGAGGCCCTAGTTGTTCTTGAATTGATTTGATGAAGCTTGGTTGCTCTAGAATCGATTTTAGTGAGGCCTAGCTACCCTTGGTTGATTTGGGTGAAACCTAGATGAACTGGCTAATTTGGGTAAAGCCCTGGCTGCCTTGACTTGATTTTGATGAAGCTGGGTGCTCTTGCTGGTCTTTGGTGAGGCCCTGGCTACCTTGAATTGATTTTGATGAAGCCTAGATGAACTGAGTTGATTTTGGTAAGGACCTGACTACTTTTGAATTGATTTTGATGAAGGCTGGATGCTCTGGCTGATTTTGGTGAAGCCCTAGCTACTTTGAATTGATTTTTATGAAGCCTGGATGAACTGAGTTGATTTTAGTGAAGGTTGGTGCTTTGGTTGATTTTTGGTGAGGACTTGGTTGTTTCTTGAATTGATTTTGATGAACCCCAAATACTCTGGTTGATTTGAACGAGGCCCTAGTTGCTTTTGAATTGATCTTGGTGAAGCTTGGATGCTCTAGTTAATTTTGGTGAAGCCTTGGATCCAATAGATCTAAATCTAGTGTTTAAGAAAAATCAAAATAAGACAAAAAGGGGCCCTGTGGCATCATCCCTTGATTTGGAGTCTTTTCCAAATGATGTATGTATGTGAATTTGGGCTAGGGAGGTATCCAGTAAGGGTCTTGTAAAGGCCAGCTACTATATACTGGCCGACTGCCTACTATCCAACAAGGGCTTTGGAGGGGCCGTCTACTATTGGCTTGTATCGTATACTAGCTGACTGTCTACTATCTAGGAAGGCCTCGGAGGGTTGGCTACTACTGGCTTGTACTATATATTGGCTAGCTGGCAGCCAAAGCTAGTCACCGGTGGTTGACTAGTTCCAAATTTTGGGTTTTGGGGGAGTTTTTCCCAAATTCAAATGGCGGTTGCTCGCCAATCCTTGGGGTCTCCATATGGGGACCCTTTAAACCAAAACTAAATAGGAAAGTTTAAGGGGGAATGAAGCTTCACTGTTTGGTTTGTCAAGCCAAACTTTAGAAACACAATAAAAAACATTTAAAAGGAAATTATATCTAAAGTCAAAGCTCCACCATCTTAGGGAGTTTGGGTACTAGAATTTTGACAAAAAAATGCTAATTGATAATGTAGAGGTTGCTCTAAGGTGATAGCTTTGCCATTTAGTGGTATATCACCACTTCCTAATGCCACATACACGAAGGTTAGTTGGAAACTTATAGTTCCTGGTTAGTACAAAATAAGAAACACTTAAAAACCACAAATTGCGGGACTTTCGAGGATTGCAACAAACATCACCTCTTAAAGGACTCAATGACTCACAAAAAGACCATGTATTCAATTGGAAGATTTTAAGGGGAGATTTGCAACAACGTAGTTGTGAAATCTCTTTCCAAAGAACTCTCAAGAAGAATTAGTTAGTAACTTTGACTCAATAACAAATGATTTGAGGGACTAAACCACCTGAAAATGTGAGTAAAGGTTAGTAATACTCAAAGGGACCCCAATGTCCTTTGAATTAAGTAGAAACACACAATAATCCTTGAAAAACACGAGCAAAAGCTTAGAATGCAAGAAAAAACAAGAGGTTTTTGGCAAATGCTAAAAATTCAAACAATGTGGCTGTGTTTTGGCCAAATACGAAATAAAAAGGGGTGAAAAGAGAGAGGAGGTGAAGGCCTTTTATACTTTTCCAAGGCCCCCAATCCCTCTCCAATTACCTACTTCTACTCTTACGTAAGTCCAATTTAACTTCACTAAAAATTCTACACTACTACTGTAGTTGCTCTAACTTTTGGAGAAATGCTTCAAATGCCAAACCAATTGCACTATTGTCTTCAAAAGGCCCAAATTAGCTTACAAGACCCCCTCACCCTACTTTCCAAACTATTTTGCAAGCAAAAGCCAACGAATTGCCAGCTAGTGAAAAAGTAGAAAATCCAACTATTGGAGTTTTTCTTTTTTCATGGTTTTGCCTAGTCCAAGTTTTTTGAAAGGTACAAGATAGTAAGAAAAGAGTCCAAGTTTACTTCATTCAGACACCATATGTGCCTGGTGCAGTGGTCAACCCATCGAATGTTCTTGAAAACCATTAAAATTCGGTGCTGCTGCCAGTTCTTGTACTTGTCGGTGTTAGAATGTCTTGAAATCTGACCGAGCACTTATTTAAGCTAAAACAAAATATCCTAATTTTTAGTGGGATTTTACCACTATCTGGATAACTTCTATGAATTTCCAATTGTTGGTAAACACGGTTGACTTTCCATGGAGTCATCTTCTGCAATTTGGAAAATTACGAAACTTTTTGGGCAACCTCTAGGAATCTTCTAAATTCTAATTGCAAGTTTATATGTTTATTTGCATAAAATGTGGAGAGGTCTAAATTCTTTACCTCCTAATTTAATTCCTTTGAAGAGGAATCATTCCCATACGAGGGAACCTTTACGAACCAACTTCACCATTGAGCTCTTAGTATACTGTTATGTAAAAAACACCTTTCTTTAACCTTTGGTGCGTGTCCTCGAGAATTGGTGGATTTGGGTATAATCCGGTAATAATTTAAAATAAAGATCTTTTGTAATTGTGACTTCTAGGACTCAAATCTATCTCAAACTCCTAATCGACATATTAAACACTTATCTAGACTCTAGAATTGGTAAATGGAAGTACTTAAAGCACTTCTAGACCTTTGAGAATTAACACACCGCAATCATAAGGACTTTTACTACTTACAATGCTAACACACTTTTCAGGCCTTTTGGACCCCAAAAGGCTATAAGAAATGAGTAAAAGCAAAAAAAAACGAAATTTCCAAGGCCCAGGTGACAACTATTGGGCTCACAAGTAATATTCCGCACGTTTTGCTTCGAAGCTCCTGAGGCTAAGAAAGACTTCTTGTATACCTTCAATTTCCCTTCTCACGATTGTTGTCAAGTCCATGACCTTGTCTTCGATGTATTCATATTTCTAGCTCTATTGCCATGCTATCTATGTTTGATTTTGAACACCAATGTATGAGTTTGTTAAAACTAATGTTCATGGACTTAGCTAGTTGTTCATTATCTTGACACTGTTTATACATTCATTAGACATTGTTCATACATTAATTAGCCTTAGACCAGAAACTTGTATATAATCTCAACTCATGCTTAGTAAAAATATGGCACTCAATTATTCTCTTGTATTGCGTAGTTTAACCCCTAAAGGACCAAGGTGTGTCTTTTGGCAACATAACATTTTTGGGTAGGTGCATGTGAGCGGATGTTTCTATATTTTTGGCCCAAATTTTAATAGAAGGTGTGAATGAGGAATATCTTTCATGTGCACAAATTTCAAAACATTTGGAAATATGTGTCAAAATTTATGGCCTAGTATGTAGTTTGTTTCTCAACTCGGGCAGTCTAGGTAGATCTGAAAAAATTACTTTTTTCAAAAATAAAAATTTGGAATTATAGATTTATATATACGTAGAAAGCTTTAAATCATTCCATTTTGATCAATGGGTCAAAAGTTATGAGGTGTTTTAGTTTGCGAGCAATTATAGATTCTTTACTCCAAAATAAACTTTGAAGTTCTTTATTGAATTCAATTTTCAATATTTTTGGGGAAAAAAAATATTAGGTGAAGATTTTTTATTACAACATTATAGTCATAGGGATTGACATCTTTCAATTCCATAACTAAATTATTAACAATTTAGTGTTTTGATTCATTTTCTACTTCTTTCTACTTACTATTTCTTTCCTATATGTTGTACAATTCTAAATGATTTGAAATTTTTCAAGCATGTAGCCAACTTGCCTTGAAGAATGAATCCAAAGAGTTGAAACCATTTTGGACATTTTTTCATACAAATGTGACCTTGTGAACTACAGCTGCCCGGTTTTTTGCAAGGCCAAAAAAAGGCTTTTTGTCACTTTAAACACTAATATCTTGCAATCTACTTAGTGGAAATTTCTGAAATTTTTTCCACATCTTCTCAAATTACCATAATATAAGATCATATGGTTGGATGTGCCCAAATTTTTTTTTAAATTTTTTGGGTGTTTATCCTAAAAATGGCAGTTTTGGAGGTTTTTTAGGTGAAAACATAGTCAAGGAACTTTAGGGGTTAACATGGTATCGGAGCTAGTACAACTAGTGATTCAAATTGCAGTAACATAGATATTCAAGACAAAGAACGAGGAACTTAGTGAAGCTCTGCTCCTAAGTTAGTTATCCGTTGAGAAAGTACGGAATACAAAAGATATCAGAAACATCACATATTACGATTAGATAGGGAGACAAGTTCAAAGGAATGTCAAACTATAATGTCTGGACTTTGAAGATGAGAGCCATCTTAAGAGTAGAAGGCCAATGGGCCATCATAGAAGTGGAATAGAATCATACCATCTTTCCAATTACCATCGAAGGAGAGACACACACAAAGGCTCAATTAAAGAGAAAGAAGGTTCTAGCACATATAGATTAATTACCTTATTAGTATCTAATGACTTGGTTGACATGATTGCAAAACATTATGACCCTACATTGGTGTGGAAGACTTTGAAAGACCAATTTCAATTCGGCAATCAATCTCAAATCTTGACATTGATGAGCCAGCTGCAAAATCTCAAGATGAACGAGTAAGGATCAATTGAGGAATATCTCAAGAAAGTTCAAGAGCTCAAGAACAAGCTTGGTAGTAGGGGAGAAAAGCTAATAGATTGAAATGTGAACCAGATCATTCTCAATGGGCTTCCATGATCCTATGAGAGCATTGTCTAGACCTTGACTCACTTGAACAAATCAATGAGCTTCAAAAAACTTAGTGCCAATTTGTTGTCTGAACATGAGCAACGTGAACACTATGACCAACAACTTGACAACTCAGAAGCTCTAGCTACAAGCTTCAACAAGCAAGCCACCATCCAGACACCGCAATCAAATCGAGGACGGGGAGGGAAATGACCACAAAACTATGAAAGAGGATTTCTTGTTCAAGGTTTTCCTGGCCGCAACTTTTCCGATCGAGGCTTCCTTGGATAGGGTTACTATGATCTACATCAACCACCAGTAGTTTATTATAACTGTCAACAACTTGGCCTCTATGCATGAAATTGTAAATTTCCTCTTCATAAACCAACAAACACTCAAGAAGCTACAACATTTTGAGGTATGGGTTTCACAAATTCTGTTGATTGCTTTGAATCTTAGATTGTACAACAATATTATGATCCAGATTATCATTCGAAAAATGGCCCACAGTATATAGACAGTGGTGCGTCTGGTCATGTAGCAACAAATTTTGACAAATTAGATCCATAGTTCAACTCCACAAGAGTCCAAATCAATAAAATTAGAATTAAAGGAGGAGAGGCTTACTCCGTAAAAGGCTTTGGCATAGCCATAGTTAGCACAAATTTTGGAGAAATAAAGCTCAAAGAAGTTCAATATGTTCCTAGTATGACTAAGAATCTAGTTTTAGTCAAAGCTCTCGCCAATTCTGGTTATTAAGTTATTTTCTCTAGCAAGTATTATTGGATCGTCAATGATCACGATGAAGTTATTGCATTAGGCCAACGAGACTTACAAAACAACCTCTATTCTTTTCAACCTACTATGCATGCATTAGCTACTGATAACTTCAACACATTTTTTTTGTGGCACTATTGTATGGAACACTTGAGCCATGAAGGTTTGCAATTCTTATATTGATCCACTACTGTCATTGGACCTCTAGTGATACACAACATCAAACAAATTTGTCATTGATGTCTTGCCGGGCGACAATACAGAGAAAGGTTTCCTTGCTCATCAAGCATGAGATCCAAAAACCAGAAAAAAGAATTCACACAAATATTATAGCCCAATGCCACAAGCATCTTTAGGAAGATCACAATTTATTCTCATATTTACAGATGACTGTTCAAAGAAGAATTGGATATATTTTTAAAAATACAAAAGTGAAGCATTTCTAAAGTTTTGTAAATTCAAAGAACAAATTGAAGTAGAAACAGGAAACAAAATGCAAGTGTTGCATTCTGATCAAGGGGGAAAATATCTATCAAATGACTTTATTAATTATTGCTCCTCTCATGGCTTTTGAAGAGAATTGATACAAGTCAACACACCCTAGCAAAACAGAGTATTGAAAAGGCGCAATTGCATCATCTTAGAATGAGCTCGTAGTATGTCTCATGATCACCAATTGTCATTTTTCTTGTGAACCAAAGTAGTTTCCCATACTATCTATTTGATCAATCATAGTCAAACACGTCCCAATCATAGCAAAGCTCTAGAAGTATGATATAAAGGTACAAAGCTTGACATTTCCAATGTGAGAATTTTTGGCTATCTTACATATGTTCATATTCCCAAGCAACAGTCTAACAAACTTGAGAGCAAAACAGAACAATGTTTATTCTTAGGGTTCAACAAAGAAACCAAAGCATATAGACTATATGATAATATTAGCTACAAGGTATTTGTTAGTAGAGATGCTATTTTTGATGAAAGTAAAATAGGCTACAAGTATTTATCTATTAATGACCTTGTCGATGAGCCTATTTAGTTTCCATTATTAGAAATCCCACTTACCACCTCCACCAAAATTCTAGAGACCTATATCAATATGTTAGATCTTCCTAAACCAAATATAGAAAATAATCTAGAATTCCACCCAAACCATCCACCACAACCTAGTTAAATATGACCCCTACCCCAACTCCTAATTTGACCTTTAGTTCCAACTAAGGCTCTTCAATTCCTGCCTCTCCAATTTCACCTAGTTCCGGGATTCTCAACATTCCCTTGCCGAAACCCTAGCAACCGTAGCCGGTTGATAAGAGCATTGGACTTGTAGAAAGGCAATACCTAAGTAGGAATAGAAAATCATTGATTAAACTTAAAGATTTTTGGACGTTAGTTTCAAAATTCTTAGAAGAACCTCTCAATTTCCACACCACAAGTCAGAAAAAGGAATGAAATAGCACCATCTAGAGTGAGATTGATCCTATTATCAAGAACAAGACATGGGAAGTCATCGATCACCCAAATGGAAAGATTCCTATTACAAAAAAATGGATATTCAAAATAAAACAAAATTTACAAGGGAATGTCAACAAACTCAAAGCCAAGGTGATTGCTCGCGGATTTCAACAAAAATATAGAATCGATTATAACAATATTTTTGCTCTAGTGGTGTGATGGTCTACCATTCGCATTATTTCAACTCTTGCTACTAAATACAATTGGCCTCTTTTACAAATGGATGTGATTATTGCATTTCTCAATGGCACATTAACCGAGGAGGTTTTTATGGAAATCCTTGATGGTTTACCATCTATTGATGATTCAACCAAAGTGTGCAAAATTTCCAAAGCTCTCTATAGACTCAAACAAACATTGAAAGTGTGGTACAAATGTATAAGTTTGTAGTTGATTAAACAAGGCTTATTTAGGAGCACCAATGACCCCAACTTATATTTTTCAAAGAAAGATGAGAAATTAATCATCTTACTATTATACGTTGATGATTTGCTTATCACTACGAATAATCAGTCTAAAATTACACACTTCAAAATGGAGCTTCAAAAAGAGTTTGAAATGACAGAACTCAAAGAGGCCACAAATTATCTCGGCACCAAAATACACAGACAACAAAATGGCATTTTTATCAATCAACGCAATTATATACAAAAATTAGTGTAGAAATTCGACCTTCAAGATTACAATCTTACGGCTCTCCCTATTGATCCAAAACAACAACTCTAGAAAAATATGGGGACTACAAACACTAACACAATACAATACCACTCACTTGTCAGGAGTCTTCTCTACTTGTCTAACACCCGACTTGATATTTCCTATGCAGTATGTTGTGTTTCTCGATACATAGAGCAACCTCAAGTCATTCACTTTTAGGCCGCCAAGAAAATCTTGCAATACCTTAGCGGCACCATTGATTATGGATTATTCATGCCATCTAACAACAATACTAACTACCACACTTATGTAGATGTTGACTAGGGTTAAGATTTGAATTCTCAACAATCAACCTCTAGGGTAATACATAAATTAGGAACCTCAAGTATTTCTTGGTCTAGTAAATTACAACCAACAGTATCCTTGTCAAGCACCAAAGTTGAGTATCGTATTCTTACTTATGCTGCTAAAGATATGATCTACTTTAGAAGAATTTTAGTAGAACTAGATCTAGATATCACTGAACCCACCTTCCTCCTAAGTGACAACCAGTCTTGTATAAAACTAGCAAGCAATCCTATAATGCATTCTAGAACCAAGCATATCGACATTCAAAGTCACTTTATTAGAAATATAGCAAAGGCCGGCACTTTACAAGTCACTCATGTTTCCACTACAGCTCAATAAGCTGATTTTCTTACAAAACTACTACTTTATCAACCCTTTGTTCTCAATAGAACTAGCGTTGCATTATTAGAAAAATTAGTGTCTACAGTGACAAAAAAATGTTGATTTTTTTTGTTAACATTTGTGTTGATTAGGACATGTTGATCCGGATGCTGTATAGTAAAAAAATGTTGATTTGGACATGAAATTGAACACTTTTCTGTTGAGCAAAACAAAAAAATGTTGATTTGATAACAAAAAAGTATTCATTTTCACCAATTAAAATTCACCAATTTTCTTTTCCTAAATCAAAATTTGTTTACCAATGAAGAATTGCCACGTGGCACCCGCCACACAAGTAGGTCACCTAAGCGGATGTGCAACATGGGTGGGTTGCCTTTAGGGTTTGAACCCGAGACCTTGGAGGTGAAACTCCAAGGTCATGTACCAATGAACCACCAATATGTTCATGTGTTCATGGAAGAAAATGTTTTTTATTTAACTAGTTTTTCGTTGTTTTTGCATTTGCCTTGTAAAGTCAACAGACTTTAGGGGCCTTTTTCACATAATAAACTAACTTATTTCTTGAAACTTTCAACTAAAATAAGTTGGTAAATGAAGGTAACTTTCATGTCCAAAAATTCGTTTGCAATTTGGAGTCTTTATTGAAACGTTATGGACAAAATTCAGAGAGGGTGCTTAAAAGTGTCAAAGAAAAATGGCCATTCCAACCCGTCTTTGAATTTTGTCCATAACTTTTTATTTAAGACTCTAAACTGCAAAAGGATTTTTGAAAATGGAAGGTACCTTAATTTACCAACTTTTCTTAATTGTAAGTCTTAAGAAAAAAGGTATTCTAGTATATGAAAAAGACCCTTGAAGTTTGCTAACTTTTAAAAGCACCGATTTATGAATACTTAAGCTATTAAATTCTTTTTTACCTATATGTTATTCCATGAAGCATGAATATGGAATTTAAAAAAAGTTTTGAATATATATTTCCAACATACTTTTTCAACATATAAACGAAAGTTGAAAGTTTTAGAATTGACGTACACATTTTGGATAAATAGTTTGAAAGACAAAACCTAACCATTTGTAACAAAATTTTCAATTTTTTGCTTTAAAGTTTTACACTATATGTGCCCAAGAGTAGCTTTAAGGCACAAAAACTTTTATAACTTTTGATCACGTGATTGGAAAGTTACTCTATCATATGTAATTTTCATTGATCTTTGGGGAAATTGGAAATTCCAAAAAAATTCTCAAAATATCAATTTTTATAAAAATAAACATTTCAATTTGATTTCCTAAATTTATTTTTATATAAAAAGCTTTGAAGTATTCTATTTTAATTAATGAGATGGAAATTATAAAGATCTTTAATTTATTGGTAATTGTGTAGTCCGTACTCTAAAATAAACTTTTTTTTTTTTTTTGTTACTCAATTTCAAAAATTGCTGAGGAAGAAATAAAACATTGAATTTACATCATTTATTACAACATTACAAATTAATTATGATTGAAATTGACATTTCTAAATTTTATAGTTTAATTTTAAAGAACTTTGAACTTTAAATTATAACAATTAATCCCTTGAAGATGTTAATTCTTTAATCAAAAGTTATAAGCAAAATGGAGATAGATATTAGAAATTATTTTTTTATAAATTCAGGAAACATTGGAGGTTGTTTTGGCATAGCAAAAGAACTTTTTTGAAAATAATTTGAACTGATAAAAGTTTGTAATTCAAACAAGTTTTCATCTTCAAAATTCCGTTTGAGGTTTAAAGATATTTTTCAAAAGTTTTGGACAAATTTCAGAGAGAGGTTGGGAAATCATTATTTTTGACATTTTTGAACATCTTCTCTAAATTTTGTCCATAACTTTTGATTGGAGCATTAAAACTTCAAATGGGTTATTGGAGCTCAAAGCTTGTTTGAATTACCAACTTTTATCAGTTCAAAGTGTTTTAAAAAAAGTTGTTCTACTATGCCAAAACAGCCTCCAAAGTCTCCTAAATTTAAAAAAAAGCATTTTCAACACTTCTCTGAATTTCGTTTATAACTTTTGATTGAACAATCAAAATCTCAAATGAATTGTTGAAGATGAATTTGGTTCAATTCCACAACTTTTTTCAGTTTAAAGTTTTTTAGAAATAATTCATTTATTATGCGCAAATTACCTCCAAAGTATGCTAACTTTAATAGACACTGAATTGTATGTGAATATTTAATTTAAAAGAAAACTACATTGTACAATGAAGATTCCAAAAGATTCCAAAAAATTTCAACAAAAATCTATTTACTTCATCACTATACTATCCAAATGAACAAAAAGAATATCACCATTAACAAAAAATTGTGAAAACGAACATTACAATACCCAAATCAACAAAAGTATGTTGATTTTTTGTTGATTTGGACGTCATTTTCTAGGCCAATTGGTATAGTACCTCTCACTCTTCAAGCCTCATCCTGACCCAATTGGGTGTTTTCCAACTGTCAATCCACAAAGCATGCCTAGTCCTTTTATGCTTAAAATCTAATGCCTTAGGATTTCACTTCATTCCACTATTGTCCCACCAATCTTTAGGGCTATCAAAATATTGTATCCACTGCAATCATTTGCACTATATCCACTCTCTGAAACTCTAATAGGTTGTCTCTATGATCCTGTTGAAATCTCCACAGGCACCTGACCATCAAACGGCCCCTGTATCAAGGCCAAGACGTACACATAGCCCTCCAACACCTCATCGTAGAGCTTTTGAACATAGAAAGCCGTCAACCAAATCCATACAAATAGCAACCCTAGTTGTTAACAACACACAACATCATCCAACATTCTTACACCAAGCCTCAACTAAATCATTTGGAACAAGCCTACTTACCACGGAAAGGTTCTCCATTTGCCTACACAATCCCTAGATAGTATTCATAGGCGACCAAGAAAAGTGTGACATCTTCACAAGCTTCAGATGTTGTGAGAGAGATGAAATGCAAGTGTCGTCTTGTTTTTTCTTTTTCAAACTTAACACTCATAGGAAGTGCCATGAGCAAGGGGAAGTGTTAAAACTAATACTCATGGACTTAGCTAGTTGTTCATTATCTTGACATTGTTTATACATTCATTAGACACTCTTCATACATTCATTAACCTTAGACTAGAAACTTGTATATAATCCCAACTCATGCTCAGTAAAGATATGACGCTCAATTATTCTTTTATATTGCATAGTTTAACAAAGTTCCTCCCTTGTTCTTCAAATCCATTGCATATGTTTGGTAAAGTCATAGTTCCCTTCCAATATTGTGCTCTAATATTGCTGCTATTAATTGTATTCAAGAACTAGCTAGTATAGATTAATAGTTGGCTTTGGCACTACAACAATATCAATCCAAATACTATAAGAAAACCTTATTTTAGGTGACATTCAATGTAACAATTGGCATCAAAAGAAATAGATTCTAGGTGACATCAGAGGTGACATTGAAAAAAAAAAACCATGTTTTTATGTTAGCAATGATGTCCATTGATGTCCATGGGATATCATTTTGGATATAAAAATATGTTTTTTTTTATGTCACCTAAAATCTATTCTTTTTGACATCAATAAACTTTGGTTTTTTAAAGTGAAATATGTGTTCTGCCCTCTCTTGAATCTTGTTTTTTCTAGCAACTGTAGATGTTGTATGAAGCATTTGTCCCTAATACTATTGTGTTGTTTGCAAATTTGTGTGAGTAAAAGCACAATTTTGGTTTGATAGAGAGTGCATTGGAGGGATAGTGCCCCCTTCAAATGACATGGAAGAGAATCTAGCTGAATGCTACAAAGTTGGATGCAAATATGAAGGAGTGTTCTTTACAACTAGCCATGATTTAGGAACATGTAAGAGTGGAAGACAATAGGTTGGTTTTCTCTCTTCTTTATTTGGCAATTCTCATTGCTATAGCTCATCTTTGGTTTTCTTTGCATAACAAGGTCGTTGCAAGAAACACTTGTCCTATTTTTTGTCTCCTTTGTCTCGGACTAGTGGTTTTTGGCTCATAACTTTTGTGTCCTATATTTTTTTCTATAAAAATTTGAAAAAAAGGTACAAGTATTAGTTTTAGACATTCTTTCTATTCTTAAAAATTTATTTATTATTTTTAAATAGCCCTCAATTGGATGTCTACCTTGGCCATTTTAGGGATTTCTAGTACTATTTTTGACCCAAAAATATGAATTTGAAAGTCAAAATTGAGATACAAAGAGTTAGACTAAAGTTACATAAACCTACAAGAGATTTTCTAAAAATAAAAATTGTCCACGTTTCTAAATGTGCTCAAAATGTACTACCTAGGTACACGTTTAGAAAACACAACTTTTATTTGCCAAAGATGAAAAATGATTGAAAAGAAGCACCTTTGAATTAGAAAAAATGTATTTTTATCATTGAATTATTTCATTTTTTCATATTTTCTAAAAATCAAATTCAAAAGTATCAATTTTCTTGCATTTTTTAAGCCTCTTTTGTTGTACACAACTTTTAGAGATAAAATTTTCTAGGCCTAAATTTTCACACAAACTATTTTGAATGCTTCAAAAATTATCCATATTGTATTTTATTTTAAAAAGTTATTCCAAAAGTTACAATACTCCAGTACTTAGGCTGTTTTGGCAAGAAATAATAGGTGTTTCTTGCAACTACCAACTAGTGGAGGGAAACTACAATAAGATGTCTTCCATGTTGGTTGGGCTTTGTTTGATTTAATGATAGCGTGCAATTGGTCACAAAAGGGTGAAAAGGCTGCCTCTACTTTTGCTAACCATGCTTTGTTGTATTGCATCTTTGATTTGAAGAGGGCTTGCCTTTACATTTTAGCAACTTCTTTCTCTTTTCTTTCTTTGACTTTTTTCAATCTGTTTGCTTTTATGTCTAAACTTCTCTCCTCTTTTTGTTGTGCAACTTCTTCCTTCCACTCATCAATTTACTCCAATGACTTCATATAATTTGATTGCGTCATCCAAATAGACTTAAAGTAATTAATGTATGGCTCACCTTTTCTTTTTCTTTTTCTTAACTATAGGCAGTAAGGTCTTCGGAAGTTCAAAGAAATTTGTAGGGCTTTCTTCTTCCTCTTTATCATCGTCTCTACTTCCACTACCACTCCCTCTTTTAGTGCTGACATTGTCACTTCCATTTAGTACATAGTATTGGGTACATTCATGTATAAATTGAGCCAATGTCTTTGTCATTAATTTCGTGTATTTGCCATTCCTATAGGCCATCATTGTAGACTACTAAATTGATGAGTACTAACTACCTTCTTAGCACTAGAATTTTTGTTTGAACCATTTTCAAAAATTAAACTATGTCTAAATTTGGCATCCAATCATCCATAGTATTGATGTCTAGTGGATAAATACTAGTTATTTTGAAGCCTTTTCTAATGTTGTTGTTAGTCAAGGCTTTTTTAAGAACAAAAGACATCCATGTAGCTAAGTCATCTTTGCTAGGAGATTTTTTAATATGGTTTACCATCCATTTGTCACAATAGGCCCTGAAAGCTACTTTAAGAGGTTTAAAGCATCTAACATCTAATGGTTTGAGGCTTAGAGACCATATGATGTATGACTCAGGAACGTCAATAGATTTATACCACTTAGCATAGCTATTTTGATGGCCTCCAAAGTCATATGGGATGATTGCTCGTCTAAAATAAGAAGATGTCTATGGCTTAGTTAGAAAAATGTCATACCTCTCTCTAAATTTTATATTGAAATGTTTTATCCTCCTTTAATTCCTAAATGTTTTGGACTATATTTTCACTAGAATCTCTCCAAAATTGCCATTTCTAGTGCAAGTGTCGAATTTTAGAAGAAAACATTTTTTAACACATGTAACCATAGGAACTTGTAGTAATCTAATTTGAAAATATGTGAAAAAAATTCAAAAATTTACACCTAACTTATAGATTGCAAGATATTAGTAGTTGAAGAGACATTAATCCTTTTTTGGCCCTACAAAAAAACGGGCAATTGCACTTCACAAGGTCACATTTGCATGAAAAAATGTCCAAAATGGTGGTTACTCTTTGAATCCATTCTTCAAAGCAAATTAGATATATTCTTGAAAAATTTTAGATCATTTGTAATTGTACAACATATAGGAAAAAAATAGTCAGTAGAAAGAAGTAGAGAATGATTCAAAACACTAAATTGTTAAGAATTTAATTATGGAATTGAAAAATGCCAATACCAAAGGTTGTAATGTAGTAATAAAAAATCTACATATATATTTTATTTTTTTCAAAAAGTATTGAAAATTGAGTCACTTTCAATACTTGGTGGGCAACCCAAAAATTTCATTAAAATCACTTTTTTGAAAAATAAAAATTTGAAACTATTGAGGACCATGTGTTCAAAAGTTATGAAAATTTTTGGGACTTAAAGCTACTCCTTGGGCATATATTGTATGAAAATTTCAAAGAAAAAAATATAATTTCCTTTTGTAGTGAGTTGCCTAAAATTGCTATATTGTGAAAAAACACAATTTGGTCCTTCAGGAATTAATAGCAAGTGGGTCATCCGCGTACACTTTTGGTTGCATGCTCATTGTAGCATTTGGCTCACCTATTTTGTTTATGTAATTGAATTTTTTTTTCCTTTGAAAATAAAAAAGTTTAGAAGTTTGTCTCCTTTAGCATTGATGCATGCTAGAATTGATAGCCACTCTTGGTTATTAGGAACTACCAAGAGAACATTTCTAATACCTTTCTTTCCTAATACAAAATCGACCCACCTCTACCAACTTAAGCTCCTAATTCATCACAATTCTAGATTTGGTAGGGAAGACATACATGCTTGTTGTACAACATGGCCAAGTTATCGTAAAATGTTTTAACATTGTGTGGGCAAAGGGCTCAAGCACAATTTACATCCAATGCTTGTGACCTGCTTAGAATAAGTTCAAGATGTCTATGCGTAAAACACTAACCCACCTATATCCTAGTACCCCATCTTTAAAAAGAGTTACTCTGATTTGTGTAAAGTCTTGAACTTTGACCCTCAATTAGCCCATGTAAAGGGAGAATCTTCTATTTTGTATTTCTTAGAGGTATTTGACTAATTTTCTTTCTTCTTCTTCACTTAGGACCCCTTGTTTCTCCTTTTTTTAGATAAAGTTGTTCCAAAGATATAGCCTTTGAATGTGTTGATGGGAATCTTGTGAACCCTAGAAGTAGTTTTCAAGGGCATACCCTCATATATGTCATCCATAGCATCTTTTAATTGAGCTTCTATCCAATTTTCATTCCTATTTCTTTTTCTTGAAATTGTCTTTGAAATTGATAAAAGAAGAATATTTTTTACCTCCTAACTCCGAGCATAGCAATCATGCAACATTCCTTTTGGTCCTTTGCTTTGCAAACCAAAGTCTTCATCGTTGCCCTAGAAGCTTATCCAACCTAATGACACATCCCTCATCTCTAATTTTTGATTGGTGTAGATCATTAGAAGATTTTGGGAGGCTCTAGAAGCCTGTTTCGAGCCTATTCCCCCAAAACTATTCCCTGCAGCAAAAAGAATGGCCCGTTGTCAAAAAAAAATCAAAAAATTCAAAAAATCAATAAAATTAGGGACAATAATGTGGCAAGGTGTCAGCCACATTATTCCCCTACATCGAACCTATTCCTTGCATTCACAAGTTGTGGTAAATGGTAGGCTTCCGAAGGCCCCAAAAATCTTCTAATGGTCCTCCTCAACATTGAGGAAGTCAAAGTTGATCAAGCTCCCTTATGTCGTACTATAGCTAAGGATATAGTCACTTTGGATCGTTTTTTCCTTCTTGACATGATGGAGTTGTTCTTTGTTGTTGCTTTAGTCCTCTCCCTTATTACTGCTCTAAGGTTGAACCACCCATAGTCAACCACTTAAGCAATTATGGTCATGATTTGAAGTAATATAAGGCAGAGCAAAAGTTTTCCTATGTGCAAAGATAGAAATGACAAGGATTGCAAAAAAATTGGTAATTTTATAGCTTGAAATCAATTTTTAATGAATTTTTGGAAGGTCAAAAATACTCTAGACACATAGTCAATGTCTAAACTCATCCAATTCTAATTATTTAAGATCTACTTTTTTACTCATTATTTCCTACTTTCTTGCTCACTACTTTAGAACACATATTATGAACTTATTAGTCCAAACCTTGAAAAGGAGAAAAAAACAAATTCCAACCTTGGGTTGGAAATCTCTTCTAGCCTTGGTTAAAAATAACTACATCCTATAGGTTGGGCACGGGGCTTTGATCTAGAATGGATGGTCCTATGTCAATCCTCTCCCTTGTATGAGGCATTGTGGTCACTCACTCCTTGGTGAGCTTCCTACAATCACTATGCACAAATTGCTTGTGAGGGACTTCAACTATTGCATCTTAAGGTTTGATCCAATCTCCTTCTATTGTCTATTGTCACTCTTATTGCAAAGGGTTTCTGGATGCTTTGATTTGATCAATTACCTACAGATTTTCCAACAACCTTGCAACTTTGATCAACAAATTAAGAATTTGAACAATAGTACATTTTGCCACTTTCATCATGTACAAATCCCACACTGTTGATTTGTTGCTCAAATTTGTTGCCAACTCCTTCAACTACTTTATTTGAGCTATTAGGAAAATTATCATCTGTCTTTTTTGACACTAAAATCCTTGTCACAATTGCTTGCATTGGAGCCCCAATTTTGTGGTTTGTGGTATTCATTGTCATCCCTTTCTACTTCCATCTGAGTTTTCTTCAAAGTCATCAGCTAAGAACTCCATCGATTGTGTTAGGATTTCAACCAATCAAATGCACTACTATATTACATATTGTAGCAAATGATGAGAAGCACACCTAACATCAATAAAGTAATTTACACCTATTGAATTATCTATGTATGGACCATCAAAAATTGTATAGGAATGAATACTTACAAATTGTGTATAGCGCAAGTGCTAGCTCCTTTTGAATTCAATATGACTTCACAACAAATTGTAGAAATGATGTACAAAACTATTGTTCAAAATACACTCATACATGTGAATGTTAGATTGAAGTAAGATGCAAAAATGAGGTTGGCCTAATCATTATTTAATGTGCTGTCAAGATTCCTTTATTTCAATGTAGGCTCATTAATACAATATATGATATTTCCATTTTTTAATACATGTTAGTATACACTTATAAAAGCGGCATGTGTTTACTTATGTTTGTCCTATATTATACTTAATTTCTATGGCAGATTCTTAATGATTAATAGAAATATAATTTCAATTTTAATTTTCATGTTGCAAAATATAATGGATACATGTCCATGTAAGGTAGATGGTTGTAAAAGCGACCTGCTCCTTGCAATCCCCCTATAGCTGGTTGTAAAATGGATGGGAGCTCATTTTTAAATGGGCCACTATTGCAATTGAATGAATCAAGAAAAATTTATTTATTTTATTCCAAGAGCCAATCATTTCTTCCATGGTTCAGAAATCACTTTAGAAGTTGCAGGGGGACAGGTTTTAGGAGACTTATAGTCACAAATAGGTACCTACTACAAAAATCTTTGAAAATTCATAAGTAATTCAAAAATGCTTCAAAAAATATGAAACGACTTGTGTTATGTTTGGCATCCATTTTTCTTTCTTTGAAAAATGAGCTAAAAACATTTCTATTCATGCAAACCTATGAAAAAAGCGGATCAGCCCTTAAAGGGTCACTTTTACAACCATCTACCGTACTTCAAAAGGGAACCAGATTGGTATTAGTGTTTTTTTTAGGTGATAAATAGCCAAAAAGCACCAAAGAAATTAGCCTTGCACCAGGCTCTATTAAAAAAAGGATGAAATCATAGGCAAAAAGCCAAAGGTGCATTGCACATTTGGCATTGGTAGCCACAATATCGACCCAAGAAACTTGATCTAACAGTCCTATCACCAACTGTTGTTCGATCACATCGACAAGTTTTCATCCAATGGAGTTGGGAATGAACTTGAACATTGGATTTGGGTTTAGTGCTTGCCACATCTTCGCTAGTGTGTTCAGTATTGTTGCTACTTCTTTGAGTTTAGATTTTAGCTTAGTACTTTTCCAGTGGAGTACTTGACACCCCACTTGTTGTAGTCATTGTTGATCAATTGCCCCACTCGCTACAATCTTCTTATAGTAGCACCAAGTTTGATTCTAATAAAGACACAATCTCATCAGTATGGTGTGATTGGTTAAGTGTCTTTGCTAGGGTCGTTTTTTGTTGTTAAAATAATGGCCTCTTTGGATGTTTGTGTAATGAGGGTATTCATGGATCGATCGTAGTTGTTGTAGAGGGGCGGACACTTGAATTGGCACTTGCAGACATTTGAAATTCTGTGCTTTAGAGGTACATTCTTCATTATAACAGATGTTGGTTTAGGATTTTTTTATTTCTGTCATAGTACTTCACAATCATTACTTCAATCGAGACTTGAGGATCACTTGTTGAATTTCTTGTCTGTTACTTGCGGTTTAGAGTTGAATGTGCACAATTTCAAATTTTCCATCTCTCATTTGACTAGCACAGTTTGGGAGGAGGTATTTCGGGAGATTGATTTCTTCGTCATTTGATTTTTGGATTACGATTTGAATTTTGGTCACCATAGTTATGACTAAGGCATCTGCAAGAGGGGTATATAGTGCTACATTGCAATCAGACTTGGGACAGAAGGCGGAAGTTGAGGTGCTTCTATGAAAGCAAAAGAAGGAGATTCGCAAGCAAAAGAAGATTGAGGCTGCTAAGAAGAAGCATGAGCAAGAGCGTTGAGTGTTAAAGGAACAGGGTAAGAGGAGGGCCTGAGAACAAGTGACGCTCTGAAGTTTCTACACCACTTTGCGAAACTCAGAGAACCTTGGTCTGCTTGATCTTCATGATCCTTTGAAAAACAAGGTTCTTTCAATAAGTAGGAGAAACAGTACCTCCTTGCAACCTCATCAAGTCTAGCTGCCGACTTCTGTATCTCTAGAGTCAAATAATCCTACTACTTCCAAAGTGCAAGTAGGGCTAGAGAGTTGTGTCATCTTGAGCTCAAAACCTCCAATTCCAGTCATTTCTATCTCTACTGACTCCCCTAGCTATATATGCAATAAAGACGATCCAAATTTTACTGCAGTGCATGGATATGTGGAGATGAGTGACTTATCCGATGACAATATGGACGAGGAAGAGGAGTTGGAGCCTCTCATCTCTTTGGGGAAACCAAATTATGATTTGAATCGCAAATTTCAACTAGAATGGAGTGCTAAGTGCCCACGGGCGGAGATGGTGCTCTCGGTAGATGGGTGGCTACATATGGTGAAGTGCCGAGTGTGCTCAAGTGTGGGAAAGAAGCCTCAATTCATGGCACTGAAATGGGATACTATCAATAAACATGGTAAGTGTAAGATTCACAAATCTAACCTATTCTTGTATGTTGCAAGATGTCCAACATCTGTGTTCCAGCAAATCAACAATTGTACTTCCATAGAAGCGCGCGTACAATTTGCAACCTTGTTTCAGCTTTTCTATGCTGGTCAGCCAATGGCTGAGTTCGAATCGAAGTTCAATCTCTTCCACTTACTAGAGACTCCAAATTGTATTCTATGCATTGGAGTGCAAGTGCTAGTTGGTTAATGGCCAAGCTCATGTATTCCTTCGTTCAGAAATCGATGAAGGACATGATTAAAGCTGCAAAATACATTGCAATGACTTGTGACGAGACATCAAGTGTTGATAACTGCTCTTACATTACTGTGCACATTTACATTATGCAAGATTGGATTTGTATGCCTTTACTCATTACCTTGTAGAAACTTGAATCGGATGGAGAAACGGCAAACAACTTGACAGCCCTTCTCATGGGTGTTCTTAGAATTTGGGGAGACTTGAATCAACAAGAAATAGCGACCAAGCTAGTTTGCTTCAGAGTAGATGGCATCTCCACTTTCCACGGTTGCCAAATTGGAGTTACTGTGCAAGTGAAGGCTAAGTTTTCTCCACATGTCATTGGAATTCACTCAATGGGACATTGAGTTAACTTGGCTATTAGAACTTTGAATAAATTAGATTTGTTTCATGTCGTTGAAGATCTATGCGACTATGCAAGCTATGCCACGAGTATTTATCTCATTCTACGAAGCGACAAGCAAAGTTCCCCGTGTTGTCACAATTGGTCAACACGAAAGGCCTGAAGCTCTTGAAGAACGTTACAACAAGGTGGATCTCCTTCATTTCTCCATCGCAATGCCTTCTCAGTGAATACTGGAGTGTCGCTTCCAAGCTACAATTGGATTCGATGAATAAAGCAGAGCCGGTATTATTCACCTTGGCTGGAACATCTTTCACCTTGTTGAGCCTTGCATGTTTTGTGCTGTGATTTACCTTGTGTTGTAGTTCTATAGAAGCTTAGTTTTACTAATGCTACTTTGTTTCTTGGTCATTGCAACAAAGTCTTTGAGCAAAGGCAAACAATTTGCTCCAAAAGATGTTAAACCCTTACCACGTTGTAGGTATGATATGCCTTCTGTCGCTTCTAGAAGTTGTTGATGTCCTCATTCAATTTGCGCAACAACGCAATGTTTTTGTTTGACTTTGTTGGAGCGCTCCAAAAGTGCTTGGGAAAACTCTTCGAGATGTACAAGGATCACAGCTCTACTCTCTATGATCTTGAGTTTATGCACTTTACGAACTTGGTGGAACTTTGTCACAATTAGGATTGACAGGACGTCCGGACGCGGACGCTGTGTCCGCAGCGTCCGCTGACATTCGCGGTCCGGCGGACGCAGCGTCCGCCTGTCCCCCGTCTGCCTGTCTGCCCGTCCGCCCGATTACGGCCGTCCGATCGACGCGCGGACTGATCTGGTCCGCACGATCTGGGCGTCCGCCCCGCCTGTCCGTCCGCTTTCCGACAGCGGTTGGGACGATGCGTTCGCTAGCGTCCGGACGTCCGGAAAACGGACACTATTTTGGGGCGAACGTTGAGATTCGTCAACCCTGGTCACAATCAAGTTTTTCTATTGTGGAGCTTTGTGGACCTCAATGCAAACGAACATCTTCAGTTTGTGTTCCACAAAGAGGAGCTTTTTGCCAAGCATGAAGGTGCAATCGTCACTAGAAAATCTTGGGATTCTCTCATTTAAAGCATCAAGAACAAATGCAATGGTAAGTATGTTTTCTGAGTTTGCCAGTCTGTTTTCCCATGTTTGGAAGTCAAGTTTGAGTATAGTGATTGGTGCACAAATTGTCGATCATTGACAAACAGGGCAGCTAACCATTGAATTGTCTTGTTTTGCAACAACCTTCATTCACCACATTGAAACCTATGTTAAGTTGGTCCCACAAGTTCAATGAAGACACAAGCTTAAGCTTACCATACTAGTGTCAATCATTTAATAAAACAAAACAAAACAAAACAACGCTTAAATATGTCCGGATTCAATTCAGGACACATAATTTACGTTATATCACTAAAAAAATAAGAGATTGATCACAAAGTCAGAATTTCTAAATATAAACCAATGTTGGACTACCATTAGTAGCTAAACAATATTGTAGTTTGGTCCAAACATGTATTAAAATTATATATTTGCGTTGAAAGTATTGAATGGGAAATCATTTTAATACTTCTTATGGTAATCTTCATCTAAAGAACCTCTGTGAGGAAATTAAAATCACTAAACAAAAGCAATGAGGAACCAATTGATTAATGCAAGGATTTGAATTGGATTTTGCTTTTATTTTGTTTATTTGAATTAAATGAAATGGAATGGAATTTGATTGCAAAAGAGATAGTTAGGTAGACAATCGATCACCAATAAGTTGGGATAGGAGACATTTAGGTAGACAGACAATCTAATTGCAAAATATCTCCCTTGGTAGACAACAATCAATTACCAATAAGTTGGGTTCTATATTGAGTCTATGTTAATTGACATAATGTTGCTAACTTGCTATTGTTTAGATTTTCAGCTCATTTAAGCTTGTATTCTTTTTTATGAATCTCTTACATTTGATCCAAACCTCGTCTTGGTTTTATATTTGAATTTGAGGATTTAGGATGTGAAATAGTATTATAACAAAGAGACCTCTTTGCCTCTATTTCTTGCATTTGAATGAGACGTTTCTGTGAAATAGGATTATTTTTTGAAGTAGGCTCAATTGGACTTGCGGTGAGATGGTAATAGTGCTTAGAGAATTGATTGACAAAATGTAGCTATTGTTTAGATTTCCAGCTCCAGTTAAAGCTTATAATTTGTTTCTGAGAGTCTCCTATTCTTGATCCAAGTCTCTTTTTAGTTTAAGACTTGAGCTAACAATTTAGACTATGAAGCAAGATTACATCATGCAATTTGCTTCTATTTTCTCCCATCTAAAATGTACTGTTTCTATGAGAATTCGAAGTGACTTCCGTAAGTTTTGAATGGTAGTTGTTGGCAGGTTGTGCATTGTGCTTGGTGGATTTGAGATGATTCGTTGATGGCACTCATGCGGTCCTTGCTTTTGTATAGGTGCCACTCAGTAGTTGATTAAGGAACTGACTAGTCGTTTCCTAGCTCATGGTGTTATAGATGCTTTTGGAATTGTGTATCCTTAATACTGGAGGCAAACAAATGGTGAAAAGAGCTTCCAGAAGCATTTGGATGTGATTAAGAAGTTTTATGGCGAGCCAAAGTGGATTGGAGAGGACAATGATAAGCACCTTATTCCAACATTGTTGGATTGTTTTCAACTTGAATTCCAATAGCACTTGTTTAAACTATCAATGCTATCAAATAGCATGGATGCCTTAGAGGACCCAAGCATGGTTGTAAATCCTTTAACCTGGCTATGGCGGATTATAGATGCCAACACCTCCTTGTCAAAAGAGATTCCAGAATATGTCAAATTGGCTGAAATTGTCATGATACACGTTCTTAGATCCGTTGAGGACAAACATTGCTTCTCATCACTCGTGTTCTTGAAGGACAAGCTTCAGAATCAATTACAAGGTGAACATCTAAGCCTGATTGTTGGTATGCATGGGCAGAAAGTGTACACGCTTAAAGATTTTCCCTATGAGAAGTATTTACTACAATGGATCAATCAAGTTGATAATTATCGATATGGTGTAATGACAGAACTTTTCCACAGCTATTCACTTCAAAGAGTTTAGGTCTTATATTTGCCAAGTTTGATGTCTATAGTTCTTATTTAAACATTTTGTAATTGCTTCAGATTTTGCTTGGCCTTTTTTAGGAATTACGGGCTTGTAGGCTTCTAAGTATGTTGTGGTCTTGTGGTTTGTATATGGAAAGTATAAAGGAATCTAAACTGTACTGCAAATTTTTTTATTATTGCCCATTTTGCACCACTTGTGAGAATCTTGTTGCCTTATGTTCCTATTAGTTCAAATTCTTGTTGCCTAAAATCGCACCAATCCACAAATTGAAATTGCCTAAGATGTCTTTTCTCTTTTTCTCTTGATGCCTTAGAAGTCACAATTCTCTCATACTTGGAGCCAAATTTTGTACCAAAAGAATATGTACTTGCTGCCTAACCTTTGCCACTTTCTTATAAACTGGAGCCCACATCCAGATTTCTTTATATAAAAAAAAAACAAAAAAAACACTAGTTGGTTGGTACTTACTCTATCCATTGCTAAATAATAACCAATATTTGAGCACTGTGAAACCGTTTTGACATTAAATAGTGTCCATTTTAGAACCACTAACACCTCAATTCATTTTCATTTCTTGTCCATCTCCAACCTCTTTGTAGGGGCAATTCAAACAAGACAATTGCACTTACAATCCACTACCATATATATAATTCTAGAAATCCAATTTTAGATTTTTGTTTCTAAAAAAAGTAATTTTTTCAAATTTACCTAGACTGCCTATTTACAAAAAAAAACTAATATATTAGGCCACAATTTTTTACTCATATTTCAAAATGTCATGAAATTTAGTGCATATAAAAGATATTCCTTGTCTCCACCTTCTAAAAAAATTTGGAACAGAAATATAGATTTCTCTAGTCACATGTACCTACCCAAAATTGCTATGTAGCCAAAAAATACATGTTGGTCCTCCTTCAAGGGTTAATAAACAATCTAAATTATGTAATTTTATATTTTCAAAAGATATTGAAAATTGAATTATATATAAGACTTAAAAGTTTATTTTAAAAAGTAAAATCCATAATTGTCCACAAATATAATTGCCCTCATAACATTCATCTCATAAATCAAAATGGAATGACCCAAAGCTTTCCATGAATATATAAAACTAGAATTCAAATTTCAAATTTTTTTTAGAAAAAGTGATTTTTTTAAGAAATTTGTGAGTTGCCCAATGATCAATGAAAATTACATATCATGCACTAACATTTAACCATGTATTCAAAAGTTATGAAAATTGTTGTGCCTTGAAACTACTCCTTAGACACATGCATGTTGTGTGAGAATTTCAAAGAAAAAGAAAATTTCATTCATAGTTAGCTACCCAAAATCATTATGTTACCAAAAAACACAATAAATTTGGTCTTTTAGAGGTTAGACCTAATTCTTTTTGTACTCCCAAAGTTAATCTTTGTAACATTGATTTTTATGAGTAGTATTTTTTAGTTCATTGAACATATCTTTATTAATATATATTCTTTTTGCAAAGGAAAATCAATAGTTTTTATAAATTGACATTCAATTTTTTTAATAGTCTATGGTATAAAACCATCAACTATTTAACATGCAATCTTTGCAATAAACCTACAACATACCTTGTAATTTGTTAAGTATTGACTTAATCTAAATGCACCTAATTAAAATCCCTATGAGTGTATATCTACTAGAAGAACCTTACATTGATTTTCAAGACAATGTTATAATTAAACTTTCTAAAATACATTAAAGGGGTGGGCTAATAGGACAAGGGTTGCTATTATGTGAGTATAGGAATGTGAGTCCATGAGCCTAGAATACTATACACTTGTGTTATAGGTATATTTACTATAGAAACCGTCTATGATTATACAATATATATATTACAAATACCCATATTATAGGTGTTTTTGATATATACACTTTCTATAGAGTGTCGTATCTATATTATAGGTACCTATATTGTAGGCTCAATGCTCACAAGCTCCCATTTTTAGGCTCACATACTAGCACCGTTATAATAGGACCAATATCAAGGGTTCATAATATTATAATCTTAAAACAAAAGAAACTTAAGATACATCTTATATTAATTAATCATCACACTCTAAAACATATATTTGCAAGTACATAAGCAATACATGACATCCACATGAAAACCTAGTATCACCTTTTCCACTCCAATGGACAATACTCTGAAAAAGTAAAAATCCATAATTTATTAGCTATTGTTTACATACATTGTATATAATTAGATTAATACAATAAACTATGAAAACCAACAAAAGATTTATCTCACTTTTTGGTACACCTAGAGACAATATTTAAAAAATTTATAACTCACTACTATAGTATGACATGGCTTTTGTCTTTGCAATGATTTGTTTACACTCATATGAATTAATGATGATTTTATAATCATTTTATAATTTTTCATTTCTTCATTGTGATCAAAATGTCATGTCCTTTAAAGTTTTAGAAAATTGTAAAAGCATGAACAATTTAATTGTTATAATTTTGTATGCCATTGATATATATATATATATATATGCACAGAAGGAGTGGGCTTTGAAATGATTCAAGGTATTAAATATATATAGAATGTGAGTATATAGAATGCCAAATGATATGACTCATGTTTTGCACTAACTCTTGACATTCAAAGTATGTTGGCTATAAATTCAAAACCCATCCAATTATTAGTGAAGTTTTCAACAATATTCTTACTTATTTTCAACAAGTTTTTAAATTTTTTTTTATAGAAATTCAATTTTGACATTAATGAATTAACCCCTACAGAACCAAATTGTTTTTTTTGACTACATAGAAATTTTGGGTAGGTGTGAGTAACAAAAGATTCCCATAGTTTTTGCATAAATTTTAATAGATAGTGGGGATAAGAAATATCTTTCATATGCACTAAATTTCATGACATTTGGAAATAGGAGTCAAAGGTTATAGCCTAATATGTTGATTTTTTTTGGAACTAGGCAATTTGGGCAGATAAAAAAAATCACTTTTTCAAAAACAAAAATTTGAAATTGGTTTTTTAGAGTTATATGTATGGGGAAGCTTTGAATCATTCCATTTTGATCAATGAGTCAAAAGTTATGAAGATTTTTTGTTTGTGGGCAATTATAGATTTCCTATTCTAAAATAAACTTTAAAATCCTTTATTTGATCTAATTTTCAATATTTTTGGAAAAAAAAAAAAATCATAGGATGTAGATTGTTTATTACAACATTACCACCTTTGATATTGGCATTTTTCAATTCCATAATTAAATTCTTAACAATTTAGTATTTTGAATCATTCTCTACTACTACAACCTACTTATTATTTTTTCCTATATGTTGTACAATTCCAAATGATCGGAAAATTTTTAAGCATGTGACCTATGTATCTAGAAAAAAAGAATCCAAAAAAACACCACCATTTCAGTCATTTTTTCATAGAAAAATGAGCTTGTAAAGTGCAGATGCCCTCTTTTTGCAAGGCCCCAGAAATAGTTTTAGTGAATATAACCCCTAAAGTTCCTTGATTATGTTTTCACCAAAAACTCTCCAAAACTACCATTTTTAGGACAAGTACCCCAAAAATTTTAAAAACATTTTTGGACAAATCCAACTGTAGGATCTTGTATTATGATAATTTTAAAAGATGTGGAAAAAATTTCAAAAAATTTCACCGTGTAGATTGCAAGATATTAGCACTTAAAGTGGCAAAAAGCCTTTTTTTGGCCATGCAAAAAATCAGGTAGTTTCACTTCACAAGGTCACATTTGTATAAAAAAATGTCCAAAATGGTTGCAATTCTTTAGATTCATTCTTCGAGGCAAGTTGGCTACATGCTTGAAAAATTTTAGGTCATTTGGAATTGTACAACATATAGGAAAAAAATAGTAAGTAGAAAGAAGTAGAGAATGAATCAAAGTACTAAATTGTTCATAATTTAGTTATAGAATTTATAAATGCCAATCCCAATGGTTGTAATGTTGTAATAAATAATCTTCACCTAATATATATATTTTTTCCAAGAATATTGAAAATTAAGTTCAATAAAGAACTTTAAAATTTATTTCGGAGTAGATAATTCATAACTACCAACAAACTAAAACACCTCATAACTTTTGACTCATTAATCAAAATAGAATGATTCAAAGCTTTTTATGTATATATAAGTCTAGAAAGTTAATATAAAATTTTTATTTTTGAAAACATTAGAGGATATTTTTACCCTTGAGAAGGTTGTGGATTCCCACATCGTGGAAACAACTCCACAAGAGGCCCCGGTAGCTCGCTGACATGGCATAGCGACTGCCATATCCAGAAAAAAAAAATCTATTTTTTTCTGCATTTCAAGGGTAATTTTTTTTTTTTTTTTTTTTTGTTGAGAACAATTGCTCTCCGAAACTGTAGGGGAGGGCAATTCCCAATGCACTTGCTTGAAGTAGCCCTCCTTGAGCTCAGAAATCCTCTAATGAAGTGATTTTTTCAAATTTGCCCAGCCTGCCTAAATTGAGAAACAAACTACATATTAGGCCATAACTTTTGACTCATATTTCCAAATGTCTTGAAATTTGTACACATAAAAGATATTCTTCATTCACACCTTCTATTAAAATTTGGGCCAAAAATATAGAAATCTTCACTCACATGCACCTGCCCAAAAAAATTATATTGCCAAAAAACACACGTTGGTCCTTTAGGGGTTAAATGCTAATATCAATCCACATAGTAGAAATTTCTGAAATTCTTACCACATATCCTCAAGTTAGTATAATAGAAGATCCTAGGGTTATATGTGTGAGAAAATTTTCTTTTTTCAAAAATTTGATACTTGTACAGAAATGGCAATTTTTGACCGTTTTTGGTGAAAATATAGTCACAGAACTTTAGAAGTTAATAAAGAAAAAAGCCATGTGACACCACAATAAATATTATTTAACATGTAAAAATCAAAGTCTCCTTAAAGGAAAGTAGTTTAGTCTAGTCAATATAAAAAAAATAAAAAAAATAAAAAAATTGAGAATTTTTTTCCTATAGAACATTTTTCTATTTGGAAATCTTTGGCTTATTCCATTTTGATAATTGACAAGAAATTATAAAACATTGGTTTTGTAGGCACTTAAACCACCTTTGTGAAAAGAAAAAAATATTGACTTGGTTTGTTCAATTCAATATTATTTCTCAATTTTTCAAGAAAAAAAAGTCCATAAGATTTGTTTTTTTTTGCTAAAATAATCTTATCATTGGGATTTGCATTTTTGTATTCCATCTCAGAACTATTAACAATATAGTTTTTCTTTCCATCTCAAACCTATTTCTACTTAACAATTTTTTAAAGGGTGAAAATCAAGTTTCTTTACATCAATTGTTTTGCAAGATTTTCAAATCAATTTTTCAATATAAAATTTTTTAAATAAAAATTTGCAGTATAAAAAATTGAAGTTAAGAGTAGTTGAAATCTTAGTTTTGTATAGCAATGATTGTGCAAAAAAAGATTATCTTAACTTCAAATGCTAATACCATCCAATCTATGAGATCAAACTTCACAAAAATTAACCATGTCTTTTAATAAAAGTTTAGTACAAGATCTTATGATTCAATAAGAATTTAAAAAAAAAAAAATTATACTTCAATGCAATAGAAATAGTAATTCTCAATGATTTTTGACAAGAAAAAGGCCTTGAAATTGTAGAGGTTAGTTAGGAAGTTGAATGCAATTAGAACACAAAAATCCATAAAAACTAATGAGAGACTATTGCAAATTTTTTTGTATCCAGCTGGAGAGAATACTTTAAAACATCCATAACTTAAGTCCTACCCCAACAATACGAGTTAAGAGTTAAGACTGCACTTTCCTTCCAAGACATGCCATCCCTGAACCAATCCCTGACACCACCGAAACGACATTAATGAACTGTGTCGTCGTCTCTAGACAAGACCGAGACCAACCCAGTCGCCATCATCATCGTGCGAACCAGCCTTTCACATCAAGCCTTCCCTCCTCAGCACGCGATCTCACACGCATCGCCAAACATTCAAGCTCTTCAAGCTCTTCAAACAATGGCTTCTAATTAATCCTCACAACCAAATTTCCCAGTTTGATATATATATTCGCAGTTTCGCAGTTTCCCAAGTAAGTTTCGCAGTTTCGCAGTTTCCCAAGTAAGTTTCGCAGTTTCGCAGTTTCCCGAGTAAGTTTCGCAGTTTCCCTTCAAGCTCTGGCGATCCTAGCTCTCTCAATCTGCATGCGCGCAAGCTACCTTGCACGTTCAGAGCTTTGCAGGGACAGTTTGGTCTTTCGTGCGTAGCGTTCCAGCCATGGCGGTATGTACGTGGAGCTCTTCATTGACATCGAAGTTTTGCTGCTAGCTAGATAGCTGGAGATCGATATAATTATATACATGCGGTACTTCGTTACTGCAGTAGCTGATTTTCAATTTGGGTATATTTACATACTGTTGGCCGACTGTCTTAATTTTGTTTGAACTGATTTTGTGTGGTCGAAATGGTGTACCTAGAGACCGAAGAGGTCTGTGGCACCGCCGCTCTGGAGAAGCAAGGCGCAGAGGAGTCAGGTCGAGTACCCTACTCTGATGGACGTTGTGCAATCGAGGGGACTATTCCCGGGAGTGAGGGTCAGTTTAGATCGATAATTCAACGATCCTTCTGATTCCTCTTATAATGCATTGAACTGTGTTTTTCTTCCGTTGATAATACACTTGGGTACGAGTGTTAGTATTGTGAGAGCTTTGAGTTATAGTTTTTTCTAATAGAGACCTCAGTTTTGGCAATTACGTGTTTAACTGTAAGTAATTAATTGGGTCGATCGATCTGTGGTTGGAGGTGATGAGTCCCCGGGAGTTAGTGCACGTCTGGGTATATAATCCTAGCGTTCTGCTTTTCCTCAGCATGCATTGAAACGTTTCTTTCTTGCATTGATGATATAATATATACAGTTGAATTTGTTCATTAGTTTTGTGCAAGCTTGGTGTCATCGTTTTCTACTGAAGACCTCAGTTTTGGAAATTGTAAGTTAGTAATGGGGTCTGTCTGTCTGCGTGGTGACTGCTTATTTAAGGGTGTGAAAGCAAAGCGAGCAGTGAAGTTGGAGAATGACGGAGTGATGCACATGAGAGCTCCGAAAGAGGCGATGTGGCAGGAAGAGCACAATGGAGTGGAGTTGGAGAATGGCGGAGTGCCGCACATGAGAGCTCCGAAAGAGGCGATGTGGCAGGAAGAGCACAATGGAGTGGAGTTGGAGAATGGCGGAGTGCCGCACATGAGAGCTCAGGAAGAGGCGATGTGGCAGGAAGATCACAATGGAGTGGAGTTGGAGAATGGCGGGGTGATGCACACGAGGGTGAAGAAAGAGGCGGTGTGGCAGGAAGATCACATTAGAGTGGAGCACGCCGGGCAACAGGAGGACACGTTGGAGAAGATGCCATTGCTGGTGGGGGGAGGGTCAAGCTCTTTAAATATGGAAATCGATGGAGAAGAATTGGCTGGGAGAAACCAGGACCTGGCGTCGGAGGAAGCAGTGCATGGTCGTGGCATGCCACAGGTCGACCATACTCTCCTCTGCTTTGCTGTAGACTGGACTTGCTTGGGATGCATTTCTTGGGATCGGAAGTTTCTTGAGGAAGACTGGTGTCGATTGTTGTCGATTGCATTTCCTGCTTCTTGGTTCCGTAAGGGAGAGAAAGTATTCTGGTGTTTTGAGAAGGTTTCGTTATTAGAATGGAAGTTCTATATGTCTTGTTTCTTACTTTTTGTTTTGCAATTGTCCCTATTTTCAAGAAGATTTCAATGCACTACAAAGCGCATGACGTACGGGAGAGAGTTCACCATTCGAGTGTCTAGAGAGGGTTCCATTATTAGAATACTACTTCTTCCTCTGTTCCTTTCCTGTTGGTCTTGCAATTGTCCCCATTTTAAGAGGATTTCAATGCACTATAAATAACATTGATTGGATACTGTGAGAACAAGTAATGAATTCTTGAAGTATTATTTAGGGTCCCAATCACGAGCCTAGACTACCACTACAATTGTAGCTTGAGGTTGGACGTTCTGCAATTCCTTCCCGCAATCAGAAGACGTTGCTGCTGGTGTACGTAAGAAAAAGCATTATCAATGTTCTGCGTCTACCATCACTAATGATTCCATAATGTTTTTGCGTAATGCTTGACAAGAGATTTTATCATGACAGGGGACACAGAATTTTGGAAAGCATGAAGATGATGCAGAATTCGTGTGTACAGCATGTGGTCACAGCGTGTCCATTGTTGAAGTGCGAGCACATCCAGTGCTCCACGTGGGAGTTTGTGAGTTTTGTTACGATTTCCTCTTCAGTAGCCCCTTCACCAAGGTACGTCAGGACTCTTAGATCCTGAAACTTTAATTGACCTATGTTTTTTCACTAGTTTTATGGCGGTCATATAGGACTAAATATAAGCAGGTAAGCGACTTAATCTTTCTTTATCGCATTTTTCTTCAGTCTCTGAACTCAAGTACGTTTTGCAGGACAATCCTCAAGACCCGTTTGAGCATGAGAACGAGTGCCGCTGGTGCGGCGACGGTGGCGAAGTGATTCTTTGCGACACTTGTCCCAAAGCGTTTTGCAAACTTTGCATCAAACGTAATTTTGGAGAAGAGATTCTCAAGACCATTGAATCGCCTGGACGAAAGTGGAGCTGTTTTGTCTGCGATGATGACCATCTGCAGACATTGATCCATGATTACAACAACGTGGAGAATTTGGTGAAGACGATGAATAGGAGCGGTCAACCTCGAAAGAGCAGGACAAGCAGGTTCATTTTCTGACGTGCACATGCAGTATTGTTCATTGATTCTAATTTTATAGAATTTGGTCGCATCTAAATTTTACTTTCTGCAATATACTTGGTCATCTTAGAATGTTCTTAATCATCTTATATTACACTACTACATCATCATGAAACCATGAGTTCTTGGTTCTTCAGGGGTCAAGACACCCTGAATTCAAAAGAGCAAGGTCTCTCTGACTTCTTACGTTTCTAGTCTCTATCTCTAAGTCTTCACCATTGCTGAGTGCTTTCTTCTATGATAGGGTATCTAATTCACGAATGAGATCAAAAAGACCAACAAGACGGTTCAGAAACGAAATAGCATTAGGAAGCGAGTCAATTGCAACCATAATTGTTCGCAAAAAGGTAATATGTGAATGATCTCTTTTGATTTCATTGTCATTGTGATTGATTATTCTGGCATTCTGTATTGAATTACGGGTCACTCGCAGATGTTGATTAATGGCGCCTGAGTGGATTTGGCAGGAAAACTTGCAGCGCAGGTATCCGGAGAAAAATTTCACGGGCTTTGAAAGACCACAGCAACGTCGACACCCGCAACATCACTCTCGGTTTGCAGAAAACAACACGAAACGTGAGCATGACACATCCGAAAGTGGCGATCCAATTAATTCCTGAAGAACATTTTCTGTAGAAAAGCACTGAATGTTTCCAAAAAATGGTATGTGCCATTTTCAAGTCCATGCTGCTTTCTTAGCTTGTATTGTTTTCTATTAATCAGTCACTGGAAATTGCATTCAGACAAGTAATTGTTGAATGAAATCCCAGATATTTGATTGAACCTTTCGTATTCAGGTGCAGCAAAATTTTCAAGACTGAGCATGAAAGGCAACTTCGTGGAAGATGTTCCTATTAAGCAGGATCCTAATTAAGAATCTGAGCATCAGTAAGCTACTACAAATTAGAATTAGGGTACATTCAAAACCCAAACAATCACATCAACTTGGTTCCAAATGAATATAACTACATAATTATACTTTTGGAAGAGGAATGTAACAAATGTCTCATTTTTGTGTTGTGCAAGTTACTGTCATCTACCAGTGAGGTTCCTTTTAAATTTTCAGGAACCAATCACTGCAACTGTAAACTTTAGTAATTTGTGTTGCCAACAAAAGAAGCCGTGGAATTTACATTATTTTTATGACTTGAAATTTTGTATGATGATGAGAGTTCATGAAAGGTGAGTTATTATGCATTGATTTTAATGGAACTTATGGTCTATCTCTCCAGTATGTGATGTGTAAAACCCTGGAATTTACATTATTTAAATGGCTTGATATTTTGTATGATGATGAGAGTTCATGTGAGGTGAGTTATTAAGCATTGATTTTCATGGAACTTATGGTCTTTTTCTCCAGTATGTGATGTGTAAGAAGCCCTGGAATTTACATTATTTTTATGGCTTGAAATTTTGTATGATGATGAGAGTTCATGTAACTTAAGGTGAGTTATTATGTTTTTGCTGGAACTTATGGTCTATCTCTTCCACAGGGAGCTCATATGGTTTTCCCAGTGGGGAAAACAGGAAGAATTCCTGGTGTTTCCCTTTGTTCTGAAGGTAACACCGGGAATTTTTTCTCACAGCGGGAAAAATGAGACACAAGGAAATTACATTAGAACACCGGGAAAAAATCACCGGGAACACGCAGGGAAACTTTGTAAAACTATGAAGCAAGAATGAAAAAACGATTTTTGGATGAATGAAATTGTAATACTGGATTGATGAACATGGATGAAAACTTGCTTTTGAATGGATGAAATTATAAACTTGGATGGATGAAATGCAGTATGTGATATGTATTATTTGGTGTCATGTTTTATTGATGATCTTCATTTTCAAGTCTAAAGCCTTACAGGTCAAATCACTTCTGCTGGTACTTTTAGTATCATAAATACATCTATGTGACCTATGAAATGACTCAGAAGCTAGAGTTTCACATCAACTGTAATCAGTGGTGAAGTCCTAAATTACATGGTCTCCAGTGGCTTCAGAATGTGTGGGGGCAAGTAAGCTTAGACATCTGTTCTTCAAATTGAGCCCATTTTGATCCTCTGTCTAAGTCAGATTCATACATACTGATTGGATATGAACTAGTTTTGTAGTACAGTAGGCTGCTCTTGTAAATTTCAACATTGAGGACCAAAAAAGTAGACTTTCTTGGGCTCACAAACATCAGAATTAGTAAACAGTGGAAGCCCTGAACTCAATATGCATGCATTCCAAGATGAGTCCTGAGTCACAAAATTGTTAATTGTCCAAGGCATAAATAATATAAAACTAAATAATCGTTTATTTCTTGCACCTCCATTCACCAAAAATACTGTTTCATTATCCAGGGAGTGAGCCTAGTGTCCAACATCAACAGGACCACAAAGGAGATGTGGTGGCTCCACCACAAAGGACTGTCATGGTCACAGAGGAAGTCCATCTGCAGGAGTGCAGGACCCCACCCCCCACCCCCCACCCCATACCAAATGACCTACTTCATACCAGATTCTCTATAGGCAGCAATGTTATATTCAGATGTTGGAGCACACATTAAAACTTAATGCAGCAGATCTGCATAGTTAGATCTTAATGACACAGAATGTATAACTTGCATTACAACTGTAAGATAGATCTCTCCATAATGAGAATCAGTTGATATGTACTCGTAATAAAAACCAACAGCAGCTAAAGTCGATAATGTACAACAGGATGTCGATGTGTCACAAATACATCCGTTCGTGGCAAACGAGGCCAAGAAAATGAGTCCAAAACAACCAGTGAGATCAAATAATTGGCAAGGTTGCGAAAGACGCCTTTACTCCTGGAATTTGTGTGTAACGAAGAAACACCGGAAGGTGGTACTACTACTACTTCTAAGCCTACGCAAAATTTTCCTACACTAAACCAATCCAAACGAGTTATCTCCGGTCCGTTTTACCAGTTCCTCGTTTGCCAGAAAACAAATGCTTTGGCTTTTTGTTGTAATGAACACGATCTGCCTCTCCCTTCCTAGCATCCAAATTCCTTTGCCTCACAGCATTCTTACCTATCTGCATTGCCTTAACCTTCTGGGCACTGTCCTTGAATCCTTCACCTGCATCAATTCGTGTAGAATATTGTTTAGGATAGAATGGTGGTATTGATCAGAAACATTCACCAGCTCTTTGCAACTAATGCGAATTGACGCCCAAGGTCCCAAATTGCTTCCAGCAACTACATACTTTTAATAAAACTATGATAAGCGAAAACTCATAGCATCCAGAAAATATGGGAGCCCATACAAGGTTCAACATACTGTGAAAGAAAACTGTACCTGGAAGTGCTTCTTTATGTGGCCGAGATAATGAACGAGTTTTAGAACGAATTCTCTTCTGAGCTTGCTCATCCACTTCCATGTCATCACCACCTGCCCCTTCAGATCTATCCCGCTTCCTGCTTCTTGTTCCAGCAGCAGACCTACTCCTTGCTCTATTCACTGCAGCATTAGGGTCCAAGCCCAAGCTTGAAAGATGTCTGCCCATCCTACTAGTATTGAATTGTCGTTCTACATCATGCCTTCTAGGCATCACAGGTTTATTATCAGCAGTTTTCTTTTTCGCCCGATGTTCAGCCAACATGAGTCTCTTCTTCCGTCGAATTGCAGCCAGAGCCTCTGCTTCCTCGGGTGTCAAGTCCTGTTCAAAAAGAAGCCAAAACAGTCTTCAGTATGACACCTTCACGTTGACAGAGATCAAGATAGCACGCACAAAATCCGATTTAAAATAAGTAAATCCTTCAAAAACTGCAAACAAATTGACCTGGTCGCTCATGTCCTCGTCCTCCTCCATTCCCTCAGCTGCTGCGGCACGCTCATCCTCCTCCCTCTCCAATTCATCTAATCTTTGAAGGATGTCGGCATCAACAAAGTCAGCAATATTGTGCCCATCCATAATCTCAGGGACAATGTCATCCTTCCAATCGGGATCCAGCAACAAGTAATGCTTGTGCATGTTCGCAGAATACACGCCTGTCATAGCACACATCCACACAAACACGCACTCATCAGTCGTTGATGTCATACCTGAAATCCAAACGCATACTGTCTCAAAAAAACATCAATGGATGCATTTGGTTCGCAAAGAAAACATGCCAAAATGGAGGTCCACACTATCAACAGTTCTAACCAAATAATTGTGAAACTGACGGACCTGCACCACCATTCTCGTTCTCAAGATCTTTCTCCAGTTTCTTCTTGTTCTCAGCAGCCTTAGCATCGAGAACTGCCTGGGGAATAACAGGAGGACGTTCTTTCTGATCCCGAAGTTTCGGCACAGCCACGTGAATTCGATTCAGACAATCGTTGATCTTCTTTGATTTCATCTTCATGTCCACACGCATCTCCAGCAACTTCTCACATGCAGCATTCTTGACATTGATAATACCCTCCTCTGTCATAGTACTCATCGCCAACATGCAATTCTCCTCATCAGGCGGAGCACCGTCGACGAGACCTGCTCCAATTCTCGCAGCTTCTTTCCTCATCTCCTCAATAAGCTTCCTGTCAGAATCCGGAAGTGTCTCAAATGGCTGCAAATCGGTCTTGTTGCAGGCGATGATCACTGGTTTGTTGGCGAACAGCATTTTGATTGAATGAAATAGCGCTACTTGCTGGGCAATGGTGAAGCCACAATTACCAGAGAGATCAATCACAAAAAGAACTGCAGCTCTGAGATGCGACAGGGCTGTGATACCCATCATCTCAATCACGTTACACTCTTCCAAAGGGCGATCCAAGAGACCGGGAGTGTCAATCACCTACACAACACGAATGCATTTTTAGCACAAAATGAGCCAATGGCGAATAACTGACAATCATTTTGACAACGCCCTGAGAAGGAAATGCTGGAACCAACAACGAGATTTTAAATAAAGTGTGATGAGTTCTTTACCTGCCACCGCATATACTTGTAATCGGTGTGACCTACAAATAGAGACTTCGTGGTGAACGCGTACGGCTGCACATCTACGTCAGCGCGCGTAATTTTGTTGATGAAACTGCTCTTTCCGACATTGGGAGAGCCACAGATCAAGATAGTTCGAGTGTTGGGATCGATTGAGGGCAACCTCGACAAATGCTTGCGGACGTATTCCAGGTAAGCCAGACTAGGGCTAACACGCTTCATCACTGTGCACATCCTACCCAAAGCTGCTTTCTTCAAAATCTTGCACCTGAAAAAGCAAACTCCAATTCAGCCTTGTCCTAAACCCACTAAGCGATTGATAAGAACTTCGTCCTAGAACCGCTGAACATGTGATATAAGAATCTTACTTAAAATCCGTAAGTCAATTATCTTGAAAACCGTAGCAACAGGAGTGCAAATAGCCCTAAACCCTAAAAGAGGCAAGCATTTGCAAAAGTACCGCTAGATATGTTCCGTGAGCCTTCATGACTTAATAAGAGCAAATAGGCCTAAACCCTAAACCCAACAAGCACTCGAAATAAAGCCCGGAGATATATGCTTCGAGCATCATAGCCACAAAAACTGTAGTGACAGAAGTAGTAACAAACCATTTTCAAACCCTAAAACCGCAAAAAAATGCAACCCTAACACACACACACACACACACACAAAGCGTCAGTAGAAAGTCCGCACCTGTAGAGTGAGTCCCCGTACTTCAACAAGCGCACATAATCCTTGGAGATTTTCTCAATCAAGTTCCTTGCGGTGTTGAGCTGCCCGAGCGCCAGCTTGTAATGGTCCCTGTTGTACAGCTGATTCATGAGCTCCCCGTAGAACGGATGGATATCATCAAGGCGCGGGAAGTCCTCCAAGATGGTGGAAATCTTCTCGTGGAAGTTCGTCTGTGTGAACTTGACCTTGCGCATGTAGAACTGTCGGAGTCGGTTGATAGCGTAGCCCTTGTGCACCACAGTGGGCGTCTGGCGCTGCGTCCGGGACAGGATGATGTCCACGAACTCCTTGCCCGTCGGCACCACCGTAATCCGCTTGAAATTGGGGTGCACCATGGCTGCTAACTTCGTCCTAGGAGCCCAAAGCTCTGGCTGTCTGGGGTGAGATCGAGAGAGAACGCAGACGGTACTGCAAACGTGACGAAATCGGGAAGGAGGAGCCTCTTAGGGCAGAGGAGGAGGCGCCACAAAGAGGAGGGACAGAGCGAAGGGGCTCCTTATTAGGGCAGAGGGGAAAGGAGGGTTTAGGCCTCGGTACTAAGTCCCAGTCCCTTTTTCAGGGAAGTGCCTCGAACTGCTGCCCATCCTCTGGCCGCCCGCGTGCTGCCCCACCTCCACGTCCACCCGCCTCAGTTCATACACACACACACACACGGTTCTCAATTACGGGTTCAACTGCCTCAGTTCATACACACACACACGGTTCTCAATTACGGGTTCAGTTAATACCACTGGGACTTAGTGCCGAGGCACGCCCCCGTTCTGCCACGCCCTGCCCAATCCTGCACACCCAGGTGATTTGAGAAGCTAGCGAACGGAGTCCGGAGTGCAGATAGTTTCGGTTCATGGAGCCCATTTGAGAATAACTTACTTCTTCTGACCCCTCAAAATCCGACTTTGGCACCCAAAGTTGGTGTTGACAATGCTTTGAAGTTCAATAAAACCTAACCAAATCATGGGGTACTAGTTTCCGTAGTCTGAAATTTTTTAATGTTCTTTCTCAAATCTAATTTCTAGCATCAAAAATCTAATTTTGAAAATCACGGATGATGATTTTTCTATTTGACATTGTGTGCACGTGTGTCCATTGCAAATCTTCATTTTCTAGTGTTTAATGTTCTTCAAAAGGAGCCTAAAATATACTAGATCTAGGAGAATAAATTGCATTGAAAATTTATTTTAAATTTTTTTGTAGAATTCAAATAATTTCACAAACTTGACATTGATTTTGGTTATGCATGTCGTGCCCTTGAGCCTTACAATTTGTTGTGACCAATTTTTGAGATTTGACATGTGAAAAAGAGGTTTCAAAGACTTCAAACCACTTTCACAATTTAAACACCCTCATTATCAAACATTACAATCTTCAAATCTATTACTTCTACATATTGTAGTGTTGGCTTCTCCTATGTGATCTCTAACCTCTAAAACTTGAATTTGTATTGTTCTTGTCAAAAAAAATGATAATTTTGTGGGAATATCTTGGCTTCTTGTTCAATTTTGAGCACATTCTTCATTGATCAAAGAAGGCCTTTGGCATGAAGGAATTCATTGACCATTTCATTTCAACTTCATCAATTTGTATCTAATTCCCTAAAGGTCCAAACAACATGAAACGACGTGTCAAAGATGTCAATTCCATTTTATTTTCTATAGAAATTTACTTAAAATTGTTTCAAGGACTTTAGCTTCCTTGAAAAGGCAATCAACTAAAATGGTTGCTTCAATTATAAGGTGTTTTTGATTTTGAAGTGGAAGTTTAGCCAAGTCAATCAATTTTCTAACTCTAAATATAACTTTTATATATAGAATAAAATTGCATGTAAAATTGAAAAGCAAAAAAAGACTACTTGAAGACATGGATTGGTTACATACAAATCACATAGTTTGCACATACTATGCAATCAAAAGTGGCAAGCACTACCACTCCACAATCAACTATAATAAAATTGTGACATACCTAAACCTAATAGAATGAGAATTATGGACTTTCTAATTAATTTCTATTTAATCTACAAGTTGTTCCAAGTTGTTTTTTTTAATCATCACATTCATCCTTCATTAGTAGGGTGATTGTACGCATTTTACATAAATCTTTGAAAACTTTATGTCCTATTTAGACATGTAATTACATCTCCATTTGAAAAAATTCATTAAAATTCAATCACATATATTTGTAGAAAAAGACTATAAGAGCATGCAAAGAGGCCACTTTTGATCCATTAGAGAAAATTTTACAATAGTGTATCTATCATTGAAAGTAGTAGTTTTATTGTCTTATATATATATAAGTGGGTTAAGAAAAGAAAATATTGTCTTCTAAGAAAGGGATCTTACAAACAAAGTTAATAATAAAAAAGTAATGTTTGGCTTTAGATATTGAATACTAGGAGCAAACTTTTGTGTAGTCAAAATTGGCCAATACCAATATATGAGACAAAAGAATTCTAAAATTGGTCATGGAAGTTAAGTTTGCATCAATTGTAGACAAGTGAAGTTTCGCTTAGAATTGCTTATGTATGAAAATTATAAAACTTGGATAGGATGGGCCATATCCAAAAATTATAAATCCAATGCATCAAACTCTTGACAAAGAAAGCATTGAGTGAACAAGTTGTTCCTATTTAAATGAGTTGTACATCCCTCTCAATGTCTAATCAATAGTTGGATCATGACTCTTATATTCCTGTCAATTGAAAAGTACTCCCTAACAAACTTGTAATCATAATTTGCAATGGTGTCTTTGCTTGTCCAACTAGATTCATAATGTTTTTTATACACCACCTCACCTTTGGGGTTTACAAATCCATGCCAATTTTAAAAACTCTTTTATGAAATAATAAAATGGCAATTTTGTGAATCACAATTAATTGCATTTCTACTTATTTTAAAAATACAAGCACCTTCATTGAAGTTTAAACTCCTAGTCTATTGAAAAAAAATCATATACACTTTATTTGTATGCTAATATGGATGTTGTAAATAATTGCCTGAAAATTGGCTTCTGCTGCTTGTAGCTCAAAATTTAGAAATAATTTGTACATTGTACGTTTAAAATTCCATTGCTAACCTATGGGTGCACCTAATCTCAAAGTTTGAGATCAATTTGATAAGAACCTATTGTCTTCATTTGTCTTGATGTTGTGTTCAACAGAATAAGATAAATTTCAAGGTTTCAACAAAAGGATTAACTTCAATCTTTGGTTTAAGAACATTTGACAATTAAGAATTCTTCAATCTTGGATTAAAAAACATATTTGGGAAGCATGTAAGTGTAGGTTGTTAAATCTCAAATCCATTTTTTTCAAAAATTTAATGTGTGCTTATTATTGGATGAAAAAGTATAGGATTCAAGGAGTTTGCTTTAAGATAATTGTTTATATTATGTATAGTGTAACTTTATCCATACTATATTACTAAAATGAAAATTGTTGATAGGTATGGATTTTGACAACAACTTGTAAAATGCAAAGGAGTCAAGTTTGTGATACATTGTACAATTGTGATACAACTTATATTTTTAGTTTGACAAGGCAAAGGTACTTATAAAATTTAATTTTTTCCTACTAATGTATTTCCCTAAAAAAATGTATAAATGACCTTGAAAAGGCAATTTTGAACCTAAGCCATATGAAAATTAGTTTTCTATGCTAATAGAAAATGGAAGTTTTCACTATTGTGGGCTGCACTAGTATCCTTAATTAAAGATGTCAATAAGTCCAAGAAGCTTTTGCAATGAAGGTTGGAAGATAGGAGCCACTTTGGAGGGTTGCCCTATCTCCAACCTTAAACAATTGTTTTGGAATAAAAAACCATTTGTCAAGAAGTCAACATTGTTAGGATTAGAGATAGGAAAAATCCAAAAGTTTCTCCTATTGCCTTACCATTTGATGTTTTGGGCCTTCAATTAAGAATTGATAACCAAGTGGTAGAAGTAAGTTTAGTCAATGGGGCCCCTTTTTAACTTGAAAAAAGGGCCAATGATTACTTTTCCAAACCATTTAAAAAAATGGGTCTTCTATAGGTTCACCAAAACTAGACTAGTAGTCAAAATAAAAACTCATATATATATTTTTGGATTAGAAAGGAAGTTGGTTTAAAATCTAGCAATCCTAAAATGACTCTAAATTTTCACTTATGCATCAAATTTGGGTTCTTTGTATGCTCTCATAATCTTACTTTGCTAATATATATGATTGAAGTTTTGTGTGTTTTTTAGATTGAGATGTAATTACATGTCTTTTATAAATCATTAATTTTCAGATTATTTTGAAAAAATTTGATATCACAATGAATTTTTGAATAATGAATGAAAAAATCATATTGAATACAAAATATGCCTAAAAAATCTGCAATTTTTTTTCACATGCAATTATTATAGTGTAGAATGTCTTAGTGTAAAATATTTACTGTGTCATTTCATTATTAGAATATCATCACTCTATGGCTATAGGCTCCAAAGTGTAAAGTGCAATAAAAAGTTTAATTTTTGGAATTAAATTTTTTTTGTAATTTATCCCAAAATTAGACTTAGTAGGATCATTTTCATAAGTTGGTCTCAAATTCCCCAAATACCACATTTATGGCTGAAATTTAGATAAAAAAAACAAGGCACAAACATTGCCAAAATCTACTACAAAGTGATATGTGGATTTACCTTTTTCTTATGCAAAAAAGTGAAAATCTATTATAAAAAGTTTAGTAGTCTCATTAGAAGACCTTTCATTGAAATTGGGTTCAAACACCTTATTCCTAGAGTCCTCCAAAGAACAAAAAATATCTACTTGAATGTTCTAAAGTCCAACCTACTAGAATGTTGTAGACCTACAAAGTCATTTAGATGACTTCACTATTAATTCGAGAAATGAATAATGTACTTATTGGTCTAATAGTTTGAATGTTTTGGTGACTACCTTAGTCATGAGAGATTCATCTTTTGAGGGTTAAGTTGGTCTTGATGAAACTTGAAGTGGCACTATAAAAAACTTGTATTTTTATTTGACGTATTTTTCTAAACATCAACATGTTTTCATGTTAACAATAACATTTCTTAATGTCACAATTGACATTATGGTTAACATGAAAATATGTGGATGCATAAAAAAAATCCGTCAAGAAAAACATGGGGTTCTTATAGTGTGGAGAAATTGAGGGGGGTTTTCAAAAGCTAAAACAAGGTGAGTTTTAGTTGTTGAATTTTTTCTATACTTGCACATTTTTTAAATCAAAGTCATTATAGATTGTAATGTTTGATAATGAGGGTGTTTAAATTGTGAAAGTGGTTTGAAGTCTTTGAAACCTCTTTTTCACATGTCAAATCTCAAAAATTGGTCACAACAAATTGTAAGGCTCAAGGGCACGACATGCATAACCAAAATCAATGTCAAGTTTGTGAAATTATTTGAATTCTACAAAAAAATTTAAAATAAATTTTCAATGCAATTTATTCTCCTAGATCTAGTATATTTTAGGCTCCTTTTGAAGAACATTAAACACTAGAAAATGAAGATTTGCAATGGACACACGTGCACACAATGTCAAATAGAAAAATCATCATCCGTGATTTTCAAAATTAGATTTTTGATGCTAGAAATTAGATTTGAGAAAGAACATTAAAAAATTTCAGACTACGGAAACTAGTACCCCATGATTTGGTTAGGTTTTATTGAACTCCAAAGTTGGATTTTGAGGGGTTAGAAGAAGTAAATTATTCTCAAATAGGCTCCATGAACCAAAACTAAGGAAGGAGGCTTGAACTTCGAGCGGGCATTTTGAACCAAACATGCAATAGAGGCACATTTTGATTTTTTCAATGTATCAAAATGTACAAATGGTGTACATTCTAGGGGGTGGTTGCTTTTACAGCCCTATGCCACTTCAGTTTCATAATTTCATAACTAATTCCTGAAAGCTCCAAAAAATATGAAACACCGGCCACCACATGCCATTTCCTCTTGTCTTTCAAGGAAAATTTACTGAAAAATATTTCAAGATGTTTTACTTCTCCAAAATTCAGTTTCAGTGCTTCGATGATCACTTTATAGACCTCCTACCTTATCAGCACTCCGGACTCCGTTCGAAAGCTTCTCAAATCACCTGGGTGCGCAGGATTGGGCAGGGCGTGGTAGAACGGGGGCGTGCCTCGGCACTAAGAGCATCCCCACTCTAGCTTCCCTATCTGTATCCCTATACATCTTTTTCCATCCGTGTTGCTTGTAGTAGGGAACCCCACTCGCACTGGGCATTCCCTAAAATTCCCACTTTCTGTATAATATTAACCTCGAAGTTACTGATCACTCTGGAGTGGGGATGCTCTCTCTGGACATGGCTGGTGGGGGACAGGACCTGTTTCACTGAACTGAGCTGTCAAGGTAAAAGGACGCCAATTTTTTTTATTTTCAGAATACAGGTTACCAGTACCCTCTTCCCCAAACGCGAGCCAGTTTACAGGATTGGGACCCCCTCTCCCCAAAATTTTACGGATACAGCACTCCAGTGGGGGGGGGTCCCTTCCCTATCCGGATGAAATACATCCGGATAGGGATACAGCAGCCCCCGAGTGGGGATGCTCTAAGTCCCAGTGGTATTAACTGAACCCGTAATTGAGAACTGGGTGTGTGTGGGGGGGTATGAACTGAGGCGGGTGGACGTGGAGGTGGGGCAGCGGACGGGCGGGCAGAGGATGGGCAGCAGTCCGAGGCACTTCCCTGAAAAAGGGACTGGGATTTAGGGCCTCCCTTTCAGAGTTTCAGTTAGGGAACATTCCGACTCTCCCATGATGAAAGGATGGATCGGACGGCCCACAAGTACTATAGCAAGCGATGAATTCATTTTTATTTTTTTTAACAAATGGAAGAATCATTGCATTAAAATGATGAATTAATTTTGACTTTCTTGTTGGTCACGCAATATTAATATATATCCGTCTGCATCCATATCCGCTCCTATCATATCCGCTCCTCCATATCCGGTCCTCCGTGTCTGGACATATCCGTCTATCATATCCGCCTGACCATATCCGGTCCTCCATATCCGTCTTCCCGAATCGGTCAGGGCATCATCGACCTTTGAGGCCTCAGGAAGGTTTTCCGCCTCATGTGTGTTTGGGCTTCTCTGCCACAATTTCCTCAGCTGGCTTGTGTTGATCTGTTGGTAATCCAGAGAATTTAGGTTTCTGTTGTGTGTTTTGAATTTCGGGTTGTGGATTGCAGGGTGTCTGAGTACTTTCGTCGTCTAGTTTATTAGTGGCTTCCCTTTAATTTTCTGAGGAGGACGTGTGTGGGATCCAGTGTGTGCTGATGCTTGCGCTTGGATTGCATGCCACAATCCGTTTGTTCCTATCGTGAATCCAACTTGGATGTACTTTGCAAGAATGCGGGAAATGTTTGTGATTCTAGGGACGTTCTTAGAAATGTGAGGGCGCTTGAGAGCTCCTATGTAGATACCTCGTTGCATTTTGCACTTCATACTTTCTCTTTTCCTCTGGAAGGAATTCCCAAAACTATCAGTATTGAATTATGAACTGATGCTCTAAAACCTAAAAGTGTTGAATAATGAACTGTTGTTCTGTGGACAGCGTGAGATAGCATTCTACTCTGACACTTACACTTTAGTTTTGTTGGATTGTCTGCAGCCGGAACGACGTCATCTAGCGTCTCCCCTTTTTGATGGTGGATTTGAGCCGCAATGACATTGCCTGCTAGTATCCGAATGACATTGTCGATTTAGACTTTTGAAAGCCATGGCCATGGCCGCTCGCATGATGAGTTGCTGCAGCACGGCACTTCTGTCCCGAGCCGTGATCATAAGGCCTCATTGTATTCATCGTCATATCGGTGTCGGGGTGTCTTTGTATGGAGCAGAGTTACGTAAAGAGCAGGCGCGAATACAGCAACACAGAACGATATGTTGTTCCAGCGCTAGCAGCCCTAATAATGCGACTGAAGTGCAGATTCAGTTGTACAATACTATGAAGAAACAGAAAGAGTTTTTCCGGCCCCTTGTGCCGGGGAAAGTGAGCATGTATGTGTGCGGCGTGACTTCTTACGACTATAGTCACATCGGCCACGCTCGTGTATACGTCGCCTTTGATGTCCTTTTCCGGTGAGAGTACAGGACTTGACCTAATCTGCTTCTGTTGCACATGATTTGTAATCTGAATTTTCGAATGAATTGTGAATTTGATTGTTGGACTGGATCAGGTACTTGAAGAGCGTAGGCTTCGACGTGACTTATGTGCGAAACTTTACCGACATCGACGATAAGGTAGTCTTCTTTGTTATGTTTCTGCTCCCCCTAACCCTATTCTTGATTTTTCTGTCTTGATGGTGTTTTTCTGAGCAGGTTATTATGGAAATCAGCAGTTGGGAACCCCCCCCAAAGTGACTATTCTTCCGGAAAACCTAGCGGCTTCAAACCCTGCTTATTGTGACACTATTGAAAGCAGTTTTAACATAAACCTTGGCGGTTGTAATAGGGCTAGGTTTAGTAGAACAGGTCTAGGGGTGGATTTTAGTAGTGAATACCTTGGTACTAGAATGTGAGTGTTTTGAATCCTTGACCTGGCTATGCAGATCATTAATAGGGCGAATGAGTTGGGAGAAGACCCCGTAGAACTGAGTCGAAGATTTTGTGAAGAGTTTCAAGTGGACATGGAACTGCTGAGGTGCCTGGCACCGAGTGTGGAGCCTCGTGTAACCGACCACATCCCGCAAATTATAAAAATGATATCCAAGGTTAGTTTTGTGGTTTGGGGGCCTACATCGGTTTTATGGATGGGATTTAGAAAATGTGACTAATTTGTGTAAATCCTGTATTACAGATCATAGAAAATGGAAATGGGTATGTGATGGACGGAGGAGACGTGTACTTCGCAGTGGACACCCTTCCAACGTATGGATCCTTGTCAGGACGGAAGCAAGAGGAGAATCGGGCAGGAGAGCGTGTGACTGTCGACAATCGGAAGCAAAACCCTGCAGACTTCGCTCTTTGGAAGGTCAGCGTCCTTGCAAGTGGTGAGAAAAACAGTCCTTTTGTCAATTTTTTAATGGAATTGGGTATTACTTCTCTAGTTTTTATTTTCATTAAGGGACCGCCTATGTGATTGGGTTGGGAGGTCCAGAAGAAACTGTGGTCTTTGTCCATTTAAACTAAGTGCCCAAGTGGCCGAAGTGGATGTTTCCATATCTTTTGGAGTTGCAATTAATCATTCAGAAACTTCAAGCTAAAGAAATGTCTGAATTAAAAGAAGGTATCATGCCTTCAATTTTTAAACAATCAAACACTTTTTGAAAGTTACTATAGTCGACTGTTGTTTTCCAAAGTATATTTTCTATTTTTATCTTGGACAATTAGGGGTTAATGACTCTTTTGGGTTCAGTCTCTTTGTGTCCGGATTTGGTTACTGAAGATTGCTTGAACTATTGGTCTGCAGAGTACAAAACCAGGAGAGCCAGCTTGGGACAGTCCTTGGGGTTCTGGACGCCCGGGCTGGCACATTGAATGCAGTGCAATGAGTGCGGAACATTTAGGTTATAAATTTGATATTCATGGTGGTGGAATGGATTTGATTTTTCCTCATCACGAGAACGAAATAGCCCAGAGTTGTGCTGCATGTGCGGAAAGTCGAATCAGCTATTGGTTGCACAACGGTTTCGTGACTGTGGATTCGGAGAAGATGTCGAAGTCGCTGGGAAACTTCTTCACCATTCGGGAGGTATGTGTTACAACGAGTTTTCAAAGTGATCCAAGATATTTAGAGAGCCTATCCAAGAGTTAGAGCTTTCTCTGTTCCGACTCAAGGTGGTGTTGGCGCTAATTTATTCCAAAAGACTGCATATTTTCATGTCAAAATTTCTTTCTTTTGCATCTTTTGGGCTCTGCAAAATTTGTGTTCCATCTGACCTTGAGATTAAGTTAAAAGTATAACAATCCTCTCTCTGCTTTGGGATCCATTCCACTTATACAACCTTCAGTATCCATCCACTGTGCTTTAACGTGGTATTTAAAGCTAGACGGTAGATGGCGGTCCACCTTCTCTTTCAATATCTTTGATGTGCATCCTTGTGCAAAACCTGCTTAACAAGAATTCTGCTTGATGTGCTCTTTGTAAAAGCTATATACATTTTTTGTTAAATTCAGTGTAGTCGGAAGCTAATTCTAATATTGCAAATGGTAATCTTGGATGAAGGTGCTGGAGCTCTATCACCCTCTGGCATTGCGTTGGTTTTTGCTGGGCACCCACTATCGATCCCCTGTGAATTATTCCAAGCGGCAGCTGGAGGTTGCATCGGACCGCATATTTTACCTCTTTCAGGTGGAGTTTCCAGCATCTTTTTCTTAGGCAGTGCTAGGCTTTGAAACCCAAGTGCTTTTCTGGCGTTGTAATGCATTGCAAACCCTCACCTTCCCAATTCTCTCCTTTCTTGGAAATCCTTACCCCTGAAGTGCAACACATGGGAAGGTAATAGCCTCTTATGTTAACTCAAACAGATTTCCATCATTCATTAATGTAGGGTATGGTTTTACTTTCTATTGTTACATTTTGTTACCTCATTGAAGCTTCCTAACTGATCTATTTCAACTCCTCTTCATATGGAAGTGGCTGCTTTGGGCCATTTGGGCACTTAGGGGTTAAGATTGTTGACTTTTGTGGGGCTGTATTCTACCACTTATAAGTCTGACTTAACGATGTTCTGTATGGATAGGCACTTGCGGACTGTGAACAGGTTTTAAGTGAGCAAGATAACAAAGAGGCTAGCGGTAACCCTTCCAAGGAGGCTACCGAGATTGCCGAGAGCTTCAAGGTCACTTTCAAGTCATCAATGGCCGATGATTTGCACACCCCTGTTGTCGTAGCAGCTTTTTCAGATCCCTTGAAGTTCATGAATAATCTCCTGCATACTCGCAAGGTATGAGCCTTCTGTTCCTCCTCTAGACATGTTTCTTCTTAAATGTACGTCATTTGTGCTACATTGTTAGTCTCATGATCCTACAGCACACATTACCTTTATTAGAGTTCCCAAAACTGCAAGTTCACGGAAGAGGCAGGGTGTCCAAGATGCTCCGACCCTCTCAAATCCTCTTTCTTTTGACACACATGGTCTTTCGTCTTGGGTTCAAGAATTTTGGGTAATAAAGCACTTCCACAGCTCTCTGGCTGTATTTCCCATATTCGCTTGCAAACAAGCAATAGTAAAATATTGTTGCACACCATACTCAGCTGAATCGATTGAATCCAAATCATATCTGGTTTTTTCAGATGCCACCATGTGAACACGGCGATGAGTTCATTCCTAGAACTACTTACGAACACTTTATTCTCAATGATCATTTTATTTTTGTTTCTTCAGGGTCGCAAAGATAAATCCCGTCTGGCATCACTACAGAAGCTCATGAGCGAAATCCAAGGAGCTATGAATATTCTAGGATTTCAAGTCCCTAACTACTCCAAGGTAATGCACTAGCCGCACAACTCCATGGATGAGTGCTATAAGTCTAATGCATATCATATCGCGTAGATTGTATCTTGTAGAAGGGTCTCATCGTTTCTATGTCAATTTCTCTGGCAAACACCACAATCATTTTGGCTATTAGAGTTATCCTTTCCACTCATTCATAGCGACGGTGGCGAGCTGCTGACCTTGTTTCAGTGAAATGGTAGGGTGAATTTAATATAGAAGTCATGAATTAAGCCTTTTTTGGTGATTCAAACGTGAATCGGAAATAGTGTTCAATTGAATGATAATTTTGCGGTTGCCTTTTGCCAGATACTGGACGAAGTCAAAGAACTAGCTTTGAAGAGAGCAGGACTGAGTATGGATGATCTAATAGCTCGGTTTCGTGAGAGAGCTGCTGCTCGAAGTGCGAAAGATTATGCACGGTCAGACCAAATTAGATTAGAATTAGCAGCTGTAGGTATTGCTTTGATGGATGGGGGCGATGGCACATTGTGGCGTCCTGTCACCGTCACTGAAGAGCATCTTCAAACTGCGTAGTTGAACTAATTTCACTCAACCCAATTAGTTTTAAATCATTTTTCTGCTTAAATAAGATTTAGTCCGGAAGTGGACTACTTGGTTTGAAACATTTTTGCATTTTCAATTCCTTTTATCAATAATCATGCTCTAGAATCATGCGAAACCTTACACGATTGAGCTGTTCGCCTCCAGGTTCGTGAATCCCTTCTCTAAGCTGGACGTAAAATTTCTTAGACTAAGCTTAATGCTGCCAAAACTCCCTGAAGAAAACTGTACTTAGAAATGTGTTATGCCAGAACTTTTAAAAGACCGGAGTGATCGCAGCTGTTTGAGCTTCGGGCGAGCTCACTGATTTATTCTGTCAGTGAGTGCAAAATTAGAGTCCCTACAAAATTAATGTCATCACCAAAAAAATCATTTTGTGGAAATTAATACAAGACGGAGATATTTCAACTTGCTGTTATTGTTACACGCACTAACAAGTCAGTGTAGCTGACTGTCAATCCTGTCATTAGTATACTTGAATAGGATCTGTTTTACAGTGAATATGCCTAACCTTTGTTCGCTGCGCAAAGTGTGAGCAGCAGCTCCAGAATTGCAATACCAAATCATTAGATGAGATTTCAGCCCCTGAGATCTCAAGTGGATTAAGACTAAGAACATCACAATTTTCAAAGGGTGTGTTTTAATTTAGAAAGGTGAATTGTTTTGAAACTTTCTTGTAAGATAGAAAAACTGATTATCTAAGTGGAAATATAATTTTTATTTCAATTGGTGCCCAGGAGCAAAAGTTATACCACAAAAATCCTGAAATTGAACTCGGCAGGCAGCACAAAAAAAATTGCAAAAAATCAAAAAAAATTTAATTTTTTTCTACTAAAATGTTTCATTTTTGTCTACATGTGAAGCTTTGGATTGTTCTATTTGGACTAGCAATGAGAAAGTTAAAGACAATCTTGTTTTTCGGACAATTTCAGCATCTTTTTGGTAAAATAACTTTTAGGATTCATTTCTAAATGTAATTTTCACAATTTTTGACAACTTTTTTTGGGAGAATGTTGTATTTTCTTGCTAAAACAATCTCACTATTGGGATTATTGTCTTTCAATCCCATCTTGGAGTTATTCAAGATTTAGTTTTTTTTCTAATCTTGGACCTACTTCTACTTAGCATTTTTTTAGAGAATGAAAATCAATTGTTCTTTTTTTGAGTTTTTTTTCCTAGACTTTCAACTCAATTCTTCAATATAAATTTTTTTTTAATTCAAAGTCTGTAGTGCAAAAAAATCCCACAACTTGTGGTCAAAGTCATCTGAAATTGCAAGCCAGTGTTCAAAAAAACTTTCTTTTTCAACTTTGAATGCTAATATCTTTCAATCTATACAGTCAAACTTCATGAAATTTTTACCGCATGAGCTAAGACAAGTGAAGTGCAAGATCCTATGGTTAGATTCTAAAAATATGATTCTTTTTGTTTTCTTGGGTGAATGCAGCAAAAATGGCAGTTTTGAGTGGTTTTTGACAGAAAAACGGCCTTGGGAATTTAGGGTTAAGAGCAAACTATCTTACAATGTTCTTATTTTAGCTGGATCATACTATCTACGGGACTATAAATGTGTTCTACGAAATAGGACTAGTAGGGTAAATTTTGTGTTGTCCAAGATAAAAGTAAAAAAAGCCCCCTATTTTGTGCCATGTCTAGGTTATAATGCACACCTCTCTTCAATAATTTGGGGTCTCTAATCACAAATGTGAATTTAAAATTTGCAAAAAAAATTCATATGTGTAAATTGCAAATAAAAAATTCCTACATTTTCCCCAAGATAAATCCACCCTGCTTGTCACACTTTATGGAACAGGTTTAACATCCCCCATGTTGCCCCTCCAACGTCTAGCTTGAAGTTCAAGAGAGCAAGGTCTAAATTTTTCATTTTCTTTAAATTTTTCATAATTGAATTATTTTGAAAGATCAAGAGATCTGTGTCAGCATATGATTCCACATTGTAAGTTATGAAGTCATTTCTCTGACTGCTCAAACTAAATTTTAAGGTAGTGTGTTCATAAACCATCACTTTAAGGGCTCGTTGGCTTTTAAGATGGATTTTAGATGCCTAAAACTATTTTCTCTTATTTTTCACTCAAAGAAATATTGATATGGAATCTAACATATTAAATGGTTTCATATTTTTGGGAGCATTTATGAATTACTTATGAATTTTTAAAGAATTTCATTGCAATAAGCACCTATTCGTGATCCTAGGCCTTATAGAACCTTCACACGCGCAATTTGAAAAAAAATATGGCTAGACCAAAAACAAGCAATGAGACATTCAGAAAGTAATACACAAGGTTCCTAGATATGACCCTTACTAAACTTAAAAGAATCCTACATTCTTTTAACATGTGATGTAATAAACAATCTACATTCTAAGATTTTTTTTTCAAAAAATATTGAAAATTGAGTTAAATAAAGGACTTTAAAGTTTATTTTAGAATAGAGATTCCATAACTACCTACAAACTAAAACTCCTTGTAACTAAATCACTATGTTGCAAAAAAAATGCCATTTGGTCCTTTAGGGGTTTGGGCCTATTTACATGCTCATCTAGTGGGCAAAGTGCTACAAGGGATGCTACAAACAAAAATACCAATTCCACTTATATGTGGACTCGGTGGGTGGGGGAGGAATATAATTAGAAGTTGACAAGTATTAGGTTCTTGTATGATTTACTAGTATCTACCAATGGTGTTGTCCATTGATATTAGTTGAAAATTGAGCTCATTTTTTTCCTTTGCTCGTCCTGGCAAGACAATCAATAGAGGCAATTTTGTCTTCTTGGTTGTTTTAGGTTCAAGTTTGCCCCATCAAGCAAGCATGTAAGCAACTCCTTAATCTTGTAACATTATTGATGACATGAAGTCTCCGATGAATGACAAAGAAGATTTTGTGTGAAAATGAGAGGTCTTCCATCATAGCAGTTTCATCTCCAGTGATTGCCCCTTTAGAAGGAATTCAATTACTAAGGTGCAGTCACCCATGATGGACTCACTTAAGCAATTCTAGACATGATCTAGAGTAGTACAAGGCAAAACAAATATTTTCCTATATGCAAAGATTGAAATGACAAGGATTGTAAGAAAATTGGTAATTTTCTTACTTTAAATCAATTTTCTATGAATTTTAGAGGGTGAAAAGTGCTCCGGATTCATAGCCCATGTCTAGACTTGTCCAATCCTAATCATTCAAGAACTATATTGGAAACACCTAAAACCATAAGTTTAAGAAATTCAAAATAGTTGGAGGCACTTTTTCTTTAAAATAATATTTTTGGAGTATTAGCAAGTGAAAATCATGAATATTAGAAGAAAAAAAATAGATTTTTTGGATGTAGTATGTATTTCTATGATTTTTCATAGTATTGGCTCCCTAAACCACTGAAACTGTCCCATAGATGTATCTTGAATTGAACTCTACAAAAATCAACTACAAATCATAATTAAATAAGTGTCTTTAATTGCATTAGCAAATTAAAATTAAACATTTGTGGAACACTTTAGTGGATTCTCATGGATAGATTTGGTGACAATTTAGGGTTCATGAATGGGGGGCAAGGATGGAAATGGATGTTTCTACTTTACTTTCCTGCTCATTAAGTTACTTCCTACTTCCTTGCTCACTACTTTGGGACATGTATCCTAAACTTATTAATCCAAACCTTGAAAAAGTGGAGGAAAAAAAAGCATTCCAAACTTCAACTAGGAATCTCTTCTAGCCTTGATTGGAAATAACTACACACTACATGTTGGCCATGTTGGCCATGGATCTCCAGTCGGAAATGAGTGGTCCTACCTTAGGGTCACACTTCTTTGTCTTGTGAAGGGGAACAGTTTAATCCAAATGAGAATGTGTCAATAATTGCTACAAATTGGTCTGCAATTGGAGCTCCGACTTTGAATGAAGTGCAGCCACACTGGGGAAGTACCTCAACAAGTGCCGCAACAAGTTTGTCTCGTTTGGGGGAAGTGCCGCAAAAAGTGGAATCTATTTGTGTCATTACGTTATGCAGGCCACAACTAGGCCAAGTTTTGGCTGGCAAAACAACACGCTTTAACCAACCATCTCCCACTTTGCCAGTTAGCTTGTTAGCAAGTCATTCCTTTTACTAGATGGGTGGGGTAATTTTGCTAGCCTTTGTTACCAAGTCATCCAATTTGCCAGATGTGTGGGAATGCTCTTATCCGAAGGCACTCCTCATGCTCAATTTTGGGCAGAAAAAATGATTTTTCTTAAATTAAAAAAAATTAAAAACTTGACAATCTTGCACTTGGTCTAAGTTTACCCATACTTGTACTAGGACTATAGGTTATTGGACTTCACTGGACCATCCAAGCAACGCCAGTGAAGTAAACATGTAATTGTAGAGAGTGGCCAATTAATTAAACATCGTGGTAGATTGGCCAAACTTGCCACTTTCTAGAGTATAGAGCCCAAGACACCTAGACTTACAATCACCACAACAATGTACTTACAATATATAGATATCTATTGTACAAAATTTAGTTGTATGGCACCTCACATTGAACTCTTCATAGACATTTTAGTGAAGTGTCTTTGAACATGAAAGTTGTGCCTTTGGATGTGTTCTATTTATCTATCTATGCAATCAAATTGAAAAAAAAATTAAACTCCAATAGTTTTCAATCAATTATCAAGAATATTAAATGAAAAAATTCATCAAATATGGTGTTTTGGTTTGTTGAAACTAAAGTTTGGTATGCTTGATTGGTATAACATACGAATTGGATGTAAAAAGATGCAAGATAAAAAATGCCAATTGTATTCTTTATTATGTAAAATTCTTTAAATGGTACAATAATCAATTTGGAAGATTATTACATCCTATTGTCTTTGAGTCACTCAAGAGTGACTCAAGTTTGGAGTCTACTTATGGAAAATACAACATGCTACATTGCATAAGTGCAAAAAGGGTCACTTGTTTTTTTGGCGGGTTCTTTTGCTTGAAAAATATGGACAATTTTCAATCACTTTGTTTTGCACAAACAAGCTCCATGGATGAGTTAACTCCTCACCATCCCAACAACTGAAATCTGGCCGCTCTAGATTTTCCAAACGGGTTAGCAGCTAATTGTGGCAAAGGATGTGGGTGAGGTAAGAAGCAGAAATGGAAGGTTCAAAGAGGATGATACGAGGTTCATTTGCAATTGGGCCTACGGTGGGTGAGTGAGTGGGAATTAGGGTTTAGATTTGTACAAGCAAATGTCAAACATGGTAGTTGCCATCCAATGTCCATTTTCTAACCCGACAAGGCCAATTAGAGGCCGTTGCACCTTGGATCTGCCCAGACTATTCTAATACTGCGCCATTATAGAAGCAAAAACTTTGATTGCGTTTTGCGGAGGTGTGAGTGTGCAAGATGAGGTTGTGGTAGAGATCTCGAGTGGACTTGTCATTGTGGTTCCCCAACTAGTGGCTGTAGTGAGCGTTGTGCGTAAGGGTTGGCTTTCTATTAGCAGTTAGTTGTCTATTAGTAGTTTTGATGGTTTGGATCGTTCTGGAGTTAGGACCTGCAGGGTGTTGAATACCAAGTTTTTCAGTCAAATTTTCCAAGTTCGACTAATCACATTTTTGTATAGTCCTTGAGCAGCTAAGTATACGTTCATTGTTGTAGTCAGTTTTTTGCAATCCAAAGAACTTTTGATTCTATTGGCAAATGAGCATGCATTGTTTGTGAACTGGCATTTCGTGGAAGATGTCATTGCCCTTTCATTTCATCTGTAATTGCTGTAATTTATTGGAGGCGTTGTGCAAGTGCAAGCTACAGCAAGTGCACGTCGCAACCAATTGAGCCCACACTAATTTCCGTAAAAGAATGTTAACTGGCAATTACTCATTGGCATCACTCTCGAAGCTGGTTGGCGCCAATCACTGTGTTACTTGTTGACAAAGTTTATGTGCAAATTTCATATGGCAATGTTTGTGTGAGGCCTTAAAAATTGCATGCCAGGAGGTAGTATGGATTCCTCCAATTCCTCAAAGCAGGACCCAGATCCTTGATAAAAGGTGCATGCAATGTGGGTGCGAATGGCAAGGAGCATAAAAAAATGTGTTTTTTTTCTGCTAAGTCGCCCATCATCAAACTTTATGATGTCACTGTGTAATGCATTATTTTCCAATCCGACGAAGCCAGCCTCAACGCACTGAAGGTGATTTTGCAAATCAACAGTGAACCTCTCTACTCTTGCGTTCACACATTGGTAGGTCAGATCAAGTTCAGCCTGCTTTGAAAACTTGTCGAACATGTAGTTCAGGCTGGGGCAGTGAGGGGTTAAGCTTAACTTGAATACTCTCAATGAAGATGTTGTGATTCATGGGGATCAAGTTCAGTAGAAAGCAAATCTTGAAGTGCTCAGTTTCCAATTAATAGTGGAAAGAGGAGTCTGATTGTGGATTACAATGGAGTTGTTTATTCAAGTATTGATCATATCTATACATAGAAGTGCCATAGACAGCTACTCCTAAAGACAATAAGCTTAGTATGTAGGTATTGCCATTGCTTTTGAGTTGAGCAGGGGCAGCGATAGTGACAAGATAAAATAATTAGAGTTCTGGACCTTCGGCACTAGGAATGATTTTCCAGCTGCAGGTCATGTCTCTCAATTCTGGAAAAACTGAATCAGGATGTCGATAGCGCTTGTCCATAAAACTGAAGTAAACATTTCCAGCAATGAGAGCTTTGATATCTTGCAAGTAATTTTGCAAAGTGGGGTTCCAAGCTTCAACCTCCAAATCCATGATTGCACGAGCATATGCATTTGTCAAGCCTATCGCCATATGCACCGTCTCAACAAAAGGCTTCCCTTCACATTCCTCCAGCACGGTGATCAAATTGCGAGGGTTTTGTTCCAACAAGCTCTCCTTGTAGTATGAGAAGATATCGTTTGCAAATCCAATATGGATGGAAGTTGCCGTGGTTAGTTTTTCCAAGTATGGATTCACCCTCATGATATTGGGAATGTACATATCCTTGGCAAACTCTACCATCAACTGGATAAATTCCCCACCAACATTTCCAACACGCATAATGGTATATGATTCCAAGTCTTGGAAGCATAAGTTACGACCTTGGACAATCTCTACATGGCTTGCAACATTTACACGATGGTGATTTACAACACATGCAGCATAATTTGCAAACCATTTAGGGTTTGACAACTCCAACAAGTCTTGTCCTGACTCCCACACCATAGTCTCAACCAAGGGACATGGATTTTGTGGCTGCACTTCTTGCTTGAAAAGCGCATCCAAGTAGTTGAAGTATTCTTGAATTTTTTCAGGGCTTGCACATATGGTGCAGCTAACACCATATTGGTCTTGAAAAAACTCTTCTGGAGCATCAAAAAAGAGATCTTCTAGCAAGAAATGTAATGTATAACTAATGGAAATTGCTACAAGACGATCGACACTAATTGCTCCAACGAACATGTAGCTTGTTGCAGAAAGGCCTACACGACAATAGGAGTCCAAGAAAACCACATTGTGATAGCGCTTGACATATTGGAGCAAGCGCTTTTCAGCCTCATGTACATACTTAGATTGTTGCAATGGCGGAAGACCATCAATGATCATTGAGAGCAAGGGGGGAAGTTGATCATGAATTGAAGATGCAACTTTGGCTGATGAAATTGGATTCATGAGCTCCATAGTCTTGATCCCTAAGCAAGCCAAATTCAATATTTTAGTCTTTAGAATTGATTTTAAACAAGAGGAGTGGTGAATCCCATATACTTTAGTAAATGATGAATGTTTGAGGATTTTTTGTTATTTGTTTTTTATTATGAACAATTCTTGGAAATACAATAGAAAATCTAATATGCAATCAACATTTGTTTTTCAAGTAATAGGGGGGACATAATGTACAATTGCACAATAATGGTCTACTTTGGTGATTAAGAAGTAGTCTTTCTTTTGCTATTTATTTTTCATATCTAGGAAAAAAATTAGATGGATTTGGGATGAGGAAGGAGTTGAATATGATTAAAAAGATATTTACATTTTTAAAGTTTGATAAGCATAGAAATATATTACTTCATCAAGACATAATGATTTCCATCTTTGATTAACACTTTTTTAAAGATGAAAGAAAGATGGCTATGTACACTAGTATTTAGAGTGTGGTTGCAATTGCTTAACTCCTTAAGGACCTAGAGATAATCTATTTATAGTTAGAAAATTTGAAGATGTATTATAAAATGCAACTTGGAAAGATATCTAATTGATGAAAATCTTTTTTAAGTTGCAAAGTATGAGTTATTAAATGTATCTATACAATTGGACTTACTATTGCATTTATGAATGTTTAGTGCTAAGATTTTAAACCAAAAATTGAAATTTTTGTTTTGAATTGATTATAGATTGAATAATAAGAATTTCCACAATATTTTTGTCTTTTAAAATTCAAATGTGAAGTTCTACTTATGATGATTTCTTAAGATTTTCTATTTCAATTCTTTATTCAAGTTGTTATTGGTGGGTCATTTCTTGAATTCAAAAGTGAATTGCTTTTAGGGATGAAACACATCTGTATCCTTTGAAATATAGAATATTCATACAACAAGTCATCAAATGTTACAAATATTAAAGAAGTAACACAAGAATCTACAAAGAATTAGATAGATGAACAATTCAAAATGTTGAGAGCATAGAACACACTTTTGTTTATCCATTGTTACATCCAAATCCTTAAGGGGGTCTTAAATTGACTTCTAAAGCTCAAAACTCTATATTTCACATGAATTTGACTTTTCAACTAAAACTGTGCTAATTCAGTTGACATCACCATTTTGAGTAATTGAAAATGAAATATAAATATGATACATTAGCTTCACTATCTATTGTCCTTCAAATCCCATGTTTAATAATCTCTTCACAAATCTACTCTAGTTATTGCCTCCATTTATACTAAAATTAGAAACTTTCTTGACATTTCACCTACTATTTACCATGTTAGCAATTTTAAAACTCAACCAAATCTTTATCCCCATTTACCCCCCAATTCACAACACACTATTTAAAAAGGCAGTGTGCTCTAAAAGCATCTAAACTCTAAAATTGATCATGACATTTTTCTTTCATCGATGTAGCAATAGTGTACATTTTCAATAAGTGGTTGCTTTTAGTGCCCACTGTGTTTCAACTTCAAAAATTCGTAACTAATTCTACAAAGGTCCAAAAAATACGAAACAACATGAATTAGGTGCCAATTCCATTTTTCTTCCTACAAAAAATTACTGAAAATTGTTTCGAGGAGTTTATTTTCCCTGGAAAGGCGATCAGCTCGTAAATGGTCGCAGTACGAGCAGACTACCTTAACGAACTTACCAGTTCTTCCTGAATTCAGTGGCCTAAGCATACATCCATGTCAGAAAAAGTTAATAGTCCCAATAAGGGTAACTCCCTGTACATTACTGTATTATACATTACTGCACATTATTGTACGATACTGAACGACATAGTATATCGACATAAAGTGCTGAACTACATTGTAATATATTACACTGTACTCTACAGTACTATACAGTATGGTACACTGAAACTTAACCCTGGAAGGACAGGACCATAGATTTCAAGCTTCACTGTCCATCAACCTGTTTGATGCCATTTTGCAACTACATATGAATGGAAAATTTTTAAATTATTTTTTAAAGATAAAGTCATATATCTAATATAAAGTAATAGTGAATTTTTTTAAGAAAACAATGAAGAAAATTTCATATCATGTACAAAAAATACTCAAAAAGAATATAAAAATGTCACCATAGATGTCTATTGTATTGTGTAACATGGTGGTATAAACCAAAGTTACCATGTCATTCTAAAATTAGATGACAAAAAATCTGTAGTTATAGGCCCAAAGTTCATATTGTTATAAAATATTGAAAATTCACTTATTTTTCAAAATATGGAACTAGAGTAGAAATTGCATGTCACAAGATTCATTTCATTAGTTAGACTCAAATTCATAAAACATCATTTTTATGGCTAAAATTCACTTCAAGAATAAACAATAAGAAATGACCTTGATACACTACAAGGGTGATATATACATTAAACATCTTCTTCTTTAAGAAAGTCAATAATCCCATATTAATAAGATAATTTGCAATTCTATTCTACAAGAATATACTCAATCAACTTCACAAAAAAAAATTACTTGGATGAATAAATGCTCTTCCTCATCCTATAGTCTTACAAAAAGTCATTTAAACTTAGGCAATTTTGCATCTTCAATAGAGTTTCAAGCTGGAATTGCAAGACAATGCCCACTTTCACCAATTCACGATATGTTAACTACAAGTTCATCGTATGCTAACTACGAGTTCACAATACACCAACTCGGAGTTCATGATACACTAACTGGGAATTTCACATGTTAGCACGGTAGGAGGCCCTTTAGCGCGTCGTTTTAGCGCGTCGTGAACTTGTAATGAGTGCATTTTGGACCCCTCATTAGCAAAACATGAATTGGGCCTCCGACCGTGCTAACATGTGAAACTCCCATCGGTGGGCTGAGTTTGTAGGGGAAGCTGCAATGCCAAAGTGTGAAATTGTGCTGACATGTGATCTTGGTGGGTGGGGAGGGATTTAGTAAGAATTCCACATGTATTGGTTCCCTCAAGATTGATCTTGACCAATGAGGTTGTCCACCGTTTTCGGTGAAACATGAAATCTTGCTTTTCCGCTCACCCACTCCCACAAGACAATCGGTAGAACACTTCTTGTCTCGCAGTGTTTTTCCTGCCATCGACGGAGCATGGCAGGAGGCCCTAACTACTGCTCTGTGCAGTGCCGTCACAATCTGATTGCTTATTAATTAGCCCGTCACCCTTTTGCGAAGATGAGGTAGCAATCTCTAGGGCTTGACTACGGTTTAGGGTTTAGTCCAGCCTGCTGGATGCACAGCAACATGCATGCACAGACTGCACATTAAAATTAAGGTTCAACACAGTAGGATTTCCTGTTTGAACTGCAGGATGCACTCACCTGGGAAGATGTCCTCGACTTTGGCATTCTTCCATCGATCATTCACACTGTCCATCTGATTCATTGCAACATTTTGCCCAGAAAACAAGGGAGAGTGAGCAGGCAGAATGGCAGAATGGCATGGGAGGAGGCTTACCAGCGAAGTCGCGCACACTGGTGTCCTTCGCAGGGACTCCAGCATCGGATGCATCTTCCGCTCTGGAGAAGGAAGACGACGCTTGCTTCATGGCCAAGGTGCTGTCAACGAGGCCCTTGTGGTGAATCCCAGGCTGTAGGATACTAGGGGAGCACGCACCAATTGGCTGCGCGGAAATCGTCATTGTGGACTGGATCGAACCTCACTGGGGAATTCGACAAACCAAGGCTCGAATGTGTGCTCTCTTGCTATCCGTAACGTAATGCTCTGGCTCAGCAAAACGCAGTGACAATGACAACGAACTGCGTCTATTTATAAGTGAAGTTGCACTGTCCCAGAGAACCAGGAGGTGGGGACCAAGGCTAAAGACAACGTAAGGCAAGCAATCTCTCAAATTTTACGTACCCTCATGCATTTCAGATGATCATTGACAGCTGTGGCAGAAAAAGAATTAAAAGAATTCCAGAAAGGCATTGCAAACCCCTTGTGCTGTGACTGTACTGTACAGTACTTTACTATAGTTGACCATAAAAGCAGCACCAGCGACATCTACCGTACTGTACTGTACTGGGCTTTACTGGACTGAATAGTCCAGCGAAATGAACATAAGCTTAGTACAGTGTGGGCTACTATTTAAAACAGTGTGGGGTATTATTGAAAACGGTGTGGGCTATTATTGAAAACGGTGTGGGCTATTATTGAAAACGGTGTGGGCTATTATTGAAAACAGTGTGGGCTATTATTGAAAACAGTGTGGCTTTTTACTTGAACACCATGGTACGGTATGGCCTAGTATTTGAACATCATGATACAATGCGGCATAGTATTTAAACACCATGGTACGGTGTGACCTATAAATTGAACACCATGGTAGATGTGTGGCCTATTAAAGGCCACTTGACACTATAGCTGTCCAAGTTGAGAGGTTGTATCCAAACTTTGTTGAGAGTTCAAAGAAATGAGTAACAAATAAGCAATAAAATATAAGAATTGAAGTCTTTGGTTAGTCATAGTATGAAGTCTTCACACATCAAGTCCAAAGTCTAAACCATTGGCAATCAACTCCCATGGACTCTTGATGTGAATGGTCATAGCGTAAAGCCTTCCAAAGCCAAGCCAAAAGTTCAAACTTTTAGCAATGGATTCCCATGGCCTCTCGACCATAGTTTAGGGCCCCAATTTTGGTGAATCCAAACTTCTTTTGGGAGTTTGTTGCCAATTAGGCAATTTCTTGCCATGTACGTAGTTGTTGGAGTGGGTGATGGCCTTTGGAGTGTGCCTTTTAGTTTGAAGGATCAAGAGACCAAACTCTTGTTGTTCTAAAATGTGATTGGTAGAAACACTCTAGCTTATCCTTTGGCCATAGTATGAAATAGTCCTAATAAAATACCATGGTAGAGTGTAGCCTACCAATTAATCCCTAATAGACTAAACTGTAAATTTTTGGGCATCATGCAATAGCCATCTAGGGTAGTTCACCATGAATGGAATTTTTATTTTTATTTTTTGAAATTTTCATACAATATGTGGACGAGATTTTTCTTTATCCCTATGGGATCAAACAAGTGTCCATTCAACATAAACAAAATATCTTGGGTAGGATCCTATGAAGTCATTTTTGGTCAAATGTTCATGAAATTTGGACATAATGTGTACTTATACCTTTCAGATAAAAATTGTTTTTTTTCAAATGGAGTGCCTTGATCAAAAGTTATGCTACTTTGAATTTTTTGAATAACTCGAGCAATTTGGAAATTTTCAAAGAATCTTTTGCAATAAAGCTCATCAACTTAAGAAATTTGGCACGCATGTATTATGTAACTAATTAAACATGGCATACAATTTTTTAGAAAAAACAAATTTTATTCCTCAAATCACATTCTAAGCGGAGTCAAACATTTTTAGCTACGATAAAGCAATTTCAAGATTTTTTTTTCTAACTTCAAATCTTATTATTTTGCAATTTGTGCAATGAAAATTCTTGAAATTTTTTCTATATAATCCAAGTTTTCATCTCTAACTTTTCATGTTTTGGATTTCAAATTTTTTTTCTCATTGCACAAGAAATCATCAAAAAATGACTAGTATATTGTCAATTCACTTAATCTTTTGCATGGCAAAATAATTTAATGTAAGCTAGACATCTTAGATGCTTCTAAAAAAATTCCACGACTGAATCTAACATCATATACCTATAAATGGTTAGAATCCTCGTTTTTATGTAGAGCAAAAATTTTACTCCAAGAGTGTTTGATGCTTGCTGACTTTGTTTTGGAGGAGTGAAAAAAAGTTATTTTTTCACTTTAAATGTTATAATCTTTCAATTTGTGTGTTCAAATGGTGTGAAATTTTTCTACTTTGGTAAAATAAATTACTTCAATTTTGTACTGTTGAAATTTCAAAAAAAAATTCAATTTTCATTTTTGAATAATGTACCCCAAAACTGTAGTTTTTGACAATGTCTCCTTGAAAAAAAACCTTGGTACTTTAGGGGTTAATACTACTAAAATTGCATCCACTGTTGTTCTTGCATAACATTGAATAGCAATGAGGGGAGTTGCTTTTGCGTTGGCAAAATGATGTGAAAATTTCCACATCATTTCATCCAAAAGATGAAACAATATGGAATATTCCACACCCCAATTGTGCTCCATGGCTATAAGTTTAAAACTGCTAGTATTTAATCAAGTGCTAGGGCCACAATTGAACATTCAAGATAATGAAAAATCAAATACTTTCAATTAAAACAATAGCTCTTAACAAAATGGCTATCAATTCATTAATCCCTAAATTTCTAAGGTCATTTTTTTTTGTCAAAAACCACTCAAAACTGTCGTTTCTGCTGTGTTCATCTAAGAATACAAAAAAAATCATTTTTTTATAATCTAACCAAAAGATCTTGTACTTTACTTGTCTTAGCTCATATGGTAAAAATTTTATGAAGTTTGACCATATAGATTTGAAGATAATAGCATTCAAAGTTGAAAAAGAAAGTTTTTTTGAACACTAGCCTGCAATTTCAGATGACTTTGACCACCAATTGTGAATTTTTTTTGCACTATAGTCTTTGAATTTAAAGTTTTTTATGTTGAAAAATTGAGTTGAAAGTCTAGGAATTTAAAAAGAAAAAAAACACTTGATTTTCATTCTTTAAAAAAATGTTAAGTAGAAGTAGGTTCAAGATTGGAAAAAAAAACTAAATTGTTAAGAACTCCAAGATGGGATTGTAAGACAGTAATCTCAATGGTGAGATTGTTTTATCAATTGAACACAACATTCTCAAAAAAAATTGTAAGAAATTGTGAAAACTGCATTCAGAAATGAACCCTACAAGTTATTTTTTCAAGAAGATGCTGAAATTGTCCAGAAAACAAAATTGTCTTTAACTTTCTCATAATTAGTCCAAATAGAACAAATCAAAGCTTCACATTTAGACAAAATGAAAAAAAAATTAACAAAAAAAAAAAAAAAAAAAAAAAAAAAAAAAAAAAATATATATATATATATATATATATATATATATATATATATATATATATATATATATATATATATATTTTTATTTTTATTTTATTTTTATTTTTATTTTTTTATTTTTTTATTTTTTATTTTTTGCAATTTTTTTTGTGTTGCCCGCCAAGTTCAATTTCAGACTTTTTGTGGTATAACTTTTACTCCCAAGCACCAATTGAAATAAAAATTATATTCCCACATAGATAATCAGTTTTTCTATTTTACGAGAAAGTTTCAAAACAATTCACCAAAAATTGAAATCACAAGAACCTACCTAAAATCTGATTTGTCCCCCGAGGGGACAATGGGAATTTAGGGGTTAATGCACTCTATTTCAATGTCCAAATTTTCTCACACAACTACTTAAGCCACTCATATTTTTGAATTGAAATTGAAAGTCAATTGTTTATATACTTGTTGGATGGTAGAAAGTAGAACAAACCATGTGGGGTATATAAATAAGAACTTATAGTTTTTCAACCACTTATAGTGTAGTCAAATTAAAGCAAGAATTGTGATGAAAGTAGAATTTCAGATTTCTTTTAAGCATAGTAGACTTTTTTTCAGAAAACTTTGATCTAAGAAAATTTGGAAAATGAAATTAAGATTTATTTTCAAAAATCTATTTGGGATTTTGATACTCCAGTCAAAAGTTATGGATAGACTTCAAAGAAGGGTTGTGATGCAATTTTTTTTGGACATTTTCAAACATCCTCTCTGAAATATGTCCATAACTTTGGATTGGAGGATCGGAATCTCAATTATATTCTTGAAGATGAAATTTATTTCAATTTACCAACTTTCCATAGTTCAAAGTTTAAAAAAATTATTATTATTATTATACTATGTTTAAATGAAGTATGACATTCTACTTTCATCACAATTTCTACTTTTGACTAAACTATGAGTGATTGGGAAACTACAAATTCTAATTTACATATCTCACATGGGTTTTAGTTTGGGATTTTTCTTTACAAAATCATATTGATTTGTATATTTAGTTGTAAATTTAGCAAAAGAAAATGGAGCACGCTATAAATGTACTAACACTACCCTAATATTGCAACTTACATTAATGATGTGTGAATGAATTTTATGAATGAGGACTCCAAAGAGAGAAAAATAGCCTCTCTAAAGGCACTTTGTGTCACAATACATTGGAATTTTAAAATTTTAGATTTTAAAATTTTAATTTCTAACCACTCCTCCCCGTCTTGTAATTTCATAAACCAATTTGTTTGACAATCAATATGGGACAATTCACCTTGTATCCGTATCCAATATCCATATTCAATATTCAATACATATTCTTATGCAATACTATATTTGTATTCAATATTGTATTTGTATTTGATATATGTATTCAATATTATGTATGTATTCATATGTGATATTATATCCATATCTAATATCCATATTTAGTATTCAGTACATATTAATATGCGATATTGTATCTATATCCAATATTTTATTTTTGAACGGCTCAAATTAAATCTCACAAGATCAATGGCTTGTGTTTTTTTTGAGAAATCAATGACAATTTCGAAGATAAGTATTTAAAAAAAAAAATTAATGACTTGTAAATTTTTTGAGAGAAGAGGGGATCAACTAAGCTTAATGCAAACCAAGGTGGTACGCCTCTTCTGAGTGCATTGTTATGCTGGCAAGGACTTCATCATCAGATGCACCTTCAGCACTGAAGGAAAAAAAAAAAAAAGACAATGGCCAAGGTGCTGCAACAGGGGTCAGCAAAGCCTTGAATGTGTGCTCTCCTCTCCTGCAGACTTTTAACAGTCTGGCTCATCAAAACACAGTAATCTTAACTTAACAATGGCAGTGAAGCTGGTCTGTTTTATGAAGTTGAGAAAAAAAGGAGGGTGGGGAATCATTCCAAAAACTACTTAACACAAGCAATCTCTGAAGTACCCATTCCACTAACCAGCCTTACCCCCCAAAAAAATCGCAACTTGCACTCAGACTACGACTAAGGTCAGACCACATGTAGCCGATCACTAAAGTGATTCTGGGATATGATACATCATGAGCAAATCTGGGGTATAAAGTGATTCTAGGATGGATAATGAGTGAGTGTATGAGGCAAGTGATCGAGATAGGAAATATGGGAATTGCAAAAAATATTATATTTTTATTCTTGAATTTGAAATTACTATATGAATTTTCGGAGCCCAAAAGTGTTCATCAAGAACTTGACAAAGCTTTGCTTGCTTTCCTATTAAAGGATTGGCTCAAGGAACAATGGCAATGAAGCAAGTCTACATATGAGGTTGCACTGTCCCAATGAACCACGAGGGTGGAATCATTGCAAAGACAAAGTAACCCAAGCAAATCAGTCATTTTGCTTGTCATAGGCTAGTGTACCTTTTTCAATCTGTAATTTTTAGAGCAAATTGCCTATCCCAATAGGACTTAAAGGAAAATAAAGTATGCATTAGTAGACATGCATTAGTAGTCCTTGGCAAGGACTTCATCATCATATACATCTTCAGGATGGAAAAAAAGACAACGCTCACTTTAAGGAAGGCAAGCCTATTACCACCTTGATTTGCAATTTGATTAATTTAAAGTCAACCCCAAAAGTGGGACATATTTTTCAAAGAGGTGTATGCTTTCTAAGATCAAACCCAAGCAAAATTATAATTTTCCAATTAAAATTATAATTTTTGTGAATTTTTGAAATGGTTTACCCTAAAATTACAAAACCACCTATAAAGTGGAGTCATAAATGCCCTATTAACAACCCATAACCGCCTTGGAGTATGTCTATTGGCACTTAACCTCTAAAGGACTAGACTGCATATTTTGGTTGTATAAAAATTTTAGGCAAGTCATTGTGACCAAAAATTTGCATATTTGAGGCTGAAATTATAGTATAAGGTGTAACCAAGGAATATCTTTCATATGCAACAAATTTCATGACATTTGGAAATAGAAATCAAAAGTTATAGCCTAATATGTTCCTTTTTGTAACTGGGCAGTTTGGGCAGATTTTTAAAATCACTTTTTTCAGAAACTAAAATTTGAAATTTGTTTTCTAGACTTATATATACAATGAAAGCTTTGAATCATTCCATTTTGATCAATGAGTTGAAAGTTATGAGGATTTTTTGTTTGCAAGCAACTATGGACTCCCTACTCTAAAATAAACTTTGAAATCCTTGATCTTATCCAATTTTCAATATTTTTGAAAAAAAAAAATCATAGGATGTAAATTGTTTATTACAACATTTCAACCATTGGGATTGAAAATTTTCAATTCCATATTTAAACTCTTAATAATTTAGTATTTTGAATTATTCTCTATTACTACCTACTTACTATTTTTTCCCTATATGTTGTACTATTCCGAATGATTTGAAAATTTTCAAGCATGTGACCAATTTGTCTAGGAAAAATAATCCAAAGAAGCACACCATTTTGTTCATTTTTTCATAGAAAGTGAACTTGTGAAGTGCAACTGCCCACTTTTTCACAAGGTTGAAAAAATGGTTTTGGTGAATTGGAATGCTAATATCTTATGGTCTACACGATGGTATTTTCTGAAATTTTTACCACATGTTTTCAAGTCATCATTCTACAAGATCCTACGGTTATATGTGTCCAAAATTGGGTTTTTTTCCAAAAATCTAATAGTTGTACTAGAAATGGCAGTTTTGGAGCCTTTTTGGTGAATACATAGTCATGGAACTTTAGGGATTAAAGTATTTACCAATTGAGGATTAACACATTACCCAATTTGAATTTAATGTATTGATATGTGAGAAAATTGAATGAATTTGGATGAGTTTTGTTGCGGTTATGGGTTAAAAGCAACCGGGATAAAGGAGCCAACCCATTTCAAACCACTTAAGGAATTTTGGGTATGTGGAGTACGAATTTTCTAAATGCAATCATTTTCCCTAATGTAGAAATAGATTTTGGAAGGATTATGTAATTTTGCAAAAAAAAAACCCCTCAAAATATGGTTATCATGAAGTTTTTAGCTAAACTGTACTATACAACCTATTGGGCATATAGACTATTCTATTTCCAACCATGGACTAGTCGTAGAATCACCCAAGGGTTGGTTGCAATATTGAGAGCCTAGCAACCAATCATAATGCGCCATAACTACTCTGAGAACCACACCACAATTGCACAAAAAAAGAACAGTCTATAGGTTGGAAATGGGAGGTGATTAGAAATGGGTCGGCTCCTAATGTAGGCAAATGATAGAGATGGGCTAGTCTACCTTTTGGCCAAGGTGCTATGACTATAATCCTTTTGGCAAATTCCCAAGTGTAGGATCCGAGAGGAACGTGTACAAATCCTCTATGTTGATCAAACTTTGTGTACTCTCCAATTAAGTTTGGCTCATCAAAACAATTGAACAAAGAAGTAGGTCTCAAATTTTTGACTACTTTGGACAATTGAAATTGTGGAACCAGAGTTGATGCCATAGTCTTTGTCCAAAGGACAAAGTCAATAAAATGAGCATTAGTAGAACAATGTCCTTGGCAACATCATCATCAAATGCATCTTCAACATTGGAGAAGAAAGATGGCACTTGCTTTAACCTTATAACGTTGCGGTGGATACTAAGTGTCCAATGGATGATAGAGAATTCTCTTCTATAGAACAAAAGTGCAACTACTCATCCTCAAAATTTTGTTGTGAAAAAGGAACATCTTCTGTAGTAGTTTGACTTCCAATGAACACTTTTTCATTTTTTTAAGCGATGGATTCCAACGGTACTAGAAAATGATGATTTCATCAAAGACCAGCCTATCCTTAAAGGGTCAAGGTATGGCCAAGGTGCTGGGACTGTGACCCTTGTGACCCTTTTGGCAAATTCTTGGCTGCCAGATCTGAGGGGATCACAGGTACAAATCATTTGTGTTGAAATAGTCGTTCTGGAGTGGACCTCACCAGGAATACGGTAAACCTCTCCTGCTACTGAGGGACTGGCTCATCAAAACAAAGGAACAATGGCAAGGAAGCCCCAGCTAACTTACTGAAACAACAGCCAGGGTGGGATCATTGCCAAGATGACATACCACAAGCGAACTCTGAAATACGCACTCCACTGACAAGCTTTAGAGTATGTTTGCACTTAGTGTCAGGGGTGGTGTTTGCAATGAGAATCCAGTCCACAAGTAAGGTAGAAGTACCTATTTCAGACAGCCCCCTGCAATTGTGTCATAGACTAACCTATTGTGGATAATAGCTAGATGCACTGGTCATCAAAAAATATTCTTGGTTTGTACTTTCTCGTCCACTCATCTCTCTTCTTTCTTGGCCTAGGGAGAAGTGCCAAAGCTAACTACAATAGGTGAGTCTATGAAAGTGGAATGGGTCCAGGTGCAAAATCCACTTTTAAATTCAATAAAATATTCATTTTTGGTGAAAAAATTTCAGTTGTTTTGGCATTCTTCCACAACCTTATTTTTGCACACACTGAATTGAGTTTCTTGTGAATCTCCCACATCATCCTATCTGAAAAGCTTAAATTATCCAAAATAGGTACTTCTACCGTAGATCTAAATTCATTCCTAAGACCCTCAATAACAACATTCTTTAACACTAAGTGCGAACATATTTTAATTACTCTCGTGCATTCCTCATATTCATTTTAGGATAGAAAAATGTGATTTAAGAAAAATTAAATAAAAAATAAAAATAAAACACTATACAAACTTGCACTGAGATCAACATTACTTGTAAAGTACAGGGTTCATAAATTGTCCCTTTAAGCGTACCTACTTCATCAATGACAATCATAGATATGTCAAAGAAAATATCAATCATTCCTAAGAAGGGGACACATTTAGAACCTTTTACTTTTTGTAATTTTCTTGGACTATCCAAGGGGTACCATTCAAAGAGAGTTGGGGCTTCTTAAGGATTGCTAGTTCATGAGCTATCAAGAACTTAAAAACTGCACTATAGTTGCAATCTGACGTGGCAGAGAGACTACCATGTTAAAAAAATTATTTCATTAATTAAAAAGTTGAAAAAATATTTTTTCAAATATTTTAAATTTTATTATTTAAATATTCTGATAGAAGCATTGTTCATTCGAGCAAGGAGAACAAGGCTAAAACAATCCTTTCAATCTAACATAAAACATCTAATGCATCGGAAAAAACATGCATTATTAGAGTGTGGCCAATTAAACACCATATTAAAGTGTAGCTTGTTAATTCCTACAACACTCATTAGAAGAAAATAAGGGATTTTGCAACTATAGTGTGCAACTCGTTTTGTAGTTGCATAGGATGTTTATAACTAGGTGACAATTTAGAGCCCATAGTTGTAATGGACAAATTGCATTAGTTGCAATCTAGTAGTGGTTTTTTTTTGTCATTTGATAGCATATGAAGAACTTCATTGATGTTTGCAACTTCTAGATTTTAAAATCTTAATCTCAAAGATCTATAGATTTCATATCTACCTTCTTTTTAGATTTTTGAATTTCAAATCTACCATTTTTTAGATTTCAAAATTTCAGATGTACCTTCTTCCTAGATTTAAAAAATTCAATTTCATAGATTTAAAAATAACAATAATTTTAATAATTTTTTTATTTCTATAGATTGTAGATATCTTAGAATTTTATCAAAAAAATTCATTGTATAAGACTACAACAACTTACAAGTCTTATATGTCCAATCTAACAGTACTCTTTAAATTTATATTAGACAAATGGGAATGAACTTTGAAGCAACTAAGAAACAACTAAGAAATAACTAATGTGCAACTAGAGAGCAAATAGGAAACAACTATGGTCATTTTAGACTTGCATGATAGTTGTGTAGGACACTAGTTGTTTCCTAGTCATTTTTGGCAACTATAGAATGATTGCTTTACAACTAAAAGAATGTATGAATGTTGTCAAACAACAACATAAAACAACTACATTAGATTTGGTGCTAATAGAAAGGATTAGAGTGGCATGATAGTTGTATAGGACACTAATTGCATAGTATTGGTTATGTTGACATGTTTTTCTTCTAGTGACTTGAGGTTTTAGGAAATAAGATCATGAAATTCATTCCTTTTTGTAGTGTTGTGTTAGATTCTTGAGCTACATAAGTTATACAACAACTAGAATTTTTATAGTTTGTTCATGTACTAGCTTGAGTGCCAACATGCATTAATTAAAAATATGCATTAACAATTCAACCAACCATTGGATAGTCTTCATTGATACTATTGGGAACATATCATTTGGGTATGCAGTTTCAAATGTTGAAACTTATAATAATATATTGATGTCGACAAGGCATTACTAGTTTTATTAACACCTTTGTTTTTTTATTCAAGTACATTCTAGAGGTCTAAAATCAATAATCTCAAGCCCAATGGTACCCTTTGAAAATGGATATCATTATCCATCTTGTATCTCCAAAATCCAATCCATGGCCAACACTAGTTTGAATATCTAATTGAGTGGCAGATTGATTTCAATGAGAGTTGGCTGAGTTGGCTTAGATTTCACGGATTTGGAAACTTTGATAGTTTAATATTTCCCCCAGCTTGTTTTTAAAATTTAAAATCTTAGGGAGACATTGTCTAAATTTTAGTTTGGGCACTCAAAGAAATGGCTTTATAATGCCATGTCCAACTTTTAAGGCAAATTTGTTACCATTCCGTTGGATAGTTAGAAATGCATTATAACTCATAATGCAATTCCTTTTTCTATACCATGAGAATTGTGAAAGTATAGATATGAACATTTGTGATGAACTATTAGACTTGGCATTAAGTCCTATAATGCATTTGAGCCTCCAGGCTCTAAAGCATTATGTAGTCCATAACAATGTAACATATGCTAACATGGATCTCTTAATCTTTCAAAATAAATCAAATTATGAAAAAACTTCCAAAAATGAGAACTTGAGACCTTCCTTTCTTGAACTTCAAGCTCGATGTTGGAAGGGCAGTATAATCTAGCTAAAATAAAAACACCATAAAGTAGTTTGCTCTTAAAACAATCACTTATGAATTGATAGCCTTCTCGTGGAAGTGAAAGTCTTTGAAAGAATAAAATTATATAGAAAGAAAAATAGAATTGGCATCAAACCCAAGTTGTTTCATATTTTTGGACTTTTGTGGAATTAGTTATGAATTTTTTAAGTTAAAACGTAATGGTCACTAGAATGTACACTATTGATAGTCTACAATGAAGAGAGAAAATGTACCTTTGTGTTAGTGGTTGCTTTCAGAGTAGGATGCTTTTAGAGCACCCTACCTTAGTAGCTAGGAAAGAAGAAAAGAATGGATTGAAAACAATTTAGCCATTTATTGTTCTGAAAATATTCTTGCCTACCAACTAAAATTTCAAAGCTTACAATACCACTCTTTACAGTTCCCATGGATAAGGCTACTGGTTTTGGGGCATTTCGCATTCATTAACCCCTAAAGGACCATTGTCCCTTTAAGGGACAAATTGGATTATCGACAAGTATCCGTGGTCTCAATTTTTTCATGATTTTTCAAAATATTTTTTGTAAATAGAATAACAAATTAGCTTTGTGGGAGTATAATTTTTTTTCAATTGGTGCCCGGCAATAAGAGTTGTGCCCAAATAAGCTCAAAACAAAGGAGAGTGGGACAAAAAAAAAAAACAAGAATTTGACTTTTTTTCCTCATAGATTTTTGTGTACATAGAAAGCTTTGATTCATTTCATTTGGATAAGTGATTTAAAAGTCATGGACAATCTTGTTTTGGGAAAATGAGAGCATCTTCCTAAAAAATAACTTGTGGGAATCATTGTTGAATGCATTTTTTACAATTTTTCAGAGTACAAAGTTCCACATGGTATGATTTAATTTGCTTGCTAAAACAATCTTACTATTGGAATTAGTGCATTTTAATTCCATCTTAGTGATATTAGTAATTTAGATTTTCCTCCTATCTTGTACCTACTTCTACTTAACAATTTTTATAAGAATAAAAATTAAATAAAAATTATTTTTTTTCTAAACCCTCAATTCAATTCTCCACCACAAAGGTTAAAACTCTCAAAACTTTGTCATGCAAAATTTAAGTTAAAATGGTTCAAAATCAAATAATCCAGTCTCACAATGTGCAAAAGTACTTGTAATCTTCACTTTGAATGTGGATATCGTGCAATCTGTGCAATCAAAATTTCTTTAATATATTCCACACATTTTCGTATTAATTAGGTGTAAGATCCTTTGGTTAGATGTGCAAGAAAATTATTTCTAAATTTTTAATTCTTTGCAATAGAAATGATAGTTTTAGGTGTTTTTGGATGAGAAAAGGCCTTGGTCCTTTGGATGTTAATCCATAAAGGATGCAATAGACATTTTGTGTCTAATGAATGACAAAAATCCTTTTGTGTGGGACAAAAGTACAACTATTCATCCTTGGAATTTTGTTGCATGTGAAAAGGGGAGGCCTTCTACAATAGTTTGACTTTTAACCTCTAAAAGATCAGTTTGCATTTTTTGGCTATAAAGAAATTTTGGGTAGGTACTTGTAACCAGAAATTTAAATATTTTAGGCTAAAATTTTAATAGAAGGTGTGGACAAGGAATATATTTCATATGCAACAAATTTCATGACATTTGAAAATAGGAGTCAAAAGTAATAGCCTAATATTTTACTTCTCTTTGTAAGTGGGCAGTTTAGGCAAATTAGAAAAATCACTTTTTTTAGAAATCAAAATTTGAAATTGGTTTTTTAAACTTATATATACAATGAAAGCTTTGAATCATTCCATTTTGATCAACAAGTCAAAAGTTATGAGGATTTTTTGTCTGTGGGCAAATATAGATTCCCTATTCTAAAATAATCTTTAAAATCCTCTATCTTACCCAATTTTTAATATTTTTGGAAAAAAATAAAACCCTAGGATGTAAACTGTTTATGACAGCATTTCAACCATTGGAATTGTCATTTTTTGATTCCATATTTAAATTCTTATTAATTTAGTATTTTGAATCATTGTCTACTACTACCTACTTATTATTTGTTTCCTATATGTTGTACAATTCGAAATGATCTGAAATTTTTCAAGAATGTGGAATATTTGTATAGAAAAAAGAATCCAAAGATATACCATCATTTTGTTCATTCTTTTTAATAGAAAAGTGAGCTTCTAAAGTACAGTTGCTTGACTTTTTGCAGGGCAAAAAGAATTAATTTTAGTGAATTTGAATGCTTATATCTTGCAATTCACACCGTAAAAAATGTCTGAAATTTTTACCACATGTTTCTTATACTACATAGTACAAGACTCTATGGTTACATATGCCAAAAAATGTTTTTTTCAATAATCTACCACTTGTACTAAAAATGGCAATTTTTGATCTTTTTTGGATGAAAACATAGTTATGGAACTTTAGGGGTTAATGAAAATGCTTTTGTGTTTTTTTAAGCCAACAATTCTCACAATATCCAAAGGGATGATTTCAATAGTCACTTGTTTATCCTTTAAATTGTTAGCGCTTGAGGTCTTTTTGGATTCAAAAACATCATTTCTTTTGAAGTGATATAGGTCTAAATGTCACTAAGTTATAGTGATTTCAACTATACAATTTTGTAGTGCACATATTTTAAGTGATGTAAATCAAATTTGGAGTTATTTGGCTACATAGATTGCAAGATTTTTATATTTTAGTGTTGAAAAGGATGTTGAAATTTTCGTAGACACACATTTGGAGGTGAAATTTGATTTCTTAACCAAATCAAATAAAAAACCTTTAAACTACAAAGTAATTCAAAACTAGTATATAAATAAATTAGTGAAAGAAAATATCATTTAATTGATTCATAAAGTCCTCAAAATGGCTTTGAAATGTCAAAAAAATAGCAAGAAAAGTTGCAAAATTCACATCTAAGATTGAACCTCCTTCTACTTAAATGTTTTTTTAGTAATTCATGTCTTATTGGATTGATATGAAATTTATACCACACAAACTAGTAAGACTAGTATGAGCAACTTTTTCAATTTTTATTTATTGGCAATAAACACTTTATAAGAAGAAACAAGTTGCCAAAGTTCATTGTAATTCAAAAATGTCCAAATTATGAACTTTGAATTGCTCCCGAACATTCAAAACAATTTGAATTGACATGGAAATTTTACCACAATAACTATATTTCAGGGGAAATAGAATTTAATAAATTTGATTGAAAATAAATATTAGATGGAGGATATACAAGTCCCCAAAGTTACAGCCATCAAATACAATTTGGAGGACTCAAATTGAACCTGTAAACTTTGATTGGCTTCTTATTAATAAGTAAATCTTGGATTGATCTGAAAATTTTATTACACAAACTAGAAGAGAGTGCCCAAAGTTTCCAACAAGTTTCATTGAATGTGGACATCTTTTGCAAAAATTACAACACTTTGAATTAGACTTGAAACTAAGTGAGGACACTTTTGGTCTACTTTGGCAATGAGGAATTAAGGGTTTACTTTGTAATGTTGTTGTAGACGTGGAGTCTTCCATGGATGAAAAAGAATCCTTCTAAGTTAGATGGCTTAGAAAACTCTCATCTAAAGAAAAAAAGACCCATGTGCAAAATGGGAGAATCCAAAGATTTTTACATTTTCGTGGGAGGAAGAGAAATGAAGAACATGTAGTCCAAATTCTTATTTTTATTTTGACTAATTGGTAATTTTGTATACTTACTAGTAGCTTTAACCAATTGGTAGTGTAGTTTTGAGACTTTTTACAAGTAGTTGCTAGTTGAAATTAGAATTCGGCTTATTGGGATTTTAAAGGTTCAATTTTTACTTAGCAATTATGATTTTTGGAGCCAAGTTTATATGTAGGTGTTTATTGATTGTGATTTTTAGTCTTTGTTGTAGTGTCGTAGAAGCTCCTTTGAATTGCTGAAAGTAAAACAACTAGTTTTGTAATTTTGTGCTAGATCAATATAAGTGGTGATTTCCAATTGTATATTTGTGTAAGCATGGATGTGGATGTGAAGTGTGTGTGAATTAATTGGAGTGCTTTGAGGACTCTATAATTGAATGTGAATAAAACAATTATTGTGAACTGAAGTAATAAATTGATAATGAAATATGTGAGACAATGGACTGTGCAAAATTACCAATAGGAAATTGTAGAAGTATGAGAAATTTGTATGTATCAATTGAAATAATTGAGTGTATTGAAGTTAGTGAGGAATTAAACCAATGTGAGATTAAATTGAAAATTTGACTGAACCAATTAGAATTACATTGTACATGTATGTGATAAGTTTGTTGAGTGACTATGTATGATCAAATAGGAAATGAATTTATGAGTGAACAATGAGGCTAAGTTAATTTGAAAAATCTAGTATAAAAACCAATTGGGAATTAAAAGCCTGAAAACCAATTGGGATATTATATGACAAAATATGAAATAAAACTAGTTGGAATATCTTGGATTGTTTTGTTATAATTAATAAATAAAACCAATTGGAAAATTTGATTAGGATTGATGAATAAATATTCAAAGAAAAATTGAATTTAAAGAATAAAACAAAAATGAATAAAGAAGATTATAAAATTTAAATTTAAAAATGTATATTTTGCTAGCAACTAGACAATTTTAAGATGGAGTGCAATACAAAAGAGGAAAATTTCATGAAGAAAAATAGATTGGAGAAAAGATCAATTGGAGCAAGTTAAAAGTCAAGTCTAATTGGATTACTGATAAGTAGATAAGTAGATCTAAAACTTTAGTCTCTTGATGTGATATGGAAAATAAGGACAAATATAATCTTGCAATTGAATTTTTAGTTTGGTTTTAAACTCCAATTAGATATACATTATCTCTTAGATATTGAACTCAACTTTAGGATTTATTTTTAGAAAAGAATTAAAAACCCATTTGTAGAACACAATAGTAAAAATTTTAATTTTAATTTTTTGACTTGGAATGAATAAGATATGATTTTTCAAATTTAGATGTACCTAAATCCCTATTAATGCTGTCACGGGATGTGGCGTCGGGGGCCTCTCCACATCGTAGTGTTTTAGAGTAGATTAGTTGTTGCTAATCTACGTGTGTGTGGGACGTGTGGCCGGCACACCTCATTCATCCTACGGATGAGTTTAATCCGTTAGGGTTTTATGTGTGTGTTCGTATAGTGGCGCACACGTGCTTGACTTGATGTCTTTGTCAAGTCAAGCTTTGTGAGTGAGTTAGAGAGTGTTAGTGATTACCGTTGCTTGTAAGTGATTGTTTGTCATTAGTGAAGGGTCCACATTCTCTCATACTTCTTACACTTGTTGATTCTCCCTTTGTGGAGTGTGAGCCGCTTGACTACTCTTGTGATTTGCAACATACTCACTTGACAAAGACCCTCCCACGTTTCTTGCAATAGTTCTCAAATTTGACATTGAGTGATTTAAAAAAATTGAGGGTACTTTAGATTTTGTTATAGAGCGCGCGGAGACGGAGCCAACGCCACCGACGGCGCCCAAATCGGACGATTTTTGGAGAAGTTGTGAAGATTGGAAGTTGTGGAGCAAGAAGTTGTGGAGTTTCAGCAGTTTCATCCACGGCGATTTTTCATCCGTTGTGCGATTTCATCCGTTGTGAAGTTTTCATCCATCCGATAGCGCGTTCACACTGTAAGTGGTTCGAGTTATTTTCTGAACCGATTTCATTTTAGCCGTGTTCACACTGGAGGAAGTCCAATTCTGACAGGGTTCTAAATGCGTCAGGTACCCTAAACCGTGCCGTAGTACTTAATTCCGTCAGTTTTTGGAAAATTTCAGATCATCCCTGGACCAAAAACTTGGAAAATCTAACTTTTGCAATTTTTGTTATTTTCGAATTCTGTCTGCGGATTTGAGTTCGTGGGGGGATTGTAAGTCTAGTGGTGAAAAAAAAAATTAGTTTTCAAAAATTTGAAAAATCACATTTTTATGTGCCTTTTAAAATAAAATAAAAAGTTTAGTGTCAAACTTTAAAGGTAGTTTGCGAGGGCAATTTTACTCGCTTGTGAGTGAAATTTGTGCCCATAGTTTGAGTATCTCGTCATTTATCCAATTCTAGTGTTGGATTGACATTTTATAGCGTTATCACCCATTGTTTTGTTAAGTAATGGGGGATTAGTGTTTGTGAACACCACGACCGTAGGATTCCATCTTCTCCTTAGTTTTAGACATTTGGGGAACATCTTTGGTGTTTCTCTTGTTTTGCAGATATTGCGACTTGGGATTATCCACTGCAGGCGCGTGCCAGTGGCTCTAATTCTTTTGTCAATTCTGCTTTTATGTTGTTGGAGGAGAGGATCCGGTTTTGATTTTTGGATTCTTGTGCGGTACCTCCCCCGTGTTGCGGGCTTGTTGCCGGTGTTTTCCGGTGGCACCATTTTTTGTTGTCTCAGATTGTGATAGGGTACTGTAGGGGTGAAGTTAGGTTAATGGCCGGCAAGACCTTTTTATGTGGGGGATTGTGGTTGGACCTATGGTAGCCGGAGGTGATGACCGGTGATCCACATAGCTTGGTGATTTTGCAGGTGCAGGTTGCCCGTCCGTACCCTTACCTTTTAGATAGTACCCGTAGATAGTTTTCTTGGTGGTTGTTGTTTATGGTGAGTACTAGGAGTCGGTATTACCGCTCCCCCTCACCAGACCACCCGGAAAGTGTTTCCACCGTAGACTTTGGGCCAGGGTCGGATACCGACGAGGCTTTTGAGCCTGTTTCGGCATTGGATACCGATCGTAGGCTTCAAGTTTGGAGTGTGGGCACGTTTGGCGACATGGAGGATGATTTTTGTCATGTTGTGCGAGACAGGTTCTCGGGACGGGCTGGGGGTATCTCCTTGCCCGATTGGCAACTCCGATTCCAGACATGGACGAAGGAGAAGCGCCAGCGGACACCGTCGTTCAACGACTAGTACGCGTTTGAGTTGTTGCCACAGCATTTGGAGTTGGAGGCACTTTAGACATACGGGAGGTGGATTGCATTGCACGCAGAGGAATTGCGCCCAGTTGAGGGCTATTGGCGCGATCGTGTGGAGTTGGTGACTGCACTCAAGGAGGCTGCGGTTGCCCGAGTTCCTTCTTTTGATGATCCGCCTAAAGATGAGGAGGGTTCCTCTAGTGGAGATCCTAGGCGGCAAGGCATTGCTCTGGTGGGTGAGGGGTTCGGCTTGGGGGCCATGTCACGTTTGGCTCAAGCCACACGGGCGGCATTGGAGGCAGTCGGTCCTCCGCCTCGCTTCAATCCTCTGGCGCAATTTATGGCGTATTTGGAGATGGAGTATGGGTTTTTTTGGCATGATCAGATGCATCGCATCCAGGATTTCCGCCGTGAGAAGGAGGATACCCTACGCACTATGTATACTCAATTGTCACGGTTGGCAACGGAGGCTGGTGATGTGTTCATGGAACGTCAGCTTGTGAAGATTTTTATCTCCAAGCTAGACAAGCGGATGGTTGAATTGATCAGCCTGCACCTCCTCTTCCAATACGGCGGCAACGCGACCTTGGCTCAAGCGTTTGCCGAGGTGGAAGCGCTTGATCAGGCATTAGGCGTGAGCGAGGCCACAGACTTGGTCACGTTGCTTTTAGAGGCTCCCAAGCCCAAGAAGCTTGCTACAGCTATAGGTAGTTTGGTGGAGGCACAACCTGAAAAGGTTGTGTATTGCTGGGCTTGTGGAGAAGCCGGTCACACCAAAGGGGACCCCAATTGTCCCAAGAAGAAGGGGGCAGGGGTGGGGAAGACCAAGCCTAAGACCGAGGCGGCCAAACCTGTGGAGAAGACTGGAGGCAAGGGGAAGAAGCTTGTGACATGCTCTCATTGTGGCAAGCTCGGCCACAATGATGAGAATTGCTTCATTCTTCATCTTGAGAAGCGCCCGACGTCTTCAGGTGGCGGATCAGAGGCTGTGAAATCACTTCAAGCTGAATTGGCGGAGCTAAAGAAGCAGATGAGCACGATGGCTTCTTTGGGGTAAGTGGAAGACACACGGCTTGCGGTGAGGGGTCAGGGCTCATCTTTAGCCCTAAATCGCTACTTGTATGGTGCTTCAGGGGAGGTGGTGGCAGCGGTTGCCACTCGTGCTCAGACCATTGCACAGGCGGTGGCACCCTCTTCCATTGTGCCGGGTAGTAGTTGTCGTTCATGCCATGTGGGTTTGCCGGACTACATTGGTCAGTCCCGACTACCTCTTTCGTTCAGCATCGCGGATGCGGCTTCTTCTATTGCCGCTCCCACATCGAATCCGGTCCCACCGGTTTCTTCTAGTCGTGGAGATGCTGTACACGCCTTGGCGTATAAGGTGTTGCAGTTGCCGGTGTTTGTTGGCGTGGACTTTCTCACACCGGATTTTCAACCATCCGGTGTATTCCACTTGGCGGGTAGTATGTTGGAAGGCAAGGTGCCCATTCTGTCGTTGGAGGTGTCACAGGCAATGACGGCTCCATCCACTGAGGAGGATTTGGTGGCAATGCGGGCCAAGTTGGCGGCGGAGGCTATTTCTGCGTTTGAGGCCAATGCCACTTCCACACCTATAGAGTAGTCGTCCAAGGATCAGTCCTTGATCTCTGGAGTGGCTTATTTGTTTGATGTTGCAACCCGGTCGGCACATGAGCGACGTAGTGTGCGTCCAGGGGTAATACGTTTGGTGAATGACGACGAAGTCATGGTGGTTGGCCGTACGGATGGCAACCCCACTCGAGCTACCCCCCTACGTGTTATATTGGATTCCGAGGCTCAGCCAGTGATGATTGGCAAACAGCTAGCCCAAGATTTGGATCTAGGTGCTTTAGACCTCGAGCCTTGCCTATTCACAATTGTCACATCGGTTGGGGGAACGGAGAAGGCCATGGGGTACACCCGACATCCATTACAGTTGATGTTTGGCGTGGGATCTGGTCCATTGTTTTCACATGTCTCTCTTCAGTGCGTTGTGATTGGTGCCACCAACTATGACATTTTGGTGGTCAGCAGGCACTTTATCCACTCGGCTTTGGGGTGGATAATTGGACAGAGGAGGCTTGGATTAGGCTTGGGTGGTTTGCCGGTGATGGCAGCAAGGAGCTCATCCCCGTTGTCTTCGCATCTAGCACAGTGACTCCTACGGCGGATGCTATGTTTGGGTGCAACGCTTTGGCATCCGATTTGCCATGTGGTTCTATGCTTCTAGAGGAGACATATGCTTTTATGTCAGGGGTAGCCAAATCACGGGAGCACGTACCAACACAGATCCCTCCACGTCATTGCAAGGATCCGGTTCCACCTTGGGGGACTCAATTGGAGCTCACTCGCCGCAGTCGGGAGATTGTGGATGCTTTGGATGCTTCGCATTACTCAGAGTATTTTTCTACCCCATTGTTGGCTCGCACTATTCAGTGGTGTCCATCAGATGAAGGTATTACCCTCGTGGAGCTCTTTGCCGGCATCGGTACAGGGCTAGCAGCGGTGTTAGAAGCCGGGCTCAAAGTACGACAGTACATTCATGTTGATAGTGGCTTTGCGGCCAACTGTGCCGCTCACCATCACATCCAACGTCTTTTGGCGTTGTATCCAGAGCAGTTACCACCTTCTACGATTCGAGGGTGTTTTGGTAAATTGCCACGTGATGTGACCTTGATTAGTGAGGATGATCTTTGCCGATTGGGTCACGTGGACTTGGTGATTGCCGGATGGCCTTGCCAAGGCCATTCATGGGCGGGTAGTGGATGTGGCTTGAATGATCCACGGTCGGGGCTCTTTGCGGATTTGCTTAGGCTCATCCAGTGGTGGATTACCTACCAATCAATGCCACCGGGGTACATTTTTGAGAATGTACCTCCATTGGGGGATACACAGACGAAGGTGCGTAAGGATGGAGCATACATCCATCACCTTCTTGGTCCCCCCACATATGTTGATGCCGCGGCGTTGGGCTCTTACGCCCATCGGCCATGTTGGATTTGGACCAACTTGGCATCATCGGCAACGCTCACCTCTGCACTTGCACAAGTGCAGCGACCCGTGCGGCATGAGGTGGATGACATCTTGGACGACCATCATGTTTCCACAGAGGTTACCAAGGATGATGAGCCACCTTTGGCTATGGTGAACCTCGTTGGTTTCACACGGGGGGCATTTCCCACATTGATGTGCTACCCTGGGTCTTTTGCCTTTAGAACACGCGGTCCGGGTATGGTTTGGGACTCTACTTCCCAAACCTACGAGGAGCCTTCTGCCAATGAGAGGGAGCGAGCCATGGGCTTTTTGACAGGCACCACTACAGCACCGGATCTCTCTGAGGGCCAACGTCGTTATTTGTTGGGTCAAGCTATTGACCTCAACACTCTTGTTTGGGTTTGTGGCCTCTGTTTCACCTTTCAGCGCCGTTCGCGTGACCAGCCACACATGCTGGGGGTAGACTTTGATGGTCAGGGGGCAGCAGTGCCACATCTCACAGAGAGCGAGGAAGCGGAGTTGCTTTTTCCTTTGGAGAGGCACATAGATGAGGAGCTTCGTGCTTAGCGTGTCTTAGTTGCCTTGGCTGAGGATTTTGGTAGAGAGGATGCTGGGGATATCTTTTCCCGGTTTTATCATCACGATATGGGCAGGGTTGACAGGACGTCCGGACGCGGACGTTGTGTCTGCAGCGTCCGCTGATATTCGCGGTCCCGGCGGACGCAACATCCGCCTGTCCCCCGTCCGTCCGCCCGATTACGGCCGTCCGATCGACATGCGGACTGATCCGGTCCGCACGATTTGGGCGTCCGCCTCGGGCGGTCGGGCCGTCCGCCCCGCCTGTCCACTTTCCGACGGCGGTCGGGACGCTGCGTCCGCTAGCGTTCATGCATTCGGACGTCCGGAAAACGGACGCTATTTTGGGGCGGACGTTGAGATTCGTCAACCCTGGATATGGGATTTTATGTGGATCCCGTAAGTGAGAAGGTTGGGGGCATGAATGCCCTCTCTGCTACTAAGTAGCAATCATCGGTCGTGTCGGTACGCAGTGAGTCTTCTACGGTGGAGAAGGAGACCACGGAATTTGATGATTGGCCTTTGGAGTTAGGGCCACATCTTACCAGTGCCGAGGCACAAAGGGTGTGAGCGTTCATACGTTCGTATCGCAGCTGTTTTGCTTTTAGTCTTTATGATTTGGAGGGCTATAAAGGCAAACCCATTCACATTGAGTTGGAGGACGACCACCCGATCTTCCGACGCCCGTACAAGCTCAGTCTTTTAGAGAAAGTTGGCGTGCAGACTCATTGTCAGGAGTTGTTGGCCGCCAGCTTGATTGAGCTATCTAACGGTGAATATGCTTGTGCCACAGTTATACCATCGAAGAAGGATATCTTTGGCAACTGGATGGAGAAACGGATGTTTGGCGATTATAGACCGGTCAACCGCAAGACCAAGTCAGACCGGTATCCCATGCCCACGCCAGAGGAGTTATTTGATGCGATGGGCCATGCTAGAGTATTTAGTACTCTAGATTTGCGGTCTGGTTATCATCAATTACCATTGATGGTGGATGACCGAGTGAAGACTGCATTCTGGGGAGTTGATCTGGATGGGAGAGATCAACTCTACTATTGGAAGTTTCTCCCATTTGGCCTCAAGAACGCACCCGCTGAGTTTCAGAGGGTGATGGACCGGGTGTTGACCTGTTTACCGTTTGCTCGATGCTACATCGATGATGTTATCATTTTTAGTAGTAGCCCACAAGAGCATGTGAGGCATCTTCAGGAGGTATTTGAGAGATTACGGCAATGGGGATTGCGTTTACACTATGGCAAGTGCAAGTTCTTCCACGACCGGTTGCCATATTTGGGACACATGATTGTTCCAGGGGGTCTTGGCGTACAGCAGGCCAAGGTGGATGCATTGTAGAAGATTCCTACCCCAACCGACGTGTCACGGCTTCGAGCTTTTCTTGGCTTGGCGAATTACTATCGCCGATTTGTCAAGAACTTTAGCTTGATTGCTAAACCGTTGACTATTCTCACAGGAAAGGATCAACCATGGACTTGGGGATGTGAGCAGGAGCATGCATTTGCTACCTTGAAGCTGAAGCTCGGTTTAGCTCCTGTATTGCGGCGTCTGGATGCAACACGACCCTTTCAATTGCACACAGATTGGAGTGCGGTGGGATTGGGTGCAGTATTGACTCAGAAGGATGAGAAAGGACGGGAGTATGTTGTTACTTTTGCTTCTAGGAGCAACAACAATGCGGAGTCCAACTATTCATTCTATGAGGGGGAGGCTTTGGCAACGGTTTGGGCCATAGCTCATTTCAAGCCTTATTTTGTATGGGCAACGTTTTACATTGGTGACCGACCACCAGCCTTTGAAGTAGCTCATGGAGTCTGACAAGCTCATTGGCAAGCTTGCCAGGTGGGCTTTGTTGCTTCAAGAGTATGATTTTGAGGTTGTACATCGGGCCGGCATCACCAACTTGGATGCAGATGGTCTTTCTCGCAATCCAAGTCCTTCGGAAGAGGATGTGACTAGTGCTAGGTGGCATGGGGATTGTGATAGGGAGTCGGTTCCGGGGTGGCATGCAACGGCTTATCTCACCTTAATGGCTGGCTCCGCATCGACGTTGTTTGACTTGACAACGGATGAGGAACCAGACAAGGCCCAAATTGTTAGCGATGTGTGGGAAGACATTCCAGTCTTGCACAAGCTACAATATGGGATGCTTCCACCTGCTCTTTCAGCTATGGAGCGCGATCGAGTTGGACACCGGATAACAAGGTTTCGTTGGGAGAACGGCCTTTTATTTTGGGTGTGGCCGGATGGGACTAGGCGCATAGTTCCCAGGCCAGATCAGAGGGCTTCGTTGGTACGGCAAGTACATGAAGACCTTGGTCATTTTGGTGTGCGACGGACTCATTCGATGTTGCGCAGCCAATATTGGTGGACCGGCATGTATCAGCAGGTGGCTACTTATGTTTCACGGTGTGAGGTGTGTAATCGGGTGCGATCCAGTTTCAACACTTTATCACCGCAGTTGCAACCTTTGCCCATTATGGGATTGGGCTATCGTTGGTCTTTGGACTTTGCTGGTCCACTTGTCGTGACTCCACATGAAGCCAAGTATGTCTTGGTAATGGTGGAGCATTTCAGCAAGTGGATTGAGCTTGTGGCTCTTCCACAGAACTCTTCAGAGTTGGCGGCCATGGCATTCCTTGACTGAGTGTTGGCTTGTTTTGGAGCCCCAGCTGAGGTTTTAACTGATCAGGGGCGAGAGTTCCTTGAGGCTTTTGAAGCTTTGTGTACCAAGGCTTTGATTGACCATCATACCACTTCTTGGGATCATCCGGAAGCGGACGGTTTGGCGGAGTGTGTGGTTCAGACCGTGAAATGAGGCCTACGGAAGTATGGATTACTCCAAAGTGACCACCATGATTGGGATCTGATGATACCATGGATCGCCATGGGGTATCGGTTTAGTCGATAGGCTTCACTAGCTGCTTTCAGTCCGTATCAGTTGTTATACGGACGGGAGCCCATTCTACCCTGTTTTGTACGGGAGAAGTTGGCTCCTGTTGTGGATTTGGATGATCCAGAGGTGTGGATCCAGTGTTTGCGTGACCGAGCGGAGTTCTTCAAGCAGGCCATGCCGATGGCCATGGAGAATTTATCCATTGCTCAGCATCGCGACAAGCTCCGGTACGCTCGCATTCGTAGCAACGCCTACCGACCTCAGTTGCGACGTTTTTCCATGGGGGATTACGTTTATTTGCAGCATGAGGCACCTACGACGTTGGACGTCAAGGCTGGACAGACCATTCTTTGCGTGAAGAATGTGTTGCCCAGTGGTATCTTATTGTTGGAAAGCATGGATGGCCGGGAGTGTCGGGAGCACTCTAAAAATTGTACTCCTTGCCATTTATCCATTGATGGCTCCGTTCATCCTGAGTTGGCCGTTGTGCCAGAGGGCCTTCCATGTTTTGTGTGTGGTGAGAAGAAGGGCGTTGCTACCATGTTATTGTGCGATCATTGCCAGAGTGGATGGCATATAGCTTGCTTGACGTTGCCTCTTTCTACTCTACCGTCCAGGGATTGGACTTGCCCTCGTTGTAGGAGGTCTTCTAACCATGTTTCATGTAGTGAACTGGCTTGACTTTCTCGTGCACTTTAACTGGTGTGGTGCGTTGCCATCTAGTTAGAGTTCTTGGTTTTGTTTCAGACATAGGCAACGTGAAGATTGACCAAGGGATTGGCAACAAAGTTGCCTAAGGCAATTAAAGATGGGGCTTACATTGCACCCGGCCTACTCTCTCTTTGTTACTTCTCCATGCGCTTATTGATTCGGCGATGGATTACCTTTTGACTGGATGCGTATAGTTGTTGCAGCGACATCACCATGGCGATAGTCTATGTTGTGTTGTTTGGACCTAGTGAATTAGAGGGGCTCTTTATCCGCTAGGGGGGGTACTCGAGGGTGTACTTAGCATAGTTGTGTTTGACTATGTTTTTCGTTTGTTTGATGTTGGTTGAGACTCTCGATCTGTTGTGGTTATCAATCTTTCTTTACACGACAACTGTCTCGGGATGTGGCATCGGGGGCCTCTCCACATCGTAGTGTTTTAGAGTAGATTAGTTGTTGCTAATCTACCTGTGTGTGGGACGTGCGGCCGGCACACCTCATTCATCCTACGGATGAGTTTAATCCGTTAGGGTTTTATGTGTGTGTGTGTGTGTATAGTAGCGCACACGTGCTTGACTTGACGTCTTTGTCAAGTCAAGCTTTGAGAGTGAGTTAGAGAGTGTTAGTGATTACCGTTGCTTGTAAGTGATTGTTTGTCATTAGTGAAGGCTCCGCATTCTCTCATACTTCTTACACTCGTTGATTCTCCCTTTGTGGAGTGCGAGCCACTTGACTACTCTTGTGATTTGCAACATACTCCTCGAGGGTGTACTTAGCATAGTTGTGTTTAACTATGTTTTTTGTTTGTTTGATGTTGGTTGAGACTCTCGATCTATTGTGGTTATCGATCTTTCTTTACACGACAATGCTCATAAATGCAACCATAATCAATCAAAACATATCATTGAATGGAGCCAATGAATTTAAGAACAACCCTAAGCATGCATTTGAATGGAGTAAGTGAGTTTAAGAATGATCCTAAGCATGCTTTTGAATGGAGTTAGTGAGTTCAAAAGTGATCCACTTTACATTTCTGCTCAATTCAAATCTGATTTTGAATCAAAGTCTATTGCAATCCCTAAACACTCTATGGTTTCCTTTCATAGTTTCAAGTTCAATTCAAAGTGTTATAACTCTTGCAACCAATGTCTAAATTCAATGAAACTTGATGGAAAATTTGTGCTCTCTCTTCTAATTTGCATGGTAAAATTTTTAGATCAATCCAGGATTTATTAATTAATTGGAAGCCAATTGAAGTTTACATGTTCAATTTGAATCCACCAAATTGCATTTGATGGCTGCTACTTTGGGTGCTTGTATCTCCTTCATCCAATGTTTATTTTCAATAAATTTTGTTGGATTATGTTCCCCTTGCAATCTAGTTATTGTGGTAAAATTTTCATGTCAATCCAAGTTGTTTTAAATGTTTGGACAGCAATTCAAAGTTTAAAATTCCTACATTTTTAGATTGTAGTAAATTTTGGGGACTTGTTTCTTCTTCATATAATGTTTGTTTCCAATAATGTTTTTTGGAAAAGTTGCACATACTAGTTTATTTTATGTGGCTAAAATTTCATATCAATCCAAGAAGTTACAAGTGACTGAGAAGCATTTTAGTAGAAGGAAGTTTAGCCTCGGATGTGTTTTTTGCCATTTTTATTGCTTTCTTTTACATTATAAAACCATTTTGCAGACTTCACCAAATTCAAGTCTTTACAATGAGTAAAATCACATATGATGGTGAACCATGTCAATTGTTCAATAGCCTAAATCACACACATAGAATGGCAGGTTCTCACCACATAAAGTCATTTTGATTTCTACATCCTATGTGCATTGTTTTAGGCACTTGTGTAGGAACATTTATTAATGCCTAAACTATTTTTGAGCCTCTTCTTATATATAAGATTGAAATGCACATACTCACCTCACCAGGATTATAGCAAAGCCACACATGCTCTCTTGCTATTGAGGAACTGGCTCATCAAAACAAAGGAACAATGGCAAAGAAGCTTCATTTCATTAGAAGATTTTTGGAAGGCTGGAAGGGCCGTGAGTTTCTTAACATTTTTTGACTCTGCAAACTCGCTGAATTTGCTATTTGACGTGGCAAAACAACTAAGGTAAACCAAGCTTATGATAAAGAGATTGATTGGTTTGCCTTGTTGACACATTTGAAAACTTTTATTTTTTTTAATATAGAGGCAAACATGAGAAATGAATAGACCAACTTAAATAAATTTTTTTTGACAAAGTATGAATTTGTTACAAATTTTTGAAGTGAACTGGCCAAATGGCTCAAAACAATCTACGGACTACCTCCAAAACCATCAATAACTATATCCATGGTGGTCATCAAAACACCTAATATAGTTATAATATTTCCTAACATGGTTGAAATATTTTTTAACATGAACATGACGTACATGAATAAAAAAAAAAAGGTAGTTCATGTATGAATTACACTAGAAAGGTGCAAGTTCCTAAAACAATCTCTAACATCTCCATCACCATCACACAAAACATTGATTTCAGTCGTTAACCTACCTAATGAAGTCTTATTCACATTAATTAGAAAAAACTTGACATAGATTGATGGAAAACTATAATGGGTTGTTTAATAAATGTTTGTATTAGGGAGTTTGCCTGTCATAGACTGGTTTACCTTCTTGCGTCATTTTCCAAAAAGTAAATTTTTTTTTGCATTTAAAAAATTTTAAGTTTTAATTTTTTTTCTGACAGTGTGGCGTTCTTTAACTACAGGGAAAATTGTGGGGAACAGAGGCCTGAAACGGCCCTCCCCCTAAAACTCTTGTAGTGATTTTAGGACAGAGGTTGCACTGTCCCAGCTAGTGAAACACCAGCCAGGGTGGGATCATTACCAAGAGGTAGTAACACAAACAAACTCTGAAGTACTATACCTTACCCAATCCACTGACCAGCTTTACCCTCATACATTCCCCATGCTCAGAAAAATGATTTAAAATTTGAAAAACTAAACAAAAAAAATTTCAAATTGCACTCGGTCTAAGCTTACCCGTACATGTACTTGTATTGGGACTGTAGGTCACTGGAATTCACTGGACCACCCATCAGCACCAATGAAATAAACATGCATCATGGGTAGAGAGTGGCCAAACTAAGGTAGAACCATCCATAGTTAACTACTTAAGCAATTTTGAATATGATCTGAAGTAGTCAAAGGCAAAGCAAATATTTTCCCATGTGCAAAGATAAAAATGATGGGGATTGCAAAAAAATTGGTCATTTTATTGCTTGAAATTAAATTGCTACAAAATTTTAGGAGATAAAAAATGTTCCATACCTATAGCCAATGTTTAAACTCTTCCAATTCTAATCATTCAAGAACTACTTTCTCACTCATTATTTCTTACTTTCTTGCTCACTACTTTGAGACACGTGTCTTGAACATATTACTCAAAACCTTAAAAAGGAGATAAAAAAAACATTCCAACTTTGGTTGGAAATCTCTTCTAACCTTGGTTGGAAATAACTACACTTCCAGGTTGGGCATGGAGCTTTGGCGAGGAATGGTTGGTCCTACCTTAGCCACTTTCATGTAAAGAGTATAAGACACCTAGACTTACAATCACCACAACAATATACTTAAAATATAGAGATATCTATTATACAAAATTTACTAATTAATTGGAAGCCAATTGGTAATTCGGTCCTCCTTAATAAAATCCGACTTTTGATAATTGAAAAGGAAGGGTTGTAATTAGAAGTTTACCTCAGAATTGGGATCATTGTAGAGGTAGTTGTACATTCCTTTGAATTCTCCATCATTTGCCATGGTTGAAGCTATGTGTGTATTTGTGCTCACTACTTAAAGAGGGCTTTTGGTACAAGTTTGTCAATTTAGATTTCTTCCTTTTCTTGATCTCCTATGTCTTCTTTTCCCTTCTAACACTATTCCCCTTCAATTATTTGTTCATCCCAAGATTTGACTCCTTTTGGAATAAATAATTGAATTCCAATTCCAAATAATAATTGACCCTCGAACTTTTTATCTTTTTGCTTGGTCAATTATTATCTAATCCTAATACTAATGGTTCAACTTATTTCTTACGATTTTCTTCTAATCTTATCCCTTCCTCATTTAATTTTCAAATTCCTCTTCACATTCTCAATCCTCACTTGTATCACTCATTCTTTTCCTTTACTTTAGCATTAGTGAGTTCTAAGTCTCCTACCTCTTCAATGTCAAATTGAGAGTTTTTGCTACTTCAAAAGACTTCTAATTATTTGTTTATATTCTACTCCCCTAATCTCTCTTCTACTTGACTTCCTACTTTGATTTTATGCAACTCTTTTACTTCCCAAAAATTATTTTAGTTAGGAAGAGTCTTTTGTTTATGTCAAAGCAAGGTTCGTTAATCAATTTTTTAGCAAATTTTGGAACCAGTACCTAGGTGGGGCAAGTCCATAGCCATAGCCTAGAGCCAATAGTCCAAAGCCAGCAGTCGGAATCCCTCCACGGTTATTGAATCCCCTTCTCATGGCAATGGGTGTGCGCTGCGTAGTGGCCTGCGACACGACGAACCCCTCCCCATGTTGACGTGGATGTATCCTGAGCACGCGTGGTGTGACACATGGCAGCTTGGGGTTGGTTGGACCTCTCCTTGGCTCCTAGTTCGGATTCTTTGGCTCTCAATTCGGATTTCTTTTGGCTTCCCAAAAAATAAAATAAATACAAAACAAGAAATCTCAAACGCTTGGAAATTCCTCTTTTTTAACTTTGTTAATTTTGTTGAAGACCCTTCCTACCAAACCTTTTGGACATAATCTTTACACGGCTTCCTAAAATAACATTTTCAAGGATATATTCTAGCTTTTGGAGGCTAAATTTGATATTCCAAAATGGTGTTTGGGAAACTAAACTTGGTAACTGGAGAAGAAATGAAAATGTCAATTAGTACCTAATTTTTATGGAATTTTCTAAGATATTGTAGAACCAAAGCTTCATCGTGATTTTCTCTAACACACAAAATTCTAAACATAAAAGGCTATAGCTTCGCCATAATTTCTCTAATGCCCAAAACTCTAAACATAAAAGGCTATAGGTTCGTCGTAACCTCTTGCAAAATACTGTAGAATTCTCCCAACTTCTAAACAACCAAAGTCAAAGCTTCACCATACTTGCATCACATGCTAAATTCTACAACATATGATAATTTGACAACATAAACAACACCTCAAGGTTACATGTCAAGCACTAGAGTCCCTCCAAAGTAGCATCGCCAAGGTACGGTGTGGGGTAAGCTCTAGGGTTAGTTCAAAGTTTCCCAAAATTCAACAATAATACCTTAAAGGACCTCAATGCAAGAAAACAAAGCAATCTTTGAAGGGACCCCAATGTCTTTCAAAGCAAGCTTGAAAAGTAGTGACAATGGAGCTTAAAATGTTCCAAAAACACACAATTTTGGCAACATAACCTAAAATGACCAAAATCCAACTAAATGGACCCAAATGTGTAAAGTGAGTCAAAATATGGCTACAAGGGGTGCTTGTGAGAGGAAAATGAGCCCCCTTATATACATTTCCAAGGGCCTCATCTCCTCCCAATTCCTACATGATAACCTTATTAAATAGGATTTTCATCCTAATCCTTCCAAATTTAAACTTCTACGATGGTTCAAAATTCTAACTTTTGGAGAAGTACTCCAAATGGAAAATGGATTGCGCCAATGGCTTCAAAATGTCATTTTTAGTCTGAAAGAACCTCTACCCCCTTTCCCAACCTCAAAATCCTAAAGAATCTTAGCGGTGACTAAAAATCCCAAATGGGTAAAAACCCAAGTTTTGGAGTTTTTACTTTTTTGACAAAAGTAACTAGCCTAAGCTCTTAGTTAGGTTCAAGGTAGTAGAAAAAGACCTTGAATTTGTTCTATTCAGATGTTGTATGCTTCCGAAATGCCGGTCAACTCTGTACTTAATCCTTGAATTTGCCAGTTTTGGAGGATCTTGCTACTTTTAGCATCTCCCACTATCAAAATTTCACGAAACTTGTTGGAAACTTTATAGACATGAAAAAGATATAATAATTTCTAGTGAGATTTTTCCACACTCATGGTAATTTCCACAATTTTACCTCGTCAAATTCGAATAGTTGACTGTTCGAAAAAAAATCTAGGATGATAAAAAAAACAAGACTTTTTCGGGAACCTTTTACAATTTTACCTTGTGTTCGTGGAAAAGAAGAACAAATCCCACTACCTCCTTTAATTTCTTGTAAAATAAGGAATCTTCTATGAAAAGAGAAATCTTGGTGAAGTGATGGCTCTATTGGCCCCTGGGTGTGACTCCTACTTTGAATCACCGTACTTAGGTCGTAGATGCCCTTCGATGCTCTAGTTTGAATTTCTTCACCTCCAGTTTAACAATTGGGGTTTCTACTGTTTTGTTGATGGAATGGGGAAACTAAAACCTATCACAAGAAATCTATACTAGAGTTCTTACAAGATTCTTTCAAACCAATTTTAGCCAATTTGTGTCTCATTATACGAGTAGGTGTAGATAATTGGACAGTTTCTACTAAACACAATTACTATGTATAAAAGGTGGGTTTCTACTCTATCTACATGCAGGTTTGCGGTGTATATGTATAAAACTAGGTGTGAAGTGACTAGGGGGCGTATTGGTATGTGCAAAACAGGTTTTGGTCCAACACACATTTTTGGTCTTTTCCCACCTAAAACCACACTCAAAACTATAGGAATTGAAAAAAAATAAAGACTAAGTCCCATGTGACGAAATCAGAACTCATACTATACGAGGATTCTCAAATTGATTTAAGATGTACATAGTAATTGGAAGCCAATCAAAGTTCAGAGGTTCAATTTGAATCCACCAAACTACATTTGATGGTTGCAACTTCGGGGGGTTGTATCTCCTTCATTCAATGTTTGTTTTCAATGAAGTTTGTTGTGTTCTGTTTCCCTTTTAGCCTAGTTATTGTGGTAAAATTTTCATATCAATCTAAGTTTCTTTGAATGTTTGGGAGCAATTTGAAGTTCAAAATCCTAACGTTTTTGGATTATAGTGAACTTTGGTGGCTTATTTCTTCTCCATACAATGTTTATTTCCAATTCATTTTTTTGGAAAAATTGTGCATACTAGTCTAGTTTGTGTAGCTAAAATTTCATATCAATCCAAGAAGTTGTGAGTGATTGAGAAGCATTTTAGTCAAAGGAGGTTCAACCTCATACATGTTTTCTGCAACTTTTTTGACCTATTTTTTGACATTTGCAAGCCATTTTGCAAACACATTCAATCAATTTATTGATATTTTTTTCACTAATATGCTTGTATGTTGGTTTTGAATAACTTTATAGTTTTAAATTTTTTCATTTGAGTAAGTTTAAAAATTGAATTTCACCTCCAAGTGTGTTGCTAGGAAAATTTCAGCATCTTTTTTTAACACTAAAACATTATAATCTTTCAATCTATACGGTCAAATGACTCCAAATTTGTACCACATCATCTACAACATGTTCACTACAATATTGTACAGTTAAAATCTTTATAACTTAGTGAAATTTACATCTATATCAGTTCAAAAGCAATGATGTTTTTGAACTCAAGTGAGACTTTAGCGATGAGGGGTTAATTGTTGAATAAATTGGGTCTCAAGGTTAGCTAATGACAATAGTATTGTACACATGCCATTTACCATGCAGCTCCACTTATCATGCATGGCACCATAGTAGGCAATGCCACTTACCGGTCACTTTTAATTTCTAAATGATTTTGACTATGTTTTCATCAAAATTATTTCAAAACTACCATTTTTAGTACAAATACCAAATTTTTGAAGAAAAGAAAAGAAAAAGATCATTTTTAAATACATGTAACCATATGATCTTGTAGTATGCTAGTTTAAAAAGATGTAAAAAAAAATCCGAGAATTCCACTGTGTAGATTGTAGGATATTAACATTTTAAGTGACAAAAAAACATTTTTTGGCCTTGAGAAAATCTAGATAGTTGCACTTTGTAAGGTCACATTTGTATGAAAAAATGGCCAAAATGGCGGGTACTCTTTGAATTCATCTTTCAAGTCAAGTTGGCTACATGTTTGAGAAATTTGAGATCATTTGGAATTGTACAACATATAGAAAAAAAGAGGAAGTACAAAGAGGAAGAGAATGATTCCAAATACTAAATTGTTAACATTTTATTTATGGAATTGAAAAGTGTCAATCCCAATGGTTGAAAATTTTATAATAAAAAACCTTCACTTGATATTTTTTTTAATTTAAAAATATTGAAAATTGAGTTAAATAAAGGACTTTGAAGTTTGTCTTAGAATAGAGATTCAATAATGACCCGCAAACTAAAACTCCTCATAACTTATGATTCATTCATCACAATAGAATGATTCAAAGTTTTCCAAGTATATAGAGATTTAGAGAACCAATTTCAAATTTTACTTTTTCAAAAGAGTGATTTCTTAAGAAATTATTTTTGTTGGCCTAGCTGTTCGTGGAATAATGAAAACACATATCATACAATAACTTTTTAACCATGTAGTCAAAAGTTATGAAAATTGCCGGGCCTTAAAATTACTCCTTGTGCACATGTTTTGTCAAAATTTCAAAAAAAAATTAATAAAAACTCCATTCAAAATGAGCTGCCCAAAATTGCTATGTTGTCAAAAAAACACAATTTGGGCATTTAGGGATTAATCTCGACTGTCAAATCATCTCAAGAAAAATCTTGACCTTATGATGTTTCTCATACGTGACGATAACCTAATCTATTACTGTCAACGCGCATTGATGATGGAGTCTCTGTCTTTGTCAGAGGATGATAAGGCCGCCAACACAAACACAAATCAAGATCCCTCAACATTTTCAATCGCAGTCTCAAACGCATTGTGCTCCTAACAAATGTTGCTCTTAACGTTTTAGCGTCTATAGTTACCAGATCGATTATAAGCTAGCTGTGTTGGACCTAAACAAGGCTGCCGACACTTTGCATGTTGGTACTTGACCTGTCGAGTCCTTCGCAGTGTTCATAGAAAGACGATTATGTGTTCATTGAGGACTCCTTGATTTGTCCTTGAATTCGGAGATGAGACGCTGTGAAGGATGCTGTATTAGAAACGCGTCTTGCAAGAAGAATTTGCAGTATGATTGCCATTGAAAGCTTCGTTTTTTTTCAAAATTCTTGATAGTTTCCAAAGTAGGATGTGAGAGGATCAATCAAAGCATCGAGGATACCTTGCTTCTTCCTTTGAATTCGGAAATGAGCTGCTGTGACAAATGCTGCGTTAGAAGTGCATTAAGCTGAACAAGAAGGAATTTCAGTTTTTGTGTTTGCTCACGTGATGAAGGATTTGGTTGCTGTAGCTGAAGCAGAAGCAAGGCAAATGACGCGTCTTTGCAGATTGGCAAGGGATGATCTATTTCCCTCCGATGAACGAGTTCCTGAATGGATCCGAGTATCCGACCACTACTTCAGCTCTGGCGATGGCCTAAACCCTAATTCAGGGACCACTGGCTCCTCATCGAAGGGGCGGTCACCTGCTTGGCAAGGATTCTAATGACCCCTTCAAGATTCATGGTGTTATGACCATTTGTGGGAGTAGCACACTATGAGGAAGTGAGTGCATCGTTTCTTTATGGACTACAGCAGGTTTTGCACGAGTTTTGCACGAGTACACTCCTGCTATTTTTATGGTTGCAGAGTCTAGACATTGACTGGTTCGTGTTGCTAGCATGTGAATTAATGTTGAGGAGTATGTGTGAACAAGTCGCTGTGACTGGGTTCAGGGGTATGGGAATGGCACGAACTGCTAATGTGAAGGATGACACCGCAGAGCTCCAGGTACATGTTTCGGCGATATTTTTTGTTCTTGTTTTCTGAGAGATACCACAGTACCCATGAGATCAGAGTGCAGGGTACAAGGAGAGGGGTCGGGTTGGTGTAAGAATTCAAAATATGACTTTGAATTTGTGGATTTAGATGTTTTTGCATATTTCGGAGGGAAAATGTGATGAGTGTAGTTTTGTTGTTTGTGTTTGAATTTAGTCTTCTCTACTATGTGAGACCCCCGAGAGACCCCCAAGGATCTCAACAAGTGGAAGCTCCTAAGCCTATAGTTGAATATGCAAGACCTAGTGTAGGAAAAAACAAACCAATACAGGTAAACCTAGCAAAGGGCAATGGATAGAAGAAGTGATGTAGAAGGTCAACTACCATCAAATTGGGAAAACTATCAATGGACAGAAGAGGTGATGTAGAAGGTCATAAACACTATCAATTTAAGAAAACTAACAATTAAAAAGGAATTTAAAACTTTTTCAATCCTTACATCATTCATTTTAGACTAAATGTATGGAAAGACTAAGAAGAAGAGACATGGTTTTAATCCCTACTTGACTAAGGGTGAAGAGAGTTAAAAACATGGTGCTTCACAATACGAGAAAGAGCTAATTCTTTGTGACCTAGCCTATCTTAGAAAATACAATCTGAAATATTGTGAGATGCTATCCAAGGCAACATCCATTCAAAAATGGTTGTCTTGGGCAAAGATGGTGGAAATGCTTCCAATCAAGATATCCAAAAGTAGTGTTAAGAATTGGAGAAGGTTGGAATTGAAGAAGTGTATGGGCTTAAAACAAAATTATATGCTAACAATTTGACCTTGGTGATTACTTTTTAGTGATACAAAGCTTCTTGTATATAGAACATAAAAAAACTCAAGGCTTAAGTGGTGGGTAGAAATAATAGTTTGAAGGTTGTGGCAAAAAAAGGATCAAGGAATGTAAATGTTCCTATATGTGAAAGTAGATAATGGTCAATTGTTTTGGTATGTATTAGTGCTATTGGTGCTTTCATAACTCATTATTTCATTTTTCAAATAAACATGTCTTCTTCAAGATTATGTGAAACTTTCTGAAATGGGTGCTACAATGATAATGAATGTTCAAGAGAACAAATTTGTCACAAATGAGATACTTTAATTGTGATTGGCTTAATCACAATAGATGGGTTACAAATGAGATACTTTGTGATTAGCTTGATCACTTTAAATAAAAAAATTCTAGACGTGTGAGTAAAGATCACAAGCACCTCCCCATGCCAAATGGCCATTGTGGCTATGTCAGTGTTGTAGTATTTGATACATGCTTCAATATGGGATTAGACATCATTGTGATTCTTTCACATTCATCACATTATATGCATCCTTTGAATGTCTATGTCTTGCTTCAAGCCTTTCAAACAATATCTTTTAGAAGATAAAACAACTATGGCATCACAAAATCCAAATTGGGAAAATAGTGTTATATTGAAACCAATCCTAGCTCAAATGGTTGCAAGTTCTTTGAACCAAGCTCTTAATTCATCTACTACAATAGCAAGTTTTAAAACACCAAGTTTTTATTAGAAAGATTCTTTGAGTAGATGCTATTTAAAAAAATATTTTTTCATATTTTTAAAAATTGTGCATAGATGTCTATTAATGGTTGAGATGGAATTTAATGGATAATAGGCATCTTCCATGTATATCCAATAACAATGGATACATACTATGGGCCAAGTATACCTCAATCATTTGAATAGTCTATATTTGCCTTCACATGTGAAAGATGAAGAAGTGCACCAAATAATTTCAAGTGAAGCTAAAGAGTTTTTTTTTATGTTTCTTTGAAATGATTGTATGTGAATTTGAATTAACATGTCTTTTGGTGTTAACTTGTTTGTTTGGTTAGTTGAGGAAAGTGAATTCGAAACTTTGAAATGTACCATTTCAAATACGCAAGCAAATGCCAAGCATATGTAATTATAAAACAAACAATATTGATGCTTCAAGGGAGATCAATTTTTTCCTCAATTGTTAAAGATATGTAAACTAAAAACATTGTACAGATTTTTGTGAGTATTTCTATATTTTCTATAGATTATTCATGACTCATTATTTTTATTTTTTTGGAATGTACCAATCCGAATGCAATGGCATGGAAAGTGGAGTTGAAGCTCTATCCAACATACTCAAAGTTCCTTCTTTTCCTAACTCTTCAAGGAAACCAAAAAACTGGAAAAAATTAAATCCTCATAAAAAAATGCCTCATGTAAGAAGAATTCACCCAACAGAAGTTGAAAGCTAACAAAGAAGAAGACAAGTTCAATGAGAAAGAAAGAAAAAGAGAACATGATAAAGCGTGCAAAATCTAAAAGGGAATCAAAAATGCAAGTCAAAGTTGAAAAAAGAAATTAACTTTTGAAGCACAAAAAGAATAAATTGTTAGAGCCTTCTTCACTTCTTGTAAAACAATAAGTTGCATTTATTGCTCCTTTCGTGAAGCTTGTGATGCACGGTTAGTAGTTTAGATGATGATCATAGAGGAATATATACTTGTCAAAATTAAATTCTAAAAAGGTTGCAACTTTTGATTTGAAGATGCCATTTCATTTCCTTACAATAATCATCCATCCATTCACTAGTGATAGTTTCAAGAAAAAATTAGTAAACATAATGTACCCACTTTTTGTAATATGCTACTAAATACAAATGTGCATGGTAAGTGTCATGCATATGATAATTGAAGCTTCACCGGATGGAACTATTTCTAACATGCATGTATACTTATAACTCAAAAACAATGATCAAGGAGAATTGGTAGGTAGCATGTTGTAAATTGATGGAAATGGGAAAAAGAATTTGGTTGAATTTTGAAACTATTGACATGATAAATAGTGGATAAAATTTTGGAGGAAATTTCTAATTCTAATATACATGGAGATAATAATTGGAGTAGGTATGTACAAAACAATTGCACATGGGAATAAGAGGATAATAGCAGGTGCAGCTCATGAATATTGCAAAGAGCGATAGACTGTAACATGTTTATGTTTCATTTAATTAATTTCGTCCGAAATTAGTCAAAATGATGATGTCAATTAAATTGATGTATTTCTAGATGAAAAATCAGATCCATTCTAGTTATAGAGTTTTGAGCTCAAGACAAGTCATTTTAAGACCTCATTAACCATGTAAGGCTACCGTGGACATTAAGTGTTTGATGGATGATAGAGAATTCTTCAGTATAGGACAAAAGTGTGACTATTCATTCTCCAAGTTTTGTTGTGAAAAGGGAACATCTTCTACAATAGTTTTACTTCCAATGAATATTTTTCCAATTTTTAAGTTATTGATTCCCACGATATTAAAAAATGATGTTTTGAGTGGAAGCCAACCCATCTTTATAGGATTAAAGACTTGGAATGAACTACCAATGAATGCAACATTTTGAAGTTTTCATCCATCTAATATTCTAATTCTTTGTAGATTCATTTGTTACTTATTTACCATTGGTAGTATCTAAATTTTTAAGACTTACTGTGTAAATACTCTAAACTAGAGCACAACCCACTGCAATAGAATGATTATACAATATAATGAAAAATGAAAAATGATCTATATATTTAATCAATGCTTCATATCACAAACACAACTCAATTTTACACATATATTTGTGACAATTCAAAATTTCAGAAAACTTACATCTCTATAAATAAATATAATACAAGTAACCTAATTCAAATATTATGAGCCATAACAACATTTGCACGATAGAAAAAATTTAGACTACAAATGCTTTGCAATTCAAGTTTCCAACAACAATTCTGTAGTGTGTCTTTCTCATATTTGTTGATCATAATATAAATGCAAATGCAAATGATCAAATTTCACCAAAAGCATTAATTTTAAGAAGAAAAAAATGATTTTTTTATTTTCTGCAAATGCTCTAATATTTGATACATGCTAAACCATAATGTTGAGAAGTATCCATTTTGAACATGGCTTAAATAGTTCAAAGACTAAATCTCACCTTTCCAAATTTGTAATACTTCCTTATAGTAGACAACACTTTTTGTCACAAATCAAAATTCACATTTGGACATTTTGTGAGTGGTACTATATATGCACTTCAAATTTTTCCTCTCACTCACTCTGGACTAGCCATATACAATTGACTATAGTTGTTGAAGTAGAATATCAACAAAATTGAGTGATTGACCTTGAACTTTGTTTTTAGCCGGAACAATGTTGGAGCTATTAGAAATTGGTACTGGTGAAATGATAATGAACAATCAGATTTTGTAGAAATTAGTGATATCCTTGGAATCAAACCTCAACTTCTTTTGTGGTCACTAATAGCAATTTTAGCATCAATTACAGAACCTTGGGTGCCATGACAAATTAATTGAGTTCCATTATATAGCCCTCCATTAGGTTTTCATATTCTTAATAAAATGATTGGAAGTCCAAATTTGACAATCAGCTTGTAAGGTGGTATCTTCTAAGTGCCAATGAATTCAAAAATTCAACTGGATGTAAAGTTGTACTAGGGTCATCTTCTATGGGAATTGAATTTATTGGAAAGTGTTCAACATGAATTCCTAGTAATAATACACATGTAAAGGTATTGAGTTGATCCACTATCTTATTTGTAAGGGCTAATATTGCCCCCTCTATCATATACTCTACATCATTGAAGTTGTTCAAAAAATTTGGATACACTTCACAAAATAACCTTTTGATAGTTGTGTTTATGCATTCATTTGGTGGTTTATAAATTAAAGATGGAAATACAATAGCATCAAACTATTGGCAACTTAGATCATCAATTAAATGGAATCCAAGCTCAAGTACAATTCAAAGTTCAAATACCTAGTCAACTTACAAATGCATATTTATTCAAATTTTAAAGTAATATTATATAATAATAGTGCAACAACTAATTTAGTAACTAGTTTATTACAATCTCTATTATCATGGTACAACTTAATCTAACGATACACAAAAATGCTTTTTCATAAAAATCCTGTTTTTTAGATACTTGAATTTTCTCATTTAATGAGTCAAATTAACATGAATTTAGTCATTATAGCACTAATTTGAGTATGGAGGAAGTAATTGTCCTTCTTCCAATTCCAATAAATTTTTTACAAATGATTCTTGCTCATTTGCATCATGTCCTTCAAGAAATAAGCCATACAACTCACATACTAATTGTCAATTGCATAACCTTGATGTATTGCTATTTATTGGATTGTGATAGTCATGCTAATACAATATCCCTTCTTCTACTTTACTTCATTGTTGATTGGCAAAGTTGCTTGTGTGTAAGCTTGTGAGTGAGATTTTTTTTGGAAAAAATGGATGATGGACCTATGTCTATAGGTTTATGTAATTTTGATTTTTCAAAATATGAGTTCATTTTGCCAAAATTTAAGTCACTTACAAACCTTTATTAAATATCTTTATTGCAACAACCTATTGTACTCAAATTTCATACAAATTGTGCAATGAAGAAGTGTAAAGGAAAATAAATCATGCCCAAGATGTAGCTATAAAATGCACAAATCCAATCATAAAGAAAATCAACATATAAAATTCAATTCACAAGATATATCAATCTCATGAGTTAGTTGTAGTAGACTTGGTGGCAAAAGTCTTGGTGATAGATAAATCTAAAGTTTCTCTATCCTCGGATGTTGATCCATCTATAAAATCTAAAATATTCAAAATATAAATAACTCTACAACATTTTGGTTTAGAGCAACCAAAATCAATAAGGTCAATGCCATTTGCTCAATATATACAAAAAGGTCAAAAGACTTCTTTGGGCCTATTTAAGAGAAGACTTTGTTCTTTGTCAATGCAGATGTCGACATCAATTCTTCATGGCTGCAAATACAAATGATACAATATTAGACTCATTAAACATTAAAATCAACACACACACAAAAATGTTGTAAAATAGTTTGTAAAAAGTTTTTTCAAATTTTGTAAAAAATTAAGAAATCTATAAACTCACTTACTAAATCTTTTCTTCTGATCAAACTTCTAAGGCACTCCAATCATAGCATTTGGATTTTGTGAGACTACAACTCCTAAAGGCAAATTTGTAATTGCAATTGTCATCATAGTTGGAGTGGTCATCTTCATAGGTAGAAAGAGGGTGTTGAAAACTTCAAGCATTTTCTTGCAAGGCCACAATGCAACGCCTCATGCTCAACATGTTGTAATTGATGCAATTGTAAGAAAAAATATCCAATTTATTACTTGATTGATTCCTTGTACAAATTCAAATTTGAATACACAATTACTAAATTATAAAATTATAAAAATGAGGTAATATAATTCCAAGTAGAGTTCAAAGGCAACATTCAAAAACAAGTCATTGCAAAAAACTATTATCCTTTTTTTTTTTTGTCTCTTTGGCCTTGAACAAGTGATTTTGGGCTCATAACTTTTGTGTTGTATGTTTGTTTTTTACAAAATTTGAAATAAAGTACACATAGTAGTTACAAACATTTAGTAATTTTCTCCTATGTTTTTAAAATTCATTTACTACCTTAAAACTATTTCCAATTGGATGTGTACCTCAGTACCTTAGCCACTTTAGGATTTTAAAACATTATTTCTGATCCAAAAATAAAAATTTGAAAGTCAAAATTAAAATATAATAAGTTACACTAAATTTACATAAAGTTATGATGAGATTTTTTTAAATAGCAAATTGTCCACCTTCCACATGTACTCAAAGTGCACTACCTTGGTACACATGCAAACAACACAATTTTTATTTTCCAATGATGCAATTGGTTGAGAAAAAACATCTTTGAGTTAGGAATTTTTTTTTCAAATTTAAATAATTTAACTATTTTCTAAAACTCCATTCTAAAGTATTTATTTTCTTACATTTTCCATTATTCTTTTGTTGTATATAATTTTATAGATAAAATTTTCAAGGCTTGAAATTTCACATTCATATTTTTTTAATCGCTTTATGAATTTATCCATATTTTATAATATTTAAAAAATATTGTTCCAAAAGTCTGAGTACTTCAATATTGAGGCTATTTTGAGCCAAAAATAGTAGGTATTTTCTGCAAATGTTGATACGAGATGCATGTATGTTTTCAAATTTAGTTTTTTTTTGTTTTCCATATGTATTGATTTAGATTGTTTGCATTGTTTGAATATTTTAATGGATTAATCGTATTTTTTGTACCTCTCTATTACATTGTTTCTTTATGAGCAAGCTATTAACATTTTCTGAACTTTGATGATCTTACAAAATATTCTTTGAGCGTGAAGAATTGGAAAAAACTTAGATGTCCCTAGGGATCATACACATTTTTTTAAAAGAAAATTAGACATTTGTTAATTTGTAGTAAAATTTAATCAATAGAGGGCAATCAAAGGTGGAAACCTATATCAAGATATTGAAATAGAGTAATTTAGAGCAAAATGAGATCTTTTTGACACTTAAGGGAGATTATTGAAATGAAGAGATATAGTATCATTGTTAGGGAACAATGTGTAGAGATAAAAAAAAGTTGGTGGTTGTCATTGTGACTCAAGTGAATACTTCATATGGCAATGGCTAACAACTTTTATTTAGACACTTGTGCCTTATAGCTATCCCTTGTGTGTTTAACAATAGAAGTTATCCATACTATGATATTCTAATTACTTTATGCAAATATGTAAGCATGTGAATTTGTTCAATAAACAATTTTTTTGGTTTTATGTGTGAATGGAGATCAAATTAGACTTGGTTATAGAAACTTATGGTGATAGGTGATCAATTGTTATTGATTTTTAGTATTGCTATGGAATTCCAGGAAGTGCAAGAATTTTTAGTTATTAACGATTTAATCGAGTTTGATTTGAAGGGATACCTCGGCCGGCATTATATGGCTTGTAGCTCTTCTTCTTCATTCACTTCTCACTGTTGTGTTTAGTCGTATGTGTGTATGTGTTTGTGTGTGTGTTTCAGTTGAACTGTGGTTCAGTATTTTTGTAATAAAGCTTTAAGCATATATTCGATAATTGTGTATAAGTCCCAGTGATTGGGCATAGTTGATTGCTGTTGTAATTTCTTGTGAAGAAGAATTTGTATGCTTGAGTGCTTAAAGCTGTTGTCGTTGCCGTTGTAAATTAACTTTGATTTTATAAAGTATAATTGTGGAATTGCTTAAGCATTGTGTGAATTTATTAAAGCTTGAAGCAAATCAAATGAGTAGAAGCTGAGTTGTAGCTTTAAGCAGTCTGATGCGATGTCTTGGCTAATTGATGGAGTCAGTATGGGAGTGCTTAAGCGTATGATGTTACGGTGCAGTGATGGCCGCTTAAGCGATGTACCTTGTGTTTACTGATTGGAAGTCCGCTTCAAGCGTATAGACTGAATTACATTATGGCTTAAAGCTGAGTGTTGTATAATGATTAATGTGTAGTTACTTTAAGCTAATCAAAGAGAGATATATGCTTAAGCAACTGTAGGAGACTATCGTTGAGAAACTGCTTTGAAGCATTTGTAATGAAATATATAAAGCTTAAAGCTGTGAGAGAATGTTACAGTACACTGACTAGTTGAGGGAGTGTACAGTTAACTGTGGTATTAGAAAGGCTTAAATCACTTTAAATAGAAGGATGCTATAAGTAAAGTATTGAGACACTGAAGTGTGACGAATTATTATACTAACTTGTGGTTTGATGAATGATGAGTGACGCTATAAGCGGATATTGTGAGCCTACGCTTTAAGCGAATGCAACAAGGAATTGAAGATTTGTTTGCTTAAAGCTATATGTTAATGTTTTCCTTTGCTTAAGCGTGCTTCTTGTTTGAACCAACACACTAGGATAAGACTGAGACTTCATACTTGTATTGTGCATCCATGTGTGTTGGACAGAAATTAGTTATTGGATAATTGAGTGATCCCAATTCCTAGAAACAATGGGTTATGTTAATGTTATTTCCCTTTAGAATTGACATTGAACGATTAGTCTTATTAATACAAGTGACTCTAGTCACACTACGTTAGACTATTTGATCATTCTTTGAAGATTGAACCTCTATACTATAGTTCTGGGTGTTCTGTGAAGTAGGCAAAATGTGAACTACAAAATACATCTATCACATTTTTTGTGCATGAGCACTTGCCAAAGTAGACAATAGTTGTACCATATGTTAAAAGTTTTTTTGCCCACATTAGTAATACAACTTTGGCTTTGAAGGAGTATACACAAGATTTAAAGATGAAAATGTGTGGTTGGAATTACTAGAGAAGCTAAAAGAATTAAAGCAATCATTGAAAGATGATGGTAGTCTTCATATACTTAATTGAAAGTCTCAACCTTATTTGTCATGCTTACTATTATATTGCTCCTCATCTATTTTGCTCATATCCCTTTAATTTCCTTTGAGAAGGACATTGAGGTTTTAAGAAAACAAAAATGTAGTGTTTATGCCCTTGTGATCATTGACTTAGATTAATTTTTTATAAACTTTCTCAGCCTGTAAACGATTGCTAATTAATTAGTAATTTAGTAGTTTGTAATGAACACATGGTACTTATTGTTTATAATAGGGTGATTATTGTTACTCTAAAATTGCTAATTGCTTATTTTAAAAGGTTGTTGTTTGTTACTTATCACTTATTATTCCATATTGCTTGAACATTGCTTGTTGCTTGTTGTATATTGTCTTACATTGCTTGCAACTTATTGCTTCTTGTGATCTTGTGCCATGTTGCTTATGGTTTATTCATCAACTTCTTCCTTTGCAAGCAATGATTCATTCATGTGTGAAGCATTTTGATTGGGAATAATCTAAATCTATACAAAAAATTGTGATCTTGTGAGTGGACCACTAAGCACAACTACAACATAGGTATGTATGTTGCCTACCTTTGATAGTAACACTCATTTTCAAGATAAAGATACTACTGATTTAGATCTTGCAATTTTGAACTTATAATTACAAAAAATAGATTCCTTTGTGAAGACAAATAAAGTGAAACATCTCGCAATTCAAATTCAAAACATTAGTGTGAAGCTACTAAATGTTTTTGTACAAACCAAAATTATAGTGATAGAGCTAAAGCATGAAGTGGCCAATGTAAACTCTCCACAAGTTGATATGAATTTAGATACACATATTCTTTTTAGCAAGTTTTATAATAAGACTACCTATAGAAACTCCAATGGTAGTAGAAGGAGAGCAATTTAGTAAGTTTACTCACAAATTCATTGATTCTAGAAGTTCTTGGAGCCAAAGCTTACTTTTGTTTTTTCAAATTATTGTACAAGCTTAATGCTATAGTTGGTTGACTTTACATGTCATACTTTCATTATGTAGAGAAATCAAAACCTAGTAGTGAGTCTCAATTTTTCGACATTCCTATATATATATATATATATATATATATATATATATATATATATATGCACTTGAAAGGACTAGTTGATCTTCCATTTGACAATGTGGAAGGGAAGAAAAATGTGGTATTAAATACTATAAGAAATTATAAAAGAAAACATACATATGGCAAGTGATATAGGTTCTAACATAGAATCAGATGTTGAAGAAAGAAGAGAGTGTAGGCTTTCAATTCAACCATTGGTAAGGTAAGGCCAAAGTATAGAAGACCAAAAAAAAGGGCAAGTGAGCATCTTTTGTAGTTCCATCTATGTCTGTAGACAAAGTTTCTACGTGAGCCATTGTTACAAGAAAAAAATAATAAAGATGAATTTATTATGATTAAAGCACTTTGTCCTATGACTTACCTTATAGAAGTCTTTTTTTTGTAATTTACTTGTAACTACTTTTGGTCAATTTGTTCAAATCAAATAGAAGAACACTATCTTTCATCAATTCGTATACAAGCTTTGAAGAACAACCTAAACTTTTCCAATCCCCAAAGATTCTATTGTTGAGTCTTGAGGTAGAGTTAAAAAGGATGTTAATTTCAAGAAAAATTTGCATATTTGCTTCGTTTGAGTGGTAGTCTTAAGAGCTAAGGAGAGTCTTTAAGAATTCAAGAATTGTTGATGGTGATGGTGTTATTGATGCAAGTTGAATTTTCATTTTCTTTGCTAGAGTTTGTGTTGAAACTTTGTATTCTATATATATTTTCATATTGTCATTATTGTGTAGTTTGGGTTTAGGATTACTTGAATTTGCATGATGTTTGGATCTACATTTCATTTCTTCATCTCTATATTGTATGAATTCCTAGCATGCAAGCAACCAAGTTGAGAACAACAAAAACTTTAGTGTATTCAAACTATCTTTCAAAATTGAAAAGAACTTACAAACAAAAACCAATTTGTAGGGTGTGAGCCACTCCTAAAACATCAGTTGGAACCATATAAGGTTTGGAGGGGCCTAGTAGCAACTATATTTTTAATCAAAAAATATATTTTCAAATTTTTCTTTTGAATTTTTGATTTTTTTAAACCAAAAATGAAGGTCCAATCTAAGTAGATTAGAAAAATCATCTTTTTTAGAAACAAAAATTTGAAATTGGTTCTTTTAATTTATATACTTGAAAAGTTTTGAATCATTCCATTTTGATTAATGAGATAAAAGTTATGAGGAATTTAAGTTTGCAAGTAGTTATGGTGCGTTTTCAAAGACTTCGTACATACCTGCAAACTAAAACTCTTCTTAACTTTCATCTCATTAATCAAAATGGAATGATCCAAAGCTTTTCAAGTATATATAAATCCAAAGAATCTATTTCAAATTTTTATTTCTAAAAAAAGTGATTTAAAAAAAAGCTTTTTGAATTGCTGCAGTTTCCTGTTGAGCAATGAAAATTACATATCATGCAATAACAATTTATCCATATAGTCAAATGTTATGGAAATTATTGGTCTTTAAAGCTACTCTTTGGACATATATTGTTGAAATTTTCAAAGGAATTTTTTTTTTAATTCTATTTGTAGTGACTTGCCCAAAATTGTTATATTGCCCAAAACGCAGTTTGGTCCTTTAGGGGTTAATCCATTTTATTTTGTTGGTATTAATCTTGATAGAAAACCACTTGAAATCCAATGCATTTAGCTACAACATCCCCAAAATGAAATGGTTTAAAATGTATTATTTTTCATTCCTCCATTAAAAAGACCAGTGATTGTATTCATTCTAAGATTGGGTTTTTCTTGTCCTTGATTTTATTTACACTAATTTATATCTAATTTTTGGTAAATCAAGAGATTTTCTAATACCCTATTTTATATATAATGAGGTTTCGAGAATGAAATCTAGGCTGATAAATGATGGTGGTTCTGTAGGAGTTCATGAATACCTTTTTTGTGTGCAGCTGATGACATCAGCATCATGTGTCTGTATTTTCACTTACTGCTACTTGCTTGGATGGGCCAGTAAATTACAGTCCCAGTCGTATCATACAAGTAATGGTACGTCCTTGACCAAATTGCAAAGCATCTACTCATATATTTTTTAAGCCATTTTTCGGGCAGAAAATGAGAATGAGGACCAGGTAAGTTGAAGGTTGTGAACAGAGATTGCTTGGGTTGCTTCTTCTTAGCAAACAGGGATCCCACCCTGGTGACTTTCTGGGACGTTGTAGCCTCATCAAGCAGAGACCTGCTTTGTGGTTCCTGTTTTGATGAGCTCAGTCAGTGAGGCAGTCTCTTGGTTGATTGTGGAGCAAGCATCTAGTCTTTCTTCTTCTGTGCTGTTGCTGTTGCCGTTGAAGTTCCTGTGAAGGATGCATTAGCCACATTGCATGTGGGAGCTCCCAAAAAATTCAAAAAAAAATCTCAAATGCAGTTTTCAGTCAACAAGAGCAGCCAAGCAATCCCACTCCCTCAATTGAAACTGTGATGTGGGAGTTAGGATGGAACATGCTGCAGTTGCCCAACTTTGAATGATTTAATAATTGTGTTGCAAGTGTCATGGAACACCATTGAGCAGGTGCTTGCTAGTCATGTGCATATTATCCAAGGTCCAAACTTATGCTTTTGGGACTTGGAATCATATGTTAACCCCTAAGGTTTCTTGACTATGTTTTCATGAAAACTCCTCCAAAACTGCCATTTCTTGTACAAGTTTCAAATTAAAAAATAAATAAATAAATAAAATTGGACACATGTAACTGTAGGATCTTGTATTAAACTGGCTCGAAAAGATGTGGAAAAAATTTCAGAAATTTACACTATATAGATTGCAAGATATTAGTATGTAAAGTGATAATAATCATTTTTTAATCTCTATGAAAAAACCAAGTAGTTGCACTTCACAAGGTCACATTTGTATGAATAAAAGTTCAAAATAGTTGTACTTCTTTGGATTCATTCTTCAAGTCATGTTGGATACATGCTTGAAATTGTTTAGATCATTTGAAATTGTACAACATATAGGAAAAAAATGATAAGTAGAAAGATGTAGAGAATGATTCAAAATACTAAATTGTTAATAATTTATTTATGAAATTGAAAAATGACAATCCTAATGGTTGTAATGTTGTAATAAACAATCTTCATCCTATGATTTTATTTTTTTCAAAAATATTGAAAATTGAATCCAATAAAAGACTTAAAAGTTTATTTTGGTGTAGAGAATCCATAACTGCTTGCAAACTAAAACACCTAAATTTTTTTGATTCATTGATCAAAATGGAATGGTTTAAAGCTTTTAATGTATATCTAAATTTAGAAAATCAATTTCAAATTTGAGTTTTTGAAAAGAATGATTTTTTCAAATCTATCAAAACTGCCCAAGTTGAGAAACAAAATATATATTAGGCTATAATTTTTAATTCATATTTTCAAATATCTTCAAATTTTGTGCACATGAAAGATATTCCTTGTCCACACCTTCCATTAAAATTTGGGCCAAAAATGTAGAAATGTCTAGTCATGCACACCTGCCCAAAAATTTCTATGTTGCCAAAAAACGCAACTTGGTCCCGCTTTAGAGGTTAAAGTAACTACACCTAGAATGGATTACTCCTCAAAATCAACCCTTTTTTTTTAAGGAAAAATAAATAGGGAGGATTCCCAAAATGGTGTGCATGACAATGACAAATGTTATTTGAATGCACTTTGTGTAGTTTTGACTTCTCTTTACTATCATTTCTTCATGTACATCAAATTTATTTTGGCATCACCTATATGACACTTTTAGCACTCTACACCTTGAATCTCTAAAAATTTGTAACTAATTCACCATTCATCTACAAATTATGGAACCACTTGCAATTTGATTCATAGTCCTTTAGCAATGTGCAAAAAATGTTATTCATTTTCTACAACATATTTGTTATGCCAAAGAGCTTATTCAGTTCATTTTAGGTGTAATTAGCATATGCATGTTGGAAATGTTGTTGAAAAATTTGTTTCACACAGACAAGAGTTTGACATTACAAAATCAATAGCTTCCCTATGACAACTGTAGAAATAGGCTCGACATGGTAAATGGGCAGGTGGTGTATGTGGAAGTGTCCTACGGTAGGCACACCACATGGTAAAAATAAACTAGGCATGCCAGATTTTGTTGATTGCACAAACAAATAGTGCACCTCTGATGCACAATAAATAGTTCTAATTCTAATACCTAAGAATTAAAATCTTCCAATAAATGAGAAACACTAATATCATTTGACAATGTACTAGTAAGAAATCTTTTATTGGCAATGTAATTAAATTGTGTCCTTAGCATTTTGTGAGAAGCTAGGGTGGAAAGGTTGTTTTTACAAAGAAATTCATTATATCTCATGAATCCTCAAAGGGTACAAGATAATTTGAAGATGAAAATTTGACTTTTCATTGTCAAAATTTAGGAATTGTGTGCAAAGTAGAATTTCAGACCTCATTTGAACATAGTAGCATAACTTTTTTTGAAACCTTGAAATTAAGAAAAGTTGAAAAATGAAGATAACTTTCATTTTTAAAAATCCATTTGATATTTAGAACCTCCACTAAAAAGTTATGGACAAAATTCATAGAGGATATTTTTGAAAATGTCAAAAAAATTCCCTTCCAACCCCTTTCAAATTTGTCAATTACTTTTTAATGGAGAATTGAAATATCAAATGGATTTTTGTAGATGAAAGTTATCTTCATTTCCCAACTTTTCTTAATTCAAGGTTTTGGAATAAAGTTAGGCTACTATGCTTGAATGAGGTCTAAAACTCTACTTCACACACAATTCTTATTTTTGATTTAATTATGAGTGGTTGAGATGATTTTACGTATACCATATGGGTTATTCTAACTGCTACCACCTCATATGCATATAAAGAGATTCAAAATAAAATGTGATTGCTTATAAAGCTTCATTAGGCAAATTTCCAAGAATTGAAATTTAATTTTTATAGTTGAAATTTTGATTAACAAAATTACCTCACTTAATGCTTATCCCACTTGGCACATCTGTTGTAAAGCACAGGTAGAACAATAAGGCTCCACTCTCCCAAATCACACACCGAACAAACTTTTGGTGTGCCTGCTTGGCAAGTCTGCTGTGGCGATGCTTTGAGGCACCCCCACGATGGATGCACCAAACACAGGCACTAAGAGCAGGTTTGGCGAGCAGGTTTGAAGGCCGCGGCCTCCCTGCTCCTCCTCTGCCCCATGGCGGTCATGCCTAGGAGGGGCATCAAGTGGGAGAATGAAGTGAGGTAACTTAATCTCCCCTGGAAAACAAAATCAAAGAAAATTAGCTTTCAATTCATTCAAATTAATTAATTTGACACCCACCTTTGACATAGATTTGGGAGGATTTTCAACATATTTAGAATTTACTTTTGAAAAGAGAAGTTGCTTATATACACATGGGATGGTAGGAAGTAAAACAATCCAAGTGGGGTAGGTAAAATAAAATTTGTAGTAGCTTGATTGCTTTATAGTTAGGAATTGTGTTTGAGCTAAAATTTCATACCTCATTTAGACATAGTAGAATGACTTTTTCTAAGAATTTTTTACTAAAAAAAGTTGGAGAAATTAAGACACATTTCATCTCCAAAAATCCATTTGAGATTTTGACCTTCCAATCAAAAGTTATGGACAAATTTCAAGGAAGATGTTTGAAAATTAAAAAAAAATCCCTTCCAGCTCCTCTCTCAAATTTATCCATAACTTTTGATTAAAGGCTCTAAATCTTAAACAGATTTTTGAAGATGAAATTCACCTCAATTTTCCAAATTTTTAGGAAAAAATTATTCTACTATGCATAAATTAGGTCCAAAATTCTACTTCAAACTCGATTCCTAAGTTTTTACAATGAATGGTCAAGCTCTCCTATTCAAATTATCCCAAACACTTTGAATTCGTGATGGACGATGAATTTTGTTATAAAAATAATCTTCCCACCCTAACATTAGTACTAAAAGTCAACAATGTAATTCCTACATTTTGTCCACAAAATTTGATTCGATGACAAATATCAACTTCAAGAATGGCATTAGTGTTTATTAGTCAATTGGTAGGTTTATGCACCTAGAATCATAGATTGAGCTAGATATAGGTGCCTAACTTTAAGTCAATTGATGGGTTTCATTAGGAAAAATCTGAGCCCTATGGAGGGCCGTTAAGAAATCTGTTTTTGGCACTCTGCAATGCAATTACAGGAAAATAAAAAAATATTAAAAAAGTATGAAAACCTGATGTGGCATAAGTAGTGCCACATTAGTAAGTTTCAGTAAAAAATAAAAAACTGAGGAATTTCCTCTTTAATCGCACCAGGGTAATTGCAGGCAATTTCAAACTGGCAGACCTCCCAAGGCTTTAAATTTTTTGTAATGGTACTTTAAATTCTAGTTTGAAAGACAATCAGACCACTTAGCCTGGCACATTGAAGACTCACCATTTGGCCTAGTGGTCTTCAAATCTTTTTACAATAAAACTTTGAAGATGAATAGTTGCACTTTTGTCTTATATAGGAGAATTCTTTGTCATCCAACAAACACTTAGTGTCCACGGTAGTGTTATAGGGTTAAAGGAGACAACCCATTTCCTGCCACTTATGCAATTTTGAATATCTTATGAGCTGTTTTCTTGAGTATAATTTTTTTTCCATGTACAGAAATAGAGTTAAGAAAGATTTCACATTTTTTCAGAATTTAATTTTTCAAAACATCATTCTTGTAAATTTTTTAGTTGCAGATTCCATTCAACCTATTCTTGTCATATAGACTCTCCCAGTTTCCAACCACTGGTTGGTTGCAAAATCAACCAAGAGTGTAGTCAATTATTATGTGCCACAATTGCATTGGAAATCGTGCCACAATTAATCTCCTACTTTCTCCTGTTGATTGGAAAGAGTGTGGCCTATTGTACAAAAATGGGTCCATGATCAGAAATGGTCGTCTCCCTTAGTTACAGTGATTTGCAAGTCCAGGCAGCTTGGTCTTCTTGTTAGAAAAGCAATTCTACCATTGGGTGTTTAGGTGTAATGGGCCACATGGCCATGTTTTGAAGGTCCTTGATCCTCTTTTTTGTGCACAACCAATGACATCAGCACCCACTGACTTCTTTGGGTGCTCAAAGAAAATGGAAGTGGTTTGTCTATAACTTAGGTCCACCCATGCTTGACTAATTTAGTCCCATCACACTTTAACCTTGAAAGGATGAAGGATGAAGGGGTGATCTTTGAAATTATCCCTTTTCATCACCGCATGAATCATTGACTTCAAATATTGCAAAAATACTTATTTGGAAGTCAAATTACTATAGAAGACTTCCCCTTTTGACAATAAGATTTTGAAGATGAATAGTTGAACTTCTGTCCTACTAGAAGAATTCAATGTCATCCATAGTATGCCAAACAACGTTGAAGAGTTAAAAAATCATAGAAGTTTCATTTCTTGTCAAAATTGTCTTTATTCTACTTGCAAATAGAGCTACTTAATTGTAAAGTGAGTGCAATGAGGGACCAAGACTAGGAGTTTGAGGAAAACACACGATAAAACTCATGGAAGCATCCAAACTAACCAAACTTGATCCAATGGAATCAACTACTATTGTGTTTCTTTTGTACTAAGTTATTCTTAGTCAAACATTCCTCTCACACCCCTTCTATAAACTAGGGTTCACTTTACAATTAATGACTTCTCTCCAACTTCTCAATCTTTAGAAAATACATTAGTTGATAAATAACTTCTCTAACATAACAAGAAATCTACTTGGTAATAAGTTAGGCATGTTTACCTTAGTAGGGAGTGAGGGTGTATGCTGCAAACAATGCAAAGTTTCATTATTTTTTTACTATTTTTCTACTACACAATAAGCATAATAACCCACACTAAATGTGGTCAGTGGGTTGGGTATTTCTAAGACTACTTCTGTTTACTTGCATCATCTTAGCAACAGTCGCACCCTGATGGTTTTCTGGGACAGAGCGGCCTATAAAACAGTGACTCCCTTCGTTGTTTTCATGAGCCAGTCTATTAGCAAGAGTGCACACAGCAAGGCCAATTCCCTGTGAGGTATTGTACCAGTCCAGTCCCTTGGTTGATCATGGAGCAAGCACCGTCTCTCATCTCTGGTGCTGCTGAAGATGCATCTGCTGTTGAAGTTCCTGCGAAGGATGCTGGTGTGCCCAATTTGAATGGTAAGTTAATCCTCCAAGCCTTCAACAAGCCCTTGTTTTTAAGGCAAGAGTTCAGCCAAATGACAAATTTTCAGTGCATTCTGCAGTTTCATTTTCCATGGCAGTGCATGTTTTGTGCATCAGGAGGACTGTGCAATGCCCTCCCAGTAGACTGCTGAAAGGGGAAGAAGGGGGAAACCGTCATTCTGGAAGAGGGCACTGCACTGAGTGTTTCTTGCACTGGGATTTCGCTGGGTATTTTTCCCGATTCCTCACTTGTGTGTGGTTGCAACTAAAGCGCAAATGCAGGCTTTGTGAAACAGCTTTGAATAGTTTCTACTTGGCCTTTGAAATTTGTTATGCACTGCTGAATAGATTGTGTGTCAACAGTTCCAGTCCAAGCTCACATAGCAAACTGTTTGACATCAGTATGTAGACTTACAACACAGAGTCAATGAAAGGGAGGATCAGCAGTATAATTGTGAGTGTATTGTGAACTCATGAAAATGTGAGAAGTACTGGTATCCAATCTTTCACTAAAGAACATGGGATTAATCACTCCTCTTGTTCTGAATCGATTTTGAAGATTTAAATTTTGAATTTGGCTTGCTCACAGATGAAGACTGTGGAGCTCATGGATTCAATTTCAGCAACCAAACCTACTTCCATAGTGGATGATCAACTCCCTTCCTTGCTCTCTATGGTCATTGATGGTCTCCCGCCTCAGCAGCAATCCAAGTACACACGTGAGGCTAAAAAACACTTGCAACAATATGTCATGTGCTATCATAAACAAGCTACATGCACCCTAGACTAATCAATGTCAACTATCTTGTAGCAATTTTCATTAGTTATGCAATGCAATTCTTGTTGGATGATCTCTTTTTTATATTCTAGAGTTTCATCGGGACTAGTCCGACATTAGCCAAAGTGCATGTGGAGGCATGTATGTGGAGCCAAAGTGCATGTAAAACAATCAAGAATATCTTGCCCATCTACATGCAATTTTTAGTCAACAAGTGTAGCCTCACAATCCTTGTTCCTTAATTGAAACCATAATGTGGGAGTTACGACAAGACATGTTGGAGTTGTCTAATCCTATATGGTTCAATATTTATGTTGCAAAAACTGTGGAACACTACCATTGAAGTGTTGCTAGCCATGCAGATATTGTCCAAAGCCATAATTTATGCTTCCAAGACTTGAAATCATATTCTGTTATGCATGTTAGAAATATTGGTGCAAATTTTGTTTGATTGGCAACAAAGTTTGCCAATGATTTCTACATTTTAGGTATATTGAGGACAATTCCATACTTGAAAAACTTAACCATGATAACTTCCACCCATCTTGCATTTGTAAACAATGTCTATTTTTACCACAATAAGACTACAATAGAATAAAACCCTCGCAATTTGATCATTGTATTGATGGAATGTGAAGGAAAGCCTTCTGTCTAGACGGTGCATATATTAATAGATTGAGTGAATACATATGTTCATACAATCATGGATTTGGAGGCTAAAGCTTGGAACTCTATTTTGCGAAATCACTTAGAAGATATCAAAGTTGTTATTGCTAGAAATATTTACTATAGTTTTATACACAAGCACTATTAGCATTCTAATTCAACTTTTCCTAAACTGAGAGAAGACCAATGGTTGGAAAATCCTTCTTCATACCAAAAGTCTAGGGCTTTAGTTTGTTTTTTCTTGCCATGTTGTTGTTGGCACAATTTCATCTACCAATGTATACTTTCATTACCTTGAATTCCTATAAGGAATAGGACATTGTCTCTAAAAAGAGTATTGGTGAATGATGACCTACTAATTAGTGTTTAGATTATGCTTTGAATTTCTTTTTCAATATTTCTTCACTTTGAAAACATGACCTAACTTATTGTTATTGATTGGATAGAAGATGTATGGTATCACTAGCAAGAACAATTTATGGCTTTGCTTGACTTTTTGTTGAAGGCTATCTTTTTTGCAATGGAATAAAAGTTGGTTCATTTGTCACCAAAAAAAATTAGAAAAAGAAAGATTGATGGTATGTTATTCTTTCATCTTGTGCATGGAGTATCCATAAGTGGAATTCTCACTGATTATGTTTCTCACTGCTTTTTTCAAGGAATTTTGGCAGAATTGGATATATGCAACTTAGACGTACTCTATGAACTTCATTTTTTGGTTACGTTCACAATATTTATTGTGGAGGACTTGCTATCTTAGGATCAGAATTCAAACAGAATTTCAAGTAATTTGCCCTCCTAACCTGTGATTCTCTTCCTTGCTGACACATGTTATCTTATTTTCTTTGAGGGTATCCTACGCTTGGGTCAGATTCGTCAAAAAATAAAATAAAAATAAATGAATATGGCCTATGATGAAATTTTTAGAAATTCTAATATGACATATTTGAAAAGTGTGAAAAATATTGATGAAAATAATTTGAATCTTTGAAAAAGAACCCCATGAAATAAAAAATAAATAAAAATAAAAAAACTTACAAAAAATAAATAAAATGGAGGCGGGGCTCCAAGGGAGTCTGCCTAGGGTGGGGTTCCCAAAGGCTACCCAGTTGGGGGTCTGCTTAGGGGGGGAGGGGCTCTTGAATACTACGTGGAAGTAGCTATAACTATTAGTAAAGCCTCCTTAATTGCACTAAAGCTCAAGTCCCAGGATAAAATTGAAAGATTCAACTACCACACATGTCTACATGACCATAAAGCTGGAGGTCCCTACTTGTAAAGTGAATGAAATATTCTTTTTATTCCATAACAAATTTTAAAAAATTCTAAAAACTATTAACAAAGGGGATTTTTGTGAAAAATAAATGATTTCAAATTGGCTATGATGGACCTGACCTGACCTCAAGGTATTTGAACGGTATCTGAACACTTAAGTTACTTCCATACACAGCAGCTGGAATTAGCTCAGCTGTATTCATCTCACATCAGCATGGGAGGAAACAATCCTCTTCATTTGTTGAGTGATGCATCATTCATTTTGAGTTCTCAGAGTGGCAGGAATTAACTTAGTTCTCTTCATTTGTTGAGTGATCCAACCTTCATATCCAGAGCTCAGCATCCACTGTCCTCCAATCAATTTTTGTTGACATGATTCCATGTTGCAGATGACAATTTCTAAAAGCACAACAACTCCATGTACTGTACAATACAGAGGATGCCAATTTATCCCATCACCCCTTTGCCATTGTTAAATGGCTTTGTTGAAATGGAGACCAGCGTGATGGTGGTTGGCAGCACTGGCATTCCAGCAATAAAATCCACTTGAAAAGTAATTCAGGAACTGCAAACATGAAAATAGAAACAAGACTCACTGGCACTTCACACATGGGCCAACCAAGTCGAGAGGCTGTGGGAGTTCATAGCCAAACTTTGGGCGAGAGTCTAAAGAAATGGGCAATTTGATGGACTCTTGATCAAAGTTTGGGTTGCTACGAAGTGGTGGCTCAAACTTTGGTTGAGAGCCAGTCGTAAGGCCATTGCCATGTACGAGCTTGGACTTCTATGTAGGCACTTTAGAGGGCGACAGACTTTGGATTGTGCCACCTTGTGTGAAGGGTCAAGAGGCCAAAGTTGAAATTTTCTTAAATTTGATTAGTGGAGGCCAACGGACTCTCAACCTTGGACCCATGTGTGAAGCAGCTCTCAGTATGTTGATCTTCTCTACAGTCAATGATCTTAAGTCTGGTTATGTTCACAAATCATAGAACAGGAGAGGCAATTCAAAGCATCATCCACTCACAAATGTTTTTTCTACCAGTACTCAACTTAAAAGCAATAGGAATACATAACTTGCATAATATTGTCTTGTAGGAGTAGTTGGCTATAGCACTTCTAGGTGTAAATATGATAAATATTTGGAAAAACAACTGTGTTGTAATCCACAATCTTACTCCTTTTTCCACTTTTTATTTGGAAATTGAGCATTTCAAGATTTGCTTTTTGTAGAACTTGATCACCCAAAATCACAACATCCTCATTGAGAATAGCTTATACAAATTAAAACTTAACTCATCCATGGAGCCTATTTGTAAATAACATACACCATTCTATGCTTGTGCAATGCAACATGTATTTTCCATAAGCATACTCCAAATTTTTAATGCGGAGACAAAATTTAATTTAAATTCTTAGAGAACATTTAGACAAAAATAAACAATTAATCTACAATTTGTTGAGATGACATAATTATAGAAAAAAACACAACAAAGTTAGAAAGAACAATGAACAAGATATACACATCATAAAGTCGATACAATATAGAAAAAAATTGTGCACAATTGATATAAAACATATAGAAATGGGTTTAAGGAGATGTCGATTTCACACCAAGGATGTCTCATATGGAAAGTTGTCAAGCCCTAACTTGAAGATAACCACCAAATTCTTGTAATTAATGAAGCAACAAAAATCATCCCATTTAAAAATTGATTCTAAGATGCTTCTTCTTTTTCCACAAACATGGAGCCTTAATGCACAAGATAAAATGAGAATAAGAGGTTCCATCCTTTTAAAAACATTGATCTCTTTTGAAGGTTAGCCTTCACACTTGTTGAGATGATTGCAAAAGAAATGAAATACTCCAACTACCCCAAACAATATGATAGCTATGAAATTTTCAAAGCATTGTTCTTGACTAAGAATCTGCAACTAGACAAAGTTGTGTCAGCATAGTCCCCCCCCCCCTTCCAACCAATACAACTACAAGTTCTTGACCAAAGGTTAATAGTTTCATTCTAGTTTACCCCACCAAATGTAATACGGCACGCAAGTCTCTTAACCCCTAAAGGACCATGGTCCCTTCGGGGGACAAATGAGATTTCATGCAGGTACCTACGGGCTGAAATTTCTTACTTATTTTTTGAAACTTTTTTCAAAGATAGAAAAAATTATTATCTTCATGGGAATATTATTGTTTTTTCAATCGGTGCCCAAGAACAAAAGTTATGTCCAAATAAGCTCAAAACATGGAATAGGGCGCAACAAAAAAATATTCAAAAATTTAAATTTATTTCTTCATAGATTGTATTTTTTTTGTACATGTGAAGCTTTGATTCATTCCATTTGGATTTTTTATGTGAAAATTATGGACAATCTTGTTTTTTAGGCAGTTAGAGCATCTTTTTGAAAAAATAACTTGTAGGATTCATTTCTGAATGCAATTTTTACAATTTTCAAAAAATAAAGTTTCACATGGTCAAAATTTCTTGCTAGAACAATCTCACCATTGGGATTAGTGCATTTTAATTTCATTTTAAAGATATTAATAATTTAGATTTTCCTTCTATCTCATATCTACTTCTACTTAATAATTTTTTAAAGAATAAAAATTAAGTTTTTTTTGAATGTTTTGAATTTTTTTTAAACTCTCAATTTAATTTTAGACCATAAAGATTTAAAGCTCAAAACATTGTAGTGCAAAAAATTTAAGTTAAAAATGTTCAAAGTTAAAAAATTTAGTCCTACAATGTGTTGAAAAATTTGTTTTTTCCACTTTAAATGTAGATATCATGCAATCTATGCAATCAAAACTTTTGAAATTTTTTTCACACATTCTCATAATATAAGATCCTACGGTTAGGTGTGAAAAAAATGAATTTTAATTTTTTTTCACCTTTTGCTTTAGAAACGGCAATTTTGAGTGTTTTTGGGGGCAATAAAGGCCTTGGTCCTTAAGGGGTTAACAAAATCACTTATGAACATTTCTAACTGAATGCACCTCTTAATGAATTCAAAATTTTCATGAAGACCTCCAATTTTTTGTTGCAAGTCAGCAGGTGCATCAATCCTAATACTTAGCTTTCTCTACCTGTTGCATTAGGTCCATTAAGTAATGAAAGTTTTGTAATGAGAGTTGTGTAATGAAATGCTCTCAATCAAAAAATTGAATAAAACAAGTGACACTTGCAAGAGAGAAATTCATTTTTGACCAAAGTTTAGACTAACCTGTGATATGACACTCCTGTTGAGTTGCACATTGTTGAGCTGCCAAAAGACAAGGTATTAATCAGCAATGTCACATAAATTAAGAAGATTATTGTGAACAATGCTTGACAATCTTTGCATTCACAATGGTTCATCAATAAATAATCATGTATCCAGGTGTATAACTTCTGATTGAATCCATTGTATTATGATACTCATTGTATATATTACCTTGTTTGATTCCAAAATTTCAGATGTGATAGCCTTGTAGACAATGCAAGCCACCTAATGCTCAATACCATCCAGCTCTGCAGAAAGGTATTATGAAAAAATTAGATTTATAGTAGATTGTTATGTGACTCTCTATGTAGACTGGCTTCTGCCATTGCATTGCTATCTTTTTCCACAGTATAAGCGCATCAATTTCCTAGGTTTCGCGATTCAGAAGCATGCATAATAAAGAGTATTCCAAGAAAGTCCAAGAAAGGAAAGATCAGTCAAAACAGTCCCTGCCCTAGGAACTCAATTCCTAAAACTATGTTCCTCAACATTGAGGTTCCAAAAACAAAAAAAATCATCCAACTAGCATCACTAATAGTTGCAGGTAGCTCCCTGGTACATGCTGTAGTTTCAGAATTATATATGGTTAAGACTTCCATGAAGAAGAAAGTATGCCCACATTGACAAATGCTTACTTCTAAATGCCCAATCGTCTTGCTCTACCATACACGACATTGGAAAAGGTCATAGCCACACCTGAGTGATAAACTCTTTTCCAGAGATTGTGTGAAACAGATCTTTATTGCAGGAGCTCAACTTCCGCACCTTAGATGGAAGCTCCACCACTTTCTGCTCCCCAAGTCGGAACTTGGCTTCAACATTTTGAGCTTGCTCAAATAGTTTCTGGAGCACACACCGAAACTCTTACTCCATCAAATTCCACGTTAGCCCATGTCCCACACCGTAAATGACCAAAGCTGCACCTACAATCACAACCCCAATGGAATCATCCAAACTACCTCACCGTCACCACTAGAAAGGAGGCAGAAACCTAATCGACTACGTCAAGTGCATGCCCAGTCAGACCCCACATCCCCACTCCAACCAAGCCCTGACCATGTTCTGCAGTGTGAATGCGGACCATGTCGTGCAATGTGAGCCCAGTTGTAGACAGGATTTGGAGTCTCCATTCAGAAACCAAAGTTGATGCGGAATTGATGCCATGTCTCTGTCCAAGGACAACCACAACAAACAGCCTAACTTAATCCTGTAAAAATGGGCCGGTCTTCACTTAAATCATCATTTTCTTATACCATGAGAATCAATCGCTTATATAAATGGAAAAGTAGTCATTGGAAGTTAAACTACTGTAGAAGAAGTTCCCTTTTCACAACAAAACATGGAGGATGAGTAGTTGCACTTCTGTCCTGTATAGAGGAATTCTCCGTCATTCATCGGACACTTAGTATTCGCAGCGGCCTTACATGATTAAGGTTATGGGTTGTTGTGGTGATTGCAATAAAGTCCAGGTGACATGGACTCGTTGCTAAAAAGTGTTGAATTGGGCCACTTTGCCATAGTGTTTGTAGATGCCGAAAAACATATCATATGCCCAATTTGGATACTTTTAGCAAAAGTTACAGGGCTCCGAAGTTGGCAGCCGGTCAACCCTAATCGGTCCAATTCGTCTGTGAATAGTAATATGCTGTCCGTTATGACAACCCTGTCTATTTGGTCTTGGAGAGCATTGTTCAACCTACTAGATGTACAACAACATGAAGTAGATAGTGAGGGTTAACTCGAGAAGCACAAGCATGTGACCATGGATTTCAAGCATCGCTCTCTTTGCTACTTCCTTTGTTTATGAAAAAGCCCCATATTTCCTTTGTAAAATACAAACAAAAACATAGGTCTTTTTCAAAAATACAAGTAGTATCATTTTGCAACTAGATATGAATGATAAAACTTGATATTTATTTTTTTAGAAATGAAGTCATATGTCCAATACACATCATACAAAATTTCAAATTTTGTAAGGAAAATTTGAAATTACTTTGAATTTTCAAAGAAAACAATGAAGAAAATTCATATCTAATACAACATGCACTAAAAAAATCTGAAAATTTCACCATAGATGTATATTGTAGTGTGTAACATCATGGTATAAATGAAAGTTACCTTGTCACTCTAAAATTAGAAAATCAACAACCCATGGTTATATATCCAAAGTTCATATTGCTATGATAAATTCGAATTTACTAATTTTTCAAAATTTCCAATCAAAGTAGAAACTATACTTAATAAGCTTCATTTCCTTAGTCGTATTTAATTCAAAGTAAACATCATTTTTATGGCTAAAATTCACATCAAGAGTAAATAGCAAAAAATGGCCAAAGTACACTACAAGGGTGATCCATGGATTAAGCATCTTCTTCTTTCAAAAAGTCAATACTCTCATATTAATGAAGGAATTTACAATACTATTCTTTGAAAATATATTCAATTAACTACAAAAAAAAATTGGATGAATAAATGCACTTTTTCATCCGATAGCCTTAGAGCATTCCCACTCATACTCCAAAATGGATGACTTCTCTCTTGTGACCTCACTACAAAAAAAAATGATTGTTTTATGACTATAAAATATGATTGCATTGAATCACAAAATGAAGAAATGTAACTCAAGCAAAAATCACTATAGATGACTTGCGTTGAGTCATTCACTTTCAGTCGTATGACTGGTGAGTCATATTTGCAATCATATGGATTAGGGAGTATACTAAACCATTTTTAGACATATTTTTGTGAACATGACAAATATGTTGACTATCCTTGGAGGCTTGACTTTTTCATGAGTTGTCAAGGCAAATTAAAAAAATCCTACATGGAATATGACTCACCGTAGTCATATTTTGGTTGAAGTGGAATATGACTGCAATGAGTCATATTCTGAGTAATATGGAATATGACTATAGTGAGTCATATTTAGAGTGATATGAAATATGACTGTAATGAATCATATTTTGGTTGATGTAGCATATGACTATAGTGACTCATTTTTTTGTTCAAGTTAGTACTAAAAGATAGTAAGAAGTAAAAGCTAAAATATAACAAGAAGCAACAAAAATTAAAAACCAATAAGAAGCAAGAATAAGACAAGTTAAGATGCAATAAAAGATAATAAGAGGCAAGAAATGACAACAATTAGGCAAGAGTTAAGATCCAACTTGAGGCAACAATCTTAAAACAACAATGTTGAAGTAACAATTTTGAAGCAATTTTAAGAGACAATAACTAAAAAACAATAACAAACTAGCAACAACTTTGAAGCAACAACAAACTAACAACAACTAAGAAGCAACAACAAATCAACAACAACTAAAAATAAAAAACTAATAAACAACAACAAAGAAGCAACAACTAACTAACAACAACAAACTAACATCAACTAAGAAACAACAACAAATTACTTAGCAACAACTAACTAACATCAACAAATTAGCAACAACTAACTAACATCAACTAAGAAACAACAACAAATTACTTAGCAACAACTAACTAACATCAACAAATTAGCAACAACTAACTAACAACAACAAACTAACATCAACTAAGAAACAACAACAAATTACTTAGCAACAACTAACTAACATCAACAAATTAGCAACAACTAACTAACAACAACAAACTAACATCAACTAAGAAACAACAACAAATTACTTAGCAACAACTAACTAACATCAACAAATTAGCAACAACTACAAAGCAACAACTATGGAGCAACAACTAACTAACAACAATTAAGATGTAAGAAGCAACAACATATTAGTAACAACTAAAAAACAATAACAAGAATCTCAATAAGTAAATAACAACTAAAACACAACAATACAACAATTAGAACTTCAAAAAATAAAAGAAGGAAGAAGAAACAAGAGTTAAAAAGCAATAACTAAACAACAACATAACAATTAGAACTTCAAAAAACAAAAGAAGGAAGAAGAAACAAGAGTTAAAAAGCAATAACTAAACAACAACATAACAATTAGAACTTCAAAAAACAAAAGAAGGAAGAAGAAACAAGAGTTAAAAAACAACAAAAAACAAAGAAGATGAAGCAAATGAAGTGGCGGCTAGGGTTTCAAAACCCTAAAGAAGTGGTAGCTAGGGTTTTAACCCCTAAAGGACCAAGACTATGTTTTCACCAAAACCACTCCAAAATTGTCATTTCTAATACAAGTACCAAATTTTAGAAAAAAAACATTTTTGGAAAAATGTAACCGTAGGATCTTGTAGTAAACTAGTTTGAGAGGTTGTAGAAAAAATTTCACAAATTTTGCACTGTGTGGATTGCAAGATAATAGCATTTGAATTGACAAATATTCTTATTTTGTCCCTGCAAAAATCCGGGCAATTGCACTTCACAAGGTCACATCTTTATGAAAAAAACGGTTGCAATTCTTTAGATTCATTCTTCAAGATAAGTTGGCTACATGCTTGAAAATTTTCAAATCATTTGGACTTGTATAGCATATAGGAAAAAAATAGTAAATAGAAAAAAGTAGAGAATGATTTAAAACACTAAATTGTTTAGAATTTAGATATAGAATTGAAAAATGCCAATCCCGACGGTTGTAATGTTGCAATAAACAATCTACACCCAATATATATATATATTTTTTTTGAAAATATTAAAAATTGAGTTAAATCAAGGACTTCAAAGTTTTCTTTTAGAATAAAGAATCCATAACTACCCTCAAACTAAGAATCCTCATAACCTTTGACTCATTAATCCAAATGGAAATATTCAAAGTTTTCCACGTACATATAAACCTAAAGAACCAATTTTAAACTTTCATTTTTTTTTAAAGTGATTTTTAAAGAAGTTTTTTGAGCTAGCTAAGTTGCCCACAGAACAAAGAAAATTGCATATCATGCAATAACTTTTTGACCATTTAGTCAAAAGTTACAAAATTTGTCATGCCTTGTAGCTACTCCTTGGGCACATGTCTAGTGAAAATTTTAGCACAAAATAATTAAAACTCCATTTGTAGCAAGCTACCCAAATTCGCTATGTTGCCAAAAAACACAACTTGGTCCTTTAGGGTTTAAAACCCTAAAAAATCATGGCTAGGATTTCAAGATCCCCCCAAAACAATGGCTAGGATTTTACAATTTTGAGCAATAATTTATTTACATTTTTTTAGGTTGCCCAAATTTTTAGGAGGTTGCCTGGAAAAAAAAAACTTCAAAAAAATGTGAACCTACAAAAATATGACTATAGAATATGACTGCGTGTAGTCATATATGCAAAAATATGATTGACAAATATGATTGGTGTTCCCATAATACATTTCCTACGGTTCCCTGAAAAGTGTTTTGCCATTCCCCATGTATGAATACTATACACCCATGAAGTACAAAGGCAAAATATGATTGGCAGTCATATTTGCAGTCATGTTTTTTCCAAACGTTGTGAAATTTAAAATATGACTGTGAGCAGCCATCACTCATCCTCAATCATATTTTTGCAATCATAAGACACTCAAATCCGAGTAGTGCCTCCAAAATTGCTCCACCTGTCTTCCAAAACAAATGACCTCTCTTTGGACCTTGCTTGGAAGTGATGGCCGGCCTTCAAAACAAGGACCTTTTGGAGGCGAGATCATGGCCTCCAAACCGGCTTCCAAAACATGAAGAGACAAAACGCATGAACCCCTCCCACTGCTGCGGAGCAAGCACTTTCACCTTGCAGCTCTTTGTTTCACCTCCATTGCTTGCTGTTTCACCTCTGTCAATTATATGGGTAGCCTGAAGTCACCTTCGTGAATTGTATGGATAGCCTGAAGTGCAGATAATCTCCCAGGCCTCCAAGTTCTTGGCTGCGCTCTCCAGAATATATTTTCACATTGGGCTCTTGATTTGAATTTCTGATATAATCTCCATCATGGCATTACAATTTTGGGTGATCCAAACATGAAGCAAGGAAGAGTAGGAAAATCAGTTTGGAAGTATTAACGACTGAGTAAGAGAGAAATTGTTACGTTACGAGGGCTCGTCGAGATTAGGATAAATGGTAACAAAGAGCAAATGAATCCATCAAAATCAATCACACCAAATGCAAAAAATTCACAGAAATCCACGGAACTGAGATCCAGCAAAGGATCAACAATGAACTTTAGAAACATGCTAATGTCAAACCCTGATTTCAATCCAACTTTCACTGAGTGATAAATAATTGAAATTGATGAGAAAGTTCTCGATACGAAAAACGCAAACCTGGTAGCAATGATCTCATTGCTAATTTCATTGAATGAGTTTTCGTTGGAAAAAATTATAAAGCACATGCTGCTACACGGTAGGGTTTAGAATGAACCTTCCCACCAATGAAGAATTAGACATCTTAGAGATCACTTAGAAAAAGAAAACTTGGTCAAACTTGTCCAAGCTTATCAAACTTCATTAGATTTCTACATTAAAATATACATTCATAAATTCTAATATTTACCAAATGTAGTAATATATGTCTTAAATTTAATATCATTTTTTCATAATTAAAAACATCAAATTGAATTTTATATAATTTTTTAAAGAAATTTCTTTGTAAAAATCATAGAAATTACAATAATGCTTAGAAAAGTATGAAATTTTCGAGAAAAATGGAAATAGTAGTGACAAACATCATGGTGTAATTAATGTACTCCTTCAACTCACACCAAGAGAAATTTGATAGAAAAAGGTCGCATGGCATTTTCATAGTTAAGCTTAAAATGATTTTAAATCAAGAACCATGTTAAAATTTAGGTATTGACTTTTAAAATGCCCGTGGGGCTTGTAATGTCCTTTAAGGGATAATAAAAAGCCAAAACTTTGATAAGCTTCTTCATATTAAAAAAAAAAAAAAAAAAAATTGCTTCTACAAATTCAAACTAGACATGTTAGAGATCACTAAGAAGAAGAAATAACAACATCACTTATGGATTAAAAGATTGTAATGTTTGATCATGAGGGTGTGCAAAATGTAAAGTGACTTGAAGTATTCCAATCCTCTTTCTACATGTCAAACCATATGCACTACAACATGCATTGTAGTGGTTTAGGTAACTTAGTGACATTTATACCTATACTACTTTGATTGCAATGATATTTTCATTAACAAAAAAGCCTTGGTCTTTTAGGAAATCAAACAAGAAAAGTGACATACTATTCATAGGGAAGGACTCTTGCAAAATTTAATGAATACCTCTTTTAATTTGATGGACCAAAAGTCACAAAAAAATTACAAATAGTTCAAAAACGTAATTACTAACAACATAGACATTTAAATCAACTTTCCTTCCTCATCCCTTAATCACTTTTCTACTTCAATCATGATGTGAAGAATAAAGGTTCTCTTCTTGCAACTTCATATCCTTCTTCTTCTTCCTCCTCTTCTTCTTTGTCTGCAAGTACTTCAAGGTCTATATGTGGGCAAGTTGGTGGCTTCGTCATGGGTACTTGTTGTGTACCCTGCATCTAGGTACTCTTCAAGGCTATTTGTTCTTTCAATCCTGCAAGTACTTCTTCCATATGTAGTCAATAATAAGTATCCACTAAAGCTGGTTTCAAGTGCCTAGCTTTTTCAAAAAGTTGGGCATTATTCTGATCCACAACGCACTGTATTTGTTGCACTAGGAGTTTGTTCTTCTCGTTTATATTTGTAGACAAAGAAGAAACAATTGCTGTTGTACGCCGCAAAGTATGTGCCTTAGTCAATTCATCAGCTTTCAAGATCTTCGCTTGTTTTGTACCAATTGGTCTAGAGGGAAAACCAGTGGTTCTAGGACTTGGAATATTATGACCTTGGACACTAGGACTTGCAGTACCAAGAGAAGATGTGGAGTTAATGGGATCTATGGAAGAAACATCTGGATGAATAGAACATGCCCTCTTTCCTAAGATTTTCACTGTTTCCGGTTTAGTCAACTCAAAAAAAGTGAGCATGTCTCTCACCATCAACCAACAATGCATATAAGAATAGTTCTCTCTACCATTGCCATGCTTGCTTTTATAAAGCTGTAAAGATTTTTCTAGTATGTCCGCTTCACTAGTACCTAACTCATCTGTTTGTTGAACGTTTAAGACAATTCTAGAGAATTTTTGATGAAAATATAGTAAAAAACCTTTAAGGGATACACTATGGAACGCAAAAATTCGTTAATACATGATTTGTTTCTTCATTGTACAAACAAGGAATGCACTTATTGTTTCAATAGTTAGAGCATTTGGGTGACTATCTTGGTTGTGGGGAATTGCGTCCTTTGTAGACTAATGTGTTGCACTGTTTCAAAAGACTATTTTATTTATCCCAAAAATTTCTCATAAGGTTCAATATTTTTTTTTAATTTATAGGAGTTCCATGACTATTCTAAATTATGACATCCTTTGACATTTTTTTTAATGTAAATCGCTGTCTCTCATTCTTGATTTTTTTTCTACACTTTGAAAGACTTAAAAAAAAAAATCAAAATCCACTTCATAGCACTAATTGTCACTCAAAATCAAAGTCTGGAAATGGTATTCCATGTTAATCCTCGAAGAAGTCAGCAGTACAAGTTAAAATTTTAAAGGTCAAAAGCCCCTCCAGTGAAAACTGGGGGTGCAGAAAGCCTCCAGGCAGGCCCTGAGGTTGGCCATGGGTGAGGCGCCTCGAGCCTCAGAGCAGATGGCCTTCCAAATAAACCGCCCAAACCCACCAGCAAAATGCAGAATGGGTGGGCATGCTCTTAGATAAAGTCATCCAGAGGACGTTTTGTGTTCCCAGCAGGTTTCCGGGGTTCAACTGCAGGATGCACTCAGATGACTGTACTGATGTTGGCATGCTTCCATCATACTGTCCTAAGCCCTAAACCCAGAAAACAAGGGCAGGCTGAATGGGAGGAGGCTTAAGCTTACCCGTAAAAGTGCGCACACCAGCATCCTTCACAGGGACTTCATCATCAGATGCATCTTCAGCGCTGGAGGGGAAGTTCGCCCCTTGCTTGACGGCCGAGGTGCTGGGACTGCCTGGACCCTTTTGGAAGCCGCTGGACCATTGGAGATCCGCTCGTCTCCTCCAGGCCGGAAGTGAGCCCGGGGACTGTGTGGAAGTTCCCAGCTCTGGGATCCGAGGGGAACAGGTACCAACAATCAGCTGCGTGGAAATCATCATTCTGGAGAGGAACAAAGAGCCTTGGGCACTCTCCTGCCAGCTAAGTTAATGGACTAGCTCATGAAAACAACAAATTGAGTAGGTTTTTATAGGTGTGTGTCCCAGAGAATCACCGCTGTGGAATATTTGATAAGGTAGGAGGTTCTAAAAGCGCACGAGTTCTAGAAGCGTCTACCTTCTTAAATGTACACTACATGTACATGTTGCTTTTGGGTAGCCTTCAACTATGTACAAACATTGTACATTTTAGGAGGTAGATGGTATTAGAGCCCTATACCACTTTGGCTTCAAATCTTCAAAACTAATTTCACAATGCTCCAAAAAAATATGAAACAAATTGGGTTAAATGCCAATTTGACTTGTCTTTCAAGGAAAATTTACTGAAAAATATTTGAGGAAGTTTCACCTCCCCCAAAATCAATTTCAGCTCTTAAATGGTTGGTTTATAGACCTCCTACCTTAATACCATGTTTTTCCCTAGTAGCTTGAACCGTAGGTTCATTTTCTGGTAGAATGGTGACGAATTGTTGACTATGCAAATCATCCCTTTTGATATTCTAGGAATCATTGGCTTAAAAAAAATGCAAAATCACTTATTGAAAGTTGAACTACTATATGGTTGAACCACCCATTTCCAACTTGTAGGGTATACTATTTTCAACCAAGGCTAGAATAAATATTCAACCAAAGCTTTGAATGTTTTTTTTTTCTCTTTTTCAAAACTAAGACTAATCAAATCATGACACATGTCCCAAAGTAATGAATGGAAAGAAGTTCTTGAATGATCGGGATTGGAAGACTCTACATGTTGGCTATAGGTTTGGACCAGTTGTCTACTTCTTAAATTCGTAGTAATTTGAATTCAAAGAATAAAATCACAAAAATTTGGCAATTCTTATGATTTCTCTATCTTCCTACATGTTAGAAAATTTACATTGCCTTCTACTACTCCAAAACGTGTGCAAATTGCTTAAGTGGTTGACAATGGGTGATTCTATCATAGAAGACCTCCCTTTTCCACAATAAAATTTCAAGGAAAAATAGTTGCACTTATGTCCTACATTGAAAGACTCTCTGTCATTCATAAGACACAAAATGTCCAATGCATTCATTATGGGTTAAAAAAATAAAAATTGCAACTTGCACTTGGGGCTATCGCTATGGCCCTTTCCGAAGCCACTGGATCATTTGAGACCCGCTTGTCTCATCCAGAGGAAAGGGACTTTATGCAAGTTCCCAGCTGCAGGATCAGAAGAGAACGTGTGCAAATCAGCTGTGTGGAAACCATCACTCTGGAGTCGACTTCACAGGGAGTATGTATGTTATGGCAAAGTGGGGGTGCTCTGCTATTTGCTACTTAGGAAGGCGGATGGATTGGGTTATTAACCTCCAAAGGACCAGCAGTGCAAAAAACAGTGTTGTAGAAGCCACCTGGTCTTATGGTCCTTTAGGGGTTAACATAAGGAAGTGAGTCTTTCTTTTATAGGGTACACTGTCCTTGTAAACTGCCAGCATGGGCCACCTGCTAAGATGATGTTACACAAGCAATTTCTGAAATATTTCACTTAACATGTTTTCCCTAGTAGCCAAGTTGGTCCTCATGCTCATATTTTGGAAGAAAAATGGTTTAAGGAAAGAAAAAACTTTGCATTTTGTACTCTGACTATCACTAAGGTAAACCACCTATGTTAGGCAAACTACCTAAGTATGACACTGAACTCTCCCCTATATGCAAAACCCCCAATGACAAGTAATTCCCTCTCAAACATTTAGGGGTGCTTCACATGTAGGCCAACCAAGTTGAGAGGTCGTGGGAGTTCATGGCCAAACTTTGGGCGAGAGTCCAAAGAAATGGGCAATAAATGGACAATTCGACGGACTCTTGATCAAAGTTTGGGTTGCCACATAGTGGCAACCCAAACTTTGGTCAAGAGTCCGTTGTGAGGCCATTGCCATGTAGGAGCTTGGGCTTCCATGTAGGCACTTTGGAGGGTGACGGACTTTGAATTGTGCCGCCTTGTGTGAAGGGTCAAGAGGCTAAAGTTGGGATTTTTTGAAATTTGATTGGTGGAGGCTGACAGACTCTCAACCTTGGGTCCATGTGTGAAGCGGCCCTTATAAATGATTCATTTCAATCTTGCATCAATCCATGCCAAACTTTTTTCAAGAATTAAATGAGAGTTTGGCTACATTAGATTGAGTTAGTGACCACAATCAATGTTTAAGGTGATGGTAATGGGTTCATCAATGATTGCAATAGGAACTTCCACTTTTTTAGTATAAGATTATCAAAGCAAGTGACCTTTTTAGGCCTTTATATTATGGTCATAGTAGGAATTGTTGTGACCATGATAGGGAATATTGTGATTGCTTTAGGTGAATAAAATGACCATTATGAATATACCTTTTTGTTGATTTTGGAATACTCTAGAGACTTTTCTAGGCCAATTGAGTTGTACACTTCAAAAAATTATAAAAAATTCATACTTTGCTAAAGAAATAAAATTTGAATTGTTTTCCTCATTTTGCACATTTGTCTTTCTATATGAAAAAAAAAATTCAAAAATTTCAACAATGCCAATAAATCAAACTAGTCATTTTGTGTGTCATCGTAAGTCAATTTACCGGTACTAGTCTTCTATAGCCTACAAGATGCTAGAACCATTCTACAAAGTGGGTTGTATAGAGTGAAATTTATTTTTTACAAGGGTTTAGGTAAAAAAAAGAGCCCCCTATTTTGAGCCATGTTAATTGTGTTTTCTTCACCTTACCTAGATAATTTAGGACCTCCAATTGCAAATACAAATTCAAAATTTGCAAATTTTATCATGTGTGGCAAATAAAAAATTCCTACATTATTCCTATAGGTTTTAGCCCTACATATAAGCTTAGCCCTTCCCATTGTCCACAAAGCCCTCTGGAAGGCACTTCTCAATTATGGCAAGGGTACTTTCTTAAAAGCTTAGGGCCGCTTCACACATGGGCCGACCAAGCCGAGAGGCCGTGGGAGTTCATGGACAAACTTTGGACAAGAGTCCAAAGAAATGGGCAATTTGATGGACTTTCGACCAAAGTTTGGGTTGCCACTTTGTGGCACCCCAAACTTTAGTTGAGAGTCCGTCGTGAGGCCATTGCCACATAGGAGCTTGGGCTTCCATGTAGGCACTTTGGAGGGTGACAAACTTTGGATCGTGCCGCCTTGTGTGAAGGGTCGAGAGGCCAAAGTCGGGGTTTTCTGAAATTTGATTGGTGGAGGCCGATGGACTCTCAACCTTGGGTCCATGTGTGAAGTGGCCCTTAGATTGAGGTGCGTAAGCAGATTGATCAAGCTCCTAAGATTTGGAATCATTTTGATTGTATTTGGCTTAGTTCTAGACAAGGCTTTTTTTTGGAACAATGTCCCCCTTGTTGGCTTCACTCTAAAGACCAATTTTTGGAGGGATGAAGCTAGACATGTCAGTTTTCTGACAATCTAGTGAAATTTCGCCACAAATAAAAGCCCTGATTCTAGTTGCTTAGCTAGGAGTTGTGGTGATTCCATTTTTTGGAACAGGGAGGGTCCCCCTCCCTATTCTTTCGTTTAGTTATGTGGCTGCTCTTTCTCTTCATTGACCAGCCTGTGGATTTGGCTGTTGTTGCTCCAGTTCCTTGCAATGGAATTTCTATTTGTTTTAAAAATAATTTTAAAAATCAACTTAACTCCTAAAGGACCATTGTCTCTTTGGGGGACAAATGGGATTTCGTGCAAGTACCTATGGGCTGAATTTTTGTCGTGATTTTTTTTTACTTTTTTTGAAGATAGAAAAACTAATAAGCTTTATGAGATTATAATTTTTTTCACAATTGATGTGCGGGAACAATAGTTGTGACCAAATAAGCTCAAATGAGGGGATGGGGGACAGTCCAGGTAGAAAAAAAATTTGCAGAAATTTGAATTTAAAAAATATATATTTTTCCCTCATAGACTATATTTTTGTATATCTAAAAAGCTTTTATTCATGATTTGTTATGAGAAAGTTATGAACATTCTTGTTTTTTTGGTAGTTAGAGCATCTTCTAGAAAAAAATAACTTGTAGGATTCATTTTTGAATGCAATTTTTCAAATTTTTCAAATTTTATTATTTTGCATGGTTGAGTTTACTTACTAGAACAATCTCACCATTAGAATTAGTGCATTTTAATTCCATCTAAAATATATGAATATTTTAGATTTTCCTTCTATCTTATACCTACTTCTACTTAACAATTTTTTAAGAATGAAAATTAAGTTTTTTTGAATTTATTTATTTTCTACAGACTCTCAACTTAATTCTCCACTATAAAGATTTAAAGCTCAAAACTCTATAGTGCAAAAAATTTCAGTTAAGAATGTTCAAAGTAAAAAAATCTAGTCCTGCAATGTGCTGAAATACTTGTTTTTTCCACTTTAAACGCAAATATCTTGCAATTTGTGCAGTGAAAAATTCTGAAATTTTTTCCACACTTTTTTATACTAGTGAGGTGTAAGATCCTATGATTAGATGTGGAAAAAAAATTAATTTTTTTACTCTTTGCTATAAAAATGGCAGTTTTCAGTGTGTTTTTTGGCAGAAAAAGGGCCTTGGTCCTTTAGGGGTTGACATGGGAGAATATGACCTAACGAACACCAAGATCAAGTTTGTCACTTTTCTGGCAACCAGCCGGGGCCACTTGGACTTCCAATCACTCGAACAGTTTTGCTGAGCACCTGTGATATGTTGTGCTCATGTCATTGACTGCACTGACACAAAAGATACACCACCTTTTCTTTTTCTTCTTTGGAACAAATGAAACTGGATTTCATTGCCAATAATAAAATACACACTGAGCAAGCCACAGGTGGATTTCCACAGCAAAACAAGGCAGAGTGTGGTGGCTCCATAAACAGTACAGTAGACCAAGCAACACTATACGAGCTAATATTGTACTTTTCTGGTAACTAATCCAAGCCCCCACTGTACAGTACTTACAAACACTCAAATAATTTTGCTAAGATACACAAGTAGAATCTCTCCTAGTACACGGTGCCAAGACTATGCACTAAGAGAGGTTTATACAGTTAAAGAATTGATAGGAGTACGTGTTTTTCCTAAATGGGCCACAGAAATACATGTCCCTCCATCTAAAGTGCATGTGTAGGACTGTCTACTCTTTGCTAACTCTCTTATTGCATATTATGTAGTACAAGATGTTGCAGTAAGACTGAGAGGTTCTACCTATATACAGTACACACAGACTCTACATGCTACAGATATACATTAACCCTTATATGTAGGACCATTGTCTGTGTGGGAAACATAAGATGCAGTCCATGACTGCAGGTGTTTAGAGCATCTCCACACCCACTCACCACACCTGGTTGGAGCAGGTTTGGTAAGGGCTGGGAGTAGTAAGGCACCTCCACTGTCATACTAGGAGCAGATTTCATAACACTAGCTAGGCGCACCCAATTTTGCACAAGATACCTTGGCTTAGCATGCACATGGAAGTTTTGAGCGAGCTTGGTGTCAACGTAGTTAACTTATGATTGTTTCTACAATGGGCTGATTGAATGGAGTGTTGTTGCAATGCTGTCGGAGGACATATGGCAAAAAATTTGGTGACGGATTCCACCACATGCATCAGAGCCACTAAAAAGTTCATAATGGGGAGGCAAGGAAGCAACACTTTGCAATGGGATGAGGAGAGTAGGAGGCCAGCCAATGGTGGGGAGAACAAGAGCCCCAATGCCTAGGATTTCTGTAGTGCCCACCAAGCCTAGTTTCTTGTGGGGATTTCATGGTGGCAATGTTTTTAACTTTTAAAAGGACAAGTTGGTCACTGTGGAAATCATCTGTTTTGGTACCATGTGAATTGTCAGCTTAGAAAAATGCAAAAGCATTTACTGGAAGTCAAACTATTATAGATGATTTTTTGCCTTTTCACACAAAATTTGGAAGGTGAATAGTTGCACTTCTATCATGCATGGAGAGATTCTTTTTCATTCATTGACCAAAGATGTCCTCAACATTATGGGCTAACCCTTAACCTTGTAGTGCTATTATAGACATTAAGTGTCCAATAGATGACTTCATTTAGCATTGTAGGAAAGAAAAAAATACTTTCTCATCCACTTTATTTATTTGGAGTATATTTGAGTACATTTTAGTGAATAGCGATATTTCAAAGAACAATCATGTCATCCATAAGCTATTTCTTGGCCTTAGCGTTGTTTAACCTTAAAAGGACCAACATACGTTTGTTGGCTACATAGCAATTTTTGGTAGATATGTGTGATTGGAGGCTTTTATATTTTTTGGCCCAAATTTGAATTAAAGTTGGGCACAAGGATCTTTCATTTGCACTAAATTTCATGACATATGGAAATATGAACCAAAAGTTATGGCCTAATATGCTACTTTCTTTTGTAAATGGGCAGTTTGAGTAAATAAAAAAAATCACCTTAGACAAAAACAATAATTTGAATAGGTTTTCTAGAGTCATATGTACTTGAAAAGCTTTGAATCATTCCGTTTTGATTAATGAGTCAAAAGTTATGAAATTTTTTTGTTTGCAATTAGTTCTAGAGACTCTACACTAAAATAAATCTTAAAGTCTTTTATCTTATTCAATTTTCAATATTTTTAGAAATAAAATAAGATCACTCGATGTAGATTTTTTTTATTACAACACTGCATTCATTGGGATTGGCATTTTTCATTTCCATAATTAAATTTTCAACAATTTAGTGTTTTAAATCATTCTCTACTATTGTCTACTAACTATTTTTTTCCTATACATTGTACAATTCCAAATGATATGAAAATTTTCAAGCATGCGACCAACTTGTCTAGAAAAATAAATTCAAAGATGCACCACCATTTTGGACATTTTTAATAGAAATGTGAGCTTGTAAAGTATAGTTGCCTTATTTTTTGTAAGACCAAAAAATGAATCAGTGTATTTGAGTGCTCATATCTTTCGATCAATGTGGTGGAAATTTTTGAAATTTTCACCACATGTTTTCAAGTCAATATGATATAAGATCCTATAATCACATGTGTCAAAAAAAGTTTTTTCTCATAAATTTCGTACTTGTACTATAAATGGCAGTTTTTGAGCATTTTTGGTGAAAACATAGTCATGGAACTTTGGGGGGAAAGGATTAACTTTGTAACATTGTTGCAGACACTAAATGTCTACTTGGATAATTTCACCTAAGACTATAGGTTGGAAACTAAAAAGATTCATTCATTTAAAAAAAGTCACTTGAGTAAATTTTCAAAGAAAATTATTGTAGATTCCTTCATTATTGATTTTTCTAAAAAAGAGGATGGATTACCTTTGTTAGTAGTATACTTTGGCTATTTCTTGCTATTTACTCTTAATGTGAATTTTTGTTATAAAAATGATGCATTTTGAATTCAAATCCAATTGAGGAAACAAAGCTTATTTAGTGTAGTTTCTACTCTAATTGGAAAATTCAAAAAATTCATAAATTTCATTATTTCATAGCAACATGTTATTTGGACCTATAACCGTGGATTGTCAATTTTATAATTTTAAAGTGACATGATAAATTTGAATTATATAGTGATGTAATACACTATAATATACATCTATGGTAAAAATTTCAGATTTTTCAAGTACATTTATATTTCATATGAATTTTCTTTATTTTTTAAACAAATAATCACAACAAATTCAAATTTCCCCCCAAAAAACTTAAAAATTTTATCAATTGTGTCAGACATATTATTTTTATCTTTGAAAATAAATATAAATTTTTTCATTCATCTCTAGTTGCAAAATGGTTGTAAGTACACTGATAGGCAATGAGGCTTGAAAGCAATGGTCATAGGCCCATCCTTCTAGGGTTAAATTATAAATCATGCCAAGTGTATAGAATCTCCAAATGAGATGAAATTTTTTGCATTTAAAAGTGTTAAGATGATTACACTCAAAATTGCACCCTTTCCAAAACTGCCATCATCAATCTATGTACAAGTGAGGTACAATAATCTTACAACCGGCCTATGCAAGCCATTCAATTTTTTTTGGTAGAATGTGGAGTTTAATTGGTATATTTTGTTAAGGATAATTATCATTGCATCCTTATGCAATCCCAATCCAACATACTAAATTTCTATTTCCCAAAAGTAAAAACTTCATTTTTGGTGAATTTTTAAAGTACATTTTCATGGTTTTATATGATGTTTTATTAAAAACAATTGGTGATGAATTTTTCAATTTGATTGTAGAGATATGTAGGGAGCATCCATACACACATCTTCTCTTCAACAAGCATCTCCAAAAAAGTTTCACAATTCTTTCTATAGAGATTTCAATGTTGGGGTGACAATGTCTAAATTTTGTAAAAATAGATATCTCTTTATTGTAATTAGATTTTTCTATTTTGCCCTTAAATGGTAACTAATTTTTTACATTTGAGCACAATGATACAATTACTTAGCCAAAATCAAGTTAAAATATAGAGGTATCCATTTCTTCAAAGTTTGATCATATAACACTTTTCATTGAATTCTTCATTGATCATATTTTTGTTATTTAAGGGGGTGTTTTTTTATAAGAAAGGTGTGTATATGGTTGTTTCCTATGTATCCATGCAATTAAATTGAAAAAACTCATCACCAATTGTTTTCAATAAAATTTTATATAAAACCACAAAAATTGATTTAAAAAATTCACCAAAAATGGAATTAAAAAAAAATTGAAATTTGGTATGCTTCATTGGGATTGGATAAGAAATGGGTGATAATTATGTAAGATCAAAAAAAGACAATTTCAAACCATGTCATCTTCCTAATTTTATGTGCTTCTTGCTATTTTTTAGTAAAGTACTGCAATGTGTGAGGGCACCATTTTCTATGAGCAAAAGACTCTAAGGATCATCATGAATAAAGTAAAAACCACTCAATCAACCCTCATATACAACATGAACAAAATAAGCACTTGTCTATCTATTAAATGGCATAACAACAATGTAATACTTCTCATAACCTATAAAAGCTTTCCAAATTATGATCGATGTGCAACCAAATTTAATAGGTGCTAAGCAATCCCATGAATAATGTTCATACGGTTACCAACAAACCTTCAGTTGCTATTAGTTTTTGCCTATCTCAAATGAAGCCTCATATGTCCATATCTCATTCATATAATCCAATGCTTCCCAAGCCTAACATTTTTTGGTAAATGCCAATCTATTAGCCTTGTGCTTGTCATTAAGAAATGGCTTCTTTATTGCAACATGGTTACAAAATCCTATACATTAGCCTCCTTCCTTAACATGCGCATACAAAAAATTTGTGTCCTCTTTTCTATAATGGATGCAAGTGGAATGCGTCTATTTTGTGTAAGAATGCATCCCAATTCCCTTCTACTTTGGTCAATTCCTTTGCAACATTGACGTACAACCTTACAAATAACCATTATTCTATAATTGAGGAATTTCTTCAAAACATACTCAATAGTAGAACATGGTATGCCTAACTTTTTTGCAATGCTACGTTGTGACATTCTTGAACAACTCATTCAACTATGATGACCTCCAATTTTGCACAATCCCAAACACAAGAAAATACACCTTAAAATGCAAATGTTGACAAAATCAGGATGTAATGTGTGACTTGCAAGGAACATCAAGTCACAATATTATGAATATAGGAATTATAGTCATAATCTATTGCATCATATAATCTTACCTTAACATTCTAATGTTCACTTTAAGCACCTAGAAATGTACACAAAGATTGAAATTGGATCTAATCCTTAGGCAATTAAGAAATGAAATAACAATAATAGTCTACAAGATCTAATCTTTACTATGGTGCACATTCACGTACAAGAATTCTTGTGTATGTGCAATTCACTAGAAGAAAATGAGGGGTTTTCAACTACATGTGCAACTTATTTTGTAGTTGCATAGAATGATTCCAACTAAATGACAATTTAAAGCTTGTGGTTGCAGTGAACAAGTTGCATTAGTTGTAATTTAATTACAGTTCTTTTTTACATCCAATAGCATGCAAAAAACTTCATTAATGCATTAGAGAATTTTTGAGAGCAATGAGAGATTGTGAGTTATCATGCCTTGGAAACGCTATGAACGCTGCTAGAAGTGAAGTCTGATGTGGTCACAAGAGTGCTACATCACTTCTTTTTTTTTAATTTCAAATTTTCAAATTTTTTTTTTTGCATTTCAAGAACTTTTTTTTTTGGCATTTTTGGCATTTTTTTTTACCTACCGGCCGTATCCTTCGCTATGAGGGAACAACAACAGGAACAAGCCCAAAATGGCCCTTTATAGCCTTCAAATTTCTTCTAATGTTTGCAACTTGTAGATTTCAAAATTTCATATCTACCTTCTTTTTAGATTTTTGAATTTTAGAACTACTTTTTTTTTCTAGATTTTAGAATTTCAAATCTACCTTTCTCTAGATTTCAAAATTCCAAATACATGTGCCTTCTTCCTAGAATTCAAAAATTCAATTTCATAGATTTTAAAAATTTCTTGAATTTTAATTTTTTTTTGTTTCTACAAATTGTAAAATTCTTAGAATTCTATCAAAAAAATTCATTACATAAGACTACAATAACTTACAAGTCTTATATGTCCAATCTAATGGTACTCTTTATAATTGATATGGGACAATTGATATAAGAAAAATGGGATTGAATTTTGAAAGCAACTAAGAAACAACTAGTGTGAGACTAGAAAGCAACTAGGAAACAACTATGGTCTTTTTTGAGTTGCATGATAGTTGTATAGGATACTAGTTGTTTCTTAGTTGGTTTTTGCAACTATAGAATGAGTGCTTTGCAACTAAAACAATGTATGAATGTTGTAAAACAATGACATAAAACAATTTCATTAAATTTGGTGCTAAAAGAGAGGATTAGAATTGCATGACAGTTGTATAGGATACTAGTTGCATAGTAGTTGGTTGTGTCGGATATGTTTTTCTTCTAGTGATTCAAGCATTCTAGAATTTACACATTCAGCTTGAAGATATAAAAGTCAATGTTTGCATCAAAATTGTTGTCATTTGCAAGATTTAGAAACAACTTTTTCATAGAAATGACAACTGCCTAGTCAAGAGAAACACTAACTAGAAATGTATGCATTCAACATCTCCTAGAATGAAATATGTATTTATTTAGTCCATTTACAAGCTTCATTTATGCAAAATTTCAGCTAAAAATGAGCAAATCCATGAACCCCATGTGCATCGATATTTCTAAAAGATGTGTACAAGAGTTTCAATTGCAGTGACACATGTTTATTAATTTTGATTCCCCAAAAGCTTTTTGAAGTATTTCATTTATTGTTTAATGACATTTATATTAAGCCTATAAATCCTACATAATATCAGTAATTATAGTTCCTAATTCAAAGAAGTGGAGAAGAGAGAGTGTTTTGAAGTATATGAGTGTCACTTTAGAGAAGACAATTTGATGTAGTGGACAAATGAGACTTGCTAGATATAGTGCAGGTCGAGTGAAAAAATCTTACAAACTATCTTATTATCTTATTGAATCTTTCAAAGATTTGTATATAATATAGAACAAAATTGTCTTTTTTTGTCTTGCATAATTATCACCCATTTCTTATCCAATCCCAATGAAGCATATCAAATTTCCATTTTTGGTGAATTTTTAAAATCAATTTTTGTAGTTTTATGTAAAATTTTATTGAAAACAATTGGTAATGAGTTTTTTCAATTTAATTGCATGGATACATAGGAAACACCCATATGCATACCTTTCTTATAAAAAAAACACCCCCTTAAATAACAAAAATATGATCAATGAAGAATTCGATGAAAAGTGTTATATGACCAAACTTTGAAGAAATGGATACCTCTATATTTTAACTTGATTTTGGCTAAATAATTGTACCATCGTGCTTAAATGTAAGAAATTAGTTACCATGTAAGGGCAAAATAAAAAAATCTAATTACAATAAAGAGATTTCTATTTTTACAAAATTTGGACACTGAAATTTCTATAGAAAGAATTGTGAATCTTTTTTGGAGATGCTTTTTAGATCTCAAATCAAGTGAAATTGGCAATCTTTGCTCAAAGTTGGAAAATGAAATAAAATTAGCAAGCTTTACACTTCCACTAATGAACATATATGGCTTTAAAGACCTTTCAAAAATCAAATGTTTACTTTTTTCAGTGAAAAATAAAAGTCTTCAATAGTTAACCCTAAAAATTGCTCCAATTTTTTTTAAACGGTCAAACAAATTCGATTGCCCATACCAAAATGATCTTGAAATTTCAAATGGACCATATATGGTTGCTCAATTGGTTAGGGGTTAAGGTAGTCTTTAGTTGATTGCACCAATAGAACAAGGGGAATCCCTCATTGCCCCATATTTTACCTCTAAAAGAATATCAAAGTTTAGTGTTTACTATAAATGATTAAGTCCTGAAGGACCAAATGTCTATTCAAAGAGTAGTTGGACTTTGAATAGTTGATAATGAAATTAAGGAAATAAACAAATGTTTTTGAAATTTTAGCTCAAGTAAAAAACATTCACCCCATTAAGGGAAATTTAAAAAAAGTTATAATTTGATGCCCTAATAAAAGGTTATGTTCCCCCTTCAAATTGAACAAGTCAGACAATCTTGGAAACTTTTGCTAAATTCTTCATTTACTTTTGAACTTTGGTATATATATAACTTATATGATTTAATATGAAAAAAATCTTTTAGTGAAAAAATCTGATTTCAAAAAGATTCAAAACTCTATAAGCCTTGTCATGTAAGCTTGAAAAAAATTGTCTAACTACAAATGCTATTAATTATTTAAAAATCTGTACTCTCAAAATTCTTGAAAGTTTTTATATACATTTCAAATGTCTATCTCTAGGATTTTATTGTCCGGATTTCAAATTCTTTTATCACTGCACAAAAAATCATCTAAAAATGACTAGGAAATTGCCCTATATTTAACCTCTTCACTTTGCAAAGTCATTTAGATTAAAGTGGACCACTTATTTGCTTCTGAAATTTTGCACAAGTTCACCTAAAAAGATGTTGTATTTGATGGTGTAGAACAAAATTTTTACATGAAGTAGACTTGGAGTCTACTAACCTTGTTTGATAGAAATGAAAAGAAGTTTTTTTCTCACTTCAAATACTACAATCTTTTGATCCATGCAATCAAATGGGCTCTAATTTTTCCTACACATCTCTATAATATTCTACTACATTTTTAAATAATTGAATTTTGCATGCAAAAAAAGAAATTCAATTTTGGCCAATGTACTTTCAATGACCCCTGGCTAATATCCTAAGAAACAAAGTCTATTAGCCCTATCAAGTAAAGTTGAATAAAAGAAATTTCCTATAAATTTCAAAAGTTGTAATCTTTTAATTAATATGGTCAGAGTTTCTGAAATTTTTCCACACATTTCTACAATATTTTATTACAATTTGTATAGTTGAATTTGGAAAAAAATTCTTTTCTCATTTTCTTCTCATTGTCTTGTAAAATAGCAATTTTTCACAATTTCTACCCAAAATATGCCACAGTCCTTTAAGGATTCAAAAGAAAGCTACAATCCTTAATTATGGAGTAAAATTATCTTTCTATTCTCATTAAGTAAGTTGGACATTTGATCAACCAACTTCTTCTCTCCTACATACACCCCAACAGAAACTCTCATTCTACTTTGCTTCACCTTCTTCCTATATGGTTGATAAAGCTTTAAATTTAGAACATATCTCCGAGCCAATCCTCTCTACTTAGTAGAACCTCCAATGCAATTTAGAGCCCTTGAGTCTTGAAGGGACTTCAAGTCCTTCAAAAAGTGCAATGGAACATTCATAAAGATGACCAAATTGCTTCCAAACACACAATGGACATGAAATGGCCATATTAGCCAAAAACACTACAAACACAAAAGTCTATGATTTGACAATAACAAATAAAGGGTAATTTGAGAGAGGACTTAGGATTGGATATTTATACTTTCTCCAAAGCCTCTTTTTTTGTTCTAAAAGCTAGAAGTTTAAGGAATTAACCACTAATTACTACTAATTGCTAAAAAAAATCAAATCTATTGTAAGTTGGACCTTATGTAACTTTTGAAGAAAAGTTCTAAGTGACAAATAGATTGCTTCATTAACTTTAGAAGGCCCAAATTCTCCTTGAGATCATGTACAGTACATCCTATTCTTAAGTCATTCAAGGTTGCAAAAGCTAATGAAGTGTCAATACAAGGAAATGTAGAAATCTTGGATGATGAACCTTGTACTTTTTAAATATTTTGACTTGCTTGGAATATCTAAGGAAATTTTTGGGAGTAAAAAGACTCCTCTTTGGTATCATTTGGATGTTGCAAGCTCTTGGTACATTGGTCAATGTATTGAGTTTGTTTAAATCACTATAAAAAACCTATATTTTCAGTGAGAAGCCTAATTTTTTTAACCGGATTTTAGGTGATGTCCAATGTGACAATCCCATATTTTTATGTCAACAAAAACATCCGAAAACATTAATATTGACATAAAAACATGGGTTTGTTGCATTGGACATCACCTAAAATCTGTTTAAAAAAATTAGGGCTTGTCTCCTAAAACACGGGGGTTTTATAGTGAATTCCACCTAAATTCAAGGAAGCCACCTATTTAGGTACTTATTGGTATTGGAATGCCTTGAAATTTGTTGAAGAAAGTTACTATGAAAAAATTCTATCCTAATTTTTGGTAGGATTTAACCACAACTTGGGTAATTTATGAGAATTTTCCATCACAAGTTAAAGTGGTTGACTTTTCATAAAATCATCTTTTGCATTCCAAAAAAATTTGAAACTTTTTGGATAATCTTAAATAAGTTCCCAAACACTAAGTGCAAGCTCATATTCTTACTTTTTTCTTTTTTATAAAAAGTCTAATTTAATTACCTTCTTTGAAATCCAATGAACATGGAATTTTTTGACTAAAAGAGTATTTTGATGAACAAATTGCACCATTGAGATCTAGGCATGTTTTTAAGTCAAAAACACCTCTCTTCAATTTTTTTTGTTTCATCCCTCATGTAGCTTAAGTTATCACTTATAAGGCCAGCATCTAACTTTCTATAATTATATATCTCAAAATAGATGGTAACTTCAAAATTGGTTGATTACCAATATATATAAATCTAAAAGTAAATTTCTATTGTGAATCACTACTTTTCATTAGCCAAGCTTTGTCACATGCATTTATAGATTTGGTTCAATCTCTAATGGAAATTTTTCAATTATTAAACCTAGCTATCTTTTAGACATCTATTATTTTTTTCAAATACCTAATTGACCTTTTAGATACTTCACATATCTTAGAAATAAAGAATTAGAGTGTTTTAGGCACTTTGAATTTTAAGTTGTAAAACCTTGTATTGGTGGGGACTTCACCAAATATGGTTTTCATATTCTTTTTATGGGTTGTTCACTATAGAATCTAATATTAAAAAGTAAAAATAGAAAAAAAAATTGAGACCAAAGTAACAACTCGAGGACTTAGATATGACATGTGGAGTTGATAGACATCAAGGATGACCCCAATTATGTTCATTTAAATTTTTTGATTATGTAGAGCAAAAAGACTTGATTGATGTTGAAGCACGCATGGGTGGAATCAAAGGTGCACTAACATCATTGGAATCCATGTTAGCATTATCAAATGTCAATGTTTAATTAGCATATTAGGGTCTATAAGTTTGACACCAAATGAGGATGGATATTTTTATGATCCGAGTATGTACAATATTGTCTAACTAGTGAAGAAGGGTGGTATATTTTAATTACTACTTGGCTACATCCATCTCAGAACGATGAACTACACTTCTCGCTTTATTTGAGACTAGGGAGTGTAAACACTAATTGAAAATGCCATGGTGGATAGGACATTGAAGTATGCCTTTCCACCCTAATTGTCTCTAATTGATAAACAAAGTTTTGACAAAGACACAAATTCAATTGGTGGAAGAAAAGTAAATGATCCAATACAATCATTTATACAAGTGTTTGATAGATTGATTGGATGAATGTCATAACAAGCAAAATAGTGACCAATATGTGAAGGGAGTGTAGGGAGTGTAGTAGTGTAGGCATCATGTATTTGTTTTGAGTGTATTTGTAGGTATAGGAGTGTATTTTCAATATTTTGTAATGAATCATAAACCAAAAATGTAAGGGTAGTAGAGATACCTTCAATTTCATTTTGATTTTATGAACGATTTTTTATGTATGCAATTATTACCATTGTCCATATAAAATCAATAAGAATATGGTATAATATTAATATAATTGCACTATGCAATGGCAAAAGATAAAAATATACAAGAAAGAAGAGTTTATGAGTTGAAGAAAGCACATTTATATTTTGTACTTGTTTTGTTTAAAAAATGAAGAATAATAATTTCCATTAAATAAATTGCTTCCACAAATGTAGTACTACAAGATAGAATAGATAGAACATGTTTTTAAAAAATTTAGGAAAATTTAGTTTTAAAAAAATATTTTTCAATAAGCATTGAAAACTACCATTTTACAATTAGTGCACTTACTATTTTACAATTATAATTAATTGTAATTACAATTACAAATGTAAGTGTTTAATCCACTATTATTTCTTCCATCTCAAATTTTTGTATTTTTAGAGAGAAAATGTTCTACAAGGTTAAATTTGATTGTTAGAACAAACTCAACATTGAAACTAGTGTGTTTCAATTCCATTTTAGAGCTATAATTAACGATGTAGTTTTTTCCTCTATCTCACACCTACTTCTACTTAATAACTTTGAAGAATAAAAACCAGATTCTTCTTTATTGAATTTTTTCCTAGATTCTCAATTCAATTCTTTATGATAATGGGTTATTGCAAGAAACACTTATCTGTTTTTACAACACAATAAAAGTGAGTCTCTTGTCATTTGCTATAATTTTTTAATTTTAAACCTAATGCCAAAAATTAAAAAACATGTTTCTAATAAACTTGATTTTAATTATATTTTTTATTTTTCAGAAACTTTAAAAAATCATTTATTTTCAAATTTCAATTTTTTTAATATGTCATCTTTTTGGATTTCGGAGTTTTTAGTACTAAATACCAGTTCAAATTATTGGTTGAGATTTTTGTGGTGTATTTCTATAGTAGGTAGACATATTCCTACCAAATGGAATCTAAAAAAACATTATTCTATGTCCTCCACATTCATTGAAAGAGGCTTCCTTTGCAAAGGGTTGCTATTAGGTGAACCTAGGAGTGTGAGCAAATGAGCCTAGATATCTATATTATAAAATCCTTCTATGATTATAGTGTAACTATAATATAGATACTTATATTATAGTTGTTTATATTATAAGCACCTTCTTTGGTTGTAGTATATCAACTTATGCATACGCTCAAAGCTCACAAGCTCGCATTTTCATGCTCACATACCAGTACCATTGTACCTTATCAGTGCACTTGTCAAAATTAGAAATGGTTTTGATCTCATTTTTTCAATCAAATCTCATCACTATGAAGTCTTTTCTAAAGGCCAATTTTTAGTCTTATTGAAAATTGATTTTCCTATTTTTTCCCGTATTTTCTACAAAGTATTTCTCCCTGTATTTTCTAGGATAGATTTTTGGGCACAAAACTCTAGCGAAGAAAATACATAGTTGGACATTTTTATTTGTAAAAAATAGAAAAATCAATTTTCAACAAGATTGAAAATTGGCCATTAGAAAAGACTTCTTAGTGATGAGATTTAACAAAAAGTCAAAACCATTTCTAATGTTTACAAGTGCATGCACAAGGGAGGCTTTTTTGCATAAACATGGAAGACATAAAAGAATGTTTTTTTAAATGTCCTTTAGTAGGGACATGTGCACCTATTATATAAATATACTGTAGAAATTTGAACCAAAAATCATTAATTTAAACCAATATATAGTATAAAAAATCCAAAATCCAAAAATATGACTACTAAATAAAATTGATTTATAAATATTAAAAAAATTGGATATAAAGGATACAATTGAAATAAAAAATTCTTCAGAAATATACATTTTTTTGGATATTAGATTCATGATTCAAAAGTTTTAGTGTTGGATACAAACTAATTTTTCAAAATGCTACACCAAATGGTTGGTGTTTCTTGCAATAACCCTAATTCAAATTCTATAGTGAAAAAATTTAAATTAAAACGATTCAAAATCTTAAAATCTAGTCATACATGCAAGGTGTGTAAAAAATTTGTTTTTTTTCTTCCTTTAAATGCAAATATCTTGCAATCTATAAGGTCAAACTGCATGAAATTTCTTCTATACAATCTTGTACTAGTTTAGTGTAAGATTCTAATAACGGATATGTAAAAAAGTAAAAATAAAATCAAAGATTTTTTCTTTTTGCAATAGAAATGGTAGTTTTGAGTGCCTTTCAATAAGAAAAAAAGTTGTAGTTTTGTAAAAGTTAACCTTGCAACATTAGTCAATGCAATTCCTGATTTTGTCACCCGGGACTCAAAATTTATTTTTTGAATTTATTTATAAATTTGAGTGTACTTTTAGGCATTAAAAGACCGTAAAAATGTATTAGACCAAACTTAGTGTTGCACATACCAATACAGCCTTTGATTGCATTACAACTAGTTTTTTTCTAAATACACCCAAACTCCGCATGTAAACAAGGTAGAAACCCACATATTATAAATTATAAGCGTGTTGGTAGAGACTGCCCCATTATCTACATCAATTCCTGCAATGAGACACAAATTGACTAAAAGTGGTCCAAGGAAATTTTGTGAGAACCCTAAAGTAGATTTTCCGTGATAGGATTTGGAGTGAGAGTCATGATAGGAGTCCAACAGCACAATTGCTTTGCCAAGATTCTCTTTTTTGTAGAAGGTTTCCTATTCAATGAAAATTAAAGGAAATAGCGGGATTTGTACTTTTTTTTAAATGTGCAAGGTAGGAATGTTAACTTGCTCATTTGTTGAAAAATTCCATGAGAGGTTCCTCCAAAAGTCTTGATTTTTTCTAATCAATCCAAGATCTTTTTTCAAGCGGTCAACCGCGAAAATTTAGTATGGTAAATTTATAAAATTTATCATGGATGCCGTAAAATCTTACTAAAAATTATTATAGATTTTTTTATATTCATAAAGAGGCTTGACAAGTTTTGTAAAGTTTTGATAGCGAGAGGTGCCAAAATTAGCAACATCCTCCAAAATCAGCAAAATTAAGATGAAATGCGGAGTTGACGGATATATTGGAAGTACACAACGTTGAAATAAAACAAACTTAAGATCTTTTTTTACTCCTTTGAATCTATCTAGAAGCCTAGGCTAATTACTTTTGATTGAAAAGATAACTTCCAAAACTTAGTTTTTTATCCCATTTGGGGTTTCTAGTGACTACTAGAATTGTTTGAGTTTTTGAGGGTGGAAAAGGGGTAGGGTTTCTTCTAGAATAAAAAATGGCCTTCTAAAGCCATTGGAACAATCCGTTTGTGATTTAGAGTATTTCTCCAAAAGTTAAAAAATAGAACCAACATAGAAAGTAAAATCTTAGGATTAGTATGAAAATCTTAAATGATAAGTTTACCTTGTAGGGATTGGAGGAGATGAGGCTCTTGAAAGAGTATTCAAGGGCTCTCATTTCTTTCTCAAACCCCCCCTTAGGTTCATTTTTGAACCACTTTATTTCATTTGGGTTCATTTAATTGGATTTTGGCTGTTTGAGGCCACTTTGCCAAATTCTAATGTTTTGGGGGAATTTCAAGCCTTGTTGTTACTATTTTTCAAGATCTCTTGGTGTACATTGGGGTCCCTTCAAGATTTGCCTTGATTTCTTGTGGTTTGGCAGTCCTTGTGTTGGTTTTGTGTAAGTTTTTCGAACCTTTGTTATTTACCTTAGAGAATTAATACCTAGGTGATGTTGCTTAGGAGGACCTTTAGTGCTTGTGAATGTATTTGAAATTCTTGCTTATGTATTAATGATTAACTTGCCTTGAAATTGTATAATTTAGTGGGTTGTCCATCTAATAGTGAAGCTGTGGCTTTGAGTTTTAGCACTTGGTAGAGATTTGCAAAATTTCCTACACTACGGTGAAGCTTTAGCTTTGAATTTAAAAATTTGGTAGAAATTAGTAAAGTTTCCTACACTACAATAATAGCGTTGGCTTTGAGTTTTAGAATTTGGTAGAAAACTGTAAAGTTTCCTATACTATGGGCCTATGGCAAAACTTTGGCTTTGAGTTTTAAAAATTGATAGAAATTTGCAAAGTTTCCTACACTATGGTGAAGCTTTGGCCTTGAGTTTTAGAATTTGGTAGGAATTTACAGAGATCCCTACCTTATGGCAAAGTTTTGGCTTAAAAATTGTGGATTTGTCAACAAGCCTTTGTAGATTTTTTTCAAGGTAGTGTCTTTGTTAAAAAGGTTGAAAGGTGGAACCAAAATTCCTTTTTTTAGTGTGTTGAATTATCCAAAAATTGGATTCAAAAGGCCAAAAATTCCAAGACAGACTGACTTCTGAAGGGGTCACAAGGACAGAGAGGCAAAGGCAAGGAGGTCGGAGCATTGGCCTAGGATTCTGAGCAATTACTAGCTATCATGTCAGACTCGCCACACAACAGTTCGGCCGGGGTCTCAACAAATCACAACCTGAAACGTGGTAAATTGTCAGAGTGTGTACTAAGTACCTGTTGTGTCTAGTCCGAGGAGTCTGGGAGTGCGGGGAGTATTGGGAACTTGGTCCTCCTCGTCTCGAACTTGGTTTTTAAAGAAGACCAACTCTAGCTTTTGAAAATAAACTCAGGAAGTATAAAAAATAAAATAAAATATAGAAGAGGAAGGGTTGCATAAAAACCACATCAAATAGGTAAGAAAGTGTAGATGGCAACCAAAGGATCGCAGGAATAAAAAATAGAGAAGTAGTGTTTCAAGGCGTACAATTAAATAAAGGGAGAAAGGAAAACATCTTCATAGCAAGAAGTGTAGTTAACTAAGACTAGAAGAAACAAGCAAGAGAGAGAGGAAGCAACTAGTGATAGGAATAAGACTTGAAGTTTGGAGTATGAATTAGGATTTGAAGACACATTGTAGATTTGAAGAGATTAGGAAGAAATCCGTAGAGTTTGATTGAAACCACTAAACTTTTAAAGGGATAGAATAATAGTTGAATTAGAAGATAGAAGTCAAAGGGTCAATTATTGTTCAAACATTATTGTATAAAAATTCCAAGTCAATTCTTGGAATACAATAATGGAGTTTGAATAGTGTTTAAGGGAAAGAAAGAAAAGGGAAGGGAAAAATGAAATAGCATTTTGAAGACTTGTAATTTTTACACTATTTTCAAGTTGTAGGCAAAATTACTAAAGCAACAAGAAAGATGGAAAATGATAGAGAATAAAAGGGGTTGTACAATAACCTCAATAATGACCCCAATTTCGATGTAAGTCAATAATTCTTCTTTTTCATTTGAATTTCCAAAGTTAGAAAAATTATCACATAGCCGAAGTTCAAGGGCAAGTCAGAGTCTCAAGATTAGGTTTTTACCAAAATTCAAGTATATCATTGTGTAGGTCTTATTTAGAGGTTTTCAAAATTATATTACACTTAGATTTCCAAGTTAAAGATATTAGCGGATGAAGTTGACAAAGATATTGACAAAGATATTAGCGGATGAAGTTAGGAGTCATATTGGATGAAATTTAATCAATTTCATCCAATATGAACAAGAATGGAAATTTAGACAGGGTAAAGAATCTAGAGGTCAAAAGTGAAAGAAAAAATCAATTTCGAATTGTAGGTTGGTAGAAAACTACGGATGAAGTTTGAAATACCTATTAGCGGTCAAACTTCATCTTTTTATGACTTTCACTAGGAAAGTCCAAATTTAAAGGGTTTTTTTATTAGCACGGATAGGGTGAACTAGAATCTAGAAGAAACCAAATTCAATTGTCTAAAAATAATAATTTTTTTAGAAGAAACTTAAAACCCTAGAAGCTAAAAGAAATCCAATTAGAGACTCTAAGACAAGTACTTGGACATCTATAGTAAAGGATTAGAAAGTAGAATACTTCCTAAGAACATAGGAGTAGGAATTTTAGAAAGATCCATTGCTTAAAAGGTACAATGAATCGATGTTAAAACACCCATAGGATATAAAACAAACCAAAAAACTGGTTGTGTTTGCTCATTTATCAAGGGTGGGTAAATAAGTGCTCACATAATGGTGCATTCGTCGGGAGATTAGAGGCATTTCTATTTTGAAACTCTAAGCTTTTTAATGCATGTTAGCTAGGATTTGTAGTTTACTTTTTAATTAGGCACTTACTTGAATTATCAACAAAGGCCAACATCCACATAAATGTATGTTTGCCGAAAGAGACAAGAGTCTAAAAGGAACTTGAACCTATTAATTTTTTGAGCTTTGATTGTGAAGGATCATTAGTAGGATTCTGGGTCACATTCTAACAATTTGGGGTTTCCAGACTAATTAGATCTTTCTGGTTATTTGGAATGGAGGTCCACTCATCAAGGTGTTCCTTTCAAACACCACTAAGACGACGAAAGTGGCTACAATGACGACAAGGATAATAAGGTCCTTCCTTTAAAAGACTTGTTACTTGGGCCAAAATACTCAAAGATCTCCTTTGAATATTGGTCCCACCTAGCTTGTGAGTACCTAGTTTTTTCAAACCAACATATGCTTGCGATCACTCACGCCATTGCAAGAGGTACTTTTGGCATCCCTCGGCATAAATTTAACCAGTACATGTTGTTTTATTGGAAGATTGTTTTGGCAGTGTGGAACTTTGTGAACATTTATGTCAAAGAATGCTTGATGCTAAGTGTCTAGCCCAAACCACAAGACGAGGTATTGGTGGAACTACTACACATTGACGTTCACTACAATGCTCCTGAGCCTCTATTTGATAGAGAATTCTACTAGTTCAACTCTTCAAATGCCAAGAAAATCTAATCCAATGACAACCCATACATCCGACTTCATCACTTCTAATCTTGGCACAATGAAGTGAGCCATCTAACTTTGGATTGTTGCAAGAGCATATCAACTTGATATGCACCAACTCACCTTTTCACTAAAAGAATATATCAAATACTTTAATTAAAAAAAAAAAAATCCTTTGCCTATCACCCAGATAGGGAAGCTTGCTACGCAAGCAGGCCACTTGGGCATGTAGCTTGCCATGCAAGTAGGGTGCCAACCATGAGAATTGAACTTCAAACCTCGTGATTGTGACTCTAGGTCTCATCCATTGCACCACAATAAGTATCCAATGAACAAGGAGATATAGAATGAGTATTTGGCTAGTTTTTCTACTTGTTCTTTGTTTGCTTTGTAAAATCAGTACACTTTGGAAGCCATTTTGGCATAGTAGAACAATCTTTTTTAGAAAACTTAGGGCAATAAAAAGAGGTAAAATTAAGCTAACTTTCATATCCAAAAATCCGTTTAAAATCTTGACAATTCAATTAAGAGTTATGTACAAAATTCAGAGAAGGTGCTTAAAAATGTTCAAGAAAATGTCCTTTTCAACCCCTCTCAAAAATTTGCCCATAATTTTTTATTGGAGATTCAAAATCTCAAATGGATGTGGAGATGAAAGTTAGCTTGACTTTACAACTTTTTTAGATCAAAGTTTCATTAGATGAGATTTTGGCCCCTAGGAGGGCTGTGAGTTTCCCTACATTCAATTAGATTCCCACTACCTTGCAACAGCTATGTGATGTGGCAAAGCAACTGCCACGTCATTTTTTTATACTTAAAAAAAACGTTTTTTAAAATTTTCATATTTAAAAAAAATTAAAAAAAAATTGGCCGTTCCTAGATTGCTAGGGGAACAATGTCGGGAATAGGCCCAAACAATCTTCTAGACCCCCCAAAAAACATCTAATGTCTACAAAAAGTTATTTTACTATTGTAGAATGATTGTCAAAGTTTATTGAGTTTTAAGAATACCAAATTGTAAATGATTAAGTTTTAAGAAAAAAATTCACTGCACAATATCCTCCTAGAGGTTTTGCAACCCTAATATGAAGTCTAATAAAAAAAATGTACATCATATTTCTCAAAATTATAATTAGATTTGGCAAACCAATTGAACCATCATGCTCAAATGTATAGAAGTAGTCATAATACAAAGGTGAATTGGTAAAATATAATTGTAATTTATAAATATCTACTTAATAAAATCTGGGAAAGCAATACCTTCTCATTTATTCATTCTTCATCTCCAAAGGTGAAGAAAGAATCTTCTTTATCTTCAAAGAATGGGCTCTCCACATTTCAAAATAGGAGTGCTACACTCCTAATCTCTTGCAGTACTTATCAAATATTGTTTCAATACAAAATTGTTATTTTAAATTGTATTGTACAATTGTAATGTACATTCTAAACAATTTTTAGTTAAGAATATTGTTACAATCAATATGGCAATTAATAATACTGAAATTTCCAAAATTATTTAGGTATATTTTAAATATTACATCAATATTATAAATTAATAGAATTGCATTAGTATTGCAACAATTCTAATTGTTGCAATATTAAAACAACAACTAATTTTTTAGAATTGAATAGCTACAAAGTTTAATTATATCAATATTGCAAAAATACTTAATTTTTTAATATTGAGTAGCTATATTTTGTATATTGTATTAGTATTGCATAAGGTGGAGGCACCAATTACCAACCATGCCCAATATCCAACATGGAAGGGGTGCTAATTCCAACCTTAGGGTGGATTTGCCGGTTATGAAGCTTGAAATTTGAATTTTTTGTCCTTTTCAAGTTTGCAACCAATAAGATCATGACACATTACATGTAGTAATGAGTAAGAAAGTATTGTTTGGAATGATTAGAATTAGAAGACTCTAAACATTGCTTATGGTCAAGAATTCTCTTGCCTTCCAAAATGCACTGTAATTTCAATTTTCTGAATAAAAATCTGAAAATTTAGCAATCCTCATATTTCCTATCTTCCTAAGGTAGAAGCACTAGTAGTGGACCAGGACCAGTAGTGGATCATAGGATAAAATCTCCACTTTCCAGTACATTTTGGGTACCTATCTTCAATTATCCCAAATTGGTGCAATGTACTTTTTGCCTCTGAAAATTCAGAGTAACTTCAATTTTTGGAGTTAATTTCTGAAATTTTTTGCCATCCTCATATTTTGTATCTTCCTAAATGGGAAAAATTCCAAAAATTTCATACTCCTCTTCACTTGCTCTACAGATGCTTAAATGATCCACTACTGGTGATCCCAATGTTGCAGTAGGGTGTGCTTTCCTAATGATGTACCTGATAGAATGTCATGGTCGTGATTTTTGGCTGCAGCCCATGACATCAGCACCACCTCAATGGGTGCTCAGCAAAACTGTCGGAGTGATTTGCAAGTCCAGGCGACTGGGGCTCATTACCAGAAAAGTCATAATGCAGCAGCCTACTGATTTAGCAACTCAGTGCCATCTTTTGATGACTAGAAGGTCACGGTCCTCTTTCCTTTGAGCAGCCAATGACATCAGCACCGAACTTCTCTGTGTGGGTGCTCGGCCAAACTGATTCACTATGGGCGTATAACCTTGAACCCTGGTGCTTTAAAAATGACAGAAAATCCATTCAGTATTGTTGGAATGTCTGAATTTTACTTGCAAATGGCTTCTCTCCAACTTTTCAACCTTTGAAAGAATATGTGGTTGAGCATGGGTCTACTATTCTTGATCAATTTAATTTCATCACACTTTGAAAAATTACAGAAAATTCATTTCTTGTTAAAATGTCTTCATTCTACTTGTGAATAGAGCTAGTTAAACGTAAAGTGTGTGCAATGAAAGACCAAGAGTAGGAGTTTGAGAAGAATACAAAGATAAAACTCTTTGAAACACCCAAACTTGGTGTCATGGAGTCAGTTGGTATTGTGCACATTTCTTTTGTATTAAGTTATTCTTAGTTAAACCTTCCTCTAACACCCCTTCTACAAACTGGGGTTTACTTTACAATTAATCCTAATGGCTTCTCTTAAACTTCTCAATCTCTGAAAAATGTGATAAATAGCTTCTCCAAGGTAAATCTATTTGGTAATAAGTTAAGCATGTTTACCTTAGTGGTAGTCAACCAAGGAAATATGCTGCAAACAATGCAAAGTTTCATTACCCTATGTGAAGGTAGATTTAGACATAAATTAAGTATTTTTTGGGGATGTTTGAATGTTCAGAATATTAAAATTGAAATGTCCAAAATCTTGCAAATTTTTTTCATCCATATAGTCTAAATTATTGAATAATTCTGAAACCTACATCACACCTTAAGCTCCTCAAGATAAGTTTTCCAAAACTAAACAAACTAGAAGTTACCAAACACAAATAAAACTGGTACACTTGAAATCCAAAACCCCATCAACAATAATTCTAGCTGCCGAACCCCTTTGCACACAAAAAAGAAATTGGTTCGGCACTCAGGTGCCGATTTTGACCTTCACATACAATATTTCTGACTATTTTTTTACCATACAATATGCATAATAACCCAGGCTAAATGTGGTCAGTGGAATGGGCATTTCTAAGATTGCTTCTGTTTACACGCAACGGTCCCACCCTGATGGTTTTCTGGGACAGAGCAACCTATAAAACAGAGACTCTGCCTTTGTTGTTTTCATGAGCCACCAGTCCATTAGCAAGAGTGCACACAGCAAGGCCAATTTCCTGTGAGGTATCGTGCCTGTCCAGTCCCTTGGTTGATCATGGAGCAAGCAATGTCCCTCCTCTCCCGTGCAGTTCAAGATGCATCTGCTGTTGAAGCCCCTGCGAAGGATGCGAGTGTGCCCAATTTGAACGGTGAGCCTCCGCAAGCCTTCAGCCTGCAAATGTTTTTTACGCAAGAGTTCAGCCAAAGGACATATTTTTCAGTGCATTCTGCAGTTTAATTTTCCATGGCAGTGCATGTTGTTGTGCATCAGGAGGACTGTGCACTGAGTGTTTCTTGCACTGGGACTTTCCTGTGTATTTTTCCCAATTCCTCACTTGTGTGTGGTTGCAAGTGCACATGCAGGCTTTGTGCTATAGCTTCAAATAGTCTCTATTGTACTTCACCTTTGAAAATTGTTGTGTGATACACTGCGTTGGGAACAGATTGTGTCTCAACAGTTCCAGTGCAGGCTTACATAGAAACTGTTTCTGACATGCATGTAGACTTGCACTTCAGAGCCAATGATAGGGGAGGATGTGCAGTATAACTGTTAGTGCGTTGCGAACTCATGAAAATGTGAAATGGACTAGTATCCAATCTAGAATTAAATCTAAATAGAACGATCAATTTTGGAATGCAATCGGACAATTAAATATCAGTAAGTAATAAAACCACCTCATTGTTAAATTCTATGAATTGTGTTGTGCAACTTTAAAAAAAACAAAACATTTTGTTATTCCTCGTAGTTGCATTCTAAAATACATCTTTACAATATAGACTAGATAATTATTTGAATTACTTCTTGGTCCTTAAGAGCTTGAACAACTATGACTATCTTGAAATACTCTTGTTCATAGCCATCTTTCTTTCATTGTTGAAAAAGTACCAACTAAAGTCATCAACCTTCAAAATAGTCGATCACTTTGAAGTCATATTCATGGTCATTTTCATCCAATTTTTTGAGATCTGAAAAAAAAAATTACAAAAAAAGATGCAGTTCTTAATCACCAAAATAGTGCACTATAATTGTGCAATAGCGCACTTTGTCTCCCATAGCAATAAATTGGTTGCATTTCAGATGTTCTATTGCCTTGTCTAAAATCTTCCTTAATAAAAACAAGTAATGATAAAATCTTGAAACATCCATTCGTCACTAAATAAAATGGAAATAATCACTCCTCTTCTTTTGACTCAATTCTAAAGATCCAAATATTGAATTTGACTTGCTCAGGGACCAAGACTGTGAAGCTCATGGATCCAATTTCACCAACCAAACTTGTGTCCAACGTTGATGATCAACTTCCGCCTTTGCTTTCTATGATCATTGATGGCCTTCCACCATTCCAAATCTCCAAGTATGTAGACGAGGCTGAAAAACGCATGAAGCAATATGTTGAACGCTATCCAAATATTAGTTCTTTTGAATCCTATTGTCGTGCAGGCCTTTCTGTAGCAAGCTACTTGCACCCAGGAGTAATCAGCCTCGATCGTCTCGTAGCAATTTCCTTTAATTATACATTATTGTTCGTGTTGGATGATCTTGTTTTTGACACCCCAGATGAGTTTCATCAAGACCAATATGGCATTATCCACAGTTCGTGTGGAGACCCCCAAAAGGTTCAAGAATACCTCAACCACTTGGATGCAGTTTTTGGTCAACAAGTACAAACAAGCAATCCCACTCCCTTGATTGAGACCTTGATGTGGGAATCAGGACGAGACATGTTAGAGTTGTCTAACCCTAAATGGTTTAAAACTTATGTTGCAAGTGTTGTAGAACACCACGACTCTGGTATTGCTAGCTATGCGGATATCGTCCAAGGTCATAACTTATACTTCCAAAATGTAGAATCATATGCTGTTATGCGTGGTGCAAATGTTGGTGGGAAATTTGTTCAGACAGCAATGGAATTTGCCAGCAATTCCTACATTCCAAGTTCATTGAGGACGACTCCATACTTTGAAAATCTAACCAAAATAACTTCTATTCAAATCGGATTTGCAAATGATGTTGCCTCATACCACAAGGAGAGCTCGATAGAACAAAATCCTCGCAATTTGATCACCGTGCTGATGGAATGTGAAGGGAAGCCTTTTACCCAATCAATGCATATGGCGATAGACTTGGCAAACAAATATGCTTGTGCAGCTTTGGATTTAGAGGTTGAAGCTTGGAATTCTACTTTGCAAAATCATTTGCAGAATGTCAAAGATATAATTGCTGGAAATGTTTACTTTGGTATTGCGGACTATCGCTATCGACATCGTGATTCAATTTTTCCAGAGCAGAGAGATATGACTTGTAGTTGGAAAACCCTTCCTCGTGCCAAAGAGCTAGGGCTCTAGTTTCTTTTTCCTACTATGTAGTTGTTGTCACAATTTCATATACCAATAAATATTTTTATTTCCTTGAATTCCATGTATGAATAGGGCATTGTCTCTAAAAAATAAAGTATTAATTTTGAATGATGAACTACAAATTTGTCTTTGGATTGTGCTTTCAATTTCTTTTGGAGTAGTTTTATACTTTGAAAAGATGACCTAGTTTCCTATCATTAATTGGAGAGAAGATGTATGTTGTCTCTAGCAGGAGCGATGGCTATGTTTGGCATGTTGTTAGAGGCTATCTTTTTGTGTTGGTATAAAATTGTTTTTTTGTGACAAACAAAGAAAAGATAAAAGAAAGAAAGATTGATGGCATCTTAGGACAACCCCACAACTGGAGAGCCAAGCAGGGGTGCCAAGTCAAGAATTGGCGTGGCTATGGAGGGGCCCAAGCCTGAAAGCTCTGATTCTACCCCATGGTGGAAGTGCCATTCAGACACACCATCAATGACTTTGCACAGGGTCCAAAAATTGGCCCACCACTTTTTAAATAAAAGTGTAGCACTGTGGCCTTTGGTTCTTCATGTCAACATTGACAAAGTATGTTCTACAAGTCAGACTCACATAGCACACCACACTCAAGCCACAGCATTTGACAGTGTCACCTTCAAAATTTGGCGTGACCGGGTTTTTTTTTGTCTTTGGTGTGCTTGCCGTGGGGAAAAATTTGAGCCCAGGCTCATCCACTGCCCTTGTCTGGGCCCCTTGGCACCCTGCTGTGGGGTTGCTCTTAATATTCTTTTTTCATGTGCATGAAGTATCTAAAAGTGGAGTGCTCACATAATTAAGTTTTAAGATAGGAGTCTCAAATTGTATAGGGTCATTTGAAATTGACCCTGTAAAAGGGGAAAAAACTATACACTCTGGATTGCATATTGCAGACCCTTTTCTTAAGCAAGGGATTGATGTCACATTCTTGAACATTAAAAGCAATTTCTTCATCACTTTTTGAACTCTGCTGTTTGTTTTTAAGTCATAAACTGCTTCAATTTTACTATGCGGATAAGCAGTTTGGGCAACCTACGGCCATGTCACTTGTAAAGTCCTTAACTAATTCTGTTTCATTGAGAAAATTATGGAAAAAATGACCATTGTCAGCTTTGCTACAGCTGCTTCTGCTAAAAAAGCCATCATGTTTTGTTGCACAGAATTGTGCAGAGGACTCATTCTGCTTAGGTGCATCCTTTATGAGCCTCCTATGTTATGTCCCATGTCCAAAGAGACCCTTTTTTTCAGTGAATTTTGGGAGAATTGGACATATGCAATTTAAATAGAAGTAAACTTCTTTTTTTGGTTAGCTTCACAATATTTATTGTGGAAGACTGGTGTCTGCTATCTTTGGTCCAAAGTTCAAGCAGAATTTCAAGTAATTTGGCCCCATAACCTGTGATTTCCTTCCCAGCTGACACATGTTTTCTTCTTTTCTTTCAGGGTATCTGAACATTCTTTATAAAAAAATTTTGAACAAATGAACAATTTCCATTGCAAAAGGAACAGCACACCCAGGCCAGCATTTTTTATGTTTTCAGAGAACTAACTTAAACTGTAGACTCAGGACAACACAACCAAAACCATCTGCCAATCAAGGGAGCACTCCTACTACTCCAAAGTGCCCATCTGGGGCAGCTGGAATTAACTTAGCTCATTCCAGTTCTTCTCAAGTCAGCATGGCAGGAACAATCCTCTTGCTTCATTGAGTGATGCAACATTCTATTTTATTTTATTTTTGAAGCACATGGACCCATTCCATTGATTGAAGGAAAAAGTACAGGGATTCAAGGGACCAAGACCCTGGCTAAATTTTGTTTTTTGTTTTTTTGCAACATTCCTTTTGAGTTCTCAGAGTAGCAGGAAGCAGCTTACCTCATTTGTTGAGGGATTCAATATTGATTTTGAGTCCTCAGCATTTGCTTAGACTCCACTCAAATTTTTGTTAACATGGTTCCAACATGGAGTTGAAAATTTCTAAGAGCACAGCAGCTCCATGTGGAGTGTGTACCAATTTATCCCATCACCCCTTGTTCAAAGGCTTTGTTGAAATGGAGATCAGTGTGATGGTGGTTGGCAGCACTGGCATTCCAGCAATAATAATTCAGGAACTGTGAACTGAAATAGAAACAAGAGTCAGTATGTTGTTTTTCTCTTTAGTCAGTGATTGGAAGTCAGGCGTTATGTGCACAAATCAGAGAGCAGGAGAGGCAATTCAAAGGATCATCCACTCCCCAATAGTTTTTCCCTCCAGCACTCAATTAGCTCAAAAGCAATGGCAATATCTACTTACTAAGCTTATTATCAGTGCATACTTTGAGAGGATAGTGAGCATTTTCAGATTTTGAGAACACTCAATCTGAGTATTCAATCTGATTTTTAGAGTGATTATCCAACCTCCCCTCTATTTGTATTTTTTCCAATCACTCTCCCTTGCAATCGATATGGGATTATGCATATACCATATGTATTTGTACGTACATATCCCATATCTAATATTGTATTCCATATGCACACACACATTTGTTTATTGACAGCCAACTGGCGGGGGGGAGGGTTTTTTCTTGAAAATTGATGAATGAGATGCAAATGCATGGCATAATACAAAACAAATATTTTACTGGAAAAAAAATGGAATCAATGTCTGTGGTGGGTACATGAGAGTCACATCAATTGTTCACAATTTTTCTCCAGAGTGGAAGGAGCCCAAGCACCCAGTTATGTAAACACATAAGGATAGTCTTGAGGAGTAGATGGCTATGGCACTTCTATGTGTGATAAAATATGATCAATGTTTGGAAAAACCCAACTCTGTTGTAATCCACAATCGGACTCTTCTTTCCCCTTTTTATTTGGAAGCTCAGCATTTCAAGATTTGCTTTTAGTCCTTCAGTACTTGATCACCCCAAATCATGACATCCTCACTAAGAGTAAGCTTACACAAGTTAGGCTTAACTCATTGTAATTAGATTTTTTGTAGAAAATCTCTATTTAGCTTTTTATGAAACTTTTTAAAACAATTATTATTAAAAATTAGGAATAACTAGATTAATAGGTTAAAATTACAAATTAAAAGGGTAAAGGGGACCTTGCCTTAAGGTAGGAAATTTCATTAAAAAATAAAAATAAAAATAAAAATAGTAAATAGTAAAAATTGAGGGACACATCTTTTAGTGAAAATGTGTCTTTCTCACTATAAAAGGATTTAAAAACTTGTAAGAAATTGGCATTGTATATAATTATCATGCAATTTTCTGTGAGAATTTAAATTGTATGTATGCTTGGATTATTGCGTGAGATTTGTAATTTTGAAATTTGCTTGGGAATTTGGAGAATTGCTCATGAGTGTAAAAGAAATACGGGAAAACTTAATTGGAATAATATTTATAAATAAATAAATAAAACTGGCAAGAAGTGAGATTCTTATACAAAACTTCCGAGATCAAATTGATGGACATTCTGGTAACCATTTGGACTCTGCTGAGAATTATACCCCGAGATTGAAAACTGGAGATCAAAAATTAAATTTCAGGCTTTTTAGTTCAGAGCAGAAAGGAGTGCTGGTGCAGCTTGTATTCCAAATCAATGGAGATCAATTCAGCTACAAGCAGGTGAAATCAGAAGCCGAAATCGAGAAATTCAAGAGAATTGATTCGATTCATTCAGAATTGACGTGAGAGGGATCAACAGATTCTGAGAGGAGAAGGCACTGGATTTCGTGTAGCAATTTGAAATTGGAGACACGCAGATGCAGGCATGGGGACGAGGGATTGATCTGCCATTGACCCATTGACGAATTCGGATTCCAAGCTGAAGAATCAAGCAAGGGGCGGGATTTGAAATGCTGATTCTTTCAAGTAGGCAAAATCCAATAACTAAAATCAACATCGTGGAAGGCATCGATTGAACTTGCAACCAGATGAAATGAATGGAGGCTAAGAAAATAGTTTAGTGTGCTAGGATCACAATCCAGGAGCGAGTTTGCATCGTGAAGGACGATCGAGGAGCAGAAGGACTTTGGAGCAGCAACACTCATTCAACTTGTTCATTAATTGCTCAATCCAGTTTTGAATTGAGTGCTTGGGTTGTAGGTTTGTGATCGGAACTTGTTTTGAAGTCAAGAATGAGAAATCGAAGACGATCCATGCAAGTTCGGTGAAGATTTGGCATTGCAGAGTTGCGACAGAAGCTGCAAGAAGTTTGGGAGCAAAAATTAGGGATTCGGCAGCGACTCCACGGCACTGAATTTCATAAAAAAAATTCAGATCAATTGATGGTTGGTGAAATTGTGTGGACTAGAGGAATTGAATGAGCAAGAATCCGATACAAATTCCACAAATTGTGTCAAAATTTGGATCGGAAGCAGGTTCAAACGCTGCAGTTCTCGGTTGTACATAAAATTTTGATTCTTTTGCGAAATCAGAAATTTGGATGCCATTGAGTTGCAAAGATCCATAGAAACCTGCTTGGAAGTGCGCAACAATTATTCAGAATAAAAAATACAAAATTCTGTCGAAATTGAAACCTGAATTGGAAGGCGCGGCAAGCAGCAAGCTTGCTGTCGAAGGAAATTAGGGGTTCCACGGTTATAGGGTCCAGATCTACGGCTTTGGGTCCACAGCTCTTGGCTATAGGTAGGTTGCTTTGGTTGTTTGTTTTGGTAAGTTTACAATACAGTCTTGAATTTAGAAGTCGTAGATTTAAGTTTTGGGGTGATATTTTTATAGTTTTGGAATACAAACACATTTTTATAGTTTTTGGGTAATATTTTTATATGTTATCATTGTAAAACACAAACATTGAAAATATATAAAAATGTGTATGTAAAATACTAACAATGTGGGACTTGGATTATTTTACCTGAAGGCGAAAGGAGAAAGAGAAAAAATTTGACCAACAAGGTATGAATCTTTACCTGCATACTTTTGCATAACTGAGATTATTTGAAGTAGTTTATGGACATGCTACGCATACTTGCATGAATCATGATAGGAATAGATTGACCGAAATATTTGACCACAACATAAAAAGGTTTAATTAAAGAACTATGTGTACTATTTTTAAATACTATCTTGGAATGATTAGGTCTAGATCATGCATTGCATCAGATGATTTGACCAAATTTGAATTATTTGACCAGATTATTTGACCTCCTTTAGAACACTATATAGAACAGGGACTTCATTCATTGTGTCTGTATACATTTGGTAAAGGATTGTTCACCAAATTCAATTCCTAGGAATAAGAGTGAAAACCTAAGTTGTAGTTACTAAAAAATAAATAAAATAAATAAAAAAAAAAAAATATATATATATATATATATATATACCTATATTTTCAATTACAAGTGACCTATTACACAAACGTTAGACTTATTGACCTTTCCTTAGGATTGACCCCCTATACTAGTATTCTTTGAATTTTGTTGAAAAGGGAAAAATTTACAATACACTCATCCATGGAGCCCGTTTGTGAGAAAACAAGTGACACCCTTCATGTGCTTGTGCAATGCAACGTGTTGAGTTTCCCTTAAACAAACTCCAAATTCAAGTTGTGATTCCTATACAATAATGTGCAATACTCTTACAAACTGCCAATTTGTATAGTTCAAATAATTTTAAATAATATAGAATACAAGTGGCATTTTTTGTCTTGCATAATTAGCATTCAAATCTTATGCAATTCCAATCAAGCAAAGCAAAAAAAATTTCAATTTCAAAAAACCAAAATTCCATATTTGGTAAATTGTTTCATTTAATATTCATGAATTTACATGATAATTAATTGAAAACAATTGAATCTTTATTTTGTACCAATTCAATTGCATAGATATATTGGAAACATCCTAAGGCACAACTTTCATGTTTAAAGACATCACATTAAGTACCTAAAATATGATTTTTGAAGAATTCAATTTAAAATGCCATGTAGCCAAACTTTGTAAAATAGATATCTCTATATTTTAAGTATATTATTGTGGTGATTATAAATCCAAGTGGCTATGGATGTTTGCTATAAAGTGGCAAGTTTGTCCATTCTACCATGGTGTTTAACCATTGAAGAATACCAAGGCCAAAAAGTGGTTGATAGATGACTTTATCATCCCCTATACAAACAAAGGATGCTTTTCTTGGTCCAATAAACAAAGCATTTTTGGTGATCTAGTACCTTGGTCACTAGGGCCAAGTCCTTTAAGGGTTTGTAGGACACACTCTACTATGGAATTCAATTGGACACACTCTACCAAATTTATTTCATTGTATAACATTTAGTAGTAGTTGGTTGGATAGTGGAGGCATCTTTTTGAGTGGATAGTAAGGAAAGGTATCCACTATCCATCCAAAAGTGACTCCTTTTTTGTGCTCATTTTTGGATTTTAAGAATTTTAAAATTTTCATTTGCACCCCCCTTAGCCTCCCGCCCCACCCTCCTCTTGTAATTTTCAGAATGACAATCAATATGGGATAATTCTTCCTGTATCTATATCTGGTATTTGTATTCAATTTTCATCATGTATCCCTATCCGATACTATATTCGTATCTAGTACCTATATTCAATATTCATCCCATATCCATATCCAGTACTCTATATGTATTCGGTATCCATTTTGTATTTCATATTTGGACAGCTTAGATTAAATTTCACAAGATCAACGGCTTATGATTTTTTGAAAAATCAATGGCAATTTCAAGGATAAGCATTTTTTCTTAAAAAAAATCAACGGCCTCTAAATTTTTTGAGAAAGGGGAGGGGCAACTAATGCAAACCAGAGAGGAACCATCTTTTTGAGTGGATAGTTGGACTACCTTCCCTCAACAAAATGATATAGAATATTCTACATCATTTCATCCTCCAAATGATATAATGTAGAATATTTCACACTTATAGATAGCTACAAGAGCAAGTGACATTGAACAAGAGACTTGTTAGTGTCATACCTAGTTTATAGTTTTAGCATTATAGAACCAAATAAATAATTAAAGTACCAAATAAGATTTAGTACTGTACAAAGAAACTTTTAAATAATCAACATTCAAATTCATTGAAAACAATGTATTAAACAACTATATCGCATTGCTTTGAAAACCATATATATATATATATATATATATATATATATATATATATATATATATATATATATATATATATATATATATATATATATATATATATATATATCATTTTGCATCCAATTCTAATGTAATGTCAATCAAACATACCAAATTTCAGTTTCAACAAACCAGAACACCATATTCAATGAATTCTTTCATTTAGTATTCATGGATTTACATGATAATTGATTGAAAACAATTGAAACTTAATTTTTTAAATTTCATTGCCTAGATAGATAAATAGGACACATCCAAAGGTACAACTTTTATGTTAAAAGACACCCCACCAAAGTGTCTTTGACAAGTTCAATGTGAAGTATTGTACAACTAAATTTTGTACAATAGATATCTCTATATTTTAAGTATATTGTTGTGGTGATTGTAAGTCTAGGTGTCTTATACTCTTTACATGAAAGTGGCTAAGGTAGGACCAACCATTCTTGACCAAAGCTCTATGTCCAATTGGAGATATAGTTATTTCCAACCAAGGTTAGAAGAGATTTCCAACCGAAGTTGGAATGTTTGTTTTTTAATCTCCTTTTTAAGGTTTTGAGTAATATGTTCAAGACACGTGTTTCAAAGTAGTGAGCAAGAAAGTAAGCAGTAATGAGTGAGAAAGTAGTTCTTGAATGATTAGAATTGGAAGAGTTTAGACATTGGCTATAGGTACAGAACACTTTTTATCTCCTAAAATTTCATAGCAATTTGATTCAAGCAATAAAATGACTAATTTTTTTGCAATCCCCATCATTTTTATCTTTGCACATGGGAAAATATTTGGTTTGCCTTTGACTACTTCAGATCATATTCAAAATTGCTTAAGTAGTTGACTATGGATGGTTCTACCTTAGTTTGGCCACTCTCTACCCATGATGCATGTTTATTTCATTGGTGCTGATGGGTGGTCCAGTGAATTCCAGTGACCTACAGTCCCAATACAAGTACATGTACGGGTAAGCTTAGACCGAGTGCAATTTGAAATTTTTTTTGTTTAGTTTTTAAAATTTTAAATCATTTATCTGAGCATGGGGAATGTATGAGGGTAAAGCTGGTCAGTGGATTGGGTAAGGTATAGTACTTCAGAGTTTGTTTGTGTTACTACCTCTTGGTAATGATCCCACCCTGGCTGGTGCTTCACTAGCTGGGACAGAGTCAAAAAATGTTAAGAAACTCACTGCCGTCCCAGCCTTCCAAAAATCTTCTAATGAGATGAAGCTTCTTTGCCATTGTTCCTTTGTTTTGATGAGCCAGTTCCTCAATAGCAAGAGAGCATGCGTGGCTTTGCTATAATCCCGGTGAGGTGAACATGTGCATTTCAATCTTACATATAAGAGGAGGCTCAAAAATAGTTTAGGCATTAATAAATGTCCCTACACAAGTGCCTAAAACAATGCACATAGGATGTAGAAATCAAAATGACTTTATGTGGTGAGAAACTGCCATTTTATGTGTGTGATTTAGGCTATTGAACAATTGACACGGTTCACCATCATATGTGATTTTACTCATTGTAAAGACTTGAATTTGGTGAAGTTTGCAAAATGGTTTTATAATGTAAAAAAAAAGCAATAAAAATGGCAAAAAAACACATCTGAGGCTAAACCTCCTTCTACTAAAATGCTTCTCGATCACTTGTAACTTCTTGGATTGATATGAAATTTTAGCCACATAAAATAAACTAGTATGTGCAACTTTTCCAAAATTTTTTATTGGAAACAAACATTATATGAGGAAGAAACAAGTCCCCAAAATTTACTACAATCTAAAAATGTAAGAATTTTAAACTTTGAATTGCTCTCCAAACATTCAAAACAACTTGGATTGACATGAAAATTTTACCACAATAACTAGGTTGCAAGGGGAACATAATCCAACATAATTTATTGAAAATAAACATTGGATGAAGGAGATACAAGCACACAAAGTTGCAGCCATCAAATGCAATTTGGTGGATTCAAATTGAACATGTAAACTTCAATTGGCTTCCAATTAATTAGTAAATTTTGGATTGATCTAAAAATTTTACCATGTAAATTAGAAGAGAGAGCACAAATTTTCAATCAAGTTTCATTGAATTTAGACATTGGTTGCAAGAGTTACAACACTTTGAATTGAACTTGAAACTATGAAAGGAAACCATAGAGTGTTTAGGGATTGCAATAGACTTTGATTCAAAATCAGATTTGAATTGAGCAGAAATGTAAAGTGGATCATTTTTAAAACTCACTAATTCCATTCAAAGGCATGCTTAGGATCATTCTTAAACTCACTTACTCCATTCAAATGCATGCTTAGGATCGTTCTTAAATTCATTGGCTCCATTCAATGATATGTTTTGATTGATTATAGTTGCATCTATGAGCATTAATAGGGACTTAGGCACATCTAAATTTGAAAAATCATATCTTATTCATTCCAAGTCAAAAAATTAAAATTAAAATTTTTACTATTGTGTTCTACAAATGGGTTTTTAATTCTTTTCCTAAAATAAATCCTAAAGTTGAGTTCAATATCTAAGAGATAATGTATATCTAATTGGAGTTTAAAACCAAACTAAAAATTCAATTGCAAGATTATATTTGTCCTTATTTTCCATATCACATCAAGAGACTAAAGTTTTAGATCTACTTATCAGTAATCCAATTAGACTTGACTTTTAACTTCTTGCTCCAATTGATCTTTTCTCCAATCTATTTTCCTTCATGAAATTTTCCTCTTTTGTATTGCACTCCATCTTAAAATTGTCTAGTTGCTAGCAAAATATACATTTTCAAATTTAAATTTTATAATCTTCTTTATTCATTTTTGTTTTATTCTTTAAATTCAAATTTTCTTTGAATATTTATTCATCAATCCTAATCAAATTTTCCAATTGGTTTTATTTATTAATTATAACAAAACAATTCAAGATATTCCAACTAGTTTTATTTCATATTTTGTCATATAATATCCCAATTGGTTTTCAAGCTCTTAATTCCCGATTGTTTTTTATACTAGATTTTTCCAATTAACTTAGCCTCATTGTTCACTCATAAACTCATTTCCTATTGGATCATACTTAGTCACTCAACAAACTTATCACATACATGCACAATGTAATTATAATTGGTTCACTCAAATTTTCAATTTAATCTCACATTGGTTTAATTCCTCACTAACTTTCAATACACTCAATTATTTCAATTGATACATACAAATTTCTCACACTTCCACAATTTCCTATTGGTAATTTTGTACAATCCATTGTCTCACATTTTTCATCATCAATTTATTACTTCAGTTCACAATAATTGTTTTATTCACATTCAATTACAGAGTTCTCAAATCACTCCAGTTAATTCACACACACTTCACATACACATCCATGCTTACACAATTGGAAATCACTCCACTTATATTGATCTAGCACAAAATTACAAAACTAGTTGTTTTACTTTCAGCAATTCAAAGGAGCTTCTACGACACTACAACAAAGACTAAAAATCACAATCAATAAACACCTACATATAAACCTGGCTCCAAAAATCATAATTGCTAAGTGGAAATTGAACCTTTAAAATCCCAATAAGCCGAATTCTAATTTCAATTGGTAACTACTTGTAAAAAGTCTCAAGACTACACTACCAAATGGTTAAAGCTACTAGTAAGTATACAAATTACCAATTAGTCAAAATAAAAATAAGAATTTGGACTACATGTTCTTCATTTCTCTTCCTCCCACGAAAATGTAAAAATCTTTGGATTCTCCCATTTTGCATATGGGTCTTTTTTCCCTTAGATGAGAGTTTTCTCAGCCGTCTAACTTAGAAGGATTCTTTTTCATCTATGGAAGACTCCACGTCTACAACAACATTACAAAGTAAACCCTTAATTCCTCATTGCCAAAGTAGACCAAAAGTGTCCTCACTTAGTTTCAAGTCTAATTCAAAGTGTTGTAATTTTTGCAAAGGATGTCCACATTCAATGAAACTTGTTGGAAAATTTGGGCACTTTCTTCTAGTTTGTGTAATAAAATTTTCAGATCAATCCAAGATTTACTTATTAATAAGAAGCCAATCAAAGTTTACAGGTTCAATTTGAGTCCTCCAAATTGTATTTGATGGCTGTAACTTTGGGGACTTGTATATCCTCCATCTAATATTTATTTTCAATCAAATTTATTAAATTCTATTTCCCCTCAAATATAGTTATTGTGGTAAAATTTCCATGTCAATTCAAATTGTTTTGAATGTTCGGGAGCAATTCACAGTTCATAATTTGGACATTTTTGAATTACAATGAACTTTGGCAACTTGTTTCTTCTTATAAAGTGTTTATTGCCAATAAATAAAAATTGAAAAAGTTGCTCATACTAGTCTTACTAGTTTGTGTGGTATAAATTTCATATCAATCCAATAAGACATGAATTACTAAAAAAACATTTAAGTAGAAGGAGGTTCAATCTTAGATGTGATTTTGCAACTTTTCTTGCTATTTTTTTGACATTTCAAAGCCATTTTGAGGACTTTATGAATCAATTAAATGATATTTTCTTTCACTAATTTATTTATATACTAGTTTTGAATTACTTTGTAGTTTAAAGGTTTTTTATTTGATTTGGTTAAGAAATCAAATTTCACCTCCAAATGTGTGTCTACGAAAATTTCAACATCCTTTTTCAACACTAAAATATAAAAATCTTGCAATCTATGTAGCCAAATAACTCCAAATTTGATTTACATCACTTAAAATATGTGCACTACAAAATTGTATAGTTGAAATCACTATAACTTAGTGACATTTAGACCTATATCACTTCAAAAGAAATGATGTTTTTGAATCCAAAAAGACCTCAAGCGTTGACAGTTTAAAGGACAAACAAGTGACTATTGAAATCATTCCTTTGGATATTGTGAGAATTGTTGGCTTAAAAAAATGCAAAAGCATTTTCATTAACCCCTGAAGTTCCATAACTATATTTTCATCCAAAAAAGCTCAAAAATTGCCATTTTTAGTACAAGTGGCAGATTTTTGAAAAAAACACTTTTTTGACATATGTAACCATAGAGTCTTGTACTATGTAGTAAAAAAAAACATGTGGTAAAAATTTCAGACATTTTTATGGTGTGAATTGCAAGATATAAGCATTCAAATTCACTAAAATTAATTTTTTTTGCCCTGCAAAAAGTCAAGCAGCTGTACTTTGGAAGCTCACTTTTCTATTAAAAAAATGAACAAAATGATGGTATTTCTTTGGATTCTTTTTCCTATTCAAACATTCCACTTTCTTGAAAAATTTCAGATCATTTCAAAATTGTACAACATATAGGAAACAAATAATAAGTAGGTAGTAGTAGACAATGATTCAAAATACTAAATTAATAAGAATTTAAATATGGAATCGAAAAATGACAATTCCAATGGTTGAAATGTTGTAATAAACAATTTACATCCTAGAGTTTTATCTTTTTCAAAAATATTAAAAATTGGGTAAGATAAAGGATTTTAAAGATTATTTTAGAATAGGGAATCTATGTCTGCCCACGGACAAAAAATCCTCATAACTTTTGACTTGTTGATCAAAATGGAATGATTCAAAGCTTTCATTGTATATATAAGTTTCAAAAATCAATTTCCAATTTTGATTTCTAAAAAAAGTGATTTTTCTAATTTGCCTAAACTGCCTAGTTACGAAGAAAAGTAACATATTAGGCTATTACTTTTGACTCCTATTTTCAAATGTCATGAAATTTGTTGCATATGAAACATATTCCTTGTCCACACTTTCTATTAAAATTTTAGCCTAAAATATTTAAATTTCTGGTTACAAGTACCTACCCAAAATTTCTTTATAGCCAAAAAACGCAAATTGATCTTTTAGAGGTTAAAAGTCAAACTATTGTAGAAGGCCTCCCCTTTTCGCATGCAACAAAATTCCAAGGATGAATAGTTGCACTTTTGTCCCACACAAAAGGATTTTTGTCATTCATTAGACACAAAATGTCTATTGCGTCCTTTATGGATTAACATCCAAAGGACCAAGGCCTTTTTTCACCCCAAAACACCTAAAACTATCATTTCTATTGCAAAGAATTAAAAATTTAGAAATAATTTTCTTGCACATCTAACCAAAGGATCTTACACCTAATTAATATGAAAATGTGTGGAATATATTAAAGAAATTTTGATTGCACAGATTGCACGATATCTACATTCAAAGTGAAGATTACAAGTATTTTTGCACATTGTGAGACTGGATTATTTGATTTTGAACCTTTTTAACTTAAATTTTTGCATGATAAAGTTTTGAGAGTTTTAACCTTTGTGGTGGAGAATTAAATTGAGGGTTTAGGAAAAAAAAAATTTAGTTTTTATTTAGTTTTTATATTTAGTTTTTATTCTTATAAAAATTGTTAAGTAGAAGTAGGTACAAGATAGGGGGAAATTCTAAATTACTAATATCACCAAGATGGAATTAAAATGCACTAATTTCAATAGTAAGATTATTTTAGCAAGCAAATTAAACCATGCCATGTGGAACTTTGTACTCTGAAAAATTGTAAAAAATGCATTCAACAATGATTCCCACAAGTTATTTTTTAGGAAGATGCTCTCATTTTTCCAAAACAAGATTGTCCATAACTTTTAAATCACTTATCCAAATGAAATGAATCAAAGCTTTCTAAGTACACAAAAAAAAATCTATGAGGAAAAAAAGTCAAATTCTTGATTTTTTTTTTGTCCCACTTTCCTTTGTTTTGAGCTTATTTGGACACAACTTTTATTGCCGGGCACCAATTGAAAAAAAAATATACTCCCACAAAGCTAATTTGTTATTCTGTTTACAAAAAATATTTTGAAAAATCATGAAAAAATTGAGACCACAGATACTTGTTGATAATCCAATTTGTCCCTCAAAGGGACAATGGTCCTTTAGGGGTTAATGAATGCAAAATGCCCCAAAACTAGTAGCCTTATCCATGGGAACTGTAAAGAGTGGTATTGTAAGCTTTGAAATTTTAGTTGGTGGGCAAGAATATTTTAAGAACAATAAATGGCTAAATTGTTTTCAATCCATTCTTTTCTTCTTTCCTAGCTACTAAGGTAAGGTGCTCTAAAAGCATCCTACTCTGAAAGCAACCACTAACGCAAAGGTACATTTTTCTCTCTTCATTGTAGACTATCAATAGTATACATTCTAGTGACCAATATGTTTTAACTTTAAAAATTCATAACTAATTCCACAAAAGTCCAAAAAATATGAAACAACTTGGGTTTGATGCCAATTCTATTTTTCTTTCTATATAATTTTATTCTTTCAAAGACTTTCACTTCCACAAAAAGGCTATCAATTCTTAAATGATTGTTTTAAGAGCAAACTACTTTATGGTGTTTTTATTTTAGCTAGATTATACTGCCCTTCCAACATCGAGCTTGAAGTTCAAGAAAAGAAGGTCTCAAGTTTTCATTTTTGGAAGGTTTTCATAATTTGATCTATTTTGAAAGATTAAGAGATCCATGTTAGCATATGTTACATTGTTATTAACTACATAATGTTCTAGAGCTTGGAGGCTCAAATGCATTATGGGAAATAATGCCAAGTCTAATAGTTCATCACAAATGTTCATATCTATACTTTCACAATTCTCATGGTATAGAAAAAGGAATTGCATTATGAGTTATAATGCATTTCTAACTATCCAATGGAATGGTAACGAATTTGCCTTAAAAGTTGGACATGGCATTATAAAGCCATTTCTTTGAATACCCAAACTAAAATTTAGACAATGTCTCCCTAAGATTTTAAATTTTGAAAACAAGCCGGGGGAAATATTAAACTATCAAAGTTTCCAAATCTGTGAAACCTAAGCCAACTCAGCCAACTCTCATTGAAATCAATCTGCCACTCAATTAGATATTCAAACTAGTGTTGGCCATGGATTGGATTTTGGAGATACAAGATGGGTAATGATATCCATTTTCAAAGGGTACCATTGGGCTTGAGATTATTGATTTTAGACCTCTACATTGTACTTGAATAAAAAAACAAAGGTATCAATAAAACTAGAAATGCCTTGTCGACATCAGTATATTATTATAAGTTTAAACCTTTGAAAATGCATACCCAAATGATATGTTCCCAATAGTATCAATGAAGACTATCCAATGGTTGGTTGAATTGTTAATGCATATTTTTAATTAATGCATGTTGGCACTCAAGCTAGTACATGAACAAACTATAAAAATTCTAGTTGTTGTATAACTTATGTAGCTCAAGAATCTAACACAACACTACAAAAAGGAATGAATTTCATGATCTTATTTCCTAAAACCTCAAGTCACTAGAAGAAAAACATGTCAACATAACCAATACTATGCAATTAGTGTCCTATACAACTATCATGCCACTCTAATCCTCTCTATTAGCACCAAATCTAATGTAGTTGTTTTATGTTGTTGTTTGACAACATTCATACATTCTTTTAGTTGTAAAGCAATCATTCTATAGTTGCCAAAAATGACTAGGAAACAACTAGTGTCCTACACAACTATCATGCAAGTCTAAAATGACCATAGTTGTTTCCTATTTGCTCTCTAGTCGCACATTAGTTATTTCTTAGTTGTTTCTTAGTTGCTTCAAAGTTCATTCCCATTTGTCTTATATAAATTTAAAGAGTACTGTTAGATTGGACATATAAGACTTGTAAGTTGTTGTAGTCTTATACAATGAATTTTTTTGATAAAATTCTAAGATTTCTACAATCTATAGAAATAAAAAAATTATTAAAATTATTGTTATTTTTAAATCTATGAAATTGAATTTTTGAAATCTAGGAAGAAGGTACATCTGAAATTTTGAAATCTAAAAAGAAGGTAGATATGAAATCTATAGATCTTTGAGATTAAGATTTTAAAATCTAGAAGTTGCAAACATCAATGAAGTTCTTCATATGCTATCAAATGACAAAAAAAAATGCACTACTAGATTGCAACTAATGCAATTTGTCCTTTGCAACTATGGGCTCTAAATTGTCACCTAGTTATAAACATCCTATGCAACTACAAAACGAGTTGCACACTATAGTTGCAAAATCCCTTATTTTCTTCTAATGAGTGTTGTAGGAATTAACAAGCTACACTTTAATATGGTGTTTAATTGGCCACACTCTAATAATGCATGTTTTTTCCAATGCATTAGATGTTTTATGTTGGATTGAAAGGATTGTTTTAGCCTTGTTCTCCTTGCTCTAATGAACAATGCTTCTATCAGAATATTTAAATAATAAAATTAAAATATTTGAATTTTTTTTTTTCAACTTTTTAATTAATGAAATAATTTTTTTAACATGGTAGTCTCTTTGCCATGTCAGATTGCAACTATAGTGCAGTTTTTAAGTTCCCGATAGCTCATGAACTAGCAATCCTTAAGAAGCCCCAACTCTCTTTGAATGGTACTCCTTGGATAGTCCAAGAAAATTACAAAAAGTAAAAGGTTCTAAATGTGTCCCCTTCTTAGGAATGATTGATATTTTCTTTGACATATCTATGATTGTCATTGATGAAGTAGGTACGCTTAAAGGGACAATTTGTGAACCCTGTACTTTACAAGTAATGTTGATCTCAGTGCAAGTTTGTATAGTGTTTTATTTTTATTTTTTATTTAATTTTTCTTAAATCACATTTTTCTATCCTAAAATGAATATGAGGAATGCACGAGAGTAAATTAAAATATGTTCGCACTTAGTGTTAAAGAATGTTGTTATTGAGGGTCTTAGGAATGAATTTAGACCTACGGTAGAAGTACCTATTTTGGATAATTTAAGCTTTTCAGATAGGATGATGTGGGAGATTCACAAGAAACTCAATTCAGTGTGTGCAAAAATAAGGTTGTGGAAGAATGCCAAAACAACTGAAATTTTTTCACCAAAAATGAATATTTTATTGAATTTAAAAGTGGATTTTGCACCTGGACCCATTCCAGTTTCATAGACTCACCTATTGTAGTTAGCTTTGGCACTTCTCCCTAGGCCAAGAAAGAAGAGAGATGAGTGGACGAGAAAGTACAAACCAAGAATATTTTTTGATGACTAGTGCATCTAGCTATTGTCCACAATAGGTTAGTCTATGACACAATTGCAGGGGGCTGTCTGAAATAGGTACTTCTACCTTACTTGTGGACTGGATTCTCATTGCAAACACCACCCCTGACACTAAGTGCAAACATACTCTAAAGCTTCCTTGCCATTGTTCCTTTGTTTTGATGAGCCAGTCCCTCAGTAGCAGGAGAGCATGCAGGGTTTACCATATTCCTGGTGAGGTCCACTCGAGAACGACTATTCCAACACAAATGATTTGTACCTGTGATCCCCTCAGATCTGGCAGCCAAGAATTTGCCAAAAGGGTCACAAGGGTCACAGTCCCAGCACCTTGGCCATACCTTGACCCTTTAAGGATAGGCTGGTCTTTGATGAAATCATCATTTTCTAGTACCGTTGGAATCCATCGCTTAAAAAAATGAAAAAGTGTTCATTGGAAGTCAAACTACTACAGAAGATGTTCCTTTTTTCACAACAAAATTTTGAGGATGAGTAGTTGTACTTCTGTTCTATACAAGAGAATTCTCTATCATCCATTGGACACTTAGTATCCACAGCAACTTTACAAGGTTAAAGCAAGTGCCATCTTTCTTCTCTAATGTTGAAGATGCATTTGATGATGAAATACTTGCCAAGGACATTGTTCTACTGATGCTCATTTTATTGACTTTGTCCTTTGGACAAAGACTATGGCATCAACTCTATTTCCACAATTTCAATTGTCCAAAGTAGTCAAAAATTTGAGACCTACTTCTTTGTTCAATTGTTTTGATGAGCCAAACTTAGTTGGAGAGTACACAAAGCTTAATCAACATAGAGGATTTGTACACGTTCCTCTCAGATCCTATAGTTGGGAATTTGCCAAAAGGATCACAGTCATAGCACCTTGGCCAAAAGGTAGACCAACCCATCTCTATCATCTACCTACATTAGGAGCCGACCCATTTCTAATCACCTCCCATTTCCAACCTATAGATTGTTCTCTTTTTGTGCAGTTGTGGTGTGGTTCTCAAAGTAGTTGTGGCGCATTATGATTGGTTGCTAGGCTCTCAATATTGCAACCAACCTTTAGGTGATTCTACGACTAGTCTATGGTTGGAAATAGAATAGTCTATATGCCCAATAGGTTGTATAGTACAGTGTAGCTAAAAACTTCATGATAACCACATTTTGAGGGGTGTTTGTTTTTGCGAAATTACATAATCCTTCCAAAATCTATTTCTCCATTAGGGAAAATGACTACATTTAGAAAATTCGTACTCCACATACCCAAAATTCCTTAAGTGGTTGGAAATGGGTTGGCTCCTTTATCCCTGTTGTACTTTTAATCCATAACCACAACAAAACTCATCCAAATTCATTCAATTTTCTCACATATCAATACATTAAATTCAAATTGGGTAATGTGTTAATCCTCAATTGGTAAATACTTTAATCCCTAAAGTTCCATGACTATGTATTCACCAAAAAGGCTCCAAAACTGCCATTTCTAGTACAACTATTAGATTTTTGGAAAAAAACCCAATTTTTGACACATATAACCGTAGGATCTTGTAGAATGATGACTTGAAAACATGTGGTAAAAATTTCAGAAAATTCCATCGTGTAGACCATAAGATATTAGCATTCAAATTCACCAAAACCATTTTTTCAACCTTGTGAAAAAGTGGGCAGCTGCACTTCACAAGTTCACTTTCTATGAAAAAATGAACAAAATGGTGTGCTTCTTTGGATTGTTTTTCCTAGACAAGTTGGTCACATGCTTGAAAATTTTCAAATCATTTGGAACAATACAACATATAGGGAAACAATAGTAAGTAGGTAGTAATAGAGAATAATTCAGAATACTAAATTATTAAGAATTGAAATATGGAATTGAAATTTTTCAATCCCAATGGTTGAAATGTTGTAATAAACAATTTACATCCTATGATTTTTTTTTTTTTTTTCCAAAATATTGAAAATTAGATAAGATCAAGGATTTCAAAGTTTATTTTAGAGTAGGGAGTCCATAGTTGCTTGCAAACAAAAAATCCTCATAACTTTCAACTCATTGATCAAAATGGAATGATTCAAAGCTTTCATTGTATATATAAGTCTTGAAAACAAATTTTAAATTTTAGTTTCTGAAAAACGTGATTTTTTTAATTTGCCCAAACTGCCCAGTTACAAAAAAGGAACATATTAGGCTATAACTTTTGACTTCTATTCCCAAATGTCATGAAATTTGTTGCATATGAAAGATATTCCTTGTTTACACCTTCTACTAGAATTTCCGCTTAAAATATGCAAATTTTTGGTCACAATGACTTGCCTAAAATTTTTATACAACCAAAATATGAAGTCTAGTCCTTTAGAGGTTAAGTGCCAATAGACATACTCCAAGGCAATTATGGGTTGTTAATAGGGCGTTTATGACTCCACTTTACAGGTGGTTTTGTAATTTTAGGGTAAACCATTTCAAAAATTCACAAAAATTATAATTTTAATTGAAAAATTATAATTCTACTTGGGTTTGATTTTAGAAAGCACACACCTCTCTGAAAAATATGTTCCACTCTTGGAGTTGACTTTAAATTAATCAAATTGCAAATCAAGGTGGTAATAGTTTTGCCCTCCTTAAAGCGAGCGTTGTCTTCTTTTCCATCTTGAAGATGCATATGATGATGAAGTCCCTGCCAAGGACATTGTCTACTAATGCATACTTTATTTTCCTTTTAAGTCCTATTGGAATAGGCAATTTGCTCTAAAAATTAGAGATTGAAAAAGGTACACTAGCCTATGACAAGCAAAATGACTGATTTGCTTGGGTTACTTTGTCTTTGCAATGATTCCACCCTCGTGGTTCATTGGGACACTGCAACCTCATATGTAGACTTGCTTCATTGCCATTGTTCCTTGGGCCAATCCCTTAATAGGAGAGCAAGCAAAGCTTTGTCAAGTTGATGAACATTTTTTGGCTCCCAAAATTCATTATAATTCCAAATTCAAGAATAAAATTATAAGTTTTTTTGCAATTCCCATATTTCCTATCTCGATCACTTGCCTCATACACTCACACTCATTTTCCATCCTAGAATCACTTTATACCCCAGATTTGCTCATGATGTATCATATCCCAGAATCACTTTAGTGATCGGCTACATGTGGTCTGACCTTAGTCGTAGTCTGAGTGCAAGTTGCGATTTCTTTTTTTGGGGGGGGGAAGGCTGGTCAGTGGAATGAATACTTCAGAGATTGCTTGTGTTACGTAGTTTTTGGAATGATTCCCCACCCTCCTATTTTTCTCAACTTCATAAAAGAGACCAGCTTCACTGCCATTGTTAAGTTAAGTTTACTGTGTTTTGATGAGCCAGACTGTTAAAAGTTTGCAGGAGAGGAGAGCACACATTCAAGGCTTTGGTGACCCCTGTTGCAGCACCTTGGCCATTGTCTTTTTTTTTTTTTCCTTCAGTGCTGAAGGTGCATCTGATGATGAAGTCCTTGCCAGCATAACAATGCACTCAGAAGAGGCGTACCACCTTGGTTTGCATTAAGCTTAGTTGATCCCCTCTTCTCTCAAAAAATTTACAAGTCATTAATTTTTTTTTTTAAATACTTATCTTCGAAATTGTCATTGATTTCTCAAAAAAAACACAAGCCATTGATCTTGTGAGATTTAATTTGAGCCGTTCAAAAATAAAATATTGGATATAGATACAATATCGCATATTAATATGTACTGAATACTAAATATGGATATTAGATATGGATATAATATCACATATGAATACATACATAATATTGAATACATATATCAAATACAAATACAATATTGAATACAAATATAGTATTGCATAAGAATATGTATTGAATATTGAATATGGATATTGGATACGGATACAAGGTGAATTGTCCCATATTGATTGTCAAACAAATTGGTTTATGAAATTACAAGACGGGGAGGAGTGGTTAGAAATTAAAATTTTAAAATCTAAAATTTTAAAATTCCAATGTATTGTGACACAAAGTGCCTTTAGAGAGGCTATTTTTCTCTCTTTGGAGTCCTCATTCATAAAATTCATTCACACATCATTAATGTAAGTTGCAATATTAGGGTAGTGTTAGTACATTTATAGCGTGCTCCATTTTCTTTTGCTAAATTTACAACTAAATATACAAATCAATATGATTTTGTAAAGAAAAATCCCAAACTAAAACCCATGTGAGATATGTAAATTAGAATTTGTAGTTTCCCAATCACTCATAGTTTAGTCAAAAGTAGAAATTGTGATGAAAGTAGAATGTCATACTTCATTTAAACATAGTATAATAATAATAATATTTTTTTTAAACTTTGAACTATGGAAAGTTGGTAAATTGAAATAAATTTCATCTTCAAGAATATAATTGAGATTCCGATCCTCCAATCCAAAGTTATGGACATATTTCAGAGAGGATGTTTGAAAATGTCCAAAAAAAATTGCATCACAACCCTTCTTTGAAGTCTGTCTATAACTTTTGACTGGAGTATCAAAATCCCAAATAGATTTTTGAAAATAAATCTTAATTTCATTTTCCAAATTTTTTTAGATCAAAGTTTTCTGAAAAAAAGTGTACTATGTTTAAAAGAAATCTGAAATTCTACTTTCATCACAATTCTTGTTTTAATTTGACTACACTATAAGTGGTTGAGAAACTATAAATTCTTATTTATATACCCCACATGGGTTGTTTTACTTTCTACCACCCAATAAGTATATAAACAATTGACTTTCAATTTCAATTCAAAAATATGAGTGGCTTAAATAGTAGTGTGAGAAAATTTGGACATTGAAATAGAGTGCCATAACCCCTAAATTCCCATTGTCCCCTCAGGGGACAAATTAGATTTCGGGTAGGTTCCTGTGATTTCAATTTTTGGTGAATTGTTTTGAAACTTTCTCGTAAAATAGAAAAACTGATTATCTATGTGGGAATATAATTTTTATTTCAATTGGTGCCTGGGAGCAAAAGTTATATCACAAAAAGTCTGAAATTGAACTTGGCGGGCAACACCAAAAAAAATTGCAAAAAATCAAAATAAATTTTAATTTTTTTTTCTATTAAACTTTTTTTCATTTTGTCTACATGTGAAGCTTTGATTTGTTCTATTTGAACTAATTATGAGAAAATTAAAGACAATTTTGTTTTTTGGGCAATTTCATCATCTTCTTGAAAAAATAACTTGTAGGGTTCATTTCTAAATGCAATTTTCACAATTTCTTACAATTTTTTTTAGAATGTTCTGTTCAATTGATAAAACAATCTCACCATTGGGATTACTGTCTTCCAATCCCATCTTGGAATTCTTAACAATTTAGTTTTTTTTTCCAATCTTGAACCTATTTCTACTTAACATTTTTTTAAAGAATGAAAATCAAGTGTTATTTTTTTGAATTTTTTTCCTAGACTTTCAACTCAATTCTTCAACATAAAAAATTTTCAATTCGAAGACTATAGTGCAAAAAAAATTCACAATTGGCGGTCAAAGTCATCTGAAATTGCAGGCCAGTGTTCAAAAAAACTTTCTTTTTCAACTTTGAATGCTAATATCTTCCAATCTATATGGTCAAACTTCATAAATTCTTTTACCATATGAGCTAAGACAAGTAAAGTACAAGACCTTTTGGTTAGATTATAAAAAAATGATTTTTTTTGCATTCTTGGATGAACACAATAAAAATGACAGTTTTGAGTGGTTTTTGACAAAAAAGAATGACCTTGGGAATTTAGGGATTAATGAATTGATAGCCATTTTGTTAAGAGCCATTATTTTAATTGAAAGTATTTGATTTTTCATTATCTTGAATGTTCAATTGTGGCCCTAGCACTTAGTTAAATAATAGCAGTTTTAAACGTATAGCCATGGAGCACAATTAGGGTGTGGAATATTCCATATTGTTTCATCTTTTGGATGAAATGATGTGGAAAATTTCACATCATTTTGCCAACGCAAAGGCAACTCCCCTCATTGCTATTCAATGTTATGCAAGAACAACAGTGGATGCAATTTTAGTAGTATTAACCCCTAAAGTACCAAGGTTTTTTTTCAAGGAGACATTGTCAAAAACTACAGTTTTGGGGTACATTATTCAAAAATGAAAATTGAATTTTTTTTTGAAACTTCAACAGTACAAAATTGAAGTAATGTATTTTACCAAAGTAGAAAAATTTCAGACCATTTGAACACACATATTGAAAGATTATAACATTTAAAGTGAAAAAAGAACTTTTTTTTTCATTCCTCCAAAACAAAGTCAGAAAGCATCGGACCGTCTTGGAGTTAAGTTTTTGCTCTACATAAAAACGAGGATTCTAACCATTCATAGGTATATGATGTTAGATTCACTCATGAAATTTTTTTAGAAGCATCTAAGATGTCTAGCTTACATTAAATTATTTTGCCATGCAAAAGATTAAGTGAATTGACAATATACTAGTCATTTTTTGATGATTTCTTGTGCAATGAGAAAAAAATTTTGAAATCCAAAACATGAAAAGTCAGAGATGAAAACTTGGATTATATAGAAAAAATTTCAAGAATTTTCATTGCACAAATTGCAATATAATAAGATTTGAAGTTAGAAAAAAAATCTTGAAATTGCCTTATCGTAGCTAAAAATGTTTGACTCTGCTTAGAATGTGATTTGAGGAATAAAATTTGTTTTTTCTAAAAAATTGTATGCCATGTTTAATTAGTTACATAATACATGCGTGCCAAATTTCTTAAGTTGATGAGCTTTATTGCAAAAGATTCTTTGAAAATTTCCAAATTGCTCGAGTTATTCAAAAAATTCAAAGTAGCATAATTTTTTATCAAGGCACTCCATTTGAAAAAAAAAAAAATTTTATCTGAAAGGTATAAGTACACATTGTGTCCAAATTTCATGAACATTTGACCAAAAATGACTTCATAGGATCCTACCCAAGATATTTTGTTTATGTTGAATGGACACTTGCTTGATCCCATAGGGGATAAAGAAAAATCTTATCCACATATTGTATGAAAATTTCAAAAAATAAAAGTAAAAATTCCATTCATGGTGAGGTACCCTAGATAGCTATTGCATGATGCCCAAAAAACACAGTTTAGTCTATTAGGGATTAATTGGTAGGCTACACTCTATCATAGTATTCTATTAGGACTATTTCATACTATGGCCAAAGGACAAGCTAGAGTGTTTCTACCAATCACATTTTAGAACAACAAGAGTTTGGTCTCTTGACCCTTCAAACTAACAGGCATGCTCCAAAGGCCATCACCCACTCCAACAACTACGTACATGGCAAGAAATTGCCTAATTGGCAACAGACTCCCAAAAGAAGTTTGGGTTCACCAAAATTGGGGTCCTAAACTATGGTCGAGAGGCCATAGGAGTCCATTGCTAAAAGTTTGAACTTTTGGCTTGGCTTTGGAAGGCTTTACGCTATGACCATTCACATCAAGAGTCCATGGGAGTTGATTGCCAATGGTTTAGACTTTGGACTTGATGTGTGAAGACTTCATACTATGATTCACCAAAGACTTCGACTCTTCTATTTTATTGATTATTTGTTACTCATTTCTTTGAACTCTCAACAAAGTTTGGATACAACCTCTCAACTTGGACAGCTATAGTGTCAAGTGGGCTTTAATAGGCCACACATCTACCACGGTGTTCAATTTATAGGCCACACTCCTATCATGGTGTTTAAATACTATGCCGCACTGTACCATGATGTTCAAATACTAGGCCACACCGTACCATGGTCTTTAAATACTATGCCGCACTGTATCGTGATTTTCAAAAACTAGGCCACACCATACCATGGTGTTTAAATACTATGCTGCACTGTATCATGATGTTCAAAAACTAGGCCACACTGTTTTAAATAATAGCCCACACTGTTTTAAATAGTAGCCCACACTGTACTAAGCTTATGTTCATTTCGCTGGACTGTCCAGCCCAGTAGAGCCCAGTCCAGTACAGTAGACGTCGCTGGTGCTGCTTGGATGGTCCACTACAGTAAAGTACTGTACAGTACAGTCACAGCACAAGGGGTTTTGTAGTAATCTGAGTGCAACTGACGTTTGCAATGCCTTTCTGGAATCTTTTAATTCTTTTTCTGCCACAGCTGTCAATGATCACGTGGAATGCATGAGGAATGCACGAAGGAACTTCAAATTTGAGAGATTGCTTGCCTTACGTTGTCTTTAGCCTTGGTCCCCACCTCCTGGTTCTCTGGGACAGTGCAACCTCACTTATAAATAGACGCAGTTCGTTGTCATTGTCACTGCGTTTTGCTGAGCCAGAGCATTACGTTACGGATAGCAAGAGAGCACACATTCGAGCCTTCGTTTGTCGAATTCCCCAGTGAGGTTCGATCCAGTCCACAATGACGATTTCCGCGCAGCCAGTTGGTGCGTGCTCCCCTAGTATCCTACAGCCTGGGATTCACCACAAGGGCCTCGTTGACAGCACCTTGGCCATGAAGCAAGCGTCGTCTTCCTTCTCCAGAGCGGAAGATGCATCCGATGCTGGAGTCCCTGCGAAGGACACCAGTGTGCGCGACTTCGCTGGTAAGCCTCCTCCCGTGCCATTCTGCCTGCCTGCCTGCCTGCCTGCTCGCTCTCCCTTGTTTTCTGGGCAAAATGTTGCAATGAATCAGATGGACAGTGTGAATGATCGATGGAAGAATGCCAAAGTCGAGGACATCTTCCCAGGTGAGTGCATCCTGCAGTTCAAACAGGAAATCCTACTGTGTTGAACCTTAATTTTAATGTGCAGTCTGTGCATGCATGTTGCTGTGCATCCAGCAGGCTGGATTGAACAGTGCCGTAGTCAAGCCCTAGAGATTGCTACCTCATCTTCGCAAAAGGGTGACGGGCTAATTAATAAGCAATCAGATTGTGAGGGCACTGCACAGAGCAGTAGTTAGGGCCTCCTGCCATGCTCCGTCGATGGCAGGAAAAACACTGCGAGACAAGAAGTGTTCTACCGATTGTCTTGTGGGAGTGGGTGAGCGGAAAAGCAAGATTTCATGTTTCACCGAAAACGGTGGACAACCTCATTGGTCAAGATTGATCAATCTTGAGGGAACCAATACAGGTGGAATTCTTACTAAATCCCTCCCCACCCACCAAGATCACATGTCAGCACAATTTCACACTTTGGGCATTGCAGCTTCCCCTACAACCGATGGGAATTTCACATGTTAGCACGGTCGGAGGCCCAATTCATGTTATGCTAATGAGGGGTCCAAAATGCGCTCACTACAAGTTCACGACACGCTAAAGGGCCTCCGACTGTGCTAACATGTGAAATTCCCAGTTAGCGTATCATGAACTCCTAGTTAGTGTATTGTGAACTCGTAGTTAGCATACGATGAACTTGTAGTTAACATATCGTGAATTGGTGAAAGTGGGCATTGTCTTGCAATTCAAGCTTGAAAGTCTATTGAATATGCAAAACTGCCTAAGTTTAAATGACTTTTTGTAAGACTATAGGATGAGGAAGAGCATTTATTCATCCAAGTAATTTTTTTTGTGAAGTTCATTGAGTATATTCTTGTAGAATAGAATTGCAAATTATCTTATTAATATGGGATTATTGACTTTCTTAAAGAAGAAGATGTTTATTGCATATATCACCCTTGTAGTGTATTCAGGCCATTTCTTGTTGTTTATTCTTGAAGTGAATTTTAGCCATAATAATGATGTTTTATGAATTTGAGTCTAACTAATGAAATGAAGGTTGTGACATGCAATTTCTACTCCAGTTCCATATTTTGAAAAATGAGTGAATTTTCAATATTTTATAACAATATGAACTTTGGACCTATAACTACATATTTTTTGTCATCTAATTTTAGAGTAACATAGAAACTTTGGTTTATACCACGATGTTACACAATACAATAGACATCTATGGTGACATTTTAATATTTTTTTTAGTATAATTTGTACATGATATGAAATTTTCTTCATTGTTTTCTTAAAAAAATTCACAATAACTTCAAATTTTTCTCCCAAAATTTGAAGTTCTTTTTTTTTACTTTTATTAGATATATGAATTTATCTCTAAATAAAATAATAATAATAATAATATATATATTTTTTTTTAATTTTTAATTTTTTTTAATTTTTAATTTTAATTTTTTTTAATAATTTTTTATTTATATCGAGTTGCAAAATAGTTACAAATAGAGTGATAGGTTAACTTTCCGTGTGCAACACATGTTGCTGCACATCGAGCAATGCCAAATAAGGTAGGAGGCTCAAACTTTGTTCGGGCATTTACAACCGTCCCTATAAATGGCACTGGAATGGATTGCAGGTGGTTCTTAAAATGTTATTCATTTTTGCAAGAGCCAATCACACTCCTTGCTTTTCCCATTTTTCTTTAGAAGTTGCAATGAACACTTTATGATAGATCTAGGATCATAAATAGGGACCTATGACACTTCTCGTTTGAAAATTCATAACTAAATCAGGAATAATCCAAAAAATATGAAAGAACTTGGATTAGATGCCAATTCTTCTTCTCTTTCAAGGAAAATTTACTGAAAAATATTTTGAGAAGTTTCACCTGCCCAAAATTCAGTTCCAGTGCTTAAGTGGTCGACTTATGAGCCTCCTACCTTAGATTATTTCCGAGGGCTCTATGCTGCACAAGACTGTTGAGTACAGTGTAATATTGTACAATATAGTACAGTATCGTATATTTCGTACAGCATGTATGCTTAGGCCTCTGAGTTCAGGGAGATCTGGTAAGTTCGTTAAGGTAGTCTGCTCTTACACCGACCATTTACGAGCTGATTGCCTTTCCGGGGAAAATAAACTCCTTGCAACATTTTTCAGTAATTCTTTGTAGGAAGAAAATGGAATTGGCATCTAACCTAAGTTGTTTCATACTTTTTGGATCTTTGTGGAATAAGTTACAAATTTTTGAAGTTCAAACACGGTGCTCACTAAAAGTGACCACCTCCTAAAATGTAGTCTATTGGTACATTGATGAAAGAAAAATGTACCTTAGTGTCATAATCGATTTTAGAGCTCAATTACTTTTTAGAGCACACTCCCTTTTTAGATAGTGTGTTGTGAATGGGGGAAATGGGGATAAGGATTTGGTTGAGTTTTGAAACTATTGACATGATAAATAGTAGGTAAAATGTCAAGAAAGTTTCTAATTCTTGTATAAATGGAACCAATAACTAGAGTAAGTATGTGATAAAATGATTAAGCATGGGATATGAAAGACAATAGCCAATGAAGCTCATGTATTAACAAAATGGATCATGTTTATGTTTCATTCTAAATTACCCGTACTCAAAATAGTGATGTCAATTGAATTAGCACAATTTTAATTGAAAGGTCAAATCCATATTAGACATAGAATTTTGAGCTCTAGTAGTTAGTTTAAGACCCCTTCAAGGATTTGGATTTAACAATGGATAAACAAAAGTATGTCCTATACTCACAATATTTTGAAATGTTCATCCATTTGATTCTTTGTAGATTCTTGTGTTGCGTCTTTGACATTTGCAACATTTTAAGACTTGTTGTGTGAATATTCTATATTTCAAAGAGTACAAATATGTTTCATCTTTAATAGTAATTTACTTTTGAATTCAAAGAATGACCCACCAATAACAACTTGAATACAGAAGTGATTTAAAAATCTTAAAAAATCACCATAAATAGAATTTCACATTTGAACTTTAAGGAAAAAATCTTATAAAATTATTATTATTCAATCTATAAGTAATTTAAAACAAATTTTTTTTAAATTTTTGGTTTACGATCTTAGTACTAAACATTCATAAATGCAAAAGGCAATCCAGTTGTATGGATACACTTTATAAATCATGCTGTGCAACCAAGAAAAACAAATTCATCATTTAGATATTCTTCTAAGTTGCATTCTAGAATACATCTTCAAAATTCTAAATATGTATAGATTACCTCTTGGTCCATAAGGAGTTAAGCAACTATGACTATTTCTAAACACTATTATTTATAGCCATCTTTCTTTTATTTTTGAGAAAGTGTCAATTGAAGATGGAAATCATTTACATCTTGATGGAGTAATACATTTCTATGCTTATCAAACTTTAAAATTGTAAATTTCTTTTTAATCATATTCAAGTCTTTTTTTTCATCCCAATTTCATCCAATTTTCTTTTTAGAGATGAAAAATAAATAGCAAAAGAAAGACTATTTTTTTTATCACAAAGTAGACAATTATCTTTTACAATTATGCATTCCATCATCTCTATTGCTTGAAAAATAAAGGCTAACTACATGTCAAATTTTCTATTGTCTTGTCTAGAATTGTTCATGATAAAAGAAAGTGACAATAAAATATGGAAACTTCCATCTTTCACTAATGAATATGGGATTAATCACTTTTCTTGTTTTGGATTTATTTTAAATATCCAATTGAAATATTGAATTTGTCTTGCTCAGGGGGCAAGATTGTGGAGCTCAAAAATCCAATTTCACCAACCAAAGTTGCATCTTCAATTGATGATCAACTTCCCCCCTTGCTCTCTATGATCATTGACGGTCTTCCGCCGTTACAACAATCTAAGTATGTATATGAGGCTGAAAAGCGCTTACTCCAATATGTCAAGCGCTATCACAATGTCATTTTCTTAGAATCCTTTTGTCGTGCAGGCCTTTCTTCAGCAAGCTACGTACACTCAAACGTAATTAGCATTGATCGTCTTGTAGCAATTTCCATTAATTATGCATTACATTTCTTGCTAGATGATCTCTTTTTCGACGCCCCAGAAGAGTTTTTTCAAGACCAATATGGTGTTAGCCGCACCATATGTGCAAGCCTTCAAAAAATTCAAGAATATTTCAACTACTTGGATGCGCTTTTCAAGCAAGAAGTGCAGCCACAAAATCCATGTCCCTTGGTTGAGACTATGGTGTGGGAATCAGGACGAGACTTGTTGGAATTGTCAAACCCTGAATGGTTTGCAAATTATGCCGCATGTGTTGTAGAACACCACCGTGCAACTATTGCAAGTCATGTAGAGATTGTCCAAGGCCGTAACTTATGCTTCCGGGACTTGGAGTCATATACCGTTATGCGTGTTGGAAATGTTGGTGGGGAATTTATCCAGTTGATGGTAGAGTTTGCTAAGGCTACATACATTTCCAATATCATGAGGGTGAATCCATACTTGGAAAAACTAACCACAGCAGCTTCCATCCATCTTGGATTTGTAAATGATATCTTCTCATACTACAAGGAGAGCTTGTTGGAACAAAACCCTCGCAATTTGATCACCGTGCTAGAGGAATGTGAAGGGAAGCCTTTTGTCGAGACGGTACATATGGCAATAGGCTTGACGAATGCATATGCTCGTGCAATCATGGATTTGGAGGTTGAAGCTTGGAACTCCACTTTGCAAAATCACTTTCAAGATATCAAAGCTCTCATCGCTGGGAATGTTTATTACAGTTTCATGGAGAAGCGCTATCGACATCTTGATTCAGTTTTTCCAGAATTGAGAGACATGACCCAGAGCTGGAAAATCATTCCTAGTGCTGGAGGTCCAGAACTCTAATTATTTTATCTTGTCACTGTCACTGCTCAACTCAAAAGCAATGGCAATACCTACATTCTAAGCTTATTGTCTTTAGGAATAGCTGTCTATGGCACTTCTATGTATAAATATGATCAATACTTGGAAAAACAGCTCCATTGTAATCCACAATCAGACTCCTATTTCCACTTTTTATTTGAAAGCTGAGCATTTTTAAGATTTGTTTTCTGCAGTTTTAGACCCCCCCAAATCATAATATCCTCAAGGGTTCACAAGTTAAGCTCAACTCATCCATGGAGCCTGTTTGTGAAAATCAAAGAGCCCCTTCTGTGCTCAAATGTGCAATGCAGCATGTTGTATTTCCCAGAAGCAGACTCTAAATTTGAGTCACTTGGGAGTGATTCCTGGACAATTGGGTGCAATAAACTTACAAACTGACTATTATTGTACCATTCAAAAAAATTTACACAATGTAGAATACAATTGGCATCTACATCTTGCATCCTTTTACTTCCAATTATTACATAATCTCAATCGAACATACCAAATTTCAGTTTCAACAAACCAAAACACCATATTTGATGAATTTTTTCATTTAATATCCATGGATTTACATGATAATTGATTGAAAACAATTGAAACTTCATATTTTTTTTTTCAATTTGATTGCCTAGATAGATAAATAGGACACATCCAAAGGCACAACTTTCATGATTGACAACCCACCAAAGTGTCTTTGAACAGTTGAATGTGAAGTATTGTATGACTAAATTTTATACAATAGATATCTCTATATTTTAAGTACATTGTTGTGGTGATTGTAAGTCTAGATGCCTTGCACTTTTTACAAGAAAGTGACTAAGGTAGAACCAACCATTCATGAGTAAAGCCCCATGGACAACCTGTAGGATGTAGTTTGTGCCAACCGAGGCTGGAAGAGATTTCCAACCAAAGTTGGAATGTTTTTTATTTCTCCTCTTTAAGGTTTTGAGTAATATGTTCAAGACACATGTATCAAAGTAGTGAGCAAGAAAGTAAGAAATAATGAGCAAGAAAATAGTTCTTGAATGATTTGAATTGGAAGAGTTTCGACATTAGCTATAGGTACGGAGTGCCTTTTGCCTCTCAAAACTCATAGTAATTTGATTTCAAGTAATAAAATTACCAATTTTTTTGTGATGTCCATCATTTCTATCTTTGCACATAGGAAAATATTTGCTTTGCCTTGAACTACTTTGATCATGTCCAAAATTGCTTAAGTGGTCAACTATAGGAAATTTGCCCACTCTACAGACGGTGTTTAATTTATTGGCCACTCTCTACCTATGCATGTTTATTTTGTTGGTGCTACTTAGACAGTCCAGTGAAGTCTAGTGACCTACGGTCCCAACACAAGTACAAGTATGGGTAAGCTTAGACCGAGTAGAAGATTGAAAAGTTGTTTTGTTTTGTTTTTTAAATTTTAAATCATTTTTCTAGTTAAGAATTGAGCATGGGGAATGCATGAGGGTAAAGCTGGTCAATGAAATGGATAAGGTAGAAGGTAGAAGCACCAATAGTGGACCACGCCCAATACCTACACTCTAGAGAAGAATAATTTTGACCAAGGGATTGAGGAATTCAAAAAATAAATTATAGAGGTTGAGCCTAATTGAATATTATGCAAACTAAGCCCATCATATTGTTTGTTTCCAATGTACACAATATGTTCATTTGAACATTGGACTAACCAATATGTCAGCCTACATGTATCATTGTTGTAGTGATCCCATGAACTAAAACTAGTGCCTTTCCTAATCCGAATTGTAAGACTCTAGAGTTTGCTTACTAGTGAAATACATTTTTTGCCTCTTAAAATTCACAGTAATTTCAGTTTTTGGAGTTAATTTTTGAAAATTTCACCATCCCTATATTTTGTATCTTTCTACATGCAAAAAATTCCAACAATTTCATACTCCTCTCCACTTGGTCCACAGATGCTTAAATGATCCACTACTAGTGCTTCTACCTTAGTACTTTAGAGTTTGCTTGTGTTAATCTCTAAGTGCCTGAGGCCTGTTTTGAGCCTCTAGAAATTTGCTCTACATTGAACAAAAAGTCAACATTTTGATAAGTTGTCTCAATTTTTTTGAATTGTAACTATATGAATTCAAACTTGACATGTTAGAGATCACATAGGAAAACAAAACAAAACAATATCACTTATAAGTTGGAAGATTATAACACTTGACCATGAGGGTGTTAAAACTATGAAAAATTTTCAATTCACCTTTCACAAGTCAAACCTAAAAAGTTGGTGACCAAAAAAATATGAGGTTTAAGAGCCTAACATGAATAACCCCAATCAATTTAAGGCTTCTCAAAATCTACTCTACAATTTTTTTAAATGAGTTTTGAATGTGTTTTTTTCTTCAAGTCCTAGTGTATTTGAGGCTCATTTACAAGAGCTCTCAACACTACGGGAAGTCAAGATTGCAATGGGTACCCTTGCACAAAATCTTGAATCGAACAATCAGTATCATTTATTTTCAAGATCAGATTTTTGATGCTAAAACTAGACTTCAAGAAGAATCTTTCAAAAATAGAAATTATGAAAAATAGAAATTGGGTTGGCAACAATCCTGCCCTGGCTGGTGTTTCACTAAGTTAGCAGGGACAGTGCAACCTCTGTCCTGAAACAGACGGGGCTTCCTTGCCATTGTTCCTTTGTTTTGCTGAGCCAGTCCCTCAGCAGCAGGAGAGCACGTCGGTGTGGCTTGGCCATGTCCTCTTTCTTCTCAGGTGCTTCAGTTGAATCTGATGATGAAGTCCCTGTGAAGGACATTGGTGGGTGCAATTGTACTGGTATTAAGCCTTTAACCATTCAGCTGGCCCTCAAATTTCACGTAAAATTTGGCCTGAAATTTTACAAACTTTTACAAAGGAATGAATGGACAGTGACTGAGAGCATCTGCATGGCTGGTGTAGGAGAGAGATGCAAGATTGAGCTGCTTGGCCTGCTCTACTGATGCAGCTGGACTGTAATCTTTGTGAGAGTGTTATGTAATTGCCCATATTGCCTTTTATGAAGAAAGAGCATTTTTAATGCACAAGAATTGACAGAATTGGAAGATTATAATTTTTTTAACGACAACCTGCAATGTCAAAGAGCAAGGTATAGTTTGGAATTTCCCTGTTGTTAACAATGCTTGTAACCTCGCCAACTTTGCAGTCATGTAGGCTCAGTAGATACAGATGAATGATGGTCTGAATATGTCAAAAAAAATAGTGTAACATTGTTGCAAAGAACGCTGGTTAAGCCTAGGTGTGGACATACCTTTAGTAGGAGAACACACAAGGCTTGGTCAACATAGAGGATTTGTACGTGTTAATCTCAGATCCCACAGTCGGGAATTTGCCAAATAGGTCATAGTTAGAACACCTTGGCCAAAAGGTACACCAACTCATCTTTGCCATTTGCCTAAAATAGGAGCCAATCCATTTTTTATCACACACACATACACATTTCCAACCTATAGACTGTTCTCTTTCTATGCAATTGTTGTATTGTTCTTGGACTAGTTGTGGCGCACTATGATTGGTTGCTATGATTTCAATGTTGCAACTAACCCTTGGTCAATTCTACAACTAGCCCATGGTTAAAAATAGAAAAGTCTATATGACAAGTAAAAGTTGTATAGTACAGTTTAGCTAAAAAATTTATGATAATTATATTTTGAGTTAAATTTTTTTTGAAAATTATACAATCCTTCCAAACTCTATTTCTACATTAGGGAAAATTATTGCATTCAGAAAATCTACACTCCACATACCCAAAATTCCTTAAGTGTTTGGAAATATGTTGGCTCCCTTATTGCCATTGTACTTTTGACCCATAATCACAACAAAACTCATCCAAATTCATTTAATCTTCCAACATATCAATACATTAACTTCAAATTTGATAACATGTTAGTCCTTGATTGGTGGATACTTTAAGTGCCAATAGACATACTCCAAGGTGGTTATGGGTTGTTAATAGGGTGTTTATGCCTCCACTTTATGAATGGTTTTGAAATTTTATGGCAAACCATTTCAAAAATTTACAAAAATTACGATTTTAATTGGAAAATTATAATTCTATTTGGATTTGATTCTAGAAACAAGCACACACCTCTCTAAAAAATATGTCCTAATCTTAGAGTTGACTTTAAATTAATCAAATTGCAAATCAAGGTGGTAATAGGCTTATCTACCTTAAAGCAAGCATCGTCTTTCTTCTCCATCCTGAAGATGCATACGATGATGAAGTCCCTGCCAAGGACATTGTCTACTAATGCATACTTTATAGGATAGTCAACTTGCTCTAAAAACTAGAGATTGAAAAAGGTACACTAGCCTATGACAAGCAAAATGATTGACTTGCTTGAGTTACTTCATCTTTACAATAATTCCACCCTCATGGTTCATTAGGACAATGCAACCTCATAAGTAGACCTACTTCATTGCTATTATTCTTTGAATAAGTCCCTTAATAGGAAAGCAAACAAAGCTTTGTCAAGTTCTCGATGAATACTTTTGGGCTCCCAAAATTCATATAGTAATTTCAAATTCAAGAATAAAATTATAAGTTTTTTTGCAATTCCCATATTTCCTATCTCGATCACTTGCCTCATACACTCACACTCATTATCCATCCTAGAATCACTTTATATCCCACATTTGCTCATGATGTATCATATCCCAGAATCACTTTAGTGATTGGCTACATGTGGTCTTGACCTTGGTAGTCTGAGTGCAAGTTGCGATGTGTTTTTTTTTTTTTGGGGGGGGGGGTCCAAGGCTGGTCAGTGGAGTGGGTACTTCAGAGATTGCTTGTGTTACATAGTTTTTGGAATGATTCCACCATCATCTTTTTTTTCCCTCCAGTGCTGAAGGTGCGTCTGATGATAAAGTCCTTGCCACCAACATAACATTCTAGTGCCTTCAGAGAGACTGTTTTTCTCTCTCTGGAGTCCTCATTCACAAAATTCATCCACACATCGTTAATGTAAGCTGCAATATTGGGATACTGATAGTACATTTATAGTGTGCTCCATTTTTTTTGCTAAATCTATGAATAAACATACAAATCAATATGATTTTGTAAAGAAAAACCCCAAGCTAGAACCCATGTGGGATATATAAGTTAGAATTTGTAGTTTCTCAACTACTTATACTTTAGTCAAAAGTAGAAATTATGATGGAAGTATAATTCCAAATCTCATTTAGACATAGTATAATCACTTTTTCAAAAAACTTTGAACTATATAAAGTTGGTAAATTGAGATAAATTTCATCTTCAAAAATCCAATCAAGATTCTGATCCTCCAATCCAAAGGTATGGACACATTTCAAAGAGGTTGTTTGAAAATGTCAAAAAAAAATTTCCTTACAAACCCTCTCTGAAGTTTGTTCATATCTTTTGACTGGGATATTAAAATTCCAAAGGATTTTTTGGAAATAAATTTTAACTTCATTTTTCATCTTTTTCTAGTTCAAAGTTTTTTGAAAAAAAAATTCTACTATGCCTAAAAGAAGTCTGAAATTCTACTTCCATCACAATTCTTGCTTTAATTTGACTAAACTATGAGCGGTTGAGAAACTACAAATTCTTATTTACATACCCCAGATGGGTTGTTCTACCTTCTACCACCCAGTAAGTATATAAACAATTGTCTTTCCAATTCTACTCAAAAACATGAGTGGCTGACAAAGTAGTGTGAGAAAATTCAGACATTGAAATTAAGTGCTTTAATGAATTGATAGACATGTTGTTAAAAGCTATTACTTTCATTGAAAGTATTTAATTTTTCATTATTTTGAGTGTTCAATTGCGGCCCTAGTACTTAGTTGAATACTAATAGTTTTGAATGTACAGCCATTGAGCACAATTGGGGTGTGGAATATTTCATACTATTTCATCTTCCCCATGAAATGATGTGGAAAATTTCATAACATTCTGTCAGACCAAAGGCAACTTTCCTCATTACTATTGAATGTTATGCAAGAACATCATTGGATGCAATTTTAAAAGTATTAACCCTTAAAGGACCAAGGTTTTTTTTCAAGGAGACATTGTCAAAAACTACAGGTTTGGGCCTTTGGGGTATGTTATTCAAAAATGAAAATTGAATTTTTTTTTAAAACTTCAACGGTACAAAATTGAAGTAAAGTATTTTACTAGTCAGTGTGGAAAAATTTCAGACCATTTGAATGCACAGATTGAAAGATCATAATGTTTAAAGTGAGAAAAGAACTTTTTTTCATTCATGCAAAACAAAGTCAACAAGCATTGGACCCTCTTGGAGTAAAATTTTTGCTCTACATAAAAATGAGGATTCTGACCATTCACAAGTATATGATGTAAGGTTCACTTGTGAAATTTTTTAGAAGCAACTAAGATGTCTAGCTTACATTAAATCATTTTGCAGCGCAAAAAGATTAAGTGAATTGACAATATAGTAGTCATTTTTTTGATGATTTCTTATGCAATGAGAAAAAAATTATATGAAGTCCAAACAATGAAAAATTAGAGATGAAAACTTGAAATATATGGAAAAAATTTCAAGAATTTCAATGGCACAAATTGCAAGACAATAAGATTTGAAGTTAGAAAAAAAATCTTGAAATCGCCTTATCATAGCTAAAAATGTTCGATTATTGTTTAAAATGTGATTTGAAGAATAAAATTTGTTTTTTCTAAACAATTGTATGCCATGTTTTATTAGTTATATATATGCCAAATTTCATAAGTTGATGAGTTTTATTGCAAAAGATTCTCTAAAGATTTGCAAATTGCCCGAGTAGCTCAAAAAATTCAAGGTGGCATAACTTTTGATCAAGGCACTCCATTGGAGAAAAATAGTTTTTACTTAAGAGGTATATGTTTATACATCGTGTCCAAATTTCATGAACATTTGAACAAAAATGACTTCATAGGATCCTACCCAAGATATTTTGCTTATATTGAATGTACACTTGCTTGGTCCTATAGGAGATAATAAAAAATCTCATCCACATATTATATGAAAATTTCAAAAAATAAAAGTAAAAATTCCATTCATGGTGAGCTACCTTAGATGGCTATTGCATGATGCTCCAAAAATGCAATTTAGTCTATTAGGAGTTAATTGGTAGGCTAAACTATGTTGTGGTATTCTATTAGGACTATTTCATACTATGGCCAAAGGATAAGCTAGAAGGTTTCCACCAACTACATTTCAAAAAAACAAGAGTTTGGTCTTTTGACCCTTCAAACTAAAACGCATGCTCCAAAGGCCATCGCTCGCTCCAACTACAATAAATTGCATGTGTGGCAATGGACTCCCAAAAAAAGTTTGGGTACACCAAAACTAGGGCCCTAAACTATGGTCGAGAGGCCATCAAAATTTAACAAGATCTCAATTGTTAAATTGGTATAGATTTGGACTTTGGCTTTGACCTTTGGAGACTTCACACTATAGTCATCCAAATTTAGAAGCCATAGGAGTCTATGGCTAAGAGTTTAGACTTTTGGCTTGGCTTTTGGAGGCTTTAAATTATGACCATTCACATCAAGAATCCATGGGAGTTCATTCACTACAAGGAAATGCTTCCATTTTCTATGAATTCAGACATTTTTTTCGTCAGTTCAAACATTGTTTGTCAATTTGGAGAAGTGTTTTTTTGTAGTGATTGCCAAGGGTTTAGACTTTGGACTTGATGTGTGAAGACTTCATACTATGGCTATCTAAAGACTTCAATTCTTATATTTTATAACTTATTTGTTACTCATTTCTTTGAACTCTCAACAAAGTTTGGCCACAACCTCTCTACTTAGATGGCTATAGTGTAAAGTGGCCTTTAATCGGTCACAATGTACCATGGTGTTCAATTTATAGGTCACATTCTACCATGGTGTTCAATTTATAGGCCACATTCTACCATGATGTTCAATTTATAAGCCACAATGTACCATGGTGTTCAATTTATAGGTCACATTCAACCATGGTGTTCAATTTATAGGCCACATTCTACCATGGTGTTCAATTTATAGGCCACATTCTACCATGGTGTTCAATTTATAGGCCACACTCCTATCATGGTGTTCAATTTATAAGCCATACTGTACCATGGTGTTTAAATACTACGCCACACTGTATCACGATGTTTAAATACTAGGCCACACTCTACCATGGTGTTCAATTTATAGGCCACACTCCTATCATGGTGTTCAATTTATAAGCCATACTGTACCATGGTGTTTAAATACTACGCCACACTGTATCACGATGTTTAAATACTAGGCCACACTCTACCATAGTGTATAAATAAAAGGCCACACTCCTCTAATGGTGTTCAAGTAAAAGACCACACTGTACCATGGTGTTTAAATACTGGGCTACATTTGTCTCATGATGTTTAAATAGTAGCCCACACTGTACTAAGCTTATGTTCATTTCGCTGGACTGTCCAGCCCAGTAGAGTCCAGTACAGTAGACGTCGCTGGTGCTGCTTGGATGGTCCACTACAGTAAAGTACTGTACAGTACAGTCACAGCACAAGGGGTTTTGTAGTAATCTGAGTGCAACTGACGTTTGCAATGCCTTTCTGGAATCTTTTAATTCTTTTTCTGCCACAGCTGTCAATGATCACGTGGAATGCATGAGGAATGCACGAAGGAACTTCAAATTTGAGAGATTGCTTGCCTTACGTTGTCTTTAGCCTTGGTCCCCACCTCCTGGTTCTCTGGGACAGTGCAACCTCACTTATAAATAGACGCAGTTCGTTGTCATTGTCACTGCGTTTTGCTGAGCCAGAGCATTACGTTACGGATAGCAAGAGAGCACACATTCGAGCCTTCGTTTGTCGAATTCCCCAGTGAGGTTCGATCCAGTCCACAATGACGATTTCCGCGCAGCCAGTTGGTGCGTGCTCCCCTAGTATCCTACAGCCTGGGATTCACCACAAGGGCCTCGTTGACAGCACCTTGGCCATGAAGCAAGCGTCGTCTTCCTTCTCCAGAGCGGAAGATGCATCCGATGCTGGAGTCCCTGCGAAGGACACCAGTGTGCGCGACTTCGCTGGTAAGCCTCCTCCCGTGCCATTCTGCCTGCCTGCCTGCCTGCCTGCTCGCTCTCCCTTGTTTTCTGGGCAAAATGTTGCAATGAATCAGATGGACAGTGTGAATGATCGATGGAAGAATGCCAAAGTCGAGGACATCTTCCCAGGTGAGTGCATCCTGCAGTTCAAACAGGAAATCCTACTGTGTTGAACCTTAATTTTAATGTGCAGTCTGTGCATGCATGTTGCTGTGCATCCAGCAGGCTGGACTGAACAGTGCCGTAGTCAAGCCCTAGAGAATGCTACCTCATCTTCGCAAAAGGGTGACGGGCTAATTAATAAGCAATCAGATTGTGAGGGCACTGCACAGAGCAGTAGTTAGGGCCTCCTGCCATGCTCCGTCGATGGCAGGAAAAACACTGCGAGACAAGAAGTGTTCTACCGATTGTCTTGTGGGAGTGGGTGAGCGGAAAAGCAAGATTTCATGTTTCACCGAAAACGGTGGACAACCTCGTTGGTCAAGATTGATCAATCTTGAGGGAACCAATACATGTGGAATTCTTACTAAATCCCTCCCCACCCACCAAGATCACATGTCAGCACAATTTCACACTTTGGGCATTGCAGCTTCCCCTACAACCGATGGGAGTTTCACATGTTAGCACGGTAGGAGGCCCAATTCATGTTTTGCTAATGAGGGGTCCAAAATGCACTCATTACAAGTTCACGACGCGCTAAAGGGCCTCCTACCGTGCTAACATGTGAAATTCCCAGTTAGCGTATCATGAACTCCGAGTTGGTGTATTGTGAACTCGTAGTTAGCATACGATGAACTTGTAGTTAACATATCGTGAATTGGTGAAAGTGGGCATTGTCTTGCAATTCAAGCTTGAAAGTCTATTGAATATGCAAAACTGCCTAAGTTTAAATGACTTTTTGTAAGACTATAGGATGAGGAAGAGCATTTATTCATCCAAGTAATTTTTTTTTGTGAAGTTGATTGAGTATATTCTTGTAGAATAGAATTGCAAATTATCTTATTAATATGGGATTATTGACTTTCTTAAAGAAGAAGATGTTTATTGCATATATCACCCTTGTAGTGTATTCAGGCCATTTCTTGTTGTTTATTCTTGAAGTGAATTTTAGCCATAAAAATGACGTTTTATGAAATTGAGTCTAACTAATGAAATGAAGGTTGTGACATGCAATTTCTACTGTAGTTCCATATTTTGAAAAATAAGTGAATTTTCAATATTTTAGAACAATATGAACTTTGGGCCTATAACTACAGATTTTTTGTCATCTAATTTTAGAATGACATGGTAACTTTGGTTTATACCACGATGTTATACAATACAATAGACATCTATGGTGACATTTTTATATTTTTTTATGAGTATTTTTTGTACATGATATGAAATTTTCTTCATTTTTTTCTTAAAAAAAATTCACAATAACTTCAAATTTTTCTCCCAAAATTTGAAGTTCTTTTTTTATAATTTTATTAGATATATGACTTCATCTTTGAAAAAAAGAAAAAGAAAATTCCATTCATATCTAGTTGCAAAATGGCACCAAACAGATTGGTGGACAGTGAAGCTTGAAATCTATGGTCCTGTCCTTCCAGGGTTAAGTTTCAGTGTACCATACTGTATAGTACTGTAGAGTACAGTGTAATATATTACAATGTAGTACAGCACTTTATGTCGATATACTATGTCGTTCAGTATCGTACAATAATGTGCAGTAATGTATAATACAGTAATGTACAGGGAGTTACCCTTATTGGGACTATTAACTTTTTCTGACATGGATGTATGCTTAGGCCACTGAATTCAGGGAGAACTGGTAAGTTCGTTAAGGTAGTCTGCTCGTACAGCGACCATTTAAGAGCTGATCGCCTTTCCAGGGAAAATAAACTCCTCGAAACAATTTTCAGTAATTTTTTGTAGAAAGAAAAATGGAATTGGCACCTAATTCAAGTTGTTTCGTATTTTTTGGACCTTTGTAGAATTAGTTACGAATTTTTGAAGTTGAAACACGGTGGTCACTAAAAGCGACCACCTATTGAAAATGTACACTATTGGTACATCGATGAAAGAAAAATGTCCTGATCAATTTTAGAGTTTAGATGCTTTTAGAGCACACTACCTTTTTAAATAGTGTGTTGTGAATGGGGGGTAAATGGGGATAAAGATTTGGTTGAGTTTTAAAATTGCTAACATGGTAAATAGTGGGTGAAATGTCAAGAAAGTTTCTAATTTTAGTATAAATGGAGGCAATAACTAGAGTAGATTTGTGAAGAGATTATTAAACATGGGATTTGAAGGACAGTAGATGGTGAAGCTAATGTATCATATTTATATTTCATTTTCAATTACTCAAAATGGTGATGTCAACTGAATTAGCACAGTTTTAGTTGAAAAGTCAAATTCATGTGAAATATAGAGTTTTGAGCTTTAGAAGTCAATTTAAGACCCCCTTAAGGATTTGGATGTAACAATGGATAAACAAAAGTGTGTTCTATGCTCTCAACATTTTGAATTGTTCATCTATCTAATTCTTTGTAGATTCTTGTGTTACTTCTTTAATATTTGTAACATTTGATGACTTGTTGTATGAATATTCTATATTTCAAAGGATACAGATGTGTTTCATCCCTAAAAGCAATTCACTTTTGAATTCAAGAAATGACCCACCAATAACAACTTGAATAAAGAATTGAAATAGAAAATCTTAAGAAATCATCATAAGTAGAACTTCACATTTGAATTTTAAAAGACAAAAATATTGTGGAAATTCTTATTATTCAATCTATAATCAATTCAAAACAAAAATTTCAATTTTTGGTTTAAAATCTTAGCACTAAACATTCATAAATGCAATAGTAAGTCCAATTGTATAGATACATTTAATAACTCATACTTTGCAACTTAAAAAAGATTTTCATCAATTAGATATCTTTCCAAGTTGCATTTTATAATACATCTTCAAATTTTCTAACTATAAATAGATTATCTCTAGGTCCTTAAAGAGTTAAGCAATTGCAACTACACTCTAAATACTAGTGTACATAGCCATCTTTCTTTCATCTTTAAGAAAGTATTAATCAAAGATGGAAATCATTATGTCTTGATGAAGTAATATATTTCTATGCTATCAAACTTTAAAAATGTAAATATCGTTTTAATCATATTCAACTCCTTCCTCATCCCAAATCCATCTAATTTTTTTCCTAGATATGAAAAATAAATAGCAAAAGAAAGACTACTTCTTAATCACCAAAGTAGACCATTATTGTGCAATTGTACATTATGTCCCCCCTATTACTTGAAAAACAAATGTTGATTGCATATTAGATTTTCTATTGTATTTCCAAGAATTGTTCATAATAAAAAACAAATAACAAAAAATCCTCAAACATTCATCATTTACTAAAGTATATGGGATTCACCACTCCTCTTGTTTAAAATCAATTCTAAAGACTAAAATATTGAATTTGGCTTGCTTAGGGATCAAGACTATGGAGCTCATGAATCCAATTTCATCAGCCAAAGTTGCATCTTCAATTCATGATCAACTTCCCTCCTTGCTCTCAATGATCATTGATGGTCTTCCGCCATTGCAACAATCTAAGTATGTACATGAGGCTGAAAAGCGCTTGCTCCAATATGTCAAGCGCTATCACAATGTCGTTTTCTTGGACTCCTATTGTCGTGCAGGCCTTTCTTCAACAAGCTACATGCACGTTGGAGCAATTAGTGTCGATCGTCTTGTAGCAATTTCCATTAATTATACATTACATTTCTTGCTAGATGATCTCTTTTTTGATGCTCCAGAAGAGTTTTTTCAAGACCAATATGGTGTTAGCCGCACCATATGTGCAAGCCCTGAAAAAATTCAAGAATACTTCAACTACTTGGATGCACTTTTCAAGCAAGAAGTGCAGCCACAAAATCCATGTCCCTTGGTTGAGACTATGGTGTGGGAATCAGGACGAGACTTGTTGGAATTGTCAAACCCCGAGTGGTTTGCAAATTATGCTGCATGTGTTGTAGATCACCATCGTGTAAATGTTGCAAGCCATGTAGAGATTGTCCAAGGCCGTAACTTATGCTTCCAAGACTTGGAATCATATACCATTATGCGTGTTGGAAATGTTGGTGGGGAATTTATCCAATTGATGGTAGAGTTTGCCAAGGATATGTACATTCCCAATATCATGAGGGTGAATCCATACTTGGAAAAACTAACCACGGCAACTTCCATCCATATTGGATTTGCAAACGATATCTTCTCATACTACAAGGAGAGCTTGTTGGAACAAAACCCTCGCAATTTGATCACCGTGCTGGAGGAATGTGAAGGGAAGCCTTTTGTCGAGACGGTGCATATGGCAATAGGCTTGACAAATGCATATGCTCGTGCAATCATGGATTTGGAGGTTGAAGCTTGGAACCCCACTTTGCAAAATTACTTGCAAGATATCAAAGCTCTCATTGCTGGAAATGTTTACTT